>JBBGZY010000675.1:2430000-3630000 GCA_037952925.1 Lithobates clamitans
CCATCAAACGCAGCCACTGTACCCATCAATTGCTGCCACTGTGCCCATCAAACGCAGCCACTGTACCCATAAATTGCCGCCACTGTGCCAAACGCAGCCACTGTACCCATAAATTGCCACCACTGCGCCAAACGCAGCCACTGTACCCATAAGTTGCCGCCACTGTGCCCATTAAACGCAGCCACTGTGCCAATAAATTACCGCCACTGTGCCATCAAACGCAGCCACTGTGCCATCAAGTGCAGCCACTGTGCCCATAAATTGCCGCCACTGTGACCATCAAACGCAGCCACTGTACCCATAAATTGCCGCCACTGTGCCCATTAAACGCAGCCACTGTGCCCATAAATTACCGCCACTGTACCATCAAACGCAGCCACTGTACCCATCAATTGCAGCCACTGTGCCCATTAAACGCAGCCACTGTGCCATCAAGCGCAGCCACTGTACCCATAAAATGCCACCACTGTGCCCATTAAACACAGCCACTGTGCCCATAAAACACAGCCACTGTGCCATCAAACGCAGCCACTGTACCCATCAATTGCAGCCAAATGTGCTTTAAAATGCATGGTTTTCCATTTTATGAACAAGAAAATAATGACGTTATGCTGTTGGGCTGGTATAATAATGCTATGGGGCTGGTATGACATTTTTTCCAGGGCTGGTGTTCATTCCCAGTCCGGCCCTGCCTCTGCCCCACTGAGTAGAGCGACATAAAGTATTGTCTGAACTCCTCCCCTATTTCTCTAGTGGTGTGCCTACTTTCACCTTTTCTGTTTCTAATCTTTTCTCTATAATTCTCCTCCTTTTTCCTAACTGTTGTTGCCAGGTGTTTCCCTACCTTGTTCCCCCTCTGATACACGTTTTTAAGATATCTATTTCTACTTTTCCAGGAATCTTCTGCTACTACTTCCCTCAGTTCATCCCTCTTTATCATTAGTTCTGTAAGTACTTCCTTTTCCTCTTTCCCACTGGCTTTGTGTGTTTGTTCTAATTGGTGTATTTTTACTATAAGATCTTCTATCTTTTTTCTTCTTTCTCACTTCTCCCCTTGCGCCGATCGAAATTAAGACCCCCCTTATATAAGCTTTAAAAGTTTCCCATATTTTTATCCCTGGAATCTCCTCTGATTCATTATTGTGAAAGAATTTGTCTATCTCTAGCTGGATTCTCTCCACAATACTACCCTTCTCAAGTAGTTTTTCATTTAACCTCCATGTGAAGGGGATCTTCTGTAGGCCCTCTAGTCTTACTGTTATTGTTACGGGTGCATGGTCTGATAGGGTCATAATCTCTATCCTCGATCCCGCTATTGAATCCAACAAACTATGATCTACAAACAGTAATCCAGCCTTGAATAGGTCCCATGGACCGGGGAAAAAAAGTGTAGTCCCTCTCCTTAGGGTGCTGCACTCTCCAGACATTTACTAGGTGGTTATCATATAGTTTCCGCCTGAGACCCAATAACTGTTTATTTGCTTCCCCGCCTATTCCAGATGACCTATCCAAGGCTGGGTCCATACACAAGTTGAAATCTCCTGCAAGTATCACTTCCCCCTCACTGAATTCCACCAACCTATTCAGGGTCCGGGAGAGGTATCCAATTGGGTCTTTATTTGGACAGTAAATGTTAGCCATTGTGTAAATCTTACCCCCCAAGTTTTATTTTAATAAAAAGAATTTGCCCCTCTATGTCCACCCTCCTATCCAATATCATGATTTTCGTCCGTTGCGCGAACCCGATAGCTACTCCCTTCGCCCTTTTGGATGGTGAATCACAATATATCCAGGTAGGGTAATTCCTTGTATCAAGCTTAATACCTTCCTCTTGAACCAGATGTGTCTCCTGTAAAAAAATTATATCTGCACCATATCTTTGCATCTCTTTTAACACCATACTTCTCTTCCCAGGGGAATTTAGGCCTTTTACATTATACGATAAACATTTAACTTCCATTATTATTACTCTTTGAACTTGCTCCCATTACTCTCAGAGATCCGCCACCTTTCTCCCTTTTGTCCTAAGGTCCCTGCCTGGGAATTGAACAACAACCAACAGAAAATGGAGAGAAAACAAAAAGCAAAAAAAGAAAACATAGGAAGGAGTATCTGCAGTGGTCCCCCCCCTACATCCCCCTCCTCCTTCCTCCCCACTCTCCCCCCTCCTCCCCCCTCCCCACACTCCCCCCTCCCCACACTCCCCCCTCCACCCCCCCCTGTCATCTCCTGACCTTGGGACTGTGGCATCTAGTAGACTTTTCACGATGCCTTCGACCCCCCATGCACTAGGGTTGAGCTCCTCAAGTGGGGGTGGGTTAGTTCTCCACCCTCCCCTCCATTATTATGGGCCAGGGTGGATGGAGGACATTAATCTATTCCGACA
The DNA here is from genome assembly GCA_037952925.1 of Lithobates clamitans. Lineage (NCBI taxonomy): Eukaryota > Metazoa > Chordata > Amphibia > Anura > Ranidae > Lithobates > Lithobates clamitans. Next base: position 2,432,387 of record JBBGZY010000675.1, read on the forward strand.
CCTATTTGCCTATTGCCCCCTTTCCTAAACTCCTCTCTCCCTCCGAGCCCCCGCCCCTCCCCCCCCACCTCTCCCCCTCTCCGTCAGCCAAACACTTCGCCTGGAATTAGGAGAACCTCAATATTCAAGTTTCTACAAAAGTCCTGTAAGTTCTCAAGGTGATTTAGTCTCCAGCTTCTCCCCTCTTTTGTTACCATCAACGCCAGAGGATATCCCCAACTGTATTTCAGGTTTGCCCTCCTCAGGACCTCCAGTAACGGTCTTAGTTGTCTTCTTCTTGCTAGAGTTCTGGCTGAAAGATCCGAGAAGATCTGTATATCGCTGTTATTATACTTCACTGGTTGGGCTCCTCTCAAACTTTTCCATATTTTATCCTTATCCTCATACTGATGGAACCTCACTATGATGTCTCTTGGTATCTCCTCTTTCATGTTTGGGGGTTTTCTCACCCTATGGACCCGGTCCACTTTTAAATCCTCTTCTTTATCTCTGCCTAAAAGTGGGTTGAAAATCTCCTTCATTATGGCAAACAGATCTCCCCCTCTTTCTCTGGTAATGCTCTAATCCTTAGATTCTGTCTTCTGTTTTGATTTTCCTGTTCCTCCAGTTTCAGAAGTAACTCCCGCTGACCAGTCTGGAGGTTTTTGATTTGGGTTTTTAATTCCTCAATCTTGACCGTGTGTTGTTTAGTAACCTCTTCCACCCTTTTCAAGAGGTGTCCCAAATCTGACCTTATATTAAGGACCTCTGCCTTTAGTACTTTTTCTAATTTCCCAAACATTTCTTGGATCTCCGATTTCGTTGGTAATACCTCTATGCTTGGTTCAGAACTTAAATCCAGATCGTGCTCCGGAGAAGTGTCACCTCTAGAGGTCCCTCCTACCGCACCTTTATTTTTCAGAGGATCTTTCTTTTTATCCTTAGTGCTTTGCTGTTTATTATCCATACTTGGACTTTTCATTTGAGGGTCTTTTAAATATTTTTGTATATTACTGGTATTTAAACTGTCTCTTGGTTTTTTAGGTTCCGCTACTTTATTGGAGCGGCTTTTCATATTCTTTTCCCCCTCTGCTCAGCTCCCCTCTGCTTCGCCTTTCTTCTTGCACTTTTAATTTCTGCTTCTTTTGAGCCACTCTGTTATCTCCCCTCGTGTGACCCCCCACGTGTTATACAGAACATATTTTCCACAGTAATACAGTTCAGTCCAAAAATAGTCCTACCTTAGGTCACTTTACATTCGGGGGTCACCAGCATATCAAACGGAAATGCCTCTGCTGCTTGGCTGGCGGGGTGTCCTTGCTCAGAATTGGCTCCGGGTTCTGCCGGTATTTTGCTGTGAAGCTGCTTTAACAGGCTGGATTTCGGTGTTCTCTGTGCTGTTTCTGGGACTGTGTTTGACGGCACTACCTCCTCCGGCCGCCCCCTTGATATCCAAGCTGCTGTCTCTGTGCCTGGAGGCTATGCAGATACGCTGACGAAATGGGTTGAAGGAAAGCCCCGGATAAACCCAGATGCTCACGGGGGACTTGCTGGGGGGGGGAGGCCACGGACCAGGGGGGTTCTTCGCTAGACCGAACTCTGGCGGCACCGTCACCTGGAGCGCTCGTCCCTGCTAGGTGGAAAAGAAAGCTTCCCACCGCCTAAACTGCTGCTCTCCGTAGGTCCTTCCCTTTGGGTTCGGGTCTCCTGCTTCCGGCTGCGGTATGGTGCGGTGTTTACTGGGGACAGCGCTGGCTCTCACCCCCCGCTGTCTCTCCATCCTTCATTGCTGCAGGTCGGATCCACCGCTCCCTCCTCCACCCCACTGAAAGGCCCCTCCCCTACACCTGTGCACGTCACATCCCTTTCCCCCTCCCCCACAATTGCTGTTGTTCTGATCCTATTAATACCACAAGCAGACAGCTGCAGTATTTACAGTTAGTGTACTGTGTCCTCTGCACAGTGTGCACCTAAAGCTACCTGAAGACAATTGGTGGTGTTCTTCTGATCCTATTAGTACCACAGGCAGGCAGCTGCAGTATTTACAGTTAGTGTAATGTGTCCTCTGCGCAGTGTACACCTAAAGCTACCTGAAGACAATTGCTGGTGTTCTTATACTAATAATACTACAGGCAGACAGTTGATTCTGCTAGCTGCAGTATCAGTATATAATTACATCCCAGCTTTGTGCAGCTACATCTCACTGCAGGCCATTAGTATGTCTGGAAGGCCAACAAGGAGAGGCAGACAGTCTCAAGCCAATAAAAGAGGGCAAGCAGGCTCTGTGTCTAGAGGCATCAGCACGTGGCCGTGGGACACGCTTGTCCTTTTTTTCGGCAGCTGGCTGTGTTGAGCCGCAACATGCGGAAGACTTGGTAGAGTGGATGACCAAGCCGTCCTCATCCTCCTCATCCTTTCTCACCCAGGCTCAGGGTACTTTGGCAAAGCAGCTGCCAACGTGGCCTCTTCCCTCGGATCAATGGCATCAGTCACTCCTTCCCTAGCCCCACCATGTCCTCCTGAGGAGTCCCCCGAACTGTTTGACCACAGTGTTGGGTACATGCTCCAGGAGGATGCCCAGCGTTTTGAAGGCTCCGATGATGGTACCCAGCTAGTGGAAGGCAGTAACGTGAGCCCAGAGAGAGGGAGTGCCCAAGAAGGACAGCAATATGGCAGTCATGTTCCCCCAGCTGCAGCATACTGCCAGCTTTGCTCCAGTGATGAGGAGGAAGGGGATGATGAGGCCACTGACTCTACGTGGGTGCCTGATAGGAAAGAGGAGGAGGAGGCACATCTCCAATGAGGCAGGATGCCCTTCAGGGGCCAGCTTAAGGGCAGCACACCAACTGCATCACAACGCAAAGCTCCGCATGTGCAGGGCGCTGCTGTCTCTGCACGTTATTCCAAAAGTTCTTTGGTGTGGGCCTTTTTTGAGACGAGTGCATCAGATCCCACTGCTGCTATTTGCAACATATGTCTCAAGCGTATCTCACGTGGCCAAAACATCACCCGCTTGGGCACCACATGCTTGACCAGACATATGTCGACCTGCCATCCAGTTCGTTGGCAAGCGTACCTAAAAGACCCACACCAAAGAACAATGCGGACCTCTCCTTGCTCCTCATCAGCTGGGATCTCCAACCCCACTATACCTTCAGTCCTCTCTGAAACCTGCACTGAGAGAAATGAAGGTGTAGAATTAGGTGTGTCACAGCCAAGTACTTGCGGGCAATCTGCTATCGGTACACCGACGTCAGATTGTACCAGGCAAATTTCCCTGGACCAGCTGCTGCACCGCCGAAAGAAGTTCGCTCCCAGCCATCCACATGCCCAGCGGTTGAATGCTAGCTTGGCTAAATTGCTAGCACTTCAACTGCTGCCTTTTCAGTTGGTAGACTCTGCCCCTTCCGTGAGTTTGTGGATTGTGCGGTTCCTCAGTGGCAGGTTCCCAAACGCCACTTTTTCTCACGGAAGGTGATTCCGGCTCTCTACCGGCATGTGGAAGGCAATGTCTTGGCCTCGCTGGACAGGGCGGTCAGCAGTAATGTGCATATTACCACTGACTCATGGTCCAGCAGGCATGGACAGGGACGTTACCTATCTTTCAATGCGCACTGGGTGACTCTTCTGGCAGCTGGGAAGGATGCAGGACATGGTGCAGTAGTGTTGGAGGTTGTTCCACCACCACGCCTCCAACATTCTACTAGTGGTGATTCTGCCACACCTCTCTCCTCCACCCCCTCCTCTTCTTCTTCCTCCATGGCCTCTTCCTGTGCTGATTTGTCCTCAAAACCAGCGGTGCTCCGTAGGCGTTCAAGGGGCTACGCAAGCATGCAGGCAAAAAGATGCCATGTGGTGCTTGAGCTGGTGTGTTTGGGGGACAGGAGCCACACTGGAGTAGAGATTCTGTCAGCTCTGCAGGGGCAGGTTCAGAGGTGGTTGACACCACGCTAGCTTAAGCCAGGTATGGTGGTTTGCGACAATGGCACCAACCTCCTCTCTGCCCTCCGACAGGGACAACTGACCCATGTGCCCTGTTTGGCTCACGTCCTTAACTTGGTGGTGTAGCGGTTCTTGGGCAGGTACCCGGGCTTACAGGATGTCCTGAGGCAGGCCAGGAAAGTCTGTGTGCATTTCTGCAGGTCATATAATGCCAGTGCTCGGCTGGCTGACCTCCAAAAGGAATTTAACCTGCCCAAGAACCGCCTAATCTGTGACATGCCCACCAGGTGGAACTCAACGTTGGCCATGCTGCAGCGGCTGCACACACAGCAGAAGGCCATAAATGAGTAGCTATGCGACTATGGCACCAGCATAGGGTTAGGGGACCTTGTTTTTTTCCCCATGCTAGTGGGCTACGATCAGGGATGCATGCACTGTCCTGTCACCATTTGAGGAGGCCACGAGGATGGTGAGCAGTGACAGTGCATGCATCAATGACACTGTCCCTCTTGTCCACCTGTTGGAGCACACGCTGCGTGGAATAATGGACAGGGCACTTGAGGCAGAACAGAGGGAGGAAGAGGAGGACTTCCTTACCTCTCAAGGCCAAAAATAGTCCTACCTTAGGTCACTTTACATTCGGGGGTCACCAGCATATCAAACGGAAATGCCTCTGCTGCTTGGCTGGCGGGGTGTCCTTGCTCAGAATTGGCTCCGGGTTCTGCCGGTATTTTGCTGTGAAGCTGCTTTAACAGGCTGGATTTCGGTGTTCTCTGTGCTGTTTCTGGGACTGTGTTTGACGGCACTACCTCCTCCGGCCGCCCCCTTGATATCCAAGCTGCTGTCTCTGTGCCTGGAGGCTATGCAGATACGCTGACGAAATGGGTTGAAGGAAAGCCCCGGATAAACCCAGGTGCTCACGGGGGACTTGCTGGGGGGGGGCCACGGACCAGGGGGGTTCTTCGCTAGACCGAACTCCGGGGGCACCGTCACCTGGAGCGCTCGTCCCTGCTAGGTGGAAAAGAAAGCTTCCCACCGCCTAAACTGCTGCTCTCCGTAGGTCCTTCCCTTTGGGTTCGGGTCTCCTGCTTCCGGCTGCGGTATGGTGCGGTGTTTACTGGGGACAGCGCTGGCTCTCACCCCCCGCTGTCTCTCCATCCTTCATTGCTGCAGGTCGGATCCACCGCTCCCTCCTCCACCTCACTGAAAGGCCCCTCCCCTACACCTGTGCACGTCACATCCCTTTCCCCCTCACCCACAATTGCTGTTGTTCTGATCCTATTAATACCACAAGCAGACAGCTGCAGTATTTACAGTTAGTGTAATGTGTCCTCTGCACAGTGTACACCTAAAGCTACCTGAAGACAATTGCTGGTGTTCTTATACTAATAATACTACAGGCAGACAGTTGATTCTGCTAGCTGCAGTATCAGTATATAATTACATCCCAGCTTTGTGCAGCTACATCTCACTGCAGGCCATTAGTATGTCTGGAAGGCCAACAAGGAGAGGCAGACAGTCACAAGCCAATAAAAGAGGGCAAGCAGGCTCTGTGTCTAGAGGCATCAGCACGTGGCCGTGGGACACGCTTGTCCTTTTTTTCGGCAGCTGGCTGTGTTGAGCCGCAACATGCGGAAGACTTGGTAGAGTGGATGACCAAGCCGTCCTCATCCTCCTCATCCTTTCTCACCCAGGCTCAGGGTACTTTGGCAAAGCAGCTGCCAACGTGGCCTCTTCCCTCGGCTCAATGGCATCAGTCACTCCTTCCCTAGCCCCACCATGTCCTCCTGAGGAGTCCCCCGAACTGTTTGACCACAGTGTTGGGTACATGCTCCAGGAGGATGCCCAGCGTTTTGAAGGCTCCGATGATGGTACCCAGCTAGTGGAAGGCAGTAACGTGAGCCCAGAGAGAGGGAGTGCTCAAGAAGGACAGCAATATGGCAGTCATGTTCCCCCAGCTGCAGCATACTGCCAGCTTTGCTCCAGTGATGAGGAGGAAGGGGATGATGAGGCCACTGACTCTACGTGGGTGCCTGATAGGAAAGAGGAGGAGGAGGCACATCTCCAATGAGGCAGGATGCCCTTCAGGGGCCAGCTTAAGGGCAGCACACCAACTGCATCACAACGCAAAGCTCCGCATGTGCAGGGCGCTGCTGTCTCTGCACGTTATTCCAAAAGTTCTTTGGTGTGGGCCTTTTTTGAGACGAGTGCATCAGATCCCACTGCTGCTATTTGCAACATATGTCTCAAGCGTATCTCACGTGGCCAAAACATCACCCGCTTGGGCACCACATGCTTGACCAGACATATGTCGACCTGCCATCCAGTTCGTTGGCAAGCGTACCTAAAAGACCCACACCAAAGAACAATGCGGACCTCTCCTTGCTCCTCATCAGCTGGGATCTCCAACCCCACTATACCTTCAGTCCTCTCTGAAACCTGCACTGAGAGAAATGAAGGTGTAGAATTAGGTGTGTCACAGCCAAGTACTTGCGGGCAATCTGCTATCGGTACACCGACGTCAGATTGTACCAGGCAAATTTCCCTGGACCAGCTGCTGCACCGCCGAAAGAAGTTCGCTCCCAGCCATCCACATGCCCAGCGGTTGAATGCTAGCTTGGCTAAATTGCTAGCACTTCAACTGCTGCCTTTTCAGTTGGTAGACTCCGTCGACTCCTTCCGTGAGTTTGTGGATTGTGCGGTTCCTCAGTGGCAGGTTCCCAAACGCCACTTTTTCTCACGGAAGGTGATTCCGGCTCTCTACCGGCATGTGGAAGGCAATGTCTTGGCCTCGCTGGACAGGGCGGTCAGCAGTAATGTGCATATTACCGCTGACTCATGGTCCAGCAGGCATGGACAGGGACGTTACCTATCTTTCAATGCGCACTGGGTGACTCTTCTGGCAGCTGGGAAGGATGCAGGACATGGTGCAGTAGTGTTGGAGGTTGTTCCACCACCACGCCTCCAACATTCTACTAGTGGTGATTCTGCCACACCTCTCTCCTCCACCCCCTCCTCTTCTTCTTCCTCCATGGCCTCTTCCTGTGCTGATTTGTCCTCAAAACCAGCGGTGCTCCGTAGGCGTTCAAGGGGCTACGCAAGCATGCAGGCAAAAAGATGCCATGTGGTGCTTGAGCTGGTGTGTTTGGGGGACAGGAGCCACACTGGAGCAGAGATTCTGTCAGCTCTGCAGGGGCAGGTTCAGAGGTGGTTGACACCACGCTAGCTTAAGCCAGGTATGGTGGTTTGCGACAATGGCACCAACCTCCTCTCTGCCCTCCGACAGGGACAACTGAACCATGTGCCCTGTTTGGCTCACGTCCTTAACTTGGTGGTGTAGCGGTTCTTGGGCAGGTACCCGGGCTTACAGGATGTCCTGAGGCAGGCCAGGAAAGTCTGTGTGCATTTCTGCAGGTCATATAATGCCAGTGCTCGGCTGGCAGACCTCCAAAAGGAATTTAACCTGCCCAAGAACCGCCTAATCTGTGACATGCCCACCAGGTGGAACTCAACGTTGGCCATGCTGCAGCGGCTGCACACACAGCAGAAGGCCATAAATGAGTAGCTATGCGACTATGGCACCAGCATAGGGTTAGGGGACCTTGTTTTTTTCCCCACGCTAGTGGGCTACGATCAGGGATGCATGCACTGTCCTGTCACCATTTGAGGAGGCCACGAGGATGGTGAGCAGTGACAGTGCATGCATCAGTGACACTGTCCCTCTTGTCCACCTGTTGGAGCACACGCTGCGTGGAATAATGGACAGGGCACTTGAGGCAGAACAGAGGGAGGAAGAGGAGGACTTCCTTACCTCTCAAGGCCCCTTTTATCCAGACAGTGTTCATGCGTGCCCGCCGATCACACAGGAAGAGGAGGAGGAGGATTGTGTCAGCATGGAGGTGGAGCCTAGCACTCAGCATCAGCAGCAGTCTTCAAGGGATCGTTTTTAGTCCTCAGAAACCCATGGACTTGTACTTGGCTGGGAGGAGGTGGCTGCGGATCATGTCATCCTTAGTGACCCAGAGGACTCTGGACCAAATGCCTCAGCAAACCTGCGCTGCGCTATACAAACCATCAACTACATATACCACAGCTACTAATTGGGATTTCCTTTTCTTACATCCACTACTGGTTTTAGATTTTATGCCGTGTTTCGAGGTTCCCCATCTCAGCTTCCGGGGTTGACGTTCTCTATAATGTCTTTTACCTGTGATATTATCTACACACGTACTCTGAGAATACAAATAGGTGAGAATGCTTGGGACCTTCGTGTTCCCCCTTCCCCCTCATGTTTTTTATATTTTTATTACTATGCTCATTTGGTAATTATATTTCATTATAGATACCCCTCAACTATGCATCTGCTCCTGACCAGTGGTAATATAACCACGAAACGCGTAGAGCTTTCCTATGATGCGTTGTCACAGTATTTATGCCTAACATTTGTATTTTACCATATTCTATTTTAATGAACTAATCCACCATTGTTTTTTTATACCTTTATATTGCTTTTGCTAAAATTGGGGTTTACACACCTAAGTTAAGACAATGTTTATTATTCAATTAGTTATGTATTGATATGTGATGTTTTGATCTTGCCGATCGATGTTTATCAGTGTATTATATTATCATATTTTTTTATAATGAATCTACCATGTACTACTATGTATTGCTTGAGATCTACTCACTGTGACCTATTAATACATTATTATATCAATTTACTATAATAATTTATAGGTGTATGTATCAACTCTACAATCAATAAACAATGTGTATACTGATTGGCTCATACAACTTAGTGATCTGTTTCATTTAAAGTCCCACCATTTAGTTTTGTTTCTTTTTTAAATGCATCGGGGATGGAGGTGCATGTGTAGTTCACTACCTCATTTAAAGTCCCACTCTAGCCTAAGGGTAGCTTGTTTTCATATTCTATCTTAGCCTTCCTTATTGCACCCTTACATTTCTTGTTGCATTCTTTATAAAGTCTGAATGCTGATGATGATCCATCAACCTTGTATTTTTTGAAGGGGTTCTCCTTTGCTTTTATATGCATTTTTACATTGGAGTTAAGCCATCTAGGACTTTCGTTCGCTCTAAATTTATTACCCAATGGGATGCATTGGCTAATGCCCTTATTTAATATGCTCTTAAAGCAAACCCATCTTTCCTTCGTGTTCTTTGTTCCTAAGATTTTATCCCAATTTATGCCTTCTAGCAAGGCTCGTAAGTTAGGGAAGTTGGCTCTTTTGAAATTCAGTGTCTTTGTATTCCCCTTATGTTTCCTATTTGTGTGATTTATACTGAAGCCAATTGACCTGTGATCGCTGTTACCTGAATTGCCCCATATTTCCACATCCGTGATCAGGTCTGTATTATTGGTAATCAGTAGATCCAGTAACGCTTTATTTCTAGTTGGTGCATCTACCATCTGAACCATAAAATTGTCCTGCAAGACATTTAGGAATTGGTGAGCCTTAGATGAATGCGCGGTTCCCTCTTCCCAGTCTATGTCTGGCTAGTTAAAATCCCCCATTATGATAATACTTCCCATCCTTGCTGCTAATCCAAATTGGGATAGGAGATCTGTCTCCCCTTCCTTCCTCAGGTTAGGGGGCCTATAGCATACTCCCAATATTATTTTTCCCTTAGCTTCATCCCTTTGGAGCTCCACCCATAAGGATTCCACCTCCTCCCTAGCTCCCTTAGTGATGTCATCTCTCACATTCACTTGTACATTATTCATGATATATAGGCATACCCCTCCCCCTTTTTTACCCTCTCTATCTTTGCGATAAAGGGTATACCCTTGAATGAAAGAAAGGGGGTTGTGGGACTTTAAATGAGGCATGGATATGTATTTGGAATCGTCTAGGATACCTAAAATAAAATTTGGTGTCACCGTCCCTGATGGGAAGATCTGTATAACCATAAAGAGTTGCTAATCAATCTAATACATTAAAAGCAATTCATGAATAATAAATGTATAATGTATCATAATATATAATACATAGATCATGCAAAATAAAGCATAATAAAATATATATAGTATTAATCAAATTGACATATTTAATGTTTATAGTGGATAGACATAATTAGTACAAGCAATCACAATTAAAAAATTGAATGGATATACAGACAAGTGAACATGGTTATCCTGATACATGTAGAAATAGAATGCATTTGATATGATTTGTGAATTGGAGCAAACTTGACTTGGCAACCCTGAGTATGGACTCTGTGCGTTTCATGGCATTTTAAGCCAATCATCAGGAGTGGGATGCATCAATAATGGCTAAAAATGTGGAATAAATGAATAAATAGGTCAATAAAGTCTCAAATGGAAAATCAAGCTTTCAAAAAGAGCAGGTTTTGGGAATATATATACATTACCTTACGCAACGCCCAAGTAAATAGCCCAACAGTCCCTAAATGGGAGTAGGAGGTAGTGGCCCTGAATGAGCTATCTGAGGGTTGAGGCGGGGACACATTCCTCTCGCCCCTGAACCAAAACTCTGCAGGAAGCACAGGGAACCGGAGAAGGGGTAGCGGGAAACAGCAGCCATGGAGAGAAACGGACAGCCACAGCACTATGCCAGAGTGTGAGGTATACACATATGGGCCACAAATTGGGTTCTAGAAAAAATAAATAATAAAAATAAATGAAATAGGAGGTAAGAATAGATAATGAAAATTAGCAGTAAACAAACAAAAAAATGTATAATGTGATCAAAAAAATGTGAGTGTGGGTGCCTAAAATGAGAAAACATAAATAATGAATGATAATAAAAATAAATGAAGTGAATAGGTCAGGCCAATGGTTGCAATTCGGCCTGTGCATATCACCTGCCAAGAAGTGACTGAGTGATAGAAAGCAAATAAATACCAACATATTGCCAATACATAAGTATGTGTGTGATATGAATTAATGGTGTGTAGTGTGTGGTATAGGGGTGTGTTGTACACCCTGTGTGAAGAAATCCAAGTGTAATGTGCACATGTGTGTTGTTTTGGTCCTAAAATGGCACCCCTTAAAAATACCTGAAGTGTGGATCAAGACCCATAGAACCTCTCCTCATGTTGAAATGTGTGGAGTGAGCTGCCGGCTCATCCCGGCCTTTGTAACCTCAGCCCGGGGCGTGTCACCGCCAACGTCATGCAGCGACACGCTGGCCATGTGCCTTTTCTTTTTTCATGCCTTTTGGCTCGCCCTGCCCACTGAATGGATGGTCCTGTCTTTTTGGTCTCTCTTCCCCCGGGGTTGTGATGCGCCCAGTATCTTCTACCCCGACATTCCCCGCAAGGTGATGGGGGCTGGGTCAGACCTTGGCGCATCGGCATCATTTCAGCACGCCGCATGCGCGATGTCCTATTGACGCCGGTTTGCGTGCCAGTGCTCCTTCCATCTCACGTGGCCTGGGGGATGGGATGGACTACCACTGAGGTCTCTGCATCTCAGGCGGGTGTCTGCTCTGCCCAATCACATGGCCCAATCTTGTTGGGCACAGGAATGGGCCCTGCTGTTAAATATTATTTCAATAAATTGTAATTACATGCCTCTGTTAAACAGGGGCAGAAAAATTGGGCCTTGGGTGGTGGTGCCACAACACTGTAACCCCTCACAGTTACTCTTGTTGAGTGCAGGAACAGGCCCTGCTGTTAAATATTATATCAAAAATTGTGATTACATGCCCCTTTAAAACAGGGTCAGAAATTGGACCTTGGGTTTTGGTGATGCCCTAAACCAAAAATATTGTTGGAAGCTAGCATTATCAAGATTCGGGAGCAATAGCTAGCATAGGCAGTCTTCCAGGGATCCCAGATCCATAGCAAATTAAATTAGTTACATCAGCATCAGGTGCTTGATAGCTGCTGATCCAGGACTTATTCATTTTTATTGTTGTGAGCCTATCAACAGAGTCTGTGGACAGGCGCACTCTTTGATCCGTTACAAACCCTCCAGCAGCACTGAATGTGCATTCAGAAGCATGCTGCATGCCAGTAGATTGATTGCATATTTAGCATGTTCTGGCCAGTGGTCCATCCTCAATACCCAGTAACCCAGTGGATGCTTTGTTGGAAAGGTCTCCAAGTCTGCTCCTGCCCCTAGATATTCCTGCACCATATAATGCAGCTGCTGGCGATGGTTGCTTGAACCTATCAGACCTGGGCGCTGAGGACTGAAAAATTGTTTAAAGGCATCGGTCAGCCAGCCATCTTCTCCACTGCTCTTCCTCTGACTAAACGAAGCCTCAGAAACACGTTGTTCAGCAGCAGGAAATGGTAACCTCCCAGGGTCTGGAAATGCGTTACACAAACTTTTCTTCAAGGCCTTCTGAGGATGTTTCGTCCTCTGTTCCCTCTGCGAAGGCAGGATGAGTTCTGCAACTTTACCCTTGTAACGTGTATTAACCACTTCAGCCCCGGAAGGATTTACCCCCTTCCTGACCAGAGCACTTTTTACAATTTGGCACTGCGTCGCTTTAACTGCTAATTGCGCGGTCATGCAATACTGTATCCAAACGAAATTTGCATCCTTTTCTTCCCACAAATAGAGCTTTATTTTGATGGTATTTGATCACCTCTGCCGCTTTTATTTTTTGCGCTATAAACGGAAAAAGACCGAAAATTTTGAAAAAAAATGATATTTTCTACTTTTTGTTATAAAAAAATCCATTAAAATCAATTTTAGTCATACATTTAGGCCAAAATGTATTCGGCCACATGTCTTTGGTAAGAAAAATGTCAATAAGCGTATATTTATTGGTTTGCGCAAAAGTTATAGCGCCTACAAACTAGGGTACATTTTCTGGAATTTACACAGCTTTTAGTTTATGACTGTCTATGTCATTTCATGAGGTGCTAAAATGGCAGGGCAGTACAAAACCCCCCCAAATGACCCCATTTTGGAAAGTAGACACCCCAAGGAAATTGCTGAGAGGCATGTTGAACCCATTGAATATTTATTTTTTTGTCCCAAGTGATTGAATAATGACAAAAAAAAAAAAAAATTACAAAAAGTTGTCACTAAATGATATATTGCTCACACAGGCCATGGGCATATGTGGAATTGCACCTCAAAATACATTCAGCTGCTTCTCCTGAGTACGGGGATACCAAATGTGTGGGACTTTTTGGGAGCCTAGCCGCGTACGGGGCCCCGAAAACCAAGCACCGCCTTCAGGATTTCAAAGGGCATACATTTTTGATTTTACTCCTCACTACCTATCATAGTTTTGAAGGCCATAAAATGCCAAGATGGCACAAACCCCCCCCCCAAATGACCCCATTTTGGAAAGTAGACACCCCAAGCTATTTGCTGAGAGGCATGTTGAGTCCATGGAATATTTTATATTTGGACACAAGTTGCGGGAAAGTGACAATTTGGTTTTTTTTGCACAAAGTTGTCACTAAATGATATATTGCTCAAACATGCCATGGGCATATGTGGAATTACACCCCAAAATACATTCTGCTGCTTCTCCTGAGTACGGGGATACCACATGTGTGGGACTTTTTGGGAGCCTAGCTGCGTACAGGGACCCGAAAACCAAGCACCGCCTTCAGGATTTCTAAGGGCATAAATTTTTGATTTTACTCCTCACTACCTATCACAGTTTTGAAGGCCATAAAATGCCAAAATGGCACAAACCCCCCCCCCCCCCCAAATGACCCCATTTTGGAAAGTAGACACCCCAAGCTATTTGCTGAGAGGCATGTTGAGTCCATGGAATATTTTATTTTTTGACACAAGTTGCGGGAAAGTGACAATTTTTTTTTTTTTTTGCACAAAGTTGTCACTAAATGATATATTGCTCACACAGGCCATGGGCTTATGTGGAATTGCACCCCAAAATACATTCTGCTGATTCTCCTGAGTATGGGGATACCACATGTGTGGGACTTTTTGGGAGCCTAGCCGCGTACGGGGCCCCGAAAACCGAGCACCGCCTTCAGGATTTCTAAGGGCGTAAAGTTGTGATTTCACTCCTCACTACCTATCACATTTTTGAAGGCCATAAAATGCCCAGATGGCACAAAACCCCCCCAAATGACCCCATTTTGGAAAGAAGACACCCCAAGCTATTTGCTGAGAGGCATGATGAGTACATGGAATATTTTATATTTTGACACAAGTTGCGGGAAAGTGACAATTTTTTTTTTTTTGCACAAAGTTGTCACTAAATGATATATTGCTCAAACATGCCATGGGCATATGTGGAATTACACCCCAAAATACATTCTGCTGCTTCTCCTGAGTACGGGGATACCACATGAGTGGCACTTTTTGGGAGCCTAGCTTCATACGGGGCCCCGAAATCCAATCACCGCCTTCAGGATTTCTAAGAGCGTTAATTTTTGATTTCACTCCTTACTACCCATCACAGTTTTGAAGGCCATAAAATGCCAAGATAGCACAAAACCGCCCCAAAATGACCCCATTTTGGAAAGTAGACACCCCAAGCTATTTGCTGAGAGGCATGGTGAGTATTTTGCAGCTCTCATTTGTTTTTGAAAATGAAGAAAGACAAGAAAAACGTATTTTTTTTTCTTTTTTCAATTTTCAAAAGTTTGTGACAAAAAGTGAGGTCTGCAAAATACTCACTATACCTCTCAGCAAATAGCTTTGGGTGTCTATTTTCCAAAATGGGGTCATTTGGGGGGGGGTTGTGCCATCTGGGCATTACATGGCCTCCGAAACTGTGATAGGCAGTGAAGAGTGAAATCAAAAATTTACGCCCTTAGAAAGCCTGAAGGCGGTGCTTGGTTTTCGGGGTCCCCTATGCGGTTAGGCTCCCAAAAAGTCTCACACATGTGGTAGCCCCGTACTCAGGTGAGGCAACAGAATGTATTTTGGGGTGTAATTTCACATATTCCCATGGCATGTTTGAGCAATATATCATTTAGTGACAACTTTGTGCAAAAAAAAAAAAAAAATTGTCTTTTTCCCGCAACTTGTGTCACAATATAAAATATTCCATGGACTCGACATGCCTCTCAGCAAATAGCCTGGGGTGTCTACTATACACTATATTGCCCAAATGTTTGATGGAATAAAAAGGCCGAGTACATGGATACCAAACATGACATGTTTTAAAATTGCGCACAAACGTGCAGTGGCGACAAACTAAATACATTTTTAAAAGCCTTTAAAAGCCTTTACAGGTTACCACTTTAGATTTACAGAGGAGGTCTACTGCTAAAATTACTGCCCTCGATCTGACCTTCGCAGTGATACCTCACATGCATGGTGCAATTGCTGTTTACATGTGACGCCAGACCAACGCTTGCGTTCGCCTTTGCGCGAGAGCAGGGGGGGACAGGGGTGCTTTGTTTTTTTTTGTTTTTTTATTAATTTTTTGATTTTTTATCTTATTTTTAAACTGTTCCTTTCATTTTTATTTTTTTTAAATCATTTTTATTGTTATCTCAGGGAATGTAAATATCCCCTATGATAGCAATAGGTAGTGACAGGTACTCTTTTTTGAAAAAATTGGGGTCTATTAGACCCTAGATCTCTCGTCTGCCCTCAAAGCATCTGACCACACCAAGATCGGTGTGATAAAATGCTTTCCCAATTTCCCAATGGCGCTGTTTACATCGGCGAAATCTAAGTCATGAAATGCTCGTAGCTTCCGGATTCTTAGGCCATAGAGATGTTTGGAGCCATTCTGGTCTCTGATCAGCTCTATGGTCAGCTGGCCGAATCACCGGCTGCATTCTCAGGTTCCCTGTTGGGACAGGAGAGCCAGAGAAAAACATGGAAGACGGTGGGGGGGGGGCATTTCCTCCCACTGCTGGTAAAAGCAGTCTAGAGGCTAATTAGCCGCTAGGATTGCTTTTACATGAAAGCCGACCGCTGGCTGAAAAGAATGATACCAAGATGATACCTAAACCTGCAGGAATCATTCTGGTATAAACAATCAAAGTCCAGCAACATACCAGTACGTTGCTGGTCCTTGTTGGGCATATATTGTAAACTTTTTTTTCATGCAGCCTGTGGGCTGAACGAAAAAAAGATATTGATCGGTGGGTATGCCCACCATTAGAATACCTCCCTTCATCCACCCACTTCTAATGATGGGCATACATGCACCATTTATATATGCCGAAGCATGGAAGCAAATACAAAAAAAAAACATAGTAAAAAATAAAACATTTAACGCAACCTCTGCCTACCTAAAATATATATATGCCGAAGCATGGGGGCATCCTCCCGCAAAAGGCAGGAGCAAATCGCTCCTCCACCCACTTCTGCCCCCACGCTTCGGCATATATGCTGAAGTATGTAACTGTGGTGGTGAAATCACCTCCGACAGCGCTGGAGTCACGGCTTTATGTATCGTGGGAGCAAATGCTGTTGCTGTCAAGATAAATAAATCCGCGCTGCAACTGAATGGTGTACCTGCTAAGCAAATGATGGTTAACAAAAAACAAAGTAACATTACAGTATAACAGTAATACTTACCATACCTGCAAAGCAAATACAAAAAAAAACATAGTAAAAAATAAAACATTTAATGCAACCTGTGCCTACCTAAAATATATATATGCCGAAGCATGGGGGCATCCTCCCGCAAAAGGCAGGAGCAAATCGCTCCTCCACCCACTTCTGCCCCCACGCTTCGGCATATATGCTGAAGTATGTAACTGTGGTGGTGAAATCACCTCCGACAGCGCTGGAGTCACGGCTTTATGTATCGTGGGAGCAAACGCTGTTGCTGTCAAGATAAATAAATCCGCGCTGCAGCTGAATGGCGTACCTGAAAACAAAAAAATGTTTAAAACACAGTAAACTATAAAAAAATTACATACCTGAAAAGCAAACATGATAAAACATAACAATAAAACATTGCAGAATAGAATACAGTAAAAAAGAGCAGAACAATAGAGAGAAAATAGAGAGAGAGAGAACAATAAAACGACAACTATTTTTGGTTTTTTTATTTTATATTTTTTTTGTGTATTTTTTTTTTTTTTACTTTTTTTTTTTTTATAACTGTAACTTTTAAAACTGTAACGGTTCCAGGTTTGGGTCTCTCAAAATGCGATGGCATCTTGGGAGACCCTGTGGAAGTGTGTCCTAGTCTGTGCAGTGCTGTACCCTACGCTAATACTCAACTAGTGTATGGTAGCGTTCAAAACATTCACCAATGCAAAGACCAGGATTGCCAGGACAGGAGGGACAATAATACCGGGTGTCACGCCTAAATCCGCGCTTTCTGCAGACACGACATTTTCTTTGGGGGGCTCGTTGGGTAGGGGTACTCTGGAGGACATAAGGAAAATGCCTCTCATGCAGCCGGCCTACTGCATTTGGATTGGGAAGGTGAGGTGGAGCACCGTCTGGAAACAGAAGGGCTCTGACGATCTCTTCCTGGAATTTAAGGAAGGATCCAGTCCATCCTGAAGCTCTGTATAGCACATGAGCGTTCAGCAAAGCCAATTGAAATAAATAAACAGACACTTTTTTGTACCAGCGTCTGGCCTTACGGGCAATTAGGTACGGCGCCAACAACTGGTCGTTGAGGTCCACCCCTCCCATATTAAGGTTGTATTCGTGGACACAGAGGGGTTTCTCCACAACACCAGTCGCCGTAGTAATTTGGGTCGTCGTGTCTGCATGAAGGGAGGTGAGAACGAAAACATTCTTCTTATCCCTCCACTTCATAGCGAGCAAATTATTATACTGCAAGTAGGCTCTCTCCCCCAGCCTAAGACGGGACTCTACAAGCCGCTGGGGAAAGCCCCGGCGATTAGGTCGCACGATGCCACATGCTCCAATCTGCTGATCAAACAAGTGACTAAAAAGTGGCACGCTCGTATAATAATTGTCCACGTACAAGTGGTACCCCTTTCCGAATAAGGGTGACACCAAGTCCCACACTATCTTGCCAGCGCTTCCTATGTAGTCAGGGCAGTTTATCAGCTCTACGTGACTATCTTTGCCCTCGTAAACCATAAATCTACATGTATAGTCTGTGGCCCTGTCACAGAGCTTATACATCTTGACCCCGTATCTGGCACGCTTGCTGGGAAGGTACTGTTTGAAGGACAAGCGGCCAGAAAACTTAATCAGGGAATCATCAACGCAGACAACTTGATGGGGAGTAAACAAGTCTGCAAAACTTTGGTTGAAGTGGTTTACGAGGGGCCGAATTTTGTAGAGCCGATCGTATGCAGGGTCTCCACGAGGACGACAGAGTTCATTGTCGTTGAAGTGCATGAACCGCAAAATCTGCTCGTATTGTGCCCTGGCCATTGAAGCAGAGAACACGGGCATATGGTGAATTGGGTCAGTGGACCAATATGACCGCAACTCACTCTTTTTGGTTATGCCTATGTTGAGGGAAAGGCCCAGAAAGATCTTAAATTCGGAGACCGTAATTGGTCTCCAATCTCTGGCAAGGGAGGACTGGGGATTAGCGGCGATGTGTTGACCAGCGTACAAATTGCTTTGGTCCACAATAGATCTATAGAGATCTTCGGTGAAAAACAGTGAATAAAAATCCAGTGGCATAAAGTCAACTGTTTCCACCTGAATTCCGGGTTGGCCAGTGAAAGGGGGAAGTACAGGTGCTGCAGAAGTGGTGGGTACCCAATTCGGATTGGCGAATGCAGCAGGAAGGGCACTATGGGCACGACGGGCCTGTCTTTGTCTTCTTGGTGGCAGCGGGACACTAGTTGTGCTTGCCACCTCGCCAGCTTGAACTGCACTTATGGGACTCGCCACGTCACCACGTGATACTGCAGTGCTGGATGTACGACCAGGGTGTACTAGGCCGCCGGTGCTTGCCAGTTCACCAGAAGGAGTAGCGGCACTAGTACTTCTCTGCTCCATACGAGAGCCCTGCGGTTCTTGCACTTCAAGGACAGAAGAAGAAGATCGGGGTCTGGTACGCCTGACCCTAGCAGGGACCACAACTCCGTCGTCAGAGCTATCTGTCATGGAGCCGCTGTCCTCTACAGGTTCGTATTCTGAGCTTGAACTTGACAGATGAGTGACTTCCTCTTCACTATCTGTCATGCTCAGAAACGTGTAGGCCTCTTCACTAGTGTACCTTCTATTTGCCATTTTGGGCTCTAAATTTAGGGGTACACTAGTGAGACTCACAGGCAAAAAAGCTCCTGACTGTCAGCGACTGATTCAAAGCGCTACCAAAAAACTGTTAGCGATCGCAGGGATCAGGCCTGACTCTGCGAACGCTGCAGTTATGTGTGCTTAGTGTTTTGTGACAGTTATCGATCGATACTGCACTTGGGTGGGCTGGGCTGGGCTGGGCCGAGGAGCAAAACGCAGGTGCTAGCAGGTATCTGGGCTGATCCCGCTAACACTGCGTTTTTTTGGGGGACCCTAAACTGCTGGGGAGTATAGATCTGATCGGATCCGTTCAGATACTATAGCACTAAGGGAGGTGTATGCTGCGTGCGTGGGTGTTAGCGGTACTGGCGCTAACCTGACGCTGCCTGGGGCGACACAGACCTTATCTGATCCTAAAAACTTAACTTCTATCACCGCCGGGCAATTAGGGGGTTAAACCTTTATAGGGTAATAAACGGCGGGTGCCCTAAAACTGTAATAAACTACAATAAACTACAAAAAACAAACCAACTAACCAGCGTCACCCGTAACAATTATATGGTGATCGCTGGTGAAAGGGTTAACTAGGGGGCAATCAAGGGGTTAAAACCTTTAGTAGGTAGTATATGGGGGTCCCTGTCGCTATAAAACACTGACAGCATACCTATATACTTACCTCCCTAACTAGCGTCACCTGTGTCACTAATACAGCAAAACGATCGCTTAGTGACACTGGCGACGGGGGGGTGATCACGGGGTTAAAACTTTATTAGGGGGGTTAGGGGGGTACCCTGGACCTAAAGGGGGGTACCCTAGACCTAAAGGGGGCTAACCTAACTGCCCTAACACTTGTAACTGACACAAACTGACACCAATGCAATAAATCAGAAAAAAAAAAACCTGCTATTGGTGTCAGAGTGACAGGGGGTACAGGGGGGTGATCAGGGGGTGACAGGGGGGTGACAAGTGTGCCTGCATGTTCCACTGTTAGTGTAGTGTTGGTGCACTTACTTGGATGTCTTCTCTCCTCTGCGCCGGACGAAAAGACTGGCTCGAGGAGAGATGACATCACTTCCTCCGCTTCTGTTTACATTCACAGAAGCCGAGGAAGCTTGTCATTGGCCAGGAGCGATCGCGAGGGGGGAGCCACGAATGAGTGGCCTCCCCCTTACCTTTGATCGACCCTAACCTCGATCCGTCCGCCGCTGGCACCGGGGGGGGGTCCGATCGGACCCCCCACCCGCGGGCAGGCAAGGACGTACAGGTAAGCCCTTTTGCCTGCCCGTGCCGCTCTGTCGACGTACATCGTCGTGCGGCGGTCGGCAACTGGTTAAGAAGGGTTGCCAGTCAGTAATGATCCCTCTCCTTGATACCAGGAATCCTAGGGTCTTTTCGCAGGCTTTGCAGAATCAGGGAGGCCATGCAGCATAAGTTTGCAGAGGCATTTGATTCTGAGTACTCTGGGTCACTAAGGATCACATTATCCGTAATGACTGCTGGTTGAAAGCTAAACAGAGGGGACCTTGAGTGGAGAGTGAACAAGTCTTGCTTTTTGACTGCTGGTGATTGCTGAGTTGAATTTTTAGGTTCTTTTTGGGGTTTTTCCTTGTAGCTTTTTAACACCTTTTTCTGACACTTTTTAAACAGCTTTTTTTTTTTTTGCTTACTTCAGTGGTTAATTGGTCAAAGGTGCTTGAGGCCTATATAACCTTGTGCAGAACTCAATGTGAGCATGCTATAACTTAAAACTACCTATAACCTATAACTTAAACTTAAAGTGGAACTGGTCTAAGTGGTGAGTTAAAAACTAGAGTTGAAAACAGGAGGTTATCCAGCAGCACCAACACCTAAGGCCCAATTTTTCTGCAGAGTATATAGTGCAGTCCATATAATATGTATACTGTAGAAGGGATGAGCCCGCGTTTCGAGTCGAACATCGGGTGTTTGCCTGTTCGCCGAATTCCGAACATTATGAGGGTTTCGCAGGAAATTAGAGTGGAACACTCCATAATGCACTGCGAGATCCCATTGCATTGACAGCTGTTGATTGGCCAAAGCATGCACCTGACCTGCACACTGCTGTGAGAGCCATGATTGGCCAAAGGCAGGATGCCCTTGGCCAATCATGGCTCAGGGGGCTAAGTCCATGCCCCACACTATGTAAGGCTGTTTACATAGCGGCCGTAAACAGTGTAATGAATGAGAGCAGCAAAATTACATTTCTAAAGGAGAAAATGTCATTTAGAAACTGCTTGCAGCTTTAATGCATTGCTGGATCCCAGCAATATACATAAAAATCATTGAAAAAAATAGCGTGAGTCCCCCCCCCAGTTTGTTACCAGGCCCTTCAGGTCTGGTATGGATATTAACCACTTGCCGACCGTACCTGGTACGTGATTGCCTTCCCACGGGCGGGGGGACCGGTCGGACCCCCCCCCCCCCGGTGCCAGCGTCGGTCGGCTTTGGTCTGGGAGCGTTGAGAGGCGAGGGGGAGGCCATCCGATTGTGGCCCCCACCTCGCGATCGCTCCCAGCCAATTAGAAACATCCCCTGCCTCTGTATAGTACACAGAGGCAGAGGATGTGATGTCATCTCTCCTCGGCTCGGCAGTTTCCGTTCCGGCGCGGAGGAGAGAAGACATCTGAGTAAGTGTAAAACACACAGTAGAACATGTCAGGCATACATTACATCCCCGATCCCCCCCTCCCCCCCCGATCGCCCCCCGATCACCCCCCAATCACCCCTCCCCCCCCTGTCACACTGAGGTGACAGGTTTTTTTTTTTTTCTGATTACTGCATGGTGTCAGTTTGTGACAGTTAGAAGTGGTAGGGCAGTTAGTATTAGCTTTAGGTCTAGGGTACCCCCCTAACCCCCCGTAATAAAGATTTAACCCCTTGATCACTCCCTGTCACCAGTGTCGCTAAGCGATCATTTTTCTGATCGCTGTATTAGTGTCACTGGTGACGCTAGTTAGGGACGTAAATATTTAGGTTCGCCGTCAGCGTTTTATAGCGAAAAGGACCCCCATATACTACCTAATAAATGTTTTAACCCCTTGATTGCCCCCTAGTTAACCCTTTCACCAGTGATCACCGTATAACCGTTACGGGTGAGGCTGGTTAGTTTGTTTATTTTTTATAGTGTCAGAGCACCCGCCGTTTATTACCGAATAAAGGTTTAGCCCCCTAATCGCCCGGCGGTGATATGCGTCGCCCCAGGCAGTGTCAGATTAGCGCCAGTACCGCTAACACCCACGCACGCAGCATACGCCTCCCTTAGTGGTATAGTATCTGAACGCATCAATATGTGATCCGATCAGATCTATACTAGCGTCCCCAGCAGTTTAGGGTTCCCAAAAACGCAGTGTTAGCGGGATCAGCCCAGATACCTGCTAGCACCTGCGTTTTGCCCCTCTGCCCGGCCCAGCCCAGCCCACCTAAGTGCAGTATCGATCGATCACTGTCATTTACAAAACACTAAACGCATAACTGCAGCGTTCGCAGAGTCAGGCCTGATCACTGCGATCGCTAACAGTTTTCTTGGTAGCGTTTTGGTGAACTGGCAAGCACCAGCCCCAGGCAGCGTCAGGTTAGTGCCAGTACCGCTAACACCCACGCACGCAGCATACGCCTCCCTTAGTGGTATAGTATCTGAACGGATCAATATCTGATCCGATCAGATCTATACTAGCATCCCCAGCAGTTTAGGGTTCCCAAAAATGCAGTGTTAGCGGGATCAGCTCAGATACCTGCTAGCACCTGCGTTTTGCCCCTCCGCCCGGCCCAGCCCACCCAAGTGCAGTATCGATCGATCACTGACACTTACAAAAAACTAAACGCATAACTGCAGCGTTCGCAGAGTCAGGCCTGATCCCTGCGATCGCTAACAGTTATTTTGGTAGCGTTTTGGTGAACTGGCAAGCATCAGCGGCCTAGTACACCCCGGTCGTAGTCAAACCAGCACTGTAGTAACACTTGGTGACGTGGCGAGTCCCATAAGTGCAGTTCAAGCTGGTGAGGTGGCAAGCACAAGTAGTGTCCCGCTGCCACCAAGGAGACAAACACAGGCCGTCGTGCCCATAATGCCCTTCCTGCTGCATTCGCCAATCCTAATTGGGAACCCACCGCTTCTGCAGCAACCGTACTTCCCCCATTCACATCCCCAACCAAATGCAGTCGGCTGCATGAGAGGCATTTTCTTTATGTCCTCCCGAGTACCCCTACCCAACGAACCCCCCCAAAAAAGATGTTGTGTCTGCAGCAAGCACGGATATAGACGTGACACCCGCTATTATTGTCCGTCCTGTCCTGACAATCCTGGTCTTTGCATTGGTGAATGTTTTGAACGCTACCATACACTAGTTGAGTATTAGCGTAGGGTACAGCATTGCACAGACTAGGCACACTTTCACAGGGTCTCCCAAGATGCCATTGCATTTTGAGAGAACCGAACCTGGAACCGGTTACAGTTATAAAAGTTACAGTTACAATAAAAAGTGTAAAAAAAAAAAAAAATCACAAACAAAAATATGAAATTAAAAAAAAATAGTTGTCGTTTTATTGTTCTCTCTCTCTCTCTATTCTCTCTATTGTTCTGCTCTTTTTTACTGTATTCTATTCTGCAATGTTTTATTGTTATTATGTTTTACCATGTTTGCTTTTCAGGTATGC
Source organism: Lithobates clamitans (assembly GCA_037952925.1). NCBI lineage: Eukaryota > Metazoa > Chordata > Amphibia > Anura > Ranidae > Lithobates > Lithobates clamitans. The sequence continues at coordinate 2,456,061 of JBBGZY010000675.1, forward strand.
AATTTTTTTCTACTTTACCGTTTACTGTGCTTTATTGTTAACCATTTTTTTGTCTTCAGGTACGCCATTCACAACTTTGAGTGGTTATACCAGAATGATGCCTGCAGGTTTAGGTATCATCTTGGTATCATTCTTTTCAGCCAGCGGTCAGCTTTCATGTAAAAGCAATCCTAGCGGCTAATTAGCCTCTAGACTGCTTTTACAAGCAGTGGGAGGGAATGCCCCCCCCACCGTCTTCCGTGTTTTTCTCTGGCTCTCCTGTCTCAACAGGGAACCTGAGAAATGCAGCCGGTGATTCAGCCAGCTGACCATAGAGCTGATCAGAGACCAGAGTGGCTCCAAACATCTCTATGGCCTAAGAAACAAGAAGCTATGAGCATTTTATGACTTAGATTTCGCCGGATGTAAACAGCGCCATTGGGAAATTGGGGAAGCATTTTATCACACCGATCTTGGTGTGGTCAGATGCTTTGAGGGCAGAGGAAAAATCTAGGGTCTAATAGACCCCAATTTTCTCAAAAAAGAGTACCTGTCACTACCTATTGCTATCATAGGGGATATTTACATTCCCTGAGATAACAATAAAAATGATTTAAAAAAAAAAATGAAAGGAACAGTTTAAAAATAAGAATAAAAAAGAAAAAAAAAAAGAAAAAAAAAAAAAAAAAAGCACCCCTGTCCCCCCTGCTCTCGCGCTAAGGCGAACGCAAGCTTCGGTCTGGCATCAAATGTAAACAGCAATTGCACCATGCATGTGAGGTATCACCGCGAAGGTCAGATCGAGGGCAGTAATTTTAGCAGTAGACCTCCTCTGTAAATCTAAAGTGGTAACCTGTAAAGGCTTTTAAAGGCTATTAAAAAAGTATTAATTTTGTTGCCACTGCACGTTTGTGCGCAATTTTAAAGCATGTCATGTTTGGTATCCATGTACTCGGCCTAAGATCATCTTTTTTATTTCATTAAACATTTGGGCAATATAGTGTGTTTTAGTGCATTAAAATGTAAAAAAAAGTGTGTTTTTCCCCCAAAAAATGCGTTTGAAAAATCGCTGCGCAAATACTGTATGAAAAAAAAAATGAAATACCCACCATTCTAATCTGTAGGGCATTTTCTTTAAAAAAATATATAATGTTTGGGGGTTCAAAGTAATTTTCTTGCAAAAAAAAATAATTTTTTCATGTAATCAAAAAGTGTCAGAAAAGGCTTTGTCTTCAAGTGGTTAGAAGAGTGGGTGATGTGTGACATAAGCCTCTAAATGTTGTGCATAAAATGCAAAGACAGTTCAAAACCCCCCCAAAGGACCCCATTTTGGAAAGTAGACACCCCAAGCTAATTGCTGAGAGGCATGTCGAGTCCATGGAATATTTTATATTGTGACACAAGTTGCGGGAAAGAGACAAATTTTTTTTTTTTTTTGCACAAAGTTGTCACTAAATGATATATTGCTCAAACATGCCATGAGAATATGTGAAATTACACCCCAAAATACATTCTGTTGCTTCTCCTGAGTATAGGGATACCACATGTGTGAGACTTTTTGGGAGCCTAGCCGCGCACGGGACCCCAAAAACCAAGCACCGCCTTCAGGCTTTCTAAGGGCGTAAATTTTTGATTTCACTCTTCACTGCCTATCACAGTTTCGGAGGCCATGGAATGCCCAGGTGGCAACCCCCCCCCCCAAATGACCCCATTTTGGACAGTAGACACCCCAAGCTATTTGCTGAGAGGTATAGTGAGTACTTTGCAGACCTCACTTTTTGTCACAAAGTTTTGAAAATTGAAAAAAGAAAAAAAAAAATTTCTTGTCTTTCTTCATTTTCAAAAACAAATGAGAGCTGCAAAATACTCACCATGCCTCTCAGCAAATAGCTTGGGGTGTCTACTTTCCAAAATGGGGTCATTTAGGGGGGGGGTTGTGCCACCTGGGCATTCCATGGCCTCCGAACCTGTGATAGGCAGTGAAGAGTGAAATCAAAAATTTACACCCTTAGAAATCCTGAAGGCGGTGATTGGTTTTCGGGGCCCCGTATGCGGCTAGGCTCCTAAAAAGTCTCACACATGTGGTATCCCCATACTCAGGAGAAGCAGCTAAATGTATTTTGGGGTGCAATTCCACATATGCCCATGGCCTGTGTGAGCAATATATCATTTAGTGACAACTTTGAAAAAAAAAAAAAAATTTGTCACATTCTCGCAACTTGTGTCAAAAAATAAAATATTCCATGGACTCAACATGCCTCTCAGCAAATAGCTTGGGGTGTCTACTTTCCAAAATGGGGTCATTTGGAGGGGGGGTTGTGCCATCTGGGCATTTTATGGCCTTCAAAACTGTGATAGGTAGTGAGGAGTGAAATCAAAAATTTATGCCCTTAGAAATCCTGAAGGCGATGCTTGTTTTTCGGGGCCCCGTACGCGGCTAGGCTCCCAAAAAGTCCCACACATGTGGTATCCCCGTATTCAGGAGAAGCAGTTGAATGTATTTTGGGGTGCAATTCCACATATGCCCATGGCCTGTGTGAGCAATATATCATTATACATAGGCAGTCATAAACTAAAAGCTGTGTAAATTCCAGAAAATGTACCCTAGTTTGTAGACGCTATAACTTTTGCGCAAACCAATAAATATACGCTTATTGACATTTTTTTTACCAAAGACATGTGGCCGAATACATTTTGGCCTAAATGTATGACTAAAATTGAGTTTATTGGATTTTTTTATAACAAAAAGTAGAAAATATCATTTTTTTTTCAAAATTTTCGGTCTTTTTCCGTTTATAGCGCAAAAAATAAAAACGGCAGAGGTGATCAAATACCATCAAAAGAAAGCTCTATTTGTGGGAAGAAAAGGACGCAAATTTCGTTTGGATACAGTATTGCATGACCGCGCAATTAGCAGTTAAAGCGACGCAGTGCCAAATTGTAAAAAGTGCTCTGGTCAGGAAGGGGGTAAATCCTTCCGGGGCTGAAGTGGTTAAGGTTAACCCCACGTCAAAATTTAAAACAAAATGGCATCGGGGCCCCCCTAAAATCCATACCAGGCCCTTCAGGTCTGGTATGGATTTAAGGGGAACCCCACACCAAATTATTTTTTAAAATGGCGTGGGGTCCCCCCCAAATTCCATACCAGTCCCGCGATGTTCATCCATCTTCAATCACGGCATCCGACGGTCCTGAGAAAAAGAAAACAAAACTGAAAAACTCTGCCTCCATGGGAGGCGTCCCACCGACTGCAGCCTTTTTTGTGATGACAGCTCTTATATATCCAAGGGAGGGGGCCACCCGGTGACATTACCAGATGGCCCCGCCCTTAACTATATAATAGCTGTCATTGTGAAAGGCTGCAGTCGGCGGGACGCCTCCCATGGAGACAGAGTTTTTCCATTTTATTTTATTGTTTTTTCAGTCCGTTGGCACTTTGACTGAAGATGGATTTACATCACGGGACACTTTTTTAAAATAAAGGACTTGTCAAAAACTGTCTCCTTTCATTTTTAATTTTTTGACACTTTTTTTTTGGTGAATGAGTAGGGGTAGAATGTACTCGATACCCACTCACATGGAGGAGCCGGGACCTGGGGGCCCCCCTTGTTAAAGGGGGCTTCCAGATTCCGATAAGCCCCCACCCGCAGGCCCCCACAACCACCGGACAAGGGTTGTGGGGAAGAGGCCCTTGTCTTGATCAACATGGAGACAAGGTGTTTTGGGGAGGGACCTCAAAGCACCCTCTCCATGTTGAGGGCATGTGGCCTGGTATGGTTTAGGAGAGGGGAGTGCTCTCTCACCCCCCTTTTCCTGGTGCCTGCCAGGTTGCATGCTCTGATAAGGGTCTGGTATTGATTTTGGGGCACGCTATTTTATTAATTTTGGCGCAGGGTTCGTGGAGATTTTGGGGCATGCCATTTTCATTTTAATTTTGGCGCGGGGTTCCCCTCAAAATCCATACCAGACCTGAAGGGCCTGGTATGGATTGGGGGGGACCCCCACGCCATTTTTTAAAAAATATTGGCGCATGGTTTCCCTTAATATTCATACCAGACCCAAAGGGCCTGGTAATGGACTGGGGGGGGGGGGACACTGTTCTTTTCAACGATTTGTATCTATATTGTGTATACAGGTCAGATATAAAGTGTCTCAGATCTGGTACAAATCGCTTCAAAGGGTGTATGCTCCCGACACCATGTAGTTGGGGATTTGGAGCTGTTTAGGAAGTGTCTGACTTGCAGATATGTGAAAAAGGGGATAGTTTGGCCTGGGAATTGTGAGGCTAGTGCACTATACTGCAGAAGTTTCCCTTTGTCTAAGAAATTTTCGGCTCGGATGGGAAATTCATGATCTGTGTTGAATTGAGTGTGATCTGGGAGACCAGGGGGCAGCTCTGGATTACAATTGATTGGGGTTAGAGGGCCTGGGGAGGATGAGAAATGCAATTTTCTACAAACTCCCTGGAAGGTCTGCAATGTGGGGGACGATTGTAATTGTTTTTATACCCCACTAAACTAGCCTGTTTAGTGGGTTATAAAAACAACAGTCCTAATAAATCTACTTGGAAAATCTTCAAGTAACCAGTTTCCGCCCGGCCAATAGTACAATGACAGCTGGGCAGGACCGCTCTAGTTCTAGGTGGATATCATATGACATCCTCCCCAGAACACGCTGCAGTGCAACCTGTCACCCACTGTGTGCACCGGACACAGTAGATGGCAGACCAGTGTACCGGCCCACTGTCACCACATGATCGATCTGACCAATCACAGCAGATGACATGATAATTGTACACAATGCATGGCTTCCATTCATGCAATTCATTGTGTACTATTGTGTTGATCTCTGTGATTGGTCACAGTGATCACATGTTACAGACAGGACTAATCACAGCCCATCTGTACCATGTGATTAGCTGTGGCGAATCACAGCTAATCACAATAGTGAACACTAAATTAATTGATTTCATTAAGTAAAAATGGTTGTTTAAAACAGTGATATTCACTGTTATAAGCAATTATAGTGTGCAAAAAAAAAACTATGGTAACACCGTGCTGCTCTGGTCACGGTATACAAAATATAAAAATATATTTTTTTTTACATACTGTCACTAGTCAGTATCCCAGGTCACCACCACACCAGTCATATGATGATGCTGTACTGCACTGGTGACAGTATGTAAAAAATTTTAAAAAATTGTGACAAAAAACTTCAAAAAAACTCACCATGCCTCTTACTAAATACCTTTTGTAGCGATGGTGGACTATAAATTTAATATTGTGTGCTCTCTCTGTCATTCCTCATCTATAGTTGTATCCCCTTAATGCTGGGCGTCAGTGACTGTCATCATATCCATGAGCCCAACCCAATGGATTGTGGGACTAGTAGTCTTTCTGACCGGCGATTCCATTGCATAACCATACACTAGGACTACACATCCCAGTGGTCGTTTCTACTATTTGAGAAGACTTCTGGGCGATACTATAAAGGAACCAGGAGATCTGCCTCACACTCTCTTCTTCCTGGGCCTTGCGTGGTGCACATCTCCTTGTGACGGGGAGAGAGAGGTTGCGGTCTACCACGCGGTGTTCAAGAGATTGTGCTCTTTCCCGAAGACCTTACGCCACAGATACTGGTCAGAAGAGCTGCATTCATTTGCCCTTGGAGGGAGTACTGGCTGTATGCCAAGGAGTAGAGCAGAGGCATAAAGGGACGACAGGGGCCGGAGCTGTGGGCGTCACCCCTGCTGAAGTGCCAAGATATACTGTGATTTGACACAAGTGCGAAGTCAAGAATTGCCTCAATTAACTAGAGAGGACATGAGGAGGGACCAACGTGAAGACCCATTGGGTAGCCTTATAATAAATCCTTGTCAGTTCAGCATCCTCAGATGCTGTTAAGTAGTTCCATTGAGGGAGCTAAAGTAGTCCATAAAGAATGAGAACGAATGCGTTTAGAAGACGGAGTTGTATACCGGTAGGGCCCATCTGAGGAACGAGAAGGTGTTCGTCAACTGTTCCTTCCTGAGAAACACCAATTAACAGTGTTGACCGCTCTTCATGATGACCATGGCCACTTACAGTATCTCACATAAGTGAGTACACACCTAACATTTTTGTAAATATTTTATTATATCTTTTCATGTGACAATACTAAATAAATGACACTTTGCTACAATGTAAAGTAATGAGTGTACAGCTTGTATAAGAGTGTAAATTTGCTGTCCCCTCAAAATAACTCAGCCATTAATGTCTAAACCGCTGGCAACAAAAGTGAGTACACCCCTCTGTGTCCAAATTGGGCCCAAATTGTCAATATTTTGTGTGGCCACCATTATTTTCCAGCACTGCCTTAACCCTCTTGGCCCTGGAGTTCCCCAGAGCTTTACAGGTTGCCATTAAAGTCCTCTTCCACTCCTCCATGACAACATCACGGAGCTGGTGGATGTTAGAGACCTTGCACTCCTCCACGTTCCATTTGAGAAGGCCCCACAGATGCTCAATCGGGTTTAGGTCTGGAGACATGCTTGGCCAGTCCATCACCTTTATCCTCAGCTTCTTAAACAAGGCAGTAGTGGTCTTGGAGGTATGTTTTTGGTCATTATCATGTTGGGATACTGTCCTGCAGCCCAGTCTCTGAAGGGAGGGGATCATGCTCTGCTTCAGTATGTTACAGTACATGTTGGCATTCATGATTCCCTCAATGAACTGTAGCCCCCTCCCCCAGTGCTGGCAGCACTCATGCAGCCCCAGATGTCTAGTCTAGGCCTATGAGAAAGCAAGGGAAGCATCTACCGCCAGAGAACAGAGAAACAAAAACAACTTTGATCTCAAATTAAGGGTTCAAGACCTGCAACCTGGAGATCAGGTGTTGTTGCACAATCTGGGAGTGCTCGGGTAACATAAGCTGGCTGATTGATGGCGCTCCCAGCCCTATATTGTCTGCAAACGATTACCTGGGCTTCCTGTGTATCAGATCTACACTGAAGGCCAGACTGGCCCCCTAAAAACTTGGCATCAAAATCATTTGCTGCCTATATCCGAGGCTGTCAGGGTGCCTCCACCCCCTGGCCCAGAGGCCTATCAGACTCCTACCTTGAGGCCTAGGATTGATCAGGATCATGAATACATGCCTCCAAATGAGGAGAGTGATGAGGAAGTACTAACCCTTGAATGGCTATGGGTTTCCCCCTCTGAAGACAACCCTACCCCTCCCCAGATTTCAGGGGGAAACAGTAAGGAAGCGTATTCTGAGAGGAAGACCCAGGTTTTGCTGCCTAAAGTTGAAGGGCTGGAGTCCCACCTTGCAAGAGGAAACGCGGAAGTTAAGATGGAACTCAGGGAGACATCTAATGTGGCGGAAACCCCTGTTTCTCTTAATATTGAAGTAGAAAGCGAGAGTATTCCTGACATCTAAGAGGAGCCTGAGCCAGAACCTGAGTCAGAGCTTGAACCAGAACCCAGATGTAGTTTCTGGGGAACAGATTGTGGACCGGAGCCACTGGAAAGCATCTATTCTAGGTTGAGACAGAAAATCTGCCCTCCCAAGAGATTGACCTATGACACCATTGGAGAAAACTCTGATGAACTTATCACTACTGCTGAATGTTCTAGTCAAGCACTTGCCTCCTTTATCAAACCTTTGATAGAGGATGACCTTGATCCACCTCCTGACACTGCTGGGTGGGCCACTAATTTATTACTGGCCTGTCACAAAATTGATATGACTTTGCCTGATAATGTATATAATTTGCTTCTAGAAAATCCTTATTTGGATCAGTTGCTAACTGTTACTGCTCCTGATCTATAATATAACTAATTGTTTCCTTTCTTATGATACAGTAAAGTGATCTCACAGGTTGTGTTCTGTCTTTGAGGACCAAAGACTTTCAAGTGGGGGGGGGATGTAGTGATGGTGGACTACAAGTGTAATATTGTGTGCTCTCTCTGTCATTCCTCATCTATAGTTGTATCCCTTTAATGCTGGGCGCCAGTGACTGTCATAATATCCGTTTGCCCAACCCAATGGATTGTGGGAATAATAGTCTTTCTAACCGGCCATTCCATTGCATAACCATACAGCGGGACTACACACCCCAGGGGTCCTTGCTACCATTCGAGGAGACTTCTGGGAGAGACTATAAAGGAGCCAGGAAATTTGCCTCACGCTCTTCTCTTCCTGGGCCTTGCGTGGGAGAGAGGGAGGCTGCGGCCTACCACGCAATGTTCAAGAGATTACAGCCTGGCCTTGGAGGGCCTAAAACCTGCTTGCTGTTCATCAGACATCCACACGGCACCAACTCAGCAGCTCAACACCACGTTTGTCCACCTTCCGTACCTGTGAGTCATTGCTGGCAGCTTCATTGACGAAAGTATCTTCCCAGATCGCTGCTTGTAAAGCATCTAGTTTGGTCCAGTCATTGGTGAGAGAGCAATTGCCCATCTTCTGAAATCTTTCACTGGTTACTTTACTGAAACACTGTGTACAGACACCTTTATCTTGGGAACACTTTACTGCATGTAACGGATCCCCGTCGCACTCCTCTTGAGTACTTCCATCAGTACACTGCTTCCTCCAATCTGGATCTTCAGATATCATATTTTACAGCCGATATATTGTAAGAATCAGGTGAGACTAGCTCAGTTACCCAGATTGAACATGGAATGATTTATTGGACAAGAATACAGCCTTTTATACATTTTAGAAGCATGTCAGTCCCTCACATACACAATAACCCCAATTATTTACCTAAAACATCACACAATGGTTTAGCTAACGAGGTAGGGCTGACTCATGGCTAATCCCATCACATCACTTACCTAACCACCTGGATGACTCAGATGTCACATTGCAGACCAGCCTTGCCGACTTCAAGCTAACTGCAGACAATACACATTATCATAAGCGTAAACACAGCAAACCTTCAAACAATAGCAGATGACCTAATTACAATTAACAATACAAACAGTGACCCCCCCCCCCCCAGTCTAGTAGGCAACAAACTATAATAGGAGTAGACTGTCTGGCTCCTACACAGTTCTCGAGGCCTTACTCTTTCAATTAACATGTCGAGTTCAGAATCAAACAAACCAGAAATAGTCTTTATATATATATATATATCCTGGGACAGGGGCGGATCCAGAGCCTAGTCTCGGGAGGGGCACTGCCAGAAAATATTTTTTTTTGCGGGCAAATTATCGGGGAAATGGCTGATGTTGGCACTTCAATCATCCTGGCATCATGGTTGTTATCGTGTCAGGATGATTGAAGTGCATTATTTATATTATTACATTGTTATATAAAATGAAATAGTTCAACTCACCATAATGCAGAATCAGTGGGAGCCCCGAGTGTGTCACTTGCCACCGTCGCCTGCCACCAGATGCGGATTGTCACTTGCCACGTCGCCTGCCACACATTGCGGATTTTCACTTGCCACGCCTTGCAGATTGTCACTTGCCACACCTTGCGGATTGTCACTTGCCACACCTTGCGGATTGTCACTTGTCACACCTTGCGGATTGTCACTTGCCACACCTTGCAGATTGTCACCTGCCACACCTTGCAGATTGTCACTTGCCACACCTTGCAGATTGTCACTTGCCACACCTTGCGGATTGTCACTTGCCACACATTGCGGATTCTCACTTGCCACACCTTGCGGATTCTCACTTGCCACACCTTACGGATTCTCACTTGCCAGGTCACCTTTCACACTGGGGAGGCAGTAAATGCCTGAAAACTACCTCAGTGGTGTGAAAGGGGTCTGAGAGAACCAACGAGTCTCTGAGGTGCTTTCAGTCAAGCAGCAGCCATATGAAGCTACAAATCAGCATACATTTCATATTTTCACTTGAATGGTGCTTATACCCTTCCATATAGCAGCTCACAGACAGAGTTCAGTCACAGCCCCATTTTTCCCCCACCAAGCCCTGACAGCACAACCGCTCTCCGCTCTCGTTCACAGACATGCACTCCTTCCAGCATGCGGGCCCGCAAACTCCATCCCAGGCCCTGCGTGCTCCCGCCCCTCCCCTCACACACTGCTCAGAAAAGAAGAGGTGGTGGATGCTGCGCCTGGAGCCTGCGGGTGAGAGGTCAAGTGACTAGGGAAGAGGGCAGAGGGGACCCAGGCATTACTCACTGCTTTGCGCTGTGTGGTGGGTGTTATGGGTCCAGTGTTTGCACACATAACATGCTTCTATTGGAGTCTCACTCGCCATCACATCGGCTCTGAGTCTGACATGACGGACTCACTGACATCACTCGTTGCCAGACGCCAGGCAGCCCAGGCGCTAGCAACGAGTGCGGAGTTGCCATGCCAGCGGCGCAGCTCCACCCACCTCCAGGCTCCTTCTGGTCCTGGCGGCGCGTAATTAAATTAGAGTCTCTCTCTCTCTGTGCCGCTGATCGGCTGATGAGTGAGAGAGAGACTTGGGCAGAGCAGTGCTGCAGCCTGCAAGTGACTTTGACCAGGCGTGTGACAATCATGTCAGTGTGATATTTTCGGGGGGCAATTGCCCTGTTGCCCCCCCTCTGGATCCGCCCCTGTCCTGGGAGATATTGTGGATACATATTACTGTCTATTTTAAGTAATCCAAGCCACATTTTCTCAGTAACCCTGTGCTCCTAATGAACACAGGGTGACTTAGACATAGGGGGTGCATGGGGAGCTGAAACAAGCATTTCCCAACCTCTCCAAGGGATTCTGGGTTCCATGGGCCCTCCCATCACACTGCACTTCTATTTGAACACTGTACATAGACACCTTTACCTACAACCATTTCAAGAAGTACCATTAGCCTGTTTAAGCCAGTCATTCTGTTAACATACCACTGTGCCTTATTGGATATAATCTAATGAACTCCATCTGCTGGTGAAGACTATCAGGCCTGCACCTCAGACATTGCTGTTGTCACTATTTAAAGGGCCCTACACTATCCTTATTCTGTCTGATCTCTCATTAGGAGTTAAAGGTTGAATAGGCCAGGCCTGGGGTTCCCCTTTAGAGTGTGAATACCTGCATTAAACACTTAACCATTCATTGTCCTATGGGTCATGCTTCAGGTGATATTTCATTGTACATATAAGTGTATTGTATCTTCATACTGTTAACTGTTCTTAAGCTGCTTTTTGGGGAATTCCTCTACCGAATCTGGGCTATTATTCAGAACTTGGTTGATCTATTGCCCTCTTTTGTAAATGAATACTACCTTGCTTACTCGAGTAAAAGCTGAGATAATATAATCATATTGACTTGTGACGTGTCATTTAAAGGTGTCTGTGGAAAGATGTCAGATGGGTTGGAAGGTTCACAGGGTCACAGTGATGCAGATGAGCAGGTAAATTCAAGCAGTCTTCAAGGGGACCATGCTACACCTCGGACTGTCTACTTTCCAAAGAGGAGTCATTTGGGGGATATTTGTACTTTCTAGAAATAAGATAGGCCATCAATACATCAGGATTGATACATTTTCAGATATACACTTTATTGTCAAAAGTATTGAGACACCTGCATTTACACGCACATGAGCTTTAATGGCATCCCAGTCCTAGCCCGTAGGGTTCAGTATTGAGTTGGCCCACCATTCTGGGAAGGCTGTTCGCAAGGTTTAGGAGTGTGTCTATGGAAATGTTTGACAAGCAAGGTCCATAAAGACATGAATGAGCGAGTTTGGGATGGAGAAACTTGACTGGCCTCTACGGAGATCTGACCTTAACTTGATAGAACACCCTTGGGATGAATTAGAGTGGAGACTGCGAGCCAGTTCTTCTCGTCCAACATCAGTCCCTGACCTTACAAATGCGCTTCTGGAAAAATGGTCAAACATTTCCATAGACACACTCCTAAACTTTGTGCACAGCCTTCCCAGAAGAGTTGAAGCTGTTATAGCTGCAAAGGGTGGGTAAACTCAATATTGAACCCTACAGACTAATGCCCCGTACACACGGTTGGACATTGATCGGACATTCCGACAACAAAATCCTAGGATTTTTTCCTACGGATGTTGGCTCAAACTTGTTTTGCCTACACACGGTCGCACAAAGTTGTCGGAATTTCCGATCGCCAACAACGCGGTGACGTCAAGCACGTACGACGAGACTAGAAAAGGCCAGTTCAGAACCAAGCGAGGCACCCTTTGTGCTCCTTTTGCTAATCTCGTGTTAGTAAAAGTTTGGTGAGAGACGATTCGTGCTTTTTCAGACTCGTGACTTTCAGATCGTTTTCTGCCGTTCAGTTTGTGCTTGTGGGTTTGTATTTGCTCTTCAGTGCATGCAGTCAGTTCGTATCGGAGTTTTCTGTGCGATCTTGTCCGCTCGTTGCTGTTTTTCAGGTCGCTCTTCACAGGCCTTGCTGTTCTTCAGTGCGTTCTGTTACTTCGTTCTGAGCAGCCGACCGTTTTCTAGCCATGTTTCGTATGCGTACTCCTCGTACAGTTCGTGCTGTGCGGGGGCTTGGTGTTGGGGTCCTGACCTTGACACAAGTCCAGTCCATGAACAGGGAGGGGAGGAGTTCATGGACCAAGAATTGTTTGCTTCAGCGTGACCAGTTCTGTCATATGCCTTTGTTCCGTGAGATCTGTGAGAAATATCCTGATGATTTCAGGAACTTTCTCAGGATGACGGACCCCGTATTTCACCGTTTGTTGGCTTCGCTGACCCCCTATATCAGCAGGCAGGATACCTGCATGAGGCAAGCCATCACTGCGGAGCAGAGGTTGGTCGCTACCCTGCGGTATTTGGCCACAGGGAGAAGCCTGCAGGACCTCAAGTTCTCGACAGGCATCTCCCCCCAGGCTCTTCTTTGTGGACATTTACTGCTTGTGTTTGTTTGAGCTGACCCTGACAGAAATGTGTGGAGTCCAGAAAATGTCGTGATTGTGTAACCTTATACAAAGCACTGTTGGCTGTTATTTACTAAATGCAAAGACACTTTTCACTACAAGTGCACTTGCAACTGCACTGAAACTGCACTTGTAGTGCAAAGTGGATTTGCCCTTAGGAAATTACCCCCATTTTCTCATCAAACAACAATTACATCACCCCAAAAGTGTTGTAGCGTTGAGACAATAATCCACACATTCTTGATGAAGAATCTTTTTAATACCAGCACAATCACATGTGCATTTACCAAAGGTTTTTCTGACAAACCGACATGTTTGTTGTATAACATATTTTGTGGTGTCATTATCCAAAATCAAAATGTGCATTTTATAGAAAACAGGCCTGTGTAAAACCCACAAGAAAGACACAAATCTTGATCTTACAAAGTTCACATTTGGTAGAACTGGAAGGCAATATCAGACATGAGTATTTAGGAACTGTGTTTGATATTCAGATGGGGGGAAATCACCCCTGGAAAAGCCAAATTTGGAAGATGCACACAAATTTCCCAATGTCAACATGTGCTATCTGCCATCAGGGGGGATCAAGGGATGTGTTTTGGGGGAGAAAGCCCTTCCTCACCGCTACTTTATTATTGAGGAAGGGGTTGCACCCCCAAAACGCGTCCATTGATCTCCCGTGATGGCAGATAGCACATGTTGACATACTGTGTGCATCCTCCAAATTTGGCTTTGGGAAAAATCACAAAAACATTTCGCACATTGTAGCACACAAAAGAAGAAAGTGATTTTGAGGGGCTTTAAACTCGCCCCAAAACATCAATGATGTTTTTATATTTTGGAATAACATCATTGATGTTTTGCTTGATGTTTTCCAATTGTAAATTACACCCCATGATCTCCCCGATCAGGATCTGGGCACTTTCGGATGTGAAAGGATCTTCATCCACAACATTACGATCACCTAAAAAGAAAGGAACCCCAAAATAAATTAGGTCTAAAAAAAATGCTGCCATCCATCTCTTATCTGAGCCTGTGGTCGCAGACACTCACCTGTTGTGGTGACTACTTCCACCACGTCTTCTTCCTCCTGCTTATCTTGTGTTGGGGGGATTTTCCCTTCTTCCAGAGGGGGGGGGGGGCTCTGGTCTCCTCGGATGAGGGGTGTCCTCCGAGTTTTTTCTCCCCTATGTAAAACAAAAATGGTATAATTAGCACACAGATATTTGATGGCAGAACTCTAAAGATGAAACATTGCTTGGAAGTGGGGTACAATTATCTATTTTAGCCGAGTTCCAAGATGTAGCTTTTTTAGTGTCCTTTGTCAAGCTGCAATACTTTACCTGTTTGGTACAAGCTTCACAGATGGAGACCCCCCTATAGTATACACTGGAGCACCTGTGTGGCCCCCCTAATAAAAAGGGTGTTCTGGGGTCCCACACTAGTGCTCCAGTGTCCAGATGTGAAAACAGCTGCTCAGTGTCCTCTCCTTACACACAATCTAGTTTGCATTTCATTCTAGTAACAAAGCCATCTACACAACCCAATTCTTTGAAGACAAGTATAGGGCCTCAAAATGGTGGCCAAATGCATATGGGCTAAACAATGGTATTTTATAGTCCGAAAAAAAAAATGTGTGATCCGAACGAATAATGTGCCCATGAACATGAAAGTTGCCATTTTAAACTGTACAACAGTTCCTAAAAGCACATGGAGCAGCACGAACGTAATAAACACAAGAACAATAGGAACACAGCACAACTACTTACTTTTTTGCAGCACTCTCCGGATCTTTCTGTACTGCTCATGTTCTCGTAATTTCAGGTCCGACCACCGCTTCCTGAGCTGATCTTTCGATCGTAGTACCCTGAATTTCCGGTGCAGACTCCTGACCACTTTCGCCATGATCTTGGCCTTTCGGACATTGTGGTTGGGGTAAGGCCCATACTTTCCATCATAGTCGGCCTTCTTCAGGATGTCCACCATTTCCAACATCTCCCCAAAGGACATATTTGAGTCCTTTAATCTCCTTCTGGATCGGGACGTTTCAGGTTCCAGCCTTTCCTCCTCCTCCTCCTCCTCGTTGCTGTACTTAGCACTATCCTGCTGTCTCTCCGCCATGTGCTCTTCCTCCACTGCGCCGAACGAAAAGGGGCGGGGAATAGAATAGAAAGAACGTCAGGGGCGGGCGGAGTTATACGCATGCGCAGTGTGTATAAATCGTAACGCGCGCGTCTTACGTACGATCTGTGAGCGGAGGAAGGAGCATCGGAGACGCCGATCGTGCTAACGAAGGTAGGATCTAAACTTGGGCCTATACTGCTTCCAAATTGAAGCCTATATTGTAACAAGATTAGGGGAGTTTGGCCTGACATTAGGGTTTGTCTTGTGTTGTGTCTTGCAGAGAAAATGGATGGGTTCAACGACCACAATTTCCTGCCCCTGTTTATTGACAAGTACAGAGAGCTGCCCTGTCTGTGGCAGGTCAGACACCCCCACTATAAGCACAAACAGAAGAGGCAGGCAGCGCTGGAGAAACTGCTGGAGTTGGTGAAGCCGGTGGTCCCCACAGCAACCATCCCTTATTTAAAAGCTAAAATTGGTGGCCTGAGGAGCACTTATCTTAGGGAGCGCAAGAAGGTCACAGATTCCCAGAGGTCCGGAGCTGCAGCAGATGACGTTTATGTCCCCAGACTGTGGTACTATGAGAGACTGCGATTTCTGTCAGACCACACTGAAGTCAGGGAATCCCTCTCTACTCTTCCTTCCACGCTTCCTTCCATCCCAGCTGAGGCTTCTGATGTCCAACCTGTGCCTTCCAGCCAGGAAGAAGTGGAGGAGCCCAGCTGGAGTCAGGTATAGCATTCTTCTACAGATTTCTGGGCAATAAAGAAATGATGTTTACTAGATGTTATTATTGATCACTAATTGCTGCTTGAAAGTGTTTTACATATCAATACACAGTAGTGGGCACCCAAAATTGGGACAAGAATGAAAACTGCTGGGCTCAGAAGGATAGTCTGTTATATTTGTTAACATTGAATTTGCAGCAGTCAGGAGGTGAAAATTGTGTGTGATTGATAAAAACAATACTAAAACTATGTCCCTTTTTCATACACAGGAAGACCTCAGCCAGGAGGAGGCTGTGGAATGTGGCAGTCAGGAGGAGGCGGGGATTAGTGGCAGTCAGAAGGAGACGGGGATTAGTGGCAGCCAGGAGGAGGCGGGGCTAAGTGTCAGCCAAGAGAAGCCTGGGACAAGTCGCAGCCTGACTGAGTCTCAGGTCCCTCCCCTCCGCCTGCCATATAAAAGGGCCAGGAAGGCCACTCCCAGTCCTGTGCAGGATTCAGTGTACAGGCTGATCCAGGAGGCTTCGGCGTCCCTCAGAGCCTTCCCCAGTCCTGCAGAGGCCTTTGCCTGCATGGCTGACACCAAATTGCTGGGCATGCAGGAGGGCCAACGCAAGATCTCTGAGGACCTGATTTATAAAGTCCTTCGTAAGGGGGAGAGTGGGGAACTGACACACAAGACGGATGTCATGGAGAGGGACGATCCTCCTCCTCCTCCTCCTCCTCCTCCTCCTCCTCCTGCTGCCACAACTCCACCACCACAGCCAAAGCCTGGAAGGAAGCGTGGAAGGAAGACCACAGAGTGATTGCCCTGGGTTCAGTCTGGTCTGACAGAAGCTGCAGTCTCTCGTATGACCACAGCCTGGGGACACAGATGTCATCTGCTGCTTTCCGGATCTCTGGGACTTCTGGACCACACTGCCCTCCCTTAGATATGGACTCCTCAGGCCACCAATTTTGCTTTTAAATAATTGATGTCTGCCCTGGGGGTCCAAGGCTTCGCCCACTTCTGCAGTTTCTCCAGCGTTGCCTCCCTCTTTGTTTTTTTATAGTTGTGACCCCTTAATAAAATATTTTAAGGTAAATTCTACTCTCCTGTGTGTGTTTTCATCCAAAAAGGACAGTTTGTTGGTGAGTATTCAGGTACATTTCTAAAGTACAATGTGAAATTAACAAGGGACAACAACACCAAACAATCTCCTCCTACAGATTAAATAGAACAACATATCAATGGTGTTGTGGGAACTTGTCACAAAAAACACACAAACATTTTCGGGAATCCAAATCAAAATCAACAAAAAAAATAAAAAATAAAAAGAGAAACACAAAAAAAGATTCTACATTAAAGTAAAAAAAAAAAAAAAAAAAAATATGTTGTCAGATGTGAGAAATCAAAATATATTGAGGGAATCCCGATAAATAGTAACGAAAGAAGTTTGTGAGAAGTGTGTGTGAATATGAGCATCAAAACGACTTAATTCTTGTCACATTATAAAGAAGAAGAGAGTGCGCTGTATTAAACCATTTTTTACATTGCAGCGTGACGAAAGTGCTTTATCCATTACGAACGCTAAGTTTACCAGAACGAGCTGTCCCGTGTCGGAATTTCTTCTGAGCATGCGTGGCACTTTGTGCGTCGGAACAGGCCACACACGGTCGGAATTGACGCGATCGGATTTTGTGGTCGGAAAATTTTATCTCCTGCTGTCCAACTTTGTGTGTCAGAAAATCCGATGGAAAATGTCCGATGGCGCCCACACACGGTCGGAATTTCCGACAACACGCTCCGATCGGACATTTTCCATCGGAAAATCCGACCGTGTGTACGGGGCATAAGACTGAGATGCCATTAAAGTTCATGTGCGTGTAAAGGCAGGCGCCCCAATACTTTTGACAATATAGTGTATATATATATATATATATATATACCACAGTTTGTGGACTCTGTAACTTTCCTACAGGCTAAATAATAAACACCGATTGGGGTTATTTATTTGCAAAATTTTATAAAAGAAACGAAGAAAAATGTGTTTTTTTTCCCCCAAATGTTCAGTCTTTTTTCATTCATTTACCAAATAGTAAAAAACCCAGTGATTACAGACAACTAAAAGAAAGCTCTATTTGTGTGAAAAAAAGTGATAACATTTTGATATGGGTATAGTGTTGTTGGTATGACCGCACAATTTTCATTCAAAGTGTGACAGCGCTGAAAGCTGAAATTTGGCCTGGACAGGAAGAGGTTGAAAGTGCCCAGTATTGAAGTGGGTTATTCTGTGTTCAGTTCTCAGTTGAATGTTATCTTCAAAGAGAACCCTATCATAATAATAGGACAGAGATAATGTTTTTGATCTGAAAAGGCAGGGATGCCAAACAAATAGATAGAAGTAACCTGTAAGAAAAAAACAACATATGCAATGTGGACACACATATGCATTAAAGTATGCAGACTGCCGGAATCTGATTTTCATGCCATCAGTACTCAACAAGCCGGATTCAATTACCACAGTGGTCTAGAATTAATGGATTTCGGAATCAGCAGATGGATGTCCTATGTGATGACATACAATGCTTCCCAATTCCGTCCTCCAAAAAAGGCCATGTATGCTACAATGAGTTGGTAGGATTAGGACTGATCAACTCAGGTTTTTCCCCATTCCTAGAACTCCACCATGCAGCATCAGCATCAGCATAAAATGCTTCCCAATTCCATCCTCCAAAAAAGGCCATGTATGTTACAATGAGTTGGTAGGCTTAAGACTGATCAACTCAGGTTTTTCCACAGAGCCATAGTAATTACTATGTGGGTTATAGGCCACCTTCAGGTGATGGACACTGGCACACCTTAAGACAGGAAGTCCACTCCCTAAATAACCCCTTCCACTAATGGGAGTACCTCAGTATTTGTATCAAAGCAATACACATGTATACCAGAAAGAGGGGAGGGACCTCTGTGTCCCGTGATGTACTTCAAAGAAAAGGATTTTACAGGTAAGCTGTTATAAAAATCCTATCTTCTTAATTGTACATCACGGGGCACAGAGCCATAGTAATTACTATGTGGGATGTTCCAGAGAAATGCCAACTGAAGGGAGGGAGACACAACAAAAGTAGGGCACCATGAGATCAGAGGACTTATATTGCTGCCTGCAGTACACTGCGCCCAAAGGCGATATACTCATGACTTTTTACCTCCACCTGATAGAATCTGGTAAATGTATGGACTGAAGACCAAGTTGCGGCCTTGCAGATTTCAGCCATGGAGGCTTGGGGATGCACTGCCCACGAAGCACTAACAGCCCTTGTGTAGTGCACTTTAAATTGAAAAGGTGGGCCCACGAAGCACTAACAGCCCTTGTGTAGTGCGCTTTAAATTGAAAAGGTAGGCTGTAGTGCGCTTTAAATTGAAAAGGTGGAATTTTCCTCTTTAACCACCTCAATACAGTGCACTTACACTCCCTTCCTGCCCAGACCAATTTTCAGCTTTCAGCGCTCTCACAATTTGAATGGCAATTACTCAGTCATGCCACATTATACCCATATGAAATTTGCGTCCATTTTTTCACACAAATAGAGCTTTCTTTTGGTGGTATTTAATCACTAGTGGGTTTTGTATTTTTTGTGCTATAAATAAAAAAGTCCGTAAATTTTGTGAAAAAAATGCATTTTTCTTATTTTTAGTCATAAAATTTTGCAAATTAGTAATTTTTCTTCATAAATTTTGGCCAAAATTTATACTGCTACATATCTTCAGTAAAAATAACCCAAATAAGTGTAAATTATATGGTCTTTGTGAAAGTTATAGAGTCTACAAACTACAGTATGATGCCAATCACTAAAAATTGATCACACCTGATGTACTGAAGGCCTATCTCATTTTTTGAGATACTAACAAGTCAGGAAAGTACAAATACCCACCAAATGACCCCTTTCTAGAAAGTAGACATTCCAAGGTATTAAGTAAGTAGCATGGTGAGTTTTTTTAAGTTGTAATTTTTTCCCACAATTCTTTGCATAATTAAGATTATTTTTATTTTTTTTATTTTTTTTTTTTTTTTACAAAATTGTCATATTAACAGGTCATTTCTCTCATGCATACAACAAATTACACCCCAAAATACATTCTGCTACTCTTCCCGAGTATGGCGATACCACATGTGTGATACTTTTACACAGCCTGGCCACATACAAAGGCCCCATATTGAAGTAGCATCTTTAGGCGTTTTACAAGCATAAACGACACATCTCATTTCTCAACCACCTATTTCACTTTTGAAGGCCCTGGAGCACCAGGACAATGGAATTGCACCCAAAATGACCCCATTTTGGAAAGCAAACTCCCCAATGTATAATCTATGAGGCACAATGAGTCTTATGAATGGTTCATTTTTTTCCAGACGTTTTTGGAAAATGTGGAAAAAAAATGAAAACGCATTTTTTTTTTTTTTTTACAAAAAGTTGTCCATTTATCAGATATTTCCAACACATAGCATGTACATAGCAAAGATGACACCCCAAAATACATTCTGCTACTCCTGAGTTTAGCGATACCACATGTGTGAGACTTTTACACAGCCTGGCCACATGCAACAGCCCAACATTGAAAAAGCATCTTCAGGCGTTCTACGAGCATAAATGACACATCTCATTTCTCAACCATCTATTACATTTTTGAAGGCCCTGGAGCACCAGGACAATGGAATTGCCCCCAAAATGACCCCATTTTGGAAAGCAAACTCCCCAACGTATAATCTATGAGGCATAATGAGTCTTTTGAACGGTTCATTTTTTTCCAGAAATTTTTGGAAAATGTGGAAAAAAAATGAAAACGCATTTTTTTTTACACAAAGATGTCCATTTATCAGATATTTCCAACACATAGCATGTGCATAGTAAAGAGGACAACCCAAAATACATTCTGCTACTCCTCCTGAGTATGGCAATACCACATGTGCGAGACTTATACACAGCCTGGCCACATACAAAGGCCCAACATTGAAGTAGCATCTTCAGGCATTCTACAAGCATAAATAAACAAGATATTTGGGGGGCACACCCTAAAAGATGCATTAAAGCTGGTGCAGCCATAAGACCATACAGCAGAGCAAAATATTACAGCGCACACATGCAAAAAAGACATTTACCTCCAGCAGGGCTAGTTTAAAACAATTTTAAAAAAATATCAAAAAATATGGGGATTTGGTCACACCATATTGCTATATGGTGCTAAGCCCACTTACTGCGTCAAAGTACCCCATGATTAGTGGGTCCTACACTATCCATGGATTGGGAGATCCTGCTTCTCTGAACCATGAGAGCAATACACTCTTCTATATGGGAGAACTTTGAGGTCTCCACCTATGACACAAGTGGACACTAATGAGAGGTACTTAATGAAAGAGTGGGGTGCTCCTCACCCAAAAGGATTTGGTCAGAATCCATACAATAGACAAACAAGATATTTGGGGGGCACACCCTAAAAGATGCATTAAAGCTGATGCAGTCAAAAGACCATACAGCAGAGCAAAATATTACAGCGCACACATGCAAAAAAGACATTTACCTCCAGCAGGGCTAGTTTAAAACACCTAGACAATTTAAAAAAAATATTATCAAAAAATATGGGGACTTGGTCACACCATATTGCTATATGGTGCTAAGCCCACTTACTGCGTAAAAGTACCCCATGATTAGTGGGTCCTACACTATCCATGGATTGGGAGATCCTGCTTCTCTGAACCATGAGAGCAATACACTCTTCTATATGGGAGAACTTTGAGGTCTCCACCCATGACACAAGTGGACACTAATGAGAGGTACTTAATGAAAGAGTGGGGTGCTCCTCACCCAAAAGGATTTGGTCAGAATCCATACAAATAGACAAACAAGATATTTGGGGGGCACACCCTAAAAGATGCATTACAGATAGTGCAGCCATAACAGCAGAACAAAATATTACAGCGCACACATGCAAAAAAGACATTTACCTCCAGCAGGGCTAGTTTAAAACACCTAGACAATTAAAAAAAAATATTATCAAAAAATATGGGGATGTCTTTTTTGCATGTGTGCGCTGTAATATTTTGCTCTGCTGTATGGTCTTATGGCTGCACCAGCTTTAATGCATCTTTTAGGGTGTGCCCCCCCAAATATCTTGTTTGTCTATTGTATGGATTCTGACCGAATCCTTTTGGGTGAGGAGCACCCCACTCTTTCATTAAGTACCTCTCATTAGTGTCCACTTGTGAGGAGCGAGGAGTGAGTGTCCACTTGTGTCATGGGTGGAGACCTCAAAGTTCTCCCATATAGAAGAGTGTATTGCTCTCATGGTTCAGAGAAGCAGGATCTCCCAATCCATGGATAGTGTAGGACCCACTAATCATGGGGTACTTTGACGCAGTAAGTGGGCTTAGCACCATATAGCAATATGGTGTGACCAAATCCCCATATTTTTTGATATTATTTTTTTTAAATTGTCTAGGTGTTTTAAACTAGCCCTGCTGGAGGTAAATGTCTTTTTTGCATGTGTGCGCTGTAATATTTTGCTCTACGAGCATAAATGACACATCTCATTTCTCAACCATCTATTACACTTTTGAAGGCCCTGGAGCACCAGGACAATGGAATTGCCCCCAAAATGATCCCATTTTGGAAAGCAAACTCCCCAACGTATAATCTATGAGGCATAATGAGTCTTTTGAACGGTTCATTTTTTTCCAGAAATTTTTGGAAAATGTGGAAAAAAAATGAAAACGCATTTTTTTTTTACACAAAGATGTCCATTTATCAGATATTTCCAACACATAGCATGTGCATAGCAAAGAGGACAACCCAAAATACATTCTGCTACTCCTCCTGAGTATGGCAATACCACATGTGCGAGACTTATACACAGCCTGGCCACATACAAAGGCCCAACATTGAAGTAGCATCTTCAGGCATTCTACAAGCATAAATAAACAAGATATTTGGGGGGCACACCCTAAAAGATGCATTAAAGCTGGTGCAGCCATAAGACCATACAGCAGAGCAAAATATTACAGCGCACACATGCAAAAAAGACATTTACCTCCAGCAGGGCTAGTTTAAAACAATTTTAAAAAAATATCAAAAAATATGGGGATTTGGTTACACCATATTGCTATATGGTGCTAAGCCCACTTACTGCGTCAAAGTACCCCATGATTAGTGGGTCCTACACTATCCATGGATTGGGAGATCCTGCTTCTCTGAACCATGAGAGCAATACACTCTTCTATATGGGAGAACTTTGAGGTCTCCACCCATGACACAAGTGGACACTAATGAGAGGTACTTAATGAAAGAGTGGGGTGCTCCTCACCCAAAAGGATTTGGTCAGAATCCATACAATAGACAAACAAGATATTTGGGGGGCACACCCTAAAAGATGCATTAAAGCTGGTGCAGTCAAAAGACCATACAGCAGAGCAAAATATTACAGCGCACACATGCAAAAAATACATTTACCTCCAGCAGGGCTAGTTTAAAACACCTAGACAATTTAAAAAAAATATTATCAAAAAATATGGGGACTTGGTCACACCATATTGCTATATGGTGCTAAGCCCACTTACTGCGTAAAAGTACCCCATGATTAGTGGGTCCTACACTATCCATAGATTGGGAGATCCTGCTTCTCTGAACCATGAGAGCAATACACTCTTCTATATGGGAGAACTTTGAGGTCTCCACCCATGACACAAGTGGACACTAATGAGAGGTACTTAATGAAAGAGTGGGGTGCTCCTCACCCAAAAGGATTTGGTCAGAATCCATACAAATAGACAAACAAGATATTTGGGGGGCACACCCTAAAAGATGCATTACAGATAGTGCAGCCATAACAGCAGAACAAAATATTACAGCGCACACATGCAAAAAAGACATTTACCTCCAGCAGGGCTAGTTTAAAACACCTAGACAATTAAAAAAAAATATTATCAAAAAATATGGGGATGCCTTTGGGATGGTCTTATGGCTGCACCAGCTTTAATGCATCTTTTAGGGTGTGCCCCCCCAAATATCTTGTTTGTTTATTGTATGGATTCTGACCAAATCCTTTTGGGTGAGGAGCACCCCACTCTTTCATTAAGTACCTCTCATTAGTGTCCACTTGTGAGGAGCGAGGAGTGAGTGTCCACTTAGTGTCCACTTGTGTCATGGGTGGAGACCTCAAAGTTCTCCCATATAGAAGAGTGTATTGCTCTCATGGTTCAGAGAAGCAGGATCTCCCAATCCATGGATAGTGTAGGACCCACTAATCATGGGGTACTTTGACGCAGTAAGTGGGCTTAGCACCATATAGCAATATGGTGTGACCAAATCCCCATATTTTTTTATATTATTTTTTTTTAAATTGTCTAGGTGTTTTAAACTAGCCCTGCTGGAGGTAAATGTCTTTTTTGCATGTGTGCGCTGTAATATTTTGCTCTACGAGCATAAATGACACATCTCATTTCTCAACCATCTATTACACTTTTGAAGGCCCTGGAGCACCAGGACAATGGAATTGCCCCCAAAATGATCCCATTTTGGAAAGCAAACACCCCAACGTATAATCTATGAGGCATAATGAGTCTTTTGAATGGTTCATTTTTTTCCCGAAGTTTTTGGAAAATGTGGAAAAAAATGAAAACACATTTTTTTTACACAAAGTTGACAATTTATCAGATATTTCCAACACATAGCATGTACATAGCAAAGATGACACCCCAAAATACATTCTACTACTCCTCCTGAGTATGGCGATACCACATGTGTGAGCCTTTTACACAGCCTGGCCACATACAGAGGCCCAACATCCAAGTAGCACCATCAGGCATTCTAGGAGCATAAATGACATATATAATTTCATGGCAAGCTATCATTTTTGAAGGTCCTTCATATTTCTAACACATAGCATGTGCATACCAAGAATTACAATCCAAAATAAATTATATTGCGGAAAGGGTAAAAAAAAAAGCATTACCTGTGCTTTTAGTAGTATCCGCAGAGGAGAGCACTGGTCCAGGCAGCAGGCAGGGATGTGCTTAGCAACAGCAATAGTAATTATCCAGGCAGCAGGCAGGAATATTGTCTATAGTCAGCACAAGGATATTGTCAGCACAGCACAGTCCATAGAAATTGTCCAGGCAGAGACAGCCAGCACAGCCATAATATTGGTCCTGGTACACTGTTACCTGCAGGCACTCATTGTACCGCTCTAGAGCCCTTCATAAACATACTGCCTCTTGCTACGGCTAATTATTTGCATAGTCCATGTAGCGGTGTGGTCCGTTCATGCGGCAGGCAGAGGCATGATGGCAGTAAGTCAGCATCCCGCTGAGGGCCGCAATCAGGTAAGACCTGTGCACAGGGGCACAGGAGTAGAGGCTTCGACCCACCCAAATCTCTATAAAGCCTCCGGATTCCAGACCCTAATCCAGAAATTCCGAAACCCGGAGAAAACAAAAAAAAATGTTTTCTCCGTCGAGAAAAACAATTCTGGAGCCCCTCACATATGTGAGACCCCTGTGTACTACAGTAGCAGGGCAACAGATCAGTCCATGCGGTAGGCAAAAGCATAGTCCATAAAACAGGCCAGGGTCAGTTCACATGCAAGCAGTCCAAGTGGTGGGCAGTAGCGTAGTTGATAAAACAGGCCAGGGTCAGTTCACGTGGAGGCAGTCCAAACAATAGGCAGAGGCATAGTCACAAAACAGGCCAGGGTCAGTTCACGTGGCAGCAGTCCAAAACGGTAGGCACAGGCATAGTCAAAAAACAGGCCAGGGTCAGTTAACGTGGAAGGCAGTGGCATGGTTATTTGGGGAAGCATGGAAAATGGCCCTGTGGGAGGAGGATGTCGTCCATGTTTGCCAGAGGCCCCAGCTTAAACTGTGGGCCAGGTACATTGACGACATCCTCCTCCTGTGGCATGGCAACCGTAGTGATCTTGACCTCTTTATGGAGGAACTTAATCAAAATAATAGGGGCATTGTGCTTAAGTTTGAGGCTAGCCAGTCTAATATTCAATTTTTGGACCTTAATATTGCTATACAGGGGGACCGGTTTGTAACCTCTACGTTTTTAAAAAAAACGGACCGTAACTCCTATATCCCCTTGAACAGCTGTCACCACAGATCATGGCTCCGGTCTGTACCCAAGAGCCAATTCATGCGTCTCAAACGCAATTGCACTGAAGACTCTGTTCTTGCAACAGGCCGAAGTCTTGATGAATCGTTTTGTTGAAAAAGGGTATACTAGAGAGTCTCTAACCCAAACCTTGGAGGATGTCAAGGTTATCGATAGAAAACAACTATTGAGCGAGAGGGTACTTCACAGAGAGAATTCCGTTACTCTCCCTTTTGTTACAACCTATTCAATACAGCATAGTAACATTAAAAGCCTACTTAACAAACATTGGCACCTATTGGGCAATGATCCTGTCTTGAGAGCGGTTGTCCCAGAAAAACCACAAGTGATCTTTAGGGGAGCATTGTCACTTAGAAATAGATTAGCCCCTAATGTTCTCGATCCCCCTGTCAGGGGCATCCAGGGCCTTTTCGATAATTTGAAGGGGTACTATAAATGTGGTAGATGTCGCGTTTGTAGGTTGAATTCTGCGCCATCTAGGCGAACTCAGAAATTTACCTCTTATAGTACTCATGAAGAGCATGATATAAAACCTTTTATCACTTGTACAACGGAGGGGGTCGTCTACCTGCTACAATGCCCTTGTGGGTTACAGTATGTGGGCAGGACTAGACGACCCCTTTCCGTTCGCTTGAACGAACATATCACCAACATCTTAAATGGTTTTCCGAAACATTCTGTTTCAAAGCATTATTTGACTACTCATTATAAGGACCCCTCCAAAACCCTTTTTCTGGGGATCGATAGGTATCGGCCCCACTGAAGGGGGAGCTCTCTGGTCAGGAGCATCTCAAAACTCGAGATGCTCTGGATACACAAAATCAAATGTTACGTTCCACATGGGCTTAATGTGGATACTGATACCAATGCCTTTATCGACAACTCATAAAAATCCCTCATTTTTCGGGTTTACTAAATATATCAATTGACTTTATACCTAGAGTTCTGGGATACCTGTGAGAACTAATTTTTACCCATTCACTAAGTGGTTAATACCATCCATCCAGGGTTTATTGGTTGGGATATGCCCCATTGGTGTACATCTAGATTTTACTGAATGGGGTATGTGCCCCATTAGTGTACCTGTAGGCTTAAAATTACATTTTCTCCTATATTATATATATCTTTATTGGATCTTGGGACCAATTTATTGCATAAATATAACTGTTATGGGATTTAATTATATTAATAATATTTACATATTGTATATTATATGATTTATGCTGTACTATGTTTTTTACACATTTATGTACGGGGGACGAAATCACCTTCCTCTTCCCTAGTATTTTCCACCTAATACAATAACCTTTTGGGTGTGTTGTACGTATGTTAAATTTCTATGCTGATTTTGTCGCATAATTTATATTTGAAAGGTGTGCCCAAATACGTTCTAGTTGGGCCCCTTTAAGTGACTAGCTTTTTCTCAGAACGAATCATCTAGGTTTTGGTACAATTTAGATGGACATTGTTTTTTAATTATATATTTTTTTACATATAAATTCAAAATATATAATTTTTTATTTATTTTATTTCTTCACACTGGTAATTTATGTGTGAGACCACTGGTAATTTTTCCTTTTTCCCGCATTGGTCTATACTTGGTTGGTAGTTCCGTGCTGGAAACGGTTATATGATTAACATAGAATTCCCTACCTAAGATGGTGCTTTGGTAACATCCTCCCTTACCTAGTGGAGCGCAAGGTGATTTCCGGTTTCGTTTCCATTCCGGTCTCGTTTCCATTACGAGGCCTGGTTATGGTGGTTTACTATTTAGGCGCGACACGTCAGTGCGTCGCCTGTGCCCCAGACGACGTCAGAGTGTGACGAAACGTACGTCGGGCGTGCTGACGTGCTGCATCGACCGTCTGCAGGACGGGTGTTCGCTTCTAGCCGGCCGGCTCTTTATGCTTTTGTACATCTACAACATTGTAAGTGCGTTTTTAATTAATTTTTTAATAAATACGGTACACAACCAGGATTACGCTATGTTGCTCTCCTTTTTCTTTGGGGCATCTCTTGTGAGGATAACCCCTAGTTAGGAGTTCATTATCCCCACATTAGAGGGATTGTTTGATATCTGGTGGACAGCGGGCCTATCTCAAGGTTACGAAGTGGTGTGTCGGTGTCTCCATTCCATGAAAGGCCCCGACCGGGTTAAGGTCGCAAGCTCCCTTATGCTTGCCGTTTGGTAAGCGCGCATTTTTTACCAGTATCACAGTGGTGTGGTGAAGGATTCATCCACTTTTTACATGCAATCTTGTCTCTAGACCGGGGCCTGTGCCTATGTCTCTCCATTTCACCTCACTTATTTGGATTTTGATCACGGATTAAGACTGCTATCAATAATAATGCTAATATGAACTTTTGATATCAACTATTTATTTTGTTTTTTTTATCTTTTATATATTGGTTCACTTATACCCATATTGGCTTAATCTATAAGCCTATAACACTCACAGCGCTGCTCCTTATATTGATAAGCATGGAAAATGGTCAGCACAGATGATGAAAATGGGGAAATGGGTAAAAATATAGGCTAATATTTTAAGGATGTATGATAAAGTTGGAAGCATTCACCAATGCAAAGGCCAGGTTGGGAGGGACACTGGAGACAATGGTAGCTGGTATCTTTTCAAAAGCCTCTTTTGGTGCACACGCAACATTTTTTTTTCAGCCTGCTTCAGATGGTGGAATGTTGAAGGGGAAGTGGCGCTCATGAAGTCGGCACACAGCCTCAGAGCGAAGGTCTTCAGTGGGGGTCTTTGGTGATAGATGAGGGACGTAACAACTTCTTCTATGAATTGTAGGAGGGGGGGGCTTTCTGTGGATTTGGTGTAGACTACATAGGAATTATAAACGGCCAAATGTATGAGATAAATTGCTACCTTCTTGTACAAGAATCGGGTCCTCCTTATCGACAAATAGGGCTGAATCATTTGATCATTGAAATCCACCCCCCCACCATATAGAGATTATAATCTTGGACACATACTGGCTTTTCAATGGGACCTCTTCTTCTTTGAACCTCAATTGTAGTGTCGTCATGGATGGTGGAAATCATGTGCACGTCCCTTTTATCCTTCCACCTCAAGGCCAGCACTTCGTTGCATCTCAATGCTGCTCTTTCCCCCCTTCGCAGCTTTTTGTTTGCTAGAGATTGTGGGAAGCCCTTCCTATTTTTTCTGGAGGTTCCGCAGGCCAGGGTTTTTGCAATGTATAGGTGTTTGAAAAGGGGCAGGCCAGTGTAGAAACTGTTGAGGTATATGTGATATCCTTTGTTCAGAAGTGGGGGTGCCAAGTCCCATAAATCTTTCCAGTTGTGCCCTTATAGGCCGGGCACTCAGGGGGCTGGAGCTGGGAATCTTTTCCTTCGTATATGCGGAACGCATACAAATATCCCGTGGCTCTCTCACAGAGCTTGTATAATTTTACTCCGTATCTGGCCCTTTTGCTAGGAATATATTGCTTTATTCCTAGCCGGCCTGAAAAGGGTACCAGGGACTCATCGACATATATTCTTATCGGGGACATAGAGTTCTGCAAATTGTTGGGAAAAGAAATGTATCAGTGGGCGAAGTTTATATAATTTGTCGTAATTTGGATGATTGCGGGGAGGGCACTGGGTGTTGTTGCTAAAATGAAGAAAGCGCATTATCATTTCGTATCGGGACCTGGCCGAATAAATGGGAATGTTGTGGATAGGGTTGGTGGACCAATAGGCATGTCCTTCATTTTTTTTGTAAGCACCATGTTTAGGGTGAGGCCCATAAACAATTTGAACTCCTCCAAATTCAGATCTCTCCACTCAAATGGACGGGCATAGGATGATTGGGGGTTGTTGGCAATATACTGCTGGGCATATAAATTTGTCTGGTCCACAATAAATTGCAGCATAGTGTGGGGCAAAAACAGATAAAAAAAATCAATCGCTGTGAAATTTTGGGTGTTGGCCTGCACACCTGGCTGTGCTGTGAATGGGGGAATAATTGGTGATCCCGAGTCGGATGGCAGCCATGTTGGGTTGGCAAGACCATCTGGCATATATGTAGAGACCCTGGCTCTTGGGGGACGTGACACTCCAGTAGTTGGGGGAATTAAATTTCCTGTGCTGGTACTCAGGCGTGATGTGGCAGCACTGGTACTGGGTCTGGGCATTTGTTCCTGGGGCCTATCGCTGGTGGCAGCGCTGGTACTGGGCATTTGTTCCCTGGGCCTATCGCTGGTGGCAGCGCTGGTACTGGGCCTGGGAATTTGTTCTTGGGGTCTATTGCTGCCGGCAGCGCTGGTACTGGGCCTTGGAATATAATCCTGGTTTCCAGAGTGCCGTGCCCTTTTAGGGGGGACTCATTCTTCCTCCTAATCATTTGCCGATTCACTATTGGGTTCAAATGCCGAATTTGATTCGGAATCAGAATTGGAATCTGATGAGAACTCCCGTTGCTCTCATCAGTCATGGAGAGGATCTGGAGCGCCTCCTCACTGGTGTATAATCTTTTGGACATGACGCTGATGGCTGTGTGACAGGTGGCAGGTGGCGGTCACTGATGGGCTGTGAGATGGGTGGCAGGTGACGTTCACTGATAGGTGATGACAGTGTGACAGGTGATGGTCACTGATGGGTGATGGTCACTGACGGGTGATGGTCACAGACGGGTAACAGGCCGCGGTCACTGATGGGTGATGGGTGCACTGCTGATGGCCACTGATGGGTGACGGGTAATGGCTGACGTTACTGATGGGTGACGGGTAATCGCTGACGTCACTGATGGGTGACGGGTAATTGCTGACGTCACTGGTGGGTGACGGGTGATGGCTGATGGTCACTTATGGGTGACGGGTGATGGGTAATGGCTGACGTCACTGATGGGTGACGGGTAATGGCTGACGGTCACTGATGGGTGACGGGTAATGGCTGAAGGTCACTGATGGGTGATGGGTAATGGCTCACGGTCACTGATGGGTGACTTGTAATGGCTGACGTCACTGATGGGTGACGGGTGATGGCTGATGGTCACTGATGGGTGACGGGTGATAGCTGACGGTCACTGATGGGTGACAGGTGACGGCTGACAGTTACTGATGGGTGACGGGTAATGGCTGACGGACAGTGATGGGTGACGGTTAATGGCTGACGTCACTGATGGGTGATGGCTAATGGGTGATGGCTGACAGCTGACGGTCACTAATGGGTGACGGGTGATGGCTGACAGCTGACGGTCACTAATGGGTGACGGGTGATGGCTGACAGGTGCACCGCTGACGGTCACTGATGGCAGTCTTATGTGACAGGTGCAATTTATGGGGTGAATGTGGTGACTGTTGGGTGACAGATGACAATTGGGGGGGGCGATGGGACAAGTGTTGTGCTTGTGCAGTACAATACAGACACAGATTGGTAACTCATTGCTCCTAGCTCTTCTCTCCTCACACTGGAAACGGTGTGTGAGGAGAGAAGAGCTGGTAACAGGTAGTTACCACTCTGTGTTTACATTTAGTGATCGGCTGTGAATGGATCACAGCCGATCACGTGGTAAACAGCCGCTGGCCAATGGCTGTTTACCATCGATGGTGACGAGCAGTGTTCCTGGGAACACGCTGCCACCGATGTGCACGCGCTGCGCGCTCCCGATCGCGCGCATGCGATGTGCACAATGGGGCGGTACCAGCTGTCATCGGCCGTGACTTCATCACGGCCGATCACGTGGTAAACAGCCATGCCCAATGGCTGTTTTACCCCCCTCGGTGGCGAGCGGTGTCTCCGTGACACGCTGCCACTGAGGGTACAGGGATGCGCGCACGATCGCGTGCATTCCCTGTGTAAAGGGCAGGGCGTCATATGACGCCCTCCCAGAACGAGAGCCGCGCCACCTCGCCAGCATATGACAGACGGTGTGGGCGGCAAGCGGTTAAACCATAAGCTTGAACAATTACTTGTCGAATCCATTTAGAAATAGTAGATTTCGATGCTGCCTGTCCTCTTTTAGGACCTTCAGGCAATACAAACAAAACATCCGTTTTTCAAATCTGAGCAGTCGCCTTCATGTAGACTTTGCTCTCACCAAATCAAGAGAATGTAGTGACATTTCTTCCGTAGAACCGGGTTCTGGAAAAAATTAAGGTAAAACAATATCTTGGTTTAAATGAAAACTTGACACTACCTTCGGTAGAAAGATAGGATGAGGACGTAATACTACCTTATCCTTAATAATTAAATATGGCTCTTTACAAGAAAGAGCAGCCAACTCTGATACCCTTCTTGCAGAAGATATGGCTACCAGAAAAACTAGTTTCCTTGTCAAAAGGACCAAGGGAATATGTCGTATCGGCTCAAAAGGCTGTTTCTGTAATGCTGTCAGAACTAAATTCAAGTCCCAAGGGTTCAGGGGTGACCTAACCGGAGGATTAAGCCGCGACACCCCCTGAATAGAGCTACGAACCAAAGAATGCAAAGCAAGTGGTTGCTGAAATAATACCGATAAGGCCGAGACCTGGCCTTTGATAGTACTCAAGGCCAGCTTCATTTCTAACCCCATTTGCAGAATGTCAAGGATTCTACCTATGACATACTTCCTGGGGTGCCAACCCCTGGATTCACACCAGGAGACATATGCCTTCCAGACGCTATAATATATGATTCTGGAGGCTGGCTTCCTTGTATTAACCAAGGTAGATACCACTGAACCTGACAGCCCACGCTTCTTCAGAATGTGGGTCTCAATAGCCAAACTGTTAAATTTAGCATTTGTAAGGTAGGATGGAATACTGGACCTTGCGAGAGAGGGTCTGGATGTGGTGGTAGGGTCCATGGGTCCCCTACTGCCATCTTTATGATCTCTGCATACCAAGGTCTCCTGGGCCACAAGAATCACTGACTTCCCTTCCTGCTTGATCCTGCGAAGAAGTCGTGGAAGCAGCAGAACAAGAGGGAATGCATAAATCTGTGAAAACTGATTCCATGGAATACCCAGGCATCTGTTCCGCAAGCTAGTGGATCTTTTGTTCTTGACACAAATTTGTCGATCTTTTTGTTGAACCTGGACGCAAACAGATCTTTGTCTGAATCCCCCATCTTTGACATATTGTCAGGAAGATATCAGGGTGAAGAGACCATTCTCCCGGGAACAACTGCTGGCGACTCAAGTAGTCCACCTGCCAATTCTCTATACCTGGAATGAAGACTGCTGATAGGCAAGGTACATTGCTTTCTGCCCAAGTTAGGATATGATTCACCTCTCTCTGGGCCACATGACTTCTCTTGCCCCCTTGGTGATTGATATAGGCCACTACTGTGGCATTGTCGGATTGGATCTTGACAGGACAATTAACCTGAACGTCCAGGCCCTCAGGACCAAGCGCACTGCCCGAATCTCTAGAATATTGATTGGCAGGGTTATTTCTAATCTGGACCATTTCCCTTGGACAGACGCCTCTTCTAGGACTGCTCCCCAACCCGAAAGGCTGGCATCTGTTGTTACCACCTTCCAGGTAAGATTCTTGGTTATCAACCACCAACTGAGGCTCTGGTGCACCTTTGGAGACAAAAACATTGGGAAATCTAGAGCTTGGACCTTCTTGTTCCAAGCCGATAGGATACTGTTTTGCAGCAGTCTCGAATCAAACTGAGCATAAGGAACGGCCTCGAATGAAGCTACCATCTTTCCCAACAACCTCATGCAAAGTCGAATAACAGGATTCTTCTTTGCCTTGACTACCTGAATCAGCTCCCTTATGGCACTGATCTTCGCCTGGGGTAAAAATACCCTCTTCTTGGCTGTATCTATGATCAGACCCAAGTATTGCAATCTCCTTGATGGTTTTAAGGAAGATTTCTCTAGTTTGAGAATCCAACCTGGGTATTCCAGGTAGTTGACTGTGGTGACCATACTTTGGTCTAAGCGGGCTACCGACTGGTCTATCAAGAGCAGATTGTCTAGGTAAGCTAAAATGGTTATACCTTGAGCCCTTAATCTGGCTAGAGGAGGGGCCAGAAACTTTGTAAATACTCGAGGTGCAGTAGCTAGACCGAAAGGCAGAGCTACAAACTGAAAATGAAGATTTTCTATCTGGAAATGTAGATATTTCTGGTGAGCGGGAAAGATAGCAAATAGAGGTATGCATCCTTGATGTCGATTGACGCCAGAAGTTCTCCACCTTGTATGATGGAGACTACTGATCAGATTGACTCCATGCAAAAAGAGCGGATATTCAAAAACCGGTTTAGATCTTTGAGATCTAGAATGGGTCTGACATCTCCATTTGGTTTTGGTACCGTGAAAAGGTTTGAATAAAACCCCAATCCCTGCTCTTCCTTGGGGACCACTGATATCACCTTTTGAGACAAAAGATAGTCCAATGCTTGAAAGAGAGACTTCTTTTTTTCTGGATCCCTGGGAACGTTTGATCCAAGAAAAGGAGGAGAATGGGGACTCTCGGAACTCTAGTTTGTACCCTAGAGTTATTAAGGAAGCCACCCATTTGCCTTGACATTCTTCCTGCCAGACCCTTGAGAACTGCAGAAGTCTTCCCCCCAACTCGAGTGAGCGGGGGCACCCCTTCATAAGGAGGCTTTAGTATTTTGTTGTGTAGGTTTCCTTCCCCAGGACTTCTTTTGTACCTGGGGTTGACCCTGAGGTTTATCTCTTGAACTTGATGGTGGAGGCCGTCGTGACTGCCTGGAGGCCGATGCTCCTGGCACTGGAGAAGAGGCTCGTTTAAATTAAATACACTTACTCCATTTCATAACTGGCAAAATGGTACTTTTCTCATTAGAAATTCTTTGGATGCATTTATCCAGATCATCCCCAAACAGCCGTTCACCGCGAAAAGGAATACTAGCCAGGAGCTTTTTGCATGGCGCTTTGGCTGACCAATTTTTCAACCATAGTATTCTACGCATATGCACCAGCCCAAGCGTAAGGCGTGAGGCCTGGAGAATAGAATCTCTCATAGCTTCTATTGCAAAACATAACGCCCCTGGTAGCTCGGCCAAATTTTGGGCCTGCTGATCAGGAGTAACCTTGAGCACCTGTTTAAACTGGTCTCTCAGAGATTGACATACACCAATTGCTGCCAGCGCAGGCTGAGTTACTAAACCTGACAGAGAAAAACTGTTTTTTAATGGAATTCCAACTTTTTATCCATTGGATCCCTAAGCATTTGAGCATTGTCTACCGGACAAGTCAAACTTTTTCACAGAGGATATAGCAGCGTCAATTGCTGGTATCTCCCATTTTTTTAAACTTTTCCTTCATAGGATAAAGTGTTGAAAACTTTTTAGGAGGATAAAAATGCTTATCTGGGTGATCCCACTCAGAATACATAAGCTTTTCCAGCAATGAATGGACAGGAAAAGCATGCACAGCTTGGGGAAGCTTTAGTAAACCCAAACAAGAAGTAGGTTTATCAACCGACTCAGTTAAGGGTAGCATGAATGTGGAGCGGACCAATTCAGTAAGAGATTGTACCATCAATCTTTCAGATTGTGAACCTGATCCTTCCGCATTTGACCCCTGAGAAAAATTCATCATCTCCTGCCCCCGGTTCCTCAGTTTGAGGGTCCTGGGTAATGGAGGGGGACCTATCGCGCTAAGTTCCACTCTGGGATGCAATTAAAGCCGCTAACCTCTGCTAATCCTAATTTGGTTGAGGAAAAACCTCTTCAGTAACATAGACAGGGGCTGCAGTCAGGGGCGGATTAATGCACAGGCTGGTCTAGGCTGCAGCCTAGGGCCCCACGTGTGCAAGGGTCCCGATTGGCCATGATATTTTTATTAATTTATATATATTTATGTAGAATAAAAACCATGCCTGCGTGTTATACGAATACGCCGATAAATGTTTTTTTACCAACACGGGGCGGGGATCGGGCGGTCCACCCCGGGTGCCACCCATTGGGGGGGGTGTCAGGCCAGCTGTACCGCCTCTCCTGGCCCTGGGACAGTGCTGCCAGCATACTTTAAAGTTGAGAAACCATTACTGCCAGCCCTTTCTCATGCACAGCTCCTCATGTGTCACTCTCAATGTAAATGGAAGTCTCTTAATACCTCAATTAAAGCCGCTCTGTCTGGCCGCTCTCCTCCTCCTCCTGCTCCACCTCCTTCCCGAGTGTAGCCTTTGATTGCAGGAGGAGAGCGGTCATGTGACCATCAATGAAACGGCAGAGGAGAGCAGTCACATGACCGGGTCACAAAGAACGGTGTTAATTGACGTATTTGGAAGCTTTGATCTACAATGAGTGACTCAGGAGTAGCGGTGTATGAGAAAGGGCTGGCAGTGATGTTTTCTCAACTTTAGAGTATTCTTTCCCAGGAGACTGGGGGTCTCCTGGGAGTGCAGGGGGGCTTTATAATGAAAGAGGCCTGTGTGATATGCAGGCAAAGGGGTCTGTGTACTATGCAGATGTCTGTGTACTGTGCAGGGAAAGGGGTCTGTGTACTATAGGCGTGTAATATAGGTCTACCCTTTTACACATGGCACTAAATAATTTATTTTCTGGTAAAGCATGCTTAGGAGGGGGCCACACAAAAAGTAGCCTAGGGGCTCATGACCACCTTAATCCTCCACTGGCTGCAGTGTTGGAAACAGTTGCAACACCTGATGGCTCTGATGGCTCACTCTGACCATCCATCTCATATCTCTCAGGGGAGGATGCCATTGTAGAGATAAGTTAAGGCTTTTTTTAGCCCTTTTTTGGGTGTTTCTACCTCCCCTTCTGATCATAGCCTGATGCATAAATGCAGAGGTATTACCAAAAGAAATTGCATCCACTGCTTGAGCAAATAGTTCAGCAATTGAAATTAACGCTCAGCCTGATGCTTTTAGTAAATGTGCCAAGGGAATGCCTGTGTCACCAAACCTCTTACATGCCCCTTTTTGCTCTTGTGTCCCCCCGACAGCTGCAGCCAGCAAAAATGGAGCTTTTAAAACATACTCCCGTGCTGGACGTTGCCACACGCCAACACCACGCTAAGCTCCACCCCCTCTGTCACATCATGCCCCCCTCTCTTTGCAAAAGAAGGACTTTCCCACGCGGGCCTCTGATACGACAGGATCGGCTTGTGTGTGGGGGGGATGGCGAGGAGGAGACCTGGTGACAAACCGCCGTGCAGGGGCGGTAAAAAATGGAGCAGCATCGCCGATCGTTCTGGATTCCCCCTATACAGGGAGAGGGGGAGAGCTTTTACAGGTGGGGGGGTTTTGGAAGAAAATCCCCCCCAATCTTACCGGAGGCCTGGGCTGCTAGCCAGAGGGAATCTGCAGCTTCTGCTGACACAGCATGATCTTTGAGGAAAGCATGACAAGGTACGTGCTCTATACAGCCCTCAGTGGTGACTTTTAGGCAGACAACATTTACTTAAAAATTCCTTAGAAATCTCCACTTACCGCAGGGATTTCTGTGGTAAAACCAACAGACCCAATCTTCACCCGTCACGGTGAGCTCCGTTTAAAAACCTTCAGGAACCGGGGCCCCTTTTTATCAGGGGATCCACACTCCTGGACCTGTAAAAGACCCCGCCAGGAAGCTTTATGGCTGAAAAAACCAAAGCACTGGATCCCGGGGTCCAGCTCTCTATAAAGAAAAGCGTTACAGCTAAACCTCGCTTCTTCCGCCACAAGGCCTGGGTACCATTCAATTCGGCCTAAAAAGACACTTTGAATGGATCTGGCGGCATAGCTGGCCCCAGCAAGGATTGCTCCAGTGGAGCTCAGCACAGCACATCTTTACTTGTGACCAACACCTAAGACACTGGCGAAAAAACTGAAGTACACCCAGTAGTGGGAGGGGTTATATAGGGAGTGGACTTCCTGTCTTAGGGTATGCCAATGTCCATCACCTGAAGGTGGCCTATAACCCACATAGTAATTACTATGGCTCTGTGTCCCATGATATACGATTAAGAAATTGCAATAACATTTTTTGTGACACTTTTGGTAACCATGTTATAGCAGTCTGAGGGTCTTACGTATGATATTTGTTAATAGTAGTGTAGCACCCTGGTCCTAAACAGGGCTACTAATAAATCTAGTTATGCTAGGTGGTAACTAGCCTGGCTAATTGGTAGGTTGATCCACTGATTCCTGTCCTAAGTCTGAGTTTGGGGCAATCTCTTTCTTCTGTCAATAGGTGGCGCTGTTGCATTTGGCATTAGAATGATGGATTACCATAAATTCATACCATAAATACCATAAATGCTTTTGGCATTAGAATGATGGATTACTATAAATTCAGGTAATGGGTAACTAGGTTGTCTCAGCCTATCAGAAGGTGTTATTTTGACCGCTGTGTATGCTGGGATATGCTATTTATTAGGGAGGAGTAAGGTGATTGGGGTTCTTCCCGCCCGAGGTTGCAGCCTGGGTGGGTGTGTGTTGAGAAGCTCCTGGTTGCTAGGCCTGAAGCCTGAGGCCTATCAGGAGGCATGCTGGCTGCTAGGTACACTTAAGGCCTATCCAGCAGTTTGAGGTTCTGCAAAGAGGAGCAGCTAAGGTTACACCTGAAGTGCAGGGCAGAACCGCATGTGTTAAAGGCTCGGCCTGATCGTTGTCAGAGGTAAAAGAGAAGCAGTTGCCACAAAGGGATGACCACTCCTGTTACCGGGGGCAAGTTTGGAAGGGATAAAGTTCTGAAGGAGTATCAGAGCAGACGCTTCACTATCCGGGGACAGTAGTGAAGTAGTGGGAAAGCTTCAGTAGAGACTCATCCAGGAAGGCAGCGGATAGCTGTGAGTAAAGCTTGAAGGAGTACGGCGGGTAGCTGTAAGTAAAGCTTGAAGATAAAGTACAACAGTTAGCTGTGGGTGAAGCTCAGGGAATCCAGCGAGTGGCTCAGAGTCCAGGAAGTCTAGTGAGAGAGACAGCGAGCTGAGCTTAAGGATCTACAGTGAGATACTGCGAGTTAAACTGGAAGATCTACAGTAGGATACTGTGAGAGAGTGTTGCTATAGAAGACAGCGGTTGCTACAAGATACAGATTCAGCTTAAAGGCCCTTGTTCTGTATTGCTGTTTGCCTAGTTCTATTTTTGTCTGCAGAGTTTGCCTTAATTGCTATTGCATTTGCCTAAGGGTGTCCTGTGCCCTGAACCCGCTCTCCCCAACGTTCCTGTTAAGAGAAATAAAACTCTCTCTTTGTTCATTTTTACAAAAAGTGACTGGTGCCCAATCTTTTCACCTTGCGCCACACCCACTATGCCTAGTAACCTGCACCCTGAGAAGGAATGTCAGTTCTCCCTGGCTCTGGGAGTCACCATCAGGCCCTTGGGAGTCGGGGAGACTGCTACAGTGGAGTACAAAGGAGTTGTTTTTTTACATGGCAAAACACAATGCACAATTCATTAGCACTGCTTAACACAATAGCGACACTATTCAGAAAGCCAGTGGGTGATTGTAAATGTATCAGTTACCATTAAGGTAATGCTGCTATTAAAAATCTTTGGTTTAGCAGTAAATGTTATCCATTAGGGATTCTTTTATTGTTCTAATTCCTTTATCTATCTACTCATATAAGCCTACCTAAAACACAGTTACCTGACCTAGTCAAGACCTGCATACTGAAATTTGATAACACTCCATAGTACAAGATAGAATGAAAACTTCAGAATTTAAATAGAAAGTTCTTTGAAAAGACAACAGTACAAAATCTCAAATAGTTTCAACTTCCTTTTGGACTCACCAGTTTTTTTTTTTCTATAGAACAGCTAGTTAGCATGCAAAGCTGGACTGGGATTGAATGCACTAAAGACCTTCTTACAAACACACAGGGACACTGGGCCTTTGTGCATTGTTGGCAATGAATGTGGTATATTTGTATAAGAAATGGTTCATTGCCAGAAAACCCTTTTAAGTTCAAGGACAGTGCAGATTTACCCATTTATTTCATAAAAAAAAGCACTCTAGACTAAATACTAAAGAGAAAGCAGGTTTTATTCAAATAGTAAAATGCAATGACATCTTCTGTTCTTTCTTGAAACGTAGAAGTCAATTTAAAGAACAATAGGCTGAGATCATGAGCGCATAATCCTACAATATGTGTTTTGTGACTCAAAAAAGACTAATTAAAAATACTCAATAACTGCCATGAGATGTAAGATCCCTGTTTCCCAGGCTTGCAAAATGATGTGGAAGTTGTGTGTTTTAGGCCTGATTCACACTTGTGGGGGTTGCAGTTTGCATACTGAAGGTGCATTTTGCATTTTTCAATACACATCTTTAAACCACTGAAGTCTATGGAACCAAAAACTAGAAAAAAAAACCCTGGCCCTTTTCATAAAATGCACAGATGTGAACTACATCTATAGGAAACCATGTTGAATTGATTGTAGTGTAAGGTGACCAGATTTTTAAAATGAAATCCGGGGACATATTTTTTTTTTTTACTTGTAATGGCAGCAATCGACGACTCTTTGCCCGTTTTCCGCCGCCCGCAGCCTGTCAAGTCTAAAGCCCCATACACACCATCAGATTTTCTGCTGATTTTTTCCTTCAGATTTACCAAAACCATATAATATGAAGTCAAACCTTAGGAGTTTCAATTTGTATGCAATCAGGCAGGCCCTTGCACTACACGGTTTTGGTAAATCTGAAGACAAAAAACAGCAGAAAATCTGATAGTGTGTATGGGGCTTTACTCTTCGGGCCCCCGGCTACTACTGGGTGGGGAGCAGAGGAAGATCACTCCACCAGGGAAGGCAAGGAGATAAACAGGCAGGCGCTGGCCGGGAATTGAGCCAAGGCAGAAGAACATGCGAGTGGAGCTGAATGGGCATGCGCCCGAAACTGAAGAAATAGTCCCTCCGCTCCGACCAGCACATGATCATCAGAAAGGGGCACAGATAATGGAAAAAAATAAACTCCCATAAGCTAGTAGGAGCGGCAGAGGAGTGGGGGTGCAATTCAGATTTTTTCTTTTTATTCTGCACAGGCTGTCTTTGAAATTGCCCTAGCCCATGTTCAAATCCAATCTGGGGACAAAACTGGGGACAGACTTAGTCCGGGGACAGTGTCCTCAATCTGGGGACTGTCCCCAGAAACCGGGGATGTCTGGTCACCCTATTGTAGTGTGTTTCTGCAAAACTGAAAATGCACTAAAAAATGCATAGGTGTGGACCAGGCCTTAGGGGACATTTAGCATTCTAGGACATAAGTTTGTGAATTTTTCAATGTGATGAGTACAAAATGTACCAAACTGGACATACAAGTCACAGTCACCAGTCCGCTCATCTTAGCTGAATGTCCTTTATTGAAAGTGGCCGTTTGCACTATGGAACAAATAATTGCTAAATAAGTTTTCATACATTTCTGGGTTCTGTGAAAATGATTTTAAAATGCATCTAACCCCAAAACCAAAACTGTAATATATTGCACATAACTAGTCCTTGGTGTGGTGGCTGCATTTGTTTTCCTTTTTCTTTAAAGCTTATTTTGCTTTTTTTTCAGCAGGTAATCCTGAAACTTGCACACCCTTGTCCCTGGGTGGCT
This sequence comes from Lithobates clamitans, assembly GCA_037952925.1. NCBI lineage: Eukaryota > Metazoa > Chordata > Amphibia > Anura > Ranidae > Lithobates > Lithobates clamitans. The sequence continues at coordinate 2,497,361 of JBBGZY010000675.1, forward strand.
ACATCAATCCTCCACTGTATCTATGGAGGGAGCAATGGTTGTCACCCTAGGCAGCTCTCCTGATATGGACTACAAACATGTCCGCATCTCTTTATCTCTATCACATGGTGAGCAGGGCAATTGGTAGTTTATAGATGATAGCTAGGAGGGAAGATGATCTTCCCTGCAGCTCACAGGAAATGACACGACACTGCATTTCTGGCAAAATCAACAGGTATTTTCTGTATCTGCTGACAATGTACTTCTTAGCTTGAAAAAAAACAAAACAAATGCAGCCACATCTGAAGACTGTAAACTACAATATATTGCATTTTGTTCTTGGGTTTAGTTATCATTTAAAACAAAATTCAACCAAATAGAATGGGAACAAAATTTCTCTCAGGTTTAATTTCTGTTTGTCACCCCATTGGGTAGATTTTTCCTTGCATATTGTCCATGGGGTGCCCATATACGAAATAGGGAAATGCTTATTGTCAGGGCAGAAGGACACAAAAAAAGCATTTTCAGGCCTTCTTACCTGTATTGAAAGAAATAAGTTAGTGCCATTACTTCTAAGAATACTAGTTGCCTGGCTGTCTCTGGCTAAAATACTGTCAGAATACGCAAACAGTGCATGCATCTGATTGGATAAAGGCTCTGCTGGGATGTTTGTAAGACAATTTTCTACCAGACTTCTTTAATTTTTTAATCCAAGGATGTTAGGCTTACCTTGGAAGTGACACTATTAGATTCTTATGGTACCTTAAAGCTGAACTCCAACTTTCTTTTCACTAGAACTGATTGGAATGATCGATTCCAGCCTACATTATACCTCTGTACCATGTTGCTCTGTTGTCTGCAGATCCCCTGATATTCTAGGTTTAGTTGTGGCTTTGTTACATAGTTACATATTCGTTAAGGTTGAATAAAGACAACCTGTTGTGTGTGTGTATCTGTTTATGTCAATAGAAAATTGCATATCCCTGTATGGTTTGTAGCGTTGCCCTCTTGAGGGTCGCAAGGTGGATCAATACCCCTCTGGCTACCCTGACCCTGAGAGTCCTTTGTCATCTCTGACACCCTGGGTTAAATTTTTTTTTCCCTTTAGACAATAATAATAAAGAATCATATACATCTGAATGATTTAAATCAATAAAGGTTTAAAGCAGGATAAATGAGGAAAGAACCAAAGGATAAACTCAAGCCCAAGTCCAACAGAAGTTATCTTATATGAAGTATTATTTATAGCAAAAATAACTATCATATTAATAGTTCAAACATTAACCGCTTCAGCCCCGGAAGATTTTACCCCCTTCCTGACCAGAGCACTTTTTGCGCTTCGGCACTGCGTAGCTTAAACTGACAATTGCGCGGTCGTGCGATGTTGCACCCAAACAAAATTGACGTCCTTTTTTTCCCACAAATAGAGATTTCTTTTGGTGGTATTTGATCACCTCTGCATTTTTTGCGCTATAAACAAAAAAAGAGCGACAATTTTGAAAAAAAACGCAATATTTTTTACTTTTTGCTATAATAAATATCACCCAAAAATATATAAAAAAACTATTTTTTTCCTCAGTTTAGGCCGATATGTATTCTTCTACATATTTTTGGTAAAAAAAGGAACGATCTCCAGGCTGCCGCCGAATAGTGCAAAGGGACTGTCCACTGATGTCCTTCCATATATCTGCTGTAAATCTGTTAAAGTAGGCCGCAGCAGCTCCTCTCTGTAGCAGATTCCCTGCACACAGATCCACGCCGGTCCCGAGAAAGCATGCCAGGCCCCAGCATTGCTTCTTATAGTCCCTCCCAGCGATCTGCACTGCTCCATCAGCCTGCTGGTAATTGTAGTTTCACACCATGCAGCCAGAGGGCGAATCCCTTCCAAATGGACTACATGTCCCAAAATGCCTTGCTTCTTCCTCTAATCAAAGAGTCACAGAACAGCTAAGCTGGAACACTAGGGGAAACAGCTCCTTGGTAACAGCATTACAAGGCAGCTTCTGATTGCAGGAAATGTAAGTATCCAGCTCCTGGCTACATCTGCAATTGTGAAGATGCCCATCTAATAGTTGTTTTAAACTTTTGATGCTCCCTGCTGATGCCACTGCTTGTGGAAGAGAATTCCACATCCTTACCGCTCTGACAGTAAAGAACCCTCTATGCAGTTTAAGGTTAAACCACTTCTCTTCTAATTTCAATGAATGGCCGCGTGTCTTTTTAAACTCCCTCTCACTGAAAAGTTTTTTTCCCTATGCTAGGGTCACCAGTAAGGTATTTGAATATTGCTAACATATCTCCTCTCAAGTGTCACTTTTCCAGAGAGAATAAATTTAATGCTTGTAGTCTTTCCCCCTAACTGACATCCTGCAGTCCCTTTATTAGCTTTGTTGCCCTTTTCTGAACTCTTTCCGATTCCAGCACATTCTTCTTGAGGACTAATGCCCGGAACGGGAGGGCATACTCAGCATGCATGCGGACCAGAGTCTTGAAGAGTGGGAGAATTATACTTTTATTCCTGGAGTGATTCCCCTTTTTGATGCATGCTAATATTCTGTTGGCTTTGCATGCAGCAGCTTGGCATTGCATGCTATTACTAAGCCTGTCATCTACTAGGACCCCTAGAACTTTTCCATCCTGGATTCCCCCAGAGGTTCTCCCCACAGCGAGTAACTTGCATAACCTTGCATTTTTCAACATTAAACCTCATTTGCCATGTAGTTGCCCAACCCATTATTTAATTGAGGTCTTCTTGTAAGGTTTCCACATCTTGCTGGGAAGTTATTGTCCTGCTTATCTTTGTGTCATCAGCAAATATTGGGATTGAGCTGTTTATCCCATCCTCTATGTAGTAAGGTCTCCAGCCTTGCCCAGTCTAATGAAGACCTCCAAGGCCAAAGATAGTTGACATCCTTCAATATGTAGCGGGTTGTGAGGCATAGTGGGTGCAAACCTGGTGAAAGTCATTGGGCGCCAGACACTTCTTGGATGTAAAAGAGGTTTTATTTCTTTTGACAGTCCTTATTGTATTTTTGGGGAAAAGTGGGTTAGGGCCAGGACACCCTGGTAGTTATAGATTCAACTGGCAGACTCAGACACTTCAATAGGAGGACAGCCATGGAAGGAAAGGCCCCAGCAAGGCATATGCAGGAATGCTGTCTCCTATGGCAACAGTCCTTTAACAGTTCCCAACTCAAACGTAACAGTTATTTCAGCTCCACTACAACTGCCTCTTGTAGTTCTTCAACACTGAGCTCCCAGTCTCTCCCTAGACCCTCTGATTCACTGACTCTGAATCCCTTGAGCTCCTCCAAAGTTGGCGGTGGTATCTCCCTCAAACGTCACCTATGCTTCCTTGCTGGGTCCCTAGCTTGGCACTCCAGATACTTCTCAAGCTTCACCCCTGATAACCAGCAAGGTCCCTGGTTTGACTCACAAGGCTGACCTGCAAGCGTCTCCTCCGCTGGTTGGGTCCCTGGCTTGATCACCTGAAATTTTCTCATTCTTCACCGTGCATGTTCGATGAGAGTATGATTCTGGTACTTTCTTTAGTTACTCATTGTGGTCCCTGGTGAAGATGGTTGGTCCCTTTGTGCTGACAGCTTCCTTTCTACCTCCGACCACTGACAGGTTCTCTGGCCGACTGAACCGTCACTTTCAGTTGGACTGCAAGCCGCAGTCCCAACCCTGTGCTGCCCTCTTACTTCTGGATAGGCCCTCACACAGCCTGGCAGCCAGATGCCCCCGGGATAGGCCCAATCTCCGGCCTAGCAGCCCAGGGCATATGACACATGTCCACCCAAACAGGCGCCCAGGTGGCACAGAACATAGATCACCTGACCTCACCTGAATGTATAAGTTCTCCTAGCAGGCCAAGGGATTCAAGAAAACCCCTGCCCATTGGCTGGGATACCCCATATACCCATAACCTGACCTTGGGTTGCCCTTCTCATATCTATTACCACCAAGTTCCCGGCCACCTAGTGGTAGAAGAGAAAAGTGCAACAAGGCCAAACTTGGGGAGAAATTAATAGATCTCTATCAATCGACCAAGATAACTACTCTTGGCAAGTAAATTTGTGAGGAGCTCCCTGACTAAACCCCAGGGTGCTACATCTATATTGTTTACAAATAAATTAAACAGAATTGGTCCCAGAACAGATCCTTGGGGGACCCCACTTACCACACCAGACCATTCTGAGTACTTGCTGTTTCTCACCACCCTTTGGACCTGCCCCTGTAGCCAATTCTCTATTAGGGTACATACCCTGTGGTCCATGCTGACAGACCTCAGTTTGTAAATTCAACATTTTGGGGAACTGTATCAAATTCCAGATAAGTCCCCAGGCCTTCATTTATCTAGATGGCAGCTCACGTCCACATAGAATGATAATAGATTGGTCTGGCAAAAACGATCTTTCATGAATCCATACTGATTACTACTAATGATATGTTTTCATCAGCAAATTCTTGTATATAATGTCTTATCATCCCCTCCATTAGCTTACAAACTATTATGGTTAGACTGACTGGCCTGTAGTTTCCAGGGATATATCTCTGCCCTTTTTTAAATATTGGTACGGGGCAGCTGCAGCCAGGCAGGTTCCTGAAGAGGTGGTGCTGGGATGAGTAACCACAGGAGTGATTAAGCTGGACATGGCATTTTTTTTGCTACACACTTAAAGGGGCCTAGGGTTCCTGCCTTTAACAGGCTTTTGTTCTAAATCTGACAAATGCATTGTCAGATCCTCAAGCAGTGTGCCAGCTAGAATTCTGCAAGCAAGTGTGCTGGAGGAAGTAAGGAGTGTATATAGACTGTTTATAGGAAAGTTGTCCCTAAATTTGCTTGAAGTCAAGTGGGCATCCCATAATCCTCCCAATCCCTATCCAAGTTATATCCCCTCAATAAAACAAAAACAAAAAAGTACCGGAATGTTTCCTGACTGTGAAGATTTGGTGTGCCTGGCTGTGCAGGGTGGGGAGCCCATTTCACCTGCGGCTCCTAAGAGGGTGAGCTACACTATATTTCTCTTTGCCTTTGCCCTGTGCATTGTCTCCTATACCCTTTCTCCTGCCCCTCCCTTATTTTCTCAACTTCTCGAAGTTTTGGGAATGTCCTGATGTAGTCTCATACTCCTTTCTGTGGATCAAATCTTCTACGTACTAGTTTATTATGGGTTAACATATGTTATCCTCAATAGACTCATTTTATCTTGATGGGAATATCTTTTTAGTCTTGTCATGTGTTAACCTTTTATTAGTGATTTTACATTTGCTTACGGAATATCTTTTGAGTCTTGTCATGTGTTAACCCTTTATTAGTGATTTTACATTTGCTTACGGTGGTTTGTACTCAAGTTCTCCCTGTTGACTATTATGTGGACAACATGCTGCATTGTTTGTATTTGCCTACACTTCCTTTTATTAAGCATTTCTTACTTGTAAAAAAACCAGAAAGGATGCTGGGCAGAGTGGTCTTGACATGACCGCCCCTTATTAAAATGTATCTGAAATTTGCTCAGTGCATTGCCAGCTTAACCCAGAACAAGTCCTTAACACTCCACCGCTCACCTTTCACCATGGTCACTATTTGTTGTGGTGTTGTTGTACGGTGCACAGCAAATAAGGCTTAAAATGTAAATTTTTTTTAAGCAGCTATTCTCCTGCCAGAAGAAATTGGATTTAGAGGAGCTGAGCAACTGCTCAGTGTGCATGAGGTCTTAATCTGAAATGTGAATTTTAATGTGTAACTCCACCCAAGCTTTTTAGTCTTTGATAGAGTGGGTGAGTTGGGACCCCCCGTCAAGTTTTTATTGCCTGTGGATACTTTGTTGGGGGAATTTCCCTTTATGTTCTGGAGATAGCATTGCCCTGTGTCCCTGTTATTTTTTTTATTTTAATTTATTTTTTGGGCGACACATTTTCACAGGGACAAGAATTTACAGAAATCTTCCCAATAAGGCCATAGAGAGTGGTAAAAACTTGCAGAGGTTCTATTTATGTGTTCTTTCAAGAGGACATCTTAAATAACTGACCACATGGCAAAAATATCTTTTGTACATATTTAAAAATCAGAAGGCTATTTTAAAACTTCGTGCTGGATTCATGTAATACAGATATATCATATAGATTCACTTTATTTGTGATATTTTTAGATTTATAATCCATACAGTGCTTCACACAGTGACTGCTATTGGCAGTCTCTGAACTTCTGCCAAAAAGCAGAGACTGTGTGAAAAACCAACAGTATAATCCTTGTATCTCTGGCATAGCACATATGCTGCAGCTGTCACTCTGTCGCTCTTGGTAGTGTTGTATTTCTCTGTTGTGCTTTCTTACATCTATATTTTCTGCAATAGGTATTTGTATAACATGCTTGGCTTCAAAGATGCATTAATCTTGGCGCTGGCTTTTTGTCATCAAAATGTGTAACTGAATTTCGTTACATAGCATAATTACCAGTTTGGTTCCATTATGCCAGTACAGACTGAGAAAAGTATGCATTGTGTCTAATGGAAATATTTAAATTTTTCCCCTTGGGCTGGCCACACACTGTGAAAATTTCTTTCCTACAACTATGGGTTGCAGGAAAGAAATTTGCACGTTTCCCCCATCAACACAGACAGTTGGCAGGGGAATTTTACCTGTTTTTAGTAGAATCACTGCATTGTTTCAGAAGATCAGTCCATGCTAAAGTGATATTTTTAATATATCTGATCATATTCTCATGGATTCCTGTGCTTAAGTCCCTGTTCACACCGGTACGGCTTTGAAAACAAGCTACTTCAGTGGAATTTCAAAGCCGTACATCAGTGCTATTTGCATTGCCAATTTAATTGTGGCTTGCGACTTCATTCAACAGAAGTCTATGCAAGTTGCAATGAAATCGGTAAAAAGTAGTGCAGGAACCTTTTTTTTATAATCGCTGTGATCAGGGGCTAAATGTTACAAACTGATATATGCTATGCATGTGTTGTATCAAGTTACCATAGTGCAGTGGTTCTCAACTCCAGTCCTCGGGACCCACCAACAGGCCAGATTTTAAGTATTACCTTGGGGAGATGCAGACTAGAATACTGCAATCACTGAGCAGCAAATTATATCACCTGTGATGTATTTCAGTTATCTTGCAAACCTGGCCTGTTAGTGGGTCCTGAGGACAGGAGTTGAGAACCACTGCCATAGTGGATACACAAAAGGCCTACCTGGACAACAAACACAATTTGGAGGTGATATAAACACACAACCTTAGGTAAAGCTAAAGTCCAAGGTTTCAACATGATCTTATATCTATGGAAAATGAAAAAGGTCACCTTACAGGACAGGGTTGCCAGCTCCAAGCCATTTTTAGCCAATGTAGTAACAACAAAGAAAGCCATCTTCTAAGGCAGACATAATGGGTACCTCCTGAAACAGTTCAAATGATGTTTTTTAAAGAACTGAGAGAAAACCAAGAGGGGACTTAATGGAAGGAAATAATATGAGTGACACCCTGAACAAAGGTACAGGCCAAGGAGTGATTGGACATCTTTGGCTGTCGGAAGATTCTCTCTAGAGCCAAAACCTGTAATTTAATAGTATTCAGTGCTGCTGACCCAGCAGCAACTGAAGGAAGCTCAAAACCTAGTAAGTAAGCCAAGACCAAGAGACTCACATAAGTAGTAAGCCTTTCAAATATGATAATAAACCCTACAGGAAGATGGAAGCAAGGTAAAAAAAAAAATCTGTCTTAGAAAGATATCTCTTTTAGCACCTGGCTTTAGTAGCCATACAGTTATGCTGAGATGCAGGATGCAGAATCTGGTCCTGATACAGAAGGTTCAGTTGATGTAAAAGTTTTGGTTGATGGGAATACACTTGTAGCACCCTCTAGTGTGCTACAAGTGGAAATAGATTTTTTTTCTTACAGAGTAGGTAAATTGTCAGGCTTGGCTGGGTAGTGACTTACGGAGGCTAAAAACAACACATACCAGGAGGCATACCTTGGATCTGGTCATTACAAACTCTGCTCCTCTCACCAACCTGCAGGTGTATGACCTAGGTGTGTCTGATCACAAGGCCATTTCCATGGATTTGCCATCTCCATCTAGCCTCTACAGGTCTAAGCGGAATATCTGTTTCAGAAACCTAAAAAACATAAACCCAGAACTCTTGGCAGCAGACTTTCAGCATCTTTCCACACACTTTTCATCAGCCGACGAAGCAGTGGATTACTACAACAGTCAACTTAGCAGCCTCTTGGACCTCCATGCCCCTGTTAAAACAAGAACAGTCACCTTCACCCGCTCAGCTCCCTCGTTCACAGATGAGCTTCGTAAGATGAAGGCAGCAGGGCGGGTCCTTGAGCGGCGCTTCAAAGCATCTGGCCTCACTGTCCACAAACAAATTTGCTGGGAGCAACAACAAAAATATGCACAGTCCCTCAAAGAGGCAAGGTCACAGTTTTACTCCAATGCCATCAGAAATAGCCCAGGAAATTCTAAGCAGCTTTTCTCCACTCTAAACCACCTTCTTAAACCAAAATCCCCTCCACTTATTGCCCTTTCAGAAGAGCAGTGCAATAAATTTATGGATTTTTTCACATCAAATATTGCACATATTCGCTCTGCCTTTTCTGGTCCTCCCACCCAAATTGTTCCCCGAACATATATAGTCTCCCAACGCCTAAACTGCTTTCCTGAGGTGTCATCAGAAGAGATGCAGATCATCAGGGCGATCTAAACCCTCCACCTGTCCCCTGGACCCTCTCCCAACCTCCCTGGTAAAAACTCATATCATTGTCCTCCTGCTATAAATCACTCCCTCCAAACTGGTCACGTTCCCCCTGTTTTAAAAAATGCTAATATCAGACCATTGCTCAAAAAACCCACTCTTGATCCGGAAGTCCTATCCAACCATAGGCCCATCTCCAATCTCCCTTTCATATCAAAAGTACTTGAGAAATCGGTTGCCACTTACCTTCAGGACCACCTCAAACATAATAACCACTTTGAAAAATTCCAGTCAGGTTTCCGCTTTGCTCACAGTACAGAGACTGCTCTCGTTAGAGTTACAAACGACCTCCTCATATCATCCAATGCTGGCTGTCCCTCTCTCCCTCCTCATCCTCCTAGACCTTTCTTCTGCATTTGATACTGTTGACCATGGCATTCTTTTAAACTGGCTCCACCTCTGGACTAAATGACACAGCTCTCAGTTGTTTCAAATCATACCTCACAAACCATACAGAATACATCTCCCTTGGCCACTTCAAATCAAATCCACATACAGTTACTTGCGGTGTCCCCCAGGGGTCAGTTCTTGGCCCCATCCTTTTCATCCTCTATCTTGCCCCCCTTGGCCAAATTATCAGCCGCCACAAAATTTCATTCCACTGCTATGCCGATGACACACAGCTATATGTAAATGCAACATCTGAAACTCAACCTTCACAGTCATCCCTATCAGCACTCACTACCTGTCTGGAGGAGATAAAGGTATTGTCAGGGCTGGGCTCAGCCCTTCCTTCTCTAAGCTGGCCGCTCAGTTCTCAGCTAATTGCCAGCTCCTTTATCTCCACAGTGACTCAGCTATTGATGATCTGCTCGTCAGTCTTGCCTACTTAAAGCCGTCCAGCTCACTTTATCTCTGCCTTCGTCTTTGGTCACATCTCAGAGACTTTCTCCTGCGTTCCTGTTGAAGACTTGCTCGGCTGATGTCCCTTCTGGCTCCTGATCCTGCTTGCTGTACTACTACGTTGATCTCTGGCTCTCTGACATTGGCTGACTACCCGATCTGGTTACTGAACTCTGGCTATGTATTGACTACGCTTACTCTATAAATCACCTATGCAAGACCTCTTTCTATCACCTCCGTAACATCTCTAAACTCCGTCCCATTCTCGTCCTCTCAGATGCCGAAAAGCTGGTTCATGCTTTTGTCTCCTCCAGATTGGACTACTGTAACGCACTTCTCATTGGGACTCCTAGAAAGAGTCTGCAGAGGCTTCAGTACATCCAAAACTCTGCAGCAAGGATCCTGATGAGAGTGCGGAAACATGAGCACATTACCCCCATTCTTCACTCACTCCACTGGCTTCCTGTCTCAGCCAGGATTGAGTACAAGGCTTCCCTCCTCACACACCAGTGTATCCATGGACATGCCCCCCCCTACCTCAAAGAACTTCTCAAACCATTAAACACAACATGTCCCCTACGCTCCATTCACTCAAACCTTCTTCATATACCGAGAACTAGACTCAGGACAATGGGAGACAGGGCCTTTTGTGCAGCTGCCCCACGCCTGTGGAATGCCCTACCTGACACATTGAGGGCTCCTCAATCTACTGACTGCTTTAAAAAAGGTCTTAAGACATTTCTTTTTAGCAAAGCTTTTTGACTATTTTAGATGTTCTTTCATCGTATAAATTGCTCATTTTTCTTTTTTTCTTTTTAACCTGTAGCACTTTGAGAACTTTTGATGAAAAGGGCACTATAAATAAAATGTATTATTATTATTACTGGCAGCATCTCGAAGACCTCCCCTTACTTCTAGAATCTGGTGGAAGATTCTATAAGATTGGGAGTGGAGGTGAGGAGGAGCTGCCTGGAGTATGTTGAGGACCCTGACCAATTCCCAACAGATGGGTTGGCAGAGGACAGGCCCCCTCAAATACTCAGGGTCAGCTCAGCTGACGCAGTGGACTTCATGTGGAAGATGGAAATGGAGTGTTAGGCTGTTGGTGGGCATTGAGGGAGCCCCTTGTCTGGGGGGTGACCTCTGGCCTGGGCTCGGCTGCAGAAGGGACCATCTTTATGACATACAGAGGTATCCTGACCAGTAGGTATGGGAGCAAAGTTGAGGACAGTTGATTTGCCTCCCTGGGCAAATCTTTAGGGAGGAAGACAACCAGGAGGGCTGGTCTGTGTACAGTTAGAGGACCGAGAGGCATACCATATGCAGAGTCAATCTGGGAGGACTGTGGAGTCTCAGCCAGGATGGCTAGTGAAAGGGGCAGCTGCAGTCAGGAGTTATAAGCTGTAAAGGATATCATTTAAATAAACAGATTGCAATGAAAACTGTTTTTTGCTGTACAGTAGTTTTTTTGAGGCAAAATTGCTGTCACATAAGAGTCTTGGAACAACCTTTAAACAATATTCTGTAAGAATAATGGAATAATAGGAATTTAAGGCAAAAGTTAAGGCATTCAGTGTATTGCTACTGTAAACTTGTAAACACGGCAGCTGTGCTTAAAAGAGAAGTTTTTTGTTTATATTTATACTTACCTAGGTGAATGCAGCATCAGACCGATGCTGCAGCTGTCCCACGGCGTCTCTGCACTGAGAACCAAGCAACAGAACACCGCCGATGGCTCGGTTCTCACAGATCCCAGAGAGGAGAGCAGACTTCAGACCGCTCGCCGCTGAAAACAAATTGCACTCCTGTGACCCTTAGGAGAAGCCCAGCCTAAAATGTTCAGGCTGGACTTCTCCTTGAATTCAAAAAGGTCACTCGGTTTACTGTAATCTGAATCTTATCTAATTCCCAGCAAAAGAAACACACTGTGCTCCATAGAGGCTCAGTAGAAGTGTGTTTCTTTAGGCTTGGTTCACACTAGTGCAACTCAGAGTGCGACTTTGATGTGACTTTGACGCTAGCAGCACAAGGATGAAAAATTATCAATGTTGATTGAGAGAGTAAAGTACCACCTTAGGTCACTTAGATTGGAGCAGCTTCCATTAAAACAAAGGGCTGCGATTTGTCATGGGACTTTGTGTCCAAAGTCGCATGACAAGTCGCACTAGTGTGAGCAGAGCCTAAAGCCTGGGCTTTGTAGCTTCCTCTTGCTTCTTCCTTCATTACCAATCACATTCAAACTTCCAAGGCAGATTTAAATCCAATTTGAGAAACTTCGTTGGCATTTTAATGGGGCATGCCATTCTGCTTATTCAAGGCAAAGTGACAAGTTCTTTTGAAAAACTACTCTTCCCGAACACTCAATCAGAGCAATGGGTTTAACCCCGCTATAAACTCAGTGTTAGAGCCTACACGGGGTTAATGGCCTTCTCTCTCATGTGACAAGTTCAGACCTGTATTACAAAATCAATAGATGGTGCTGTGCTCTAAGTGATAATAAACAAATATATAAGTGCTAAGTGACTACTGCAAAGTGGAAAATATTCAGAATAATAAACTTCAAAAAATATTGATAAAAAAAATATACTTCAACAAAACGCAATGTAAACAATATACAGTCTAAAGTGCAAAGTAATCAGAATATGGGTGATAACTTCCAATGTGCAAAGAAAATGCAAATAGTGCAAGGGGATAGCATCTGAAACAGTGCTGTCCCAAACAGAACAAAGTGCTGGTGCCAAAACGTAAATCTTCAGATAATTGCTGGTGAATAAAGTGCAGGAAGCAGAGTGCTGGTTTCCAACTAACATGCTATGTAATTTATGCCCCGTACACACGGTCGGATTTTCCGATGGAAAATGTCCGATCGGAGCGTGTTGTCGGAAATTTCGACTGTGTGTGGGCTCCATCGAACATTTTCCATCGGATTTTCCGACACACAAAATTTGAGAGCAGGCTATAAAATTTTCCGACAACAAAATCCGATTGCGTCAATTCCGACCGTGTGTGGCCTGTTCCGACGCACAAAGTGCCACGCATGCTCAGAAGAAATTCCGACACGGAACAGCTCGGTCTGGTAAACTTAGCGTTTGCAATGGATACAGCACTTTCGTCACGGTGCAATGTGAAAAATGGTTTAATACAGCGCACTCTCTTCTTTATAATGTGAGAAGAATTATGTAGTTTTGCTGCTCATATTCACACAGACTTCTCACAAACTTCTTTCTTTATTATTTATCGTGATTCCCTCAATATATTTTGATTTGTCACATCTGACAACATTATTTTGGTGTTGTTTTGTTATTTTTTTTTTGGTTTTAAGGCAGATTAGTTATTTTTGGTTTGTATTTTTTTCAAGACTGATCTTTGTTTTATTGGATTTTTATTTTTACTCCAGAATATTTTTGTGTGTGTTTTGTGTGTCAAGTTACCACAACACCATTGATATGTTGTTATATTTAATCTGTAGGAGATTGTTTGGTGTTGTTGTCTCTTGGTAATTTCACATTGTATTTTAGAAATGTACCTGAATCGTCACCAACAAACTGTCCTTTTTGAATGAAAACACACATAGGAGAGTATAATTTTCCAAAAAAAAACATTTATTAAGGGCTCACAACTAAACAAAGATGGAGGCAACGCTGGAGAAACAGCAGAAATTGGTGAAGCCTTGGACCCCCAGGGCACACATCAACTATTTTCAAGCAAAATTGGTGGCCTGAGGAGTCCTTATCTAAGGGAGTGCAGTCTGGTCCAGAAGTCCCAGAGATCCGGAAAGCAGCAGATGACATCTGTGTCCCCAGGCTGTGGTCATACAAGAGACTGCATCTTTTGTCACACCAGACTGAACCCAGGGTCATCACTCTCTTGTCTTCCTTCCACGCCTCCTTCCACGCTGTGGCTCTGGTGGTGGAGTTGTGGCAGCAGGAGGAGGAGGATGGTCCAACTCAATCACGTCGGTCTTGGGTGTTAGTTCCCCACTCACCCCCTTACTTTTTAGGACTTTATAAAGCAGGTCCTCACATAGCTTGCGTTGACCCTCCTGTGAGCCCTGCAGTTTTGTGGCAGCCATGCAGGCAAAGGCCTCTTCAGGAGAGGGACGCAGAAGCCTCCTGAATGAGCCTGAGCGCTGAATCCTGCATGTGAGTCGCCTTCCTCGCTCTTTTATATGGAAGGCGGAGGTGAGGAACCTGCGATTCAGTCAGGCTGCGACTGGTCCCAGGCTTCTCTTGGCTGACACTTAGCCCCGCCTCCTCCTGGCTGCCACTAATCCCCGCCTCCTCCTGACTGCCACATTCCACAACCTCCTCCTGGCTGAGGTCTTCCTGTGTGCCCACTACTGTCTATTGATATGTAAAACACTTTTTTCAATCAGCAATTAGTGATCAATAATAACTTCTAGTAAAGATCATTTCTTTATTGACCAGAAATCAGTAGAACAATGCTATACCTGGCTCCAGCTGGGCTCCTCCACTTCTTCCTGGCTGGAAGGCCCAGGTTGGACATCGGAAGCCTCAGCTGGGGTGGAAGGAAGAGTGGAAGGAAGAGTGGAGAGGGATTCCCTGACTTCAGTGTGGTCTGACAGAAATCGCAGTCTCTCATAGTACCAGAGCCTGGGGACATAAACGTCATCTGCTCCTGCTCCAGACCTCTAGGAATCTGTGACCTTCTTGCGCTCCCTAAGAGAAGTGCTCCTCAGGCCACCAATTTTGGCTTTTAAATAGGGGATGGTTGCTGTGGGGACCACTGGCTTCACCAACTCCAGCAGTTTCTCCAGCGCTGCCTGCCTCTTCTGTTTATTATTATAATGGGGATGTCTCACCTGCCACACACAGGGCAGCTCCCTGTATTTGTCTATGAACAGGGGGAGGAAGTTGTGGTCATTGAAGCCATCCATTTTCTCTGCAAGACACAACACAAGACAAACCCTAATGTCAGGCCAAACTCTCTGAATCTTGTTACAATATAGGCTTCCATTTCGAAGCAGTATAGGCCCAAGTTTAGATCTTACCTTTGTTATCACGATCGGCGCCTCCGATGCTCCTTCCTCCGCTCACAGATCGTACGTAATATGCACGCGTGTTACGCTTTATACTCACTGCGCATGCGTGTAACTCCGCCCGCCCCTGACGTACTTTCTAGTCTATTCCCTACCCCTTTTTGTTCGGCGCAGTGGGGGAAGAGCACATGGCGGATACACAGCAGGTGTGCTAATTATAGCTAGGAGGAGGAGGAAAGCCCGGAGCCGGAAACGTCCCGATCCAGAAGGAGATTTAAGGTCTCAAATATGTCCTTTGGGGAGATGTTGGAGATGGTGGACATCCTGAAGAAGGCCGACTATGACGGGAAGTATGGACCTTACCCCAACCCCAATGTCAGAAAGGCCAAGATCATGGCGAAAGTGGTCAATAGTCTGCACCGGCATTTCGGGGTACATCGATCGAAAGATCAGCTCAGAAAACGGTGGCCGGATCTCAAATTTAGAGACCATGAGCAGTACAGAAAGATCCGGAGAGTGCTGCAAAAAAGTAAGTAGTTGTCCTGTGTTCCTATTCTTTATGTTTATTACATTCGTGCTGCTCCATGTGCTTTTCTTACAAGTGTACATTTTTAAATGGCAACTTTCATGTTCATGGGCACATTATTCGTTCGTATCAAACATTTTTCTTTCGGCCTATAAAACACCATTGTTTTGGCCATATGCATTTGGCCACAATTTTTACGCCCTACTTGTATGAAACTAATTTGGTTGTGTAGATGGCTTTGTTACTAGAATGAAATGCAAACTAGATTCTGTGTAAGGAGAGGACACTGAGCAGCTGTTTTCACATCTGGACACTGGAGCACTAGTGTGGGACCCCAGAACACCATTTTTATTAGGGGGCCACACAGGTGCTCCAGTGTATACTATAGGGGGGTCTCCATCTGTGAAGCTTGTACAAGACAGGTAAAGTATTGCAGCTTGACAAAGGACACTGAAAATGCTACATTTTGGAACTCAGACAAAATAGACAATTGTACCCCATTTCCAAGCAATGTTTCCTATTTATAGTTCTGCCATCAAATATCTGTGTGCTAAGTATACCATTTTTGTTTTACATAGGAGAGAAAAGACTCCGGGGACACCCCTCATCCGAGGAGACCACAGACCCCCCACCTCTGGAAGAAGGGGAAATACCCCCAACCCAAGAAGTGCAGGAGGAGGAAGAAGACGTGGTGGAAATTGTCACCACAACAGGTGAGTGTCTGCGACCACAGGCTCAGGTAAGAGATGGATGCCGGCATATTTTTGATACCTGTTTTTTTTTGGTTTCTCTCTTTTTAGGTGATCGTGATGTTATGGATCCAGATCCTTTCACATCAGAAAGTACCCAGATCCTGATCGGGGAGATCATGGGGTGTAATTTACAATTGCAAAACCTCAAGAAAAACATCAATGATGTTATTAAAAAAAATAAAAACATCATTGATGTTTTGGGGCGAGTTTAAAACCCCTCCAAATCCCTTTGTTTTTTTGTGTGCTACAATGTTAAAAATGTTTTCACGATTTTTAGAAAAGCCAAATTTGGAGGATGCACACAGTGTGTCAACATGTGCTATCTGCCATCACGGTAAATCAATGGACGCATTTTGGGGGTGCAACCCCTTCCTCAATAATAAAGTAGCTGAGAGGAAGGGGTTTCTCCCCCAAAACACGTCCCTTGATCTCCCGTGATGGCAGATAGCACATGTTGACATTGGTAAATTTGTGTGCATCTTCCAAATTTGGCTTTTCCTGGGGTGACTTCACCCCATCTGAACGCAATATTAAACACAGTACCTAAATACTCATGTCTGATATTGCCTTCAAGTTCTACCAAATGTGAACTTTGTAAGTTCAAGATTTGTGTCTTTCTTGTTGGTTTTACACATGCCTGTTTTATCTTAAATGGACATTTATCTGTTTTATAATGCTACCCCAAAAATTGTTATACAACAAACATGTTGGTTTGTTTTAAAAAACCTTTTATAAATGCACGTGATAGTGCAGGTATTAAAAAGATTGTTTATGAAGAATGTGTGGATTATTGTCTCAACACTTTTGTGGTGATGTAATTGCTGCTTTCTGTGAAAATGGGGGTTATTTCCTAAGGGCAAATCCTCTTTGCACTACAAGTGCAGTTTCAGTGCAGTTTCAAGTGCACTTGTAGTGCAAAGTGTCTTTGCCTTTAGTAAATAACACCCAACAGTGCTTTGTAAGATTATCACGCCATTTTCTGGACTCCCCACATTTCTGTCAAGGTCAGCTAAAACAAACACAAGCAGTAAATGTCAACAAAGATTTTCTTTTTTTTGGGTTTTTATTTGATAAAGGCTTCACAAATTTGCTGGCATATTGATGGCCCCCCTACCCGCAAAGAACTCAAGGTATCTTAACCGGACATCACAGGCACTCAGGGAGGGCAAGCCAGGACGGCCACTTTCAAGCGCCGTCAGTGTTGTTTCATGTATCATTCCGGCCTCAGGCGCAACTGAGCCAGCATAGTTGGCCGAATGTTGGCGTAAAAAGTTATGTAGAACACAGCACACCAGGAGTATATGATTAAGTTTATACTCCGCCATATGGATGGGTGTCAGAAATAGGCGGAACTGGCTGGCCAGGATTCCAAATGTGTTCTCCACCACCCTTCTGGCTCTGGCCAGCCGGTAATTAATAACCCTCTGTTCCGGGGTGAGGGTCCTCATCGGCAATGGCCGCATAAGATGGTCCCCCAGCGCAAATGCTTCATCCGCAACGAAGACGAATGGGAGTCCTTCCACATTGTCTTCTGGAGGTGGCAAGTCCAAGCTGCCATTCTGGAGACGCCTGTAAAACTCCGTCTGGGTGATGACTCCACCATCGGACATCCGACCATTCTTCCCCACGTCCACATACAAGAAGTCGTAATTAGCCGACACCACTGCCAACATCACAATACTACTGAACCCCTTGTAATTATAATAGTACGACCCCGAGTTGGGTGGTGGGACGATGTGGACGTGTTTCCTATCAATTGCCCCTCCGCAGTTAGGAAAGTCCCACCGCTGGGCAAAGTAGGAGGCCACAGTCTGCCATTCCTGTGGCGTGGAAGGAAACTGTTGAGGGAAACAAAAAAAACTTAGTATTTTTGCACATAAACATGGAAAGCAGATTACACACAAACATTCTTGGCCAACATCCAGATAACATTTATTAAGGGGAATTTTACAACACCAAAGTATAAGGTACACCTATCATATCCCCCCCCCCCTCTCATGGCCCATTTCTAACATTATAGGGGGGGGGATCTTGTACAGGTAACCCTCTCCACTTCATTGAGAGATGAATGCCTAAATACAGTGTATTACTTGGAACAGCCCCTCCTTAGTTACACTATTGGCAGCCCACTGGACAGGTAAAAGAAGTGTCATAATACAAAGATATAAATACACACTGTACACATTTGAGCACATTTGGACATTCTGCTATTACCTATCAAGATAATAATAGGATACAAAAACTTTAAACAGTACCATTTGAAAGTATACTGGCAGGCCTTTGCACTACATGCTTTGGGGAATTCATCCATAAATCTGAGCACAAAAGAGATGGGTATAGTGTGTATGGGTTTGGCAAAGTCAGCAGATAGATGATTGAGGATAGATAGAGAATTGGTATCAGCTGACTTAGCAGTTGGGGGGAGGGAGGGTTAATAAAAATGATTTGGGGACACTACAAAAAAGAAATTTAAAGCACAAATCACATTTCTAAACATTTTAGGGGGTGTTTGGGGTAAAGCACTACTATGGAGATGATAAAATACATTGTTAAGTGACTACATGAGGTGAATATAGGGCCAGGAGAGCCTGCTGGGGAGGTAAGTGAAGGCAAATATGTATGAAGGACATAAAAATCCAGCATGCATGAGGACAAAGGGGACATTCACAGCATATTACAATCATGGTAATTAGGGAATGAGGAAAGAAATACAATATATTATCAAACATTCAATACAATAAAATGTGATATTAAAGGATAAAAATCTTACCTTCATATACTCCTTCTGCAGGACCTGGATGATGACAGAACAGGTCTCTGGGATAATGATCCCCAAAGCCTGGGGGGAGATGCCTGTCGAGAACTTCAAGTCCTGCGGGCTTCTCCCTGTCGCCAAGTAACGCAGGGTAGAGACGAGCCTCTTCTCCGGAGTGATGGCTTGCCTCATGCAGATATCATGCCTGCTAATATAGGGGGTCAGCGAAGCCAACAAACGGTGAAATACGGGGTCCGTCATCCTGAGAAAGTTCCTGAAATCATCAGGATTATTCTCACGGATCTCACAGAGCAAAGGCATATGAGAGAACTGGTCACGCTGAAGCAACCAATTCTTGGTCCATGAACTCCTCCCCACCCTGTTCATGGACTGTCAAGGTCAGGACCCCAACACCAAGCCCCCGCACAGCACGAACTCTACGAGGAGTACGTATACGCAACATGGCTAGAAAACGGTCGGCTGCTCAGAACGAAGTAACAGAATGCACTGAAGAACAGCAAGGCCTGTGAAGAGCGACCTGAAAAACAGTAACGAAGGAACAAGAACACACTAAGTCACGTGGAACTTGCTTGCACGCACTGAAGAGCAGATACGAACCCACAAGCACAAACTGAACCGCAGAAAACAATCTGAAAGCCACGAGTCTGAAAAAGCGCGTCTCTCTCACCAAACTTTTACTAACACGAGATTAGCAAAAGGAGCCCAAAGGGTGCCGCGCTTGGTTCTGAACTGGCCTTTTCTAGTCTCGTCGTACGTGGTGTACGTGACCGCATGGTTTGCGATCGGAAATTCCGACAACTTTGTGCGACCGTGTGTAGGCAAAACAAGTTTGAGCCAACATCCGTCGGAAAAAATCCTAGGATTTTGTTGTCGGAATGTCCGATCAATGTCCGACCGTGTGTACGGGGCATTAGTGTGATGGTGTAAATAAACAGTGTTTTTCTTCAGTGTGATCACACCTCAGGGTGAAATGGCTCCTTATCTTATTGCCTTAAGGTTACAGCTTAAACTAGCCAATGGTGGTCCAGGGCACTGTAATAGGTTCCCCCTAGCCAGTTCACTCTGAGGTGTGATCACATTGAAGAAAAACACCGTTTATTTACACCATCACACTAACACAGCGTGTTAGTTGGAAATTGTCTAGTTAAAGCGGGGGTCCACCTATCTATCGTTTTTTTTTTTTTGGAGTTCATTCACAAACTTTTCTTCTCATGATTATCTACTCACATGTTCTGTGTAATATGTCCGCCTGTGTCCGATTTCGTTGTAAAGAATAACTTATAAAATTCACTGAAGGCGGTTTCCATCTTCATTGTGGGCATTTGAAGCCCACAAGCATGTATTTCCTGGATGCGGTGAATGCTGTGCTCCCAGCATTCACGGAGATGTTGTGATGAGGCTGTTGCACAATACATGCTGGGAAGCCTGAGACTAGCTCCCAGGGGACTGTGGGAGGTCTGGGAGAGGCTAGAAACACGCCTACTCCCATGGGAGGAAAACCAGGAAGTGCTAAGAAGATTAGAAAAAAAAAGGTAATTACGGCGATTTAAATTTTTTTACACAGCATGTCAGCATCTAGGCAAGGAAGAGAATGCATAGAGATAATGTTCAAAATTTGGGTGGAACCCCGCTTTAAGCTGTAACCTTACAGCAGTAAGATAAGGAGCCATTTCACTCTGAGGTGTGATCACACTGAAGAAAAACAAAGTTTATTTACACCATCACACTAAAGCCTCGTACACACGATCCGATTGTTGGCAGGGGATTGTGTGATGACAGACTGTTGGCCTAAAATCCGACTGTTAGTGTCGGTTCACACTGAGGCAGCGCAACATGCAGCGCGACTGCCTCCGGCGACCTGGACACGACAGGAGTGGCGACTTGCAAAACGACTTCTGTATAGAAGTCAATGCAAGTTGCCCCCAAAATCGTACAGGAACCTTTTTCTAAGTCGGAGCGACTTGCGTCGATCCGATTAGAACGGTTCCATTGTACAGAACGGGACGCGACTTGTCAGACGGCTAAGTCGCCTGACAAGTCGTCCCAGTGTGAACCGGCACTTAGTATGCTCCTTCAGACAATTGTTGTCCAACTTTGGGCCAACAAATGTTGGATGGCAGGCTAGTAAATTTTTGGCGGACAATGGTCTTTTGTCAGATTTTCGTATCGTCTGTATACAAGTCCGTCACACAAAAGTGGAAAGTACAAACACGCATGCTCGGAATCAATACTCACGAAACACGACATTAGCAGAAGGTGCCCAAAGGGTGGCGCTCAAGAGCTGAAATTCCATGTAGTACGTCACTACATTCGTGTTTGTTGGCCAACAAGTGTGTACCGTTAGTACACAAGACAAGATCCAGGCACATGTCCTTTTGACAAATGTCTGACTTTCTGTTGGCCAACAATCTGATCGTGTGTACGAGGCTTAACACAACGTGTTAGTTGGAAATCAGCACTCTGCTTCCTGCACTTTATTCACCAGCAATTATCTGAAGATTTGCATTTTGGCACCAGCACTTTGTTCTGTTTGGGACAGCACTGTTTCAGATGCTGTCCCCTTGCACTATTTGCACTTTCTTTGCACATTGGAAGTTATCACCTATATTCTGATTACTTTGCACTTTAGACTGTATATTGTTTACATTGTGCTTTGTTGAAGTATATTTTTATTAATATTTTTTTAAGTTTATTATTCTGAATATTTTCCACTTTACAGTAGTCACTTAGCATTTATATATTTGTTTATTATCACTTAGAGCGCAGCACCATCTATTGATTTTATAATACAAATTTTACTTGGCTAACGTTTGACCAATCTGGTGTTTGCTGCAACTAAGAACCCGTTTTTTCTCAGGTTAGGTAGCGCGGGAATATTCATTATTTTTAATGTTCAGACCTGGCAATTGGCTGATTAAGTGTGAGCATTGCATCTCCTGAAGTGCTCCGTAAGTATTGGGTATCTCCAAGGGCATCAACAGATGAACAGAGGGAAGAAGATGAGTAACTGTGGGTGGTGAGGGCGGGATGGCTCAGATGAGTTCAGACAAGGTCCTGAACATGCCTGAGCTCATCCCAACTCCACACTACCCCCAGAGTAGGCTTGTAGGAAGCAGGACCTGGATCCAGCATTTAGTGAGAATACTAATGATCTCCTTTAACCTGCAATGATCTTTGCAGATACTGGAAAGAAAGTCTCTCATAACTAAAAATGTATTTATGACTCCTTCAGGTCTCTGTGTGGTTTTTTTTGTCTGTCTGTGCTTTTTTTTTTACTTTTTATACTTTTTTTAGTGAATGAGTAAGGGTTCTTTGTACCCTATACATATTCACAATTGCTCCCTTGTTAAAGTGGGGCTTCCAGCTTCCAATAAGCCCCCCTTCCGCAGACCCCCACAACCACCAGGCTAGTGTTGTGGGGGAGAGGCCCTTGTCCTCTTCAACATCCCTTCATGTTGAGGGCATGTGCCTGGTATGGTTTAGGAGAGGGGGTGCTCACTTGCCCCCCCTTTCCTGGCCTGCCAGGCTGCATGCTTGGAAAGGGTCTGGTATGGATTTTGGGGAAATCCCATGCCATTTGGTTTTTAAATTTGTGGGGGGGGGGGTGGAGGTCCCCATAGATTGGGGGTGACCCAAACCCTAAAAAAAATTGCACACCATTTATCATTTTCCTTCCACTTCACAATTATGTGCCATTTTGTGTTGGTGTATCACATAAAATCCCAATAAAATACATTTGTGTTTTTGGTAGTAACATAATGTGGAAAATTGGTATGTGGTATGAATACCTTTTCAAGGCACTGTATATTGGTTTGTTTAAAAAAAAGTCATTTTATGCTATGTAGTGAGTTGTACTAATGAATTCATTTGAATGTAGAGATTTTAGAAAAGCGTCACTTTATTTATTTATTGGTTTGGTATTTAGGAGTGAATCATTATAAGGCTCAGTTCACACTGGGGAGGCTTCAAAGTCGCCACACTCTGAAGCCGCCCGGCACAGTATGACTTCAGCGTGGTTTGGAAACGACTTCTTTAATAGAAGTCAATGCAAGCCACTCTGAAGTCGCCCCCAAGTAGTGCAGGAAGTTTTTTCTAAGTCTTGACTCTGACTTGATTACAACAGTTCCATTGCACTGAATGAAGCGCGACTTGTCAGGCGACAAAGTCACCTGACAAGTCGCCCCAGTGTGAACCGACGCTTAGTGTTTAGCTGTTCTTAAAGTGTTCCTTAACCCAGGACCCTGCATTCACTATATCTGGTCTCCCACAGTACACAGAACATGGAAATGCAATTATTTTAATAAATATAAACTAATAAATACCTTTTCTCATCAGCAGTATATAGCAGACTTGTGACTTCTATCAGTGTCCGGCCGAGCACTGGTTAAAGCTTGTAGCAGGAGTTTTCATTCTCCTCTGACTATAAGGATGACTCCTGACCCTCTGTCTGGACAGTGCTGATTACAAAGAAATAGTAAGCCCCTCAATTGGGACTTTAAATAGACCACCCACTCAAGAATCCATAAAAAACAATCTTTAATATAGAAAAAAACATGTAAAATTCACAAAAGACAAAGATGCACAACATAAATTACATGGAAAATCATAAGAATGTTGTACACATGGTTGGTATGTAATATAAATGCCCAGATGCCCGACACGTTTCCGGTATGAGGTGTTCAAATACCTTCATCAGGGGCCAAGGGTTCAAACAGTTTAGTATTCAAATATGTTCTAAAATTACAAAGAGATATATCAGATAACACATACAAGCAGAGCGTAAATATGTTGAACAATGCATATAAATAAAGCAAGGGAGGTCATATAGAAGGAAGGGACTATGTTTAGGTAAAAGATATACAAGCATACAAAGGCATGAACCTATATATGAAGTTTATAGATCAGCAAGGAAACAAATAAAATAAAATGCAAAAATAACCCACGAACATACCCAGTGTGATGATTCCATGTTTAAGCAGGCACTACGGACCATGAAGTCCATATGGATGTTATAAAGTACGTAAGCTGAAAGTATTGTGTAGGTAGGGCACAATCGTAAGGTGCATAATATCTGCAACATCTGCATAATAATAAGAGAAATTGGAAATTTCAAAAATTCTTTAAAACCGGACTACTGTATAGTGTAAAAACGGTCTGGACAGATGCGTTGCTGTAGCCAGACCATGAACAAACAAACAGGAACAACAGATGCAAAAAAAAATGTAAGTGAAAAAAAAAAGTGCGTTGGATATGCACCAAAGAAACCTAAACCATGAAAGAGAAAAGACTACGTGATGGAGAGGGAGGGGGATGAGAACTGATGTGGCATGAATGAGCATGAATGGGGATGGATGAGCCGTGGATGTGGATGGCTGAGCATGGATGGGATGACTGAGCATGAATGAGTATGACTGAGTACGGCTGGGTATGGCTGAATATGGATGGGTCCGGCTGAGTATGCCTGGATATGGCTGGGTATGGCTGGGTATGGCTGAGTATGACTGGGTATGGCTGAGTATGAATGGCTGGCTGAGCATGGATGGATGGATGGATGGCTCGCTAAGTATGGATGGCTGTCTGAGCATGGATGGATGTATGGCTGGCAGAGCATCGATGGATGGATGGCTGGCTGAGTATGGATGAATGGCTGGATGAGGATGGATGGCTGGAGTGGGTACATATCAGCGCTGTGGGCACTACACATCCAGCCCACAGCGCTGCAGCACCTGATCTCTCCCCTCTCCGCTCACACTGTACTGAACGGTACAGAGAGGAGAGAGGAACCAGACATGACGCCGGTTTGTTTACAAGTGATCAAATGACAGAGCGGTCACATGGTAAACGGCCGATATCAGCGGCCATTTACCGTGATCCGTGATGCGGGAGCGCGATTCTGGGAGGACGTCAATGTACGCCCTCCCAGAGTTATGGAGCCACGCTGTAGCTGTCATTCGGCTATGGCGTGGTCATTAAGTAGTTAAAATTTTTTTAAAAAAAACCTATTACATATGCATAATTACTCAAACAAGGAAAATTAACATAAAAATGTGTATCGAATTACTAGACATATTTGAAGTCACGAACAATTAAAAATTTAAAAAATGGTAATAAAAAATGACCATCAGGAGATTTAGGATAGACAGAAAAAATAATTTAATTTAATTTTCTTCATCTATCTCTATCTCCCACTGGCATTCTCCCCTTTGGGGATAACACCCACCAAAATGACAGCAGAAGAAAATCCTAACCCAACAGCAACATATACTGCATTCTCATGCATTCTGACATACATAAAAGCATGTGCACATGTGCACTACATTATATAAGATTGTTCTTTCCTTTCTCTCTTTTTTCAGAAATTGTCACCAAGTGTTTCTATCAAAGTTACATATATTCTTAGTTTTAATTGCTACATTGTTGGTAATAGAGAGGTTTGTTCACCTTTCGGATATAACACACAGTTTATGGACTTTACTATATAGGATTGTTTTATTCCTTTTTCGGCAATTGTCATTAAGTGTTTAATCATAGTTTCAATTGTTAAATTGTTGGTAAAACATTGTCACAACACAATTCATAATTTATATGTATTTTTGGTTGCACATTTTTCTTTCTCTACACAATTTTATAAGCTGGATATTCTGGTTTTGTTTGATGCTGCACCTTTTTTGTTCACGTATTCATATTTGTATATTGTATCAATTCTTTTATATGCACACAGTTGAGGTTTAGCGCAAATTATCCCCCTTTATTTACTATACATTTAAGAACATATTTTATCTTGCGGCTACCTCGTGCTTGATTGCACATTTGTTTCACATATTTTTATATATTTTTTTCACACATATTTTTTGCACCAAGTATGGATATTTTTGAGTATCACAAAAATAGAAATATTAACCCTGATGAAGTTTTTGATCAAACTAGTCCAGAAACAGATGGCATTCGGGGATCTTCATGAGACTAAAAAATGTTTTAGTATCGGAATTACATACTTCTTGATATATTGTTTTCTTGGAAAGATACCTCAAGGAAAAAATGATCCCTAGAAGTCTTAGGTGGAATGTTTACCCAGATAGGGGTGATAAGGAATTAAACGAATGGTTCTTGTATTTTAATGGAGTTGGTCTAGCTTTCCTGGAATTCCTAGTATCTAAAAAGAGATCTAAGGTTCCAAAATTACAACAGGAAATTAATGAGATCAAAGAAAAGCTTATTCCTATGAGCAATGAAGGCCTATATCAGGTATACACTAAAGAACTTAGGGGAATCATGTTAGAAGAGGAAGAGGAACAGAGAATAAAAAAGCGGAAAAAGTACTTGAGACGTGGAGGACTATAAGTCCCACAATGTCTTTAAGTGGCAGGAGATTTACAAGGAAAATGTTGTACAATCATCTGAAATTGTCAGTATGGATGGTGTGGATAATGTAGCAGGTACACAATCACACCCTTATCCTGAGAATACCAGATCTGAACTTGGCCCTTTGGTTTCTAGTCAAAGGGACCAGGGACCCTCAAAAATAAAGACCGAATCATATACCACAGCAACACATAAAAAAAGGAAACCCTGGTCCAGCTAGACCCCAAAACAATGGCCCGAGGAATTATTATCAACAGCCTCCTAATAATAATAATAACTTTTTTAGAAATCAAGGGACATTTCCACAAACAGGGTCAAATAGGGGAAATAGGCAACCTTATGTACAGCATAATCAATATTATCCGAATTCTTATCCATATCCCCAGGGGAGACAACCATATATGGATCATAATGGTGGATATGAAGATCCCTCGCAAAGGAGATCTCTAGGAGGTGGACATTTTGAGGGTCCCTCCAACTCTCCAAGAACCCTCTGGAGACATAATGTCCCTGTGGGGAACAAATACAGTTCACTACAGGAATATCATGATGAAAATGTGGAGGAAGAGGAATATCAAAGTCAGGGTTATGGGCCTCCTCGGGATACCTGTGTGCAATATAATGAGGGACAACCAGGAGCAGCCCCACTGAGGAACAAAACGGATAATTTTTTAGGAAAGGGACAAAACTAAAAGGGAAGACTAAGAGAGGATGCAGGGGAGGGAAACAAAGCCACCCCCAAAAAAAGAAAGAGGTAGTATGTCAGGGAATTTTTAATTTAAGTGGAGAAGTATTAACTGAGTCTGAAAAAATAACATTACATCAGGGTTTGAAATATGCTCCAAAAAAATCTTTGAACAAATTTCAAATGTTCATTGATGTTCAAAAATATGCCAGGAAGCTGAGCATTAAGAGGCATTTTCTATCTAACCCCATTAGTAGAAATGATAACCATCAAGTACTAGGCAGTAATGGGGGAACGGGGTTGAGTAATGCTTCCCTGTTCAACCCACTTGGCAAACCTGCTCCCAGTATTATGCCACGTACATTATGCCGATCGGGCATTCCGACAACAAAACCGTGGATTTTTTTCCGACGGATGTTGGCTCAAACTTGTCTTGCATACACATGGTCACACAAATGTCATAAATTATGAACGTCAAGAACG
The DNA here is from genome assembly GCA_037952925.1 of Lithobates clamitans. NCBI lineage: Eukaryota > Metazoa > Chordata > Amphibia > Anura > Ranidae > Lithobates > Lithobates clamitans. Next base: position 2,524,538 of record JBBGZY010000675.1, read on the forward strand.
CGGTGACGTACAATACGTACTACAAGCCAAGAAAAATGAAGTTCAATAGCCAGTGCGGCTCTTCTGTTTGATTCCGGGTCGGAATTGTGTACACACACTCGGAATTTCCAACAAGTTTTGTTGTCAGAAAATTTGAGAACCAGCCCTCAAACATTTGTTGTCGGAAATTCTGACAGCAAATGTCCGATGGAGCATACACACGTTCAGAATTTCCGACAACAAGATCACATTGAACATTTGTTGTCAGAAATTCTGACCGTGTGTACGCGGCATTACAGTTTTTAAAGAATTGGTTCTAAGTGACTTGCAACAAATTTATTTTAAAAAGGAACACCAGAAGGATATTAATGAGGGTGTAGCATCATTATGTGAAAGAAAAAATGTAATTATACGTCCAGCGGATAAAGGGGAGGGATTGTGCTTTTAAAAAAAAGGATTGTCTGGAGGAGATGGAGCATTTGTTATCTGATTGAGATACATATACTATCCTGAAAAAAGATCCTATCAACACATATAAAAGATTACTTACTAGTATTATTCAGGAGGGATACAGAAAGAGAATCATCAACAAGAAAGAGTTTGAATTCTTAATACCCTTAGCCCCCAGAATACCCATCATATATTATATCCCCAAAGTGCACAAAAATTCCCATCACCCACCAGGCCGCCCAATAGTAAGTGGCATTGATTCCCTTACTTCGAGAGTGGGGAAATTTATTGACCAATTTTTGCAACCTTTAGTTACCAAAACCCCAGCCTTTCTGAAAGATTCCATGCAAATCATTAATGAAATTTCTTTATGTGATATGGGAGAGGACCTCTTGCTGGTGACAGCGGACATTTCCTCCCTATACACCATCATACCTCATGAGTTGGGATATCAAGCGGCAAAATATTTTTTGACTAAAGAAAATTCCCTTAAAGCTTCTACTTTGGAGTTTATTTTAAAATTTTTACAATTCGCTATGGAGCACAATTATTTTTATTATGGGGGAGCTTATTACTTGCAGAGCACAGGAGTGGTTATGGGGGCTAAATTTGCCTCCAGCCTTGCTGGCCTATTCATGGCCTTGTGGGAGAATGATAATCTTTTTTCATTAGAAGAGCCCCACCTACTTTTTGGCGATGTTACATTGATGATGCTTTTTTTCTATGGAAGGGAGATACTAAGTCCTTATGTTCCTTTATGACCCATCTGAACAATAACCAATGGGGAATCCATTTTACTTATGACTACAGTAATGTATCCGTGAAATTTTTGGATTTGGTAATATTCAGAGAGCAAAACTTATTATTAACAAAAACCTTTTTTAAACAGAAACAGATACATACCTACCAGTAGTTGTCATCATCCCAATTGGCTCAAGGCCATACCTAAGGGCCAATTCCAACGCATTAGAAGGAATTGTTCCCGCCCTGAAGATTTTCATTTTCAGGCTAATGTGTTAAAAGACAGGTTTATGGGGGTGTGGCCTGGACGGAGACTAAGATGGCAGCTTAGCCCACTAGCTCCTGCTACCCGGGGAAAGAGATTAGCCCAGTGGGAAGCTGACACTGCCAAAATCCTTGCAAAATACCATGAACAGGACCACCCAGAGCTCCTCTACCTCCCGCGTTGCTGCGGACTCCAGTACACAGCTCAGCAGAAGCATACCGGAGATTTTCCAGACCCAGCGCATGTCTGCACACGCGGCCCTGCAGGCCCAGACACCGCACTCTCCCAACACCGATCCCGGTGCCCTGACGGCGGGGGAAGTCATGCCCAGCGAGGATCGCTCACAACCTCCAAGCCTATTCGACCTGGAGAGGATTGCCTCCGATATTAAGAACACTTTCACAGTCGCCATCACTGATCTTAGATCAGACATACAAGCAACAGTGCATCGGATTGGGGAAGTGGAACAGACGACCCAGGCCCACGCTGCAGCTATTCGTCAGGTACAAAATACTTATGACTCCCAGCTACCCCACCTTCTTGACCTACACAGACATATCGAGGACCTCGACAACCGAGGTCGAAGGCATATTGTCAGAGTGCGGGGTATCCCTGAAAATGGCGACCGGGGCAACCTTCAGCAAACTCTCTGTATAATCTTCAATGACCTGATTGACCGCCCTGCAGACTCGCCTATAGAGATGGAAAGAGCCCATCGTGCCTTGCGCCCTCAACCCTGAGACAATGAACCACCCAGAGATGTGATTTGTATTGTTAGTTCCCACTGAAGGAGGAAACCCTCCGTAAAGCAAGAGAAAGAGGACACATCCTGTACAATGGCACAGAGATAAAACTTTTTCAGGATCTATCACAGATCACGCTGCAGAACAGGAGAGCCCTGCGCCCTCTATTGGAGATACTGTGCACACGAAACATACAGTACCGCTGGAAATTCCCTTTTGCCTTGTCGGCATCCACCAGAGGGCGCTCTGCAATTCTTCGTACGCCAGAAGACCTCCAGATTTTCTGCGATCAACTCGATCTCCCACGCTTGGAACTTCCCGACTGGTACGCCTTCTATTTTCCCCCAGAACCATGGCTCCCTGTTTCACTGAACCCATCACTGAAAGATCAGCGCCAGAGATCCCGCAAACAAAGGGCAGATCAGCCCTCACCGAACCCCGCTCCTCTCGCCGGGATCTCTATCAGCGCAGCCCGGGATCTCCCCCATCCACGAAGAGAGATCGCCTTGCTGCATAAAGAAATATTTCTCCATTTAGCAATGGATTAACACATTCCTGTAAGAGCAGCTTATTAACCACCTATCCCACCCTCTCCTGCTTTCTTGTCCCTCCCCTTCCCCCCCACCCCCTTTTCTTTTTTTTTTTTTGCCTTGTTTTAATCTGCTACATAGGGCTGGACGCTCCTCCAAGATCGCCTCTAGTAGACGTATCCCCGTCCTACCTCCACTCATTACATCCGAAGGACTGGGAATTGAGGAGACTACAAAACCAGGTGGATGAGACATCTCTTCGAGCTTCCTCCTGCCCTGACCGATGCCCTGGACATCTGGACAGCCGACACCTAAACAAACTTTGATGCTACGATCTCAAATACAGTCTTCTCCACTGTGACAGACTCCACTTTTATGAGTTACTCTGACCCATTAAGTAAATTCACCCGATTCATAAACGCTATCCTGATATTCCCCTGAGACATTGTCCAGCTTAATAGTACCACGCTGCCCCTCACGGCTCACCCATATGACACGAATCATCTCAACTTGTCTTTTACCCCCATACCACAAGTTGCCCCCCCACAACGGATGCAGTATACTTGACTTTTGCTGGTGACACCCCTCTTCTATGTTGCCTTCTCAACGTAAGCCTAATCAATATCAGAGCAACAACCAACATTAAGTAAGTAAGAGACACTGATCTTAGATGATCTTTACCCATTCTCTTTGTTTGTATAGCACGTGTTCAATATGCATCACGGGTCGGCATACAGGATGATAGGCTACTTGCTGAAGATAGAACTGATCTAGTATAATCCCCCTTTAAACATTATGTGTTTCTAGCTTTTTACAATGTAACATACATACCTACGAGGCTTTGACAGATGCTGGGAATTGGTGGCGTCCCACGAGCCTGGAGGGTTTTGTTGAATGGCGCCTGATCAAACACCGGCATCTAATTAAATACCCCCAACTGCTAATACCCACTTTCCACTGCAAACCTAACCACACAATTATTCAGATAACTGCAGGTTAGTCTTTGCCCTTGAGGCATCCACATTTTTTTTTTAATGCAATTATACCGACACCAATGTGACCCACCTGGCTCCCGAGATACCATTACTATTTTTATTATCTTTGAGGTCCACGAAAGGTCAGGTGTATGTACAGTGTGTTCTTGGCCTCTTGTGGACCCTATCCTGTATGCCTCTCCTGGAAACCAAGTAAAACAGGAGCTAAGTAACGCATTAGCGCTTAATGTTGTTCTGGGCCTTCCCAGGACCCCTCTAGTCCACCTGCCTCTTCCGTATTCCCTATTCAATGTCCTCTCTCCTCTCCCCACCTTTGTCCCCCCCTTTTTCCCCCTCCTGCTCCTCCCCACCTCTCCCCCTCCCGCTCCTACCCACCTCTCCCCCTCCTCCCTAATTTATTCCTTTATTTAATTAATTTCTTTTTCTTTTATATATTTGTATTCTTTATTTATTTTATTTTTTTATTTTTATTTGTATTTCTTTTTTATGTTTATGTTATTCTGCTTAGCTTTATGATGTACAAATGTGCATTCATTTCTGCTTTATGGGCACCAAACCTTTTGCCTCATCAGAATAATTACAAATCGAGGCTGTATTCTGACAAGGCAAAGACATCCGATGGCTGACTGATTGTTAAAGTTACTGTTTCTGCGTTCTACAACTTGATTAATAACTGGTTATTTGTTATTCTGTTCAGACGGCTTCCCACTACATCACTGCCTACTCTCACCCACTCTTCATTTCTCGCTCCCCGGCTGGCGGAGATCCCGTGATCTTCGTCCCTCCTTTCGTCCCCCTACAGCGGTCCTCTTTGACTTTTGCTGACACTCCCAGCCTTTCCCTCTATCGGTGGAGTAGCCTGTCTACTGCCACCTCTGGTATTGTTTCCCTATCTTCCCCCTTTTTACTCCACCCTCACTACCCTCCACTGCCCTTTATCTCCTTATACCACATAGGATTGCACCCCTTCCTCCCCATCCATCTGTAGCAAACCCTCTATACGCCCCCCCATATAGATTCCTATACTGACTACCTCCTTCTCGCGTGGCTCCGCCCCCAAACAATTGTCCCCCCCCATATCCAGGCCACCTCTCTCTCCGATACCTAATCACCTACTTTTGGACACAGCATCCATACTTCATCATCCAAAATAACTCACTCGCCGCGCACTCCCTGACCCCGAAATGTATATCACTAAATACAAAAGGCCTTAATCTCCCAGAAAAGAGAACACAAGTGTTGTCATCCCTCACGAACGAACACCATGTTACATTCTTTAGAAAGACCTGCGAACTCCTATCGTCTTTCCAGAGAGGAATAGTGATCCTCGGAGGGGACTTCAATGTCCCCCTGAACCCTGTTCTGGACTCTTCCACAGGCACATCTAACCTACCCTATAAAGCCCTCCGCCAAATTAAATTCAAACTCCAGAAACTTACCTTGCACGATGCCTGGCGCACTTTATCCCCTTCTGTCAAAGACTACACTTTTTTCTCGGCCCCCCCACCAGAAATTTTCCAAGATTGACTACTTTTTTCTTTCCCAAACAGACCTATCTTGCTTACAACAATCCACAATAGAACCTATGTTTCTTTCCGTTTACCACCCGATCACAATCACCCTTTCCTTCCCTGAGACTTCCACTAGATCAAAAATTTGGCGTTTCAACCCCTCTCTCTTAAAAGACCCTGCGATTGTCGATCGCATATGTGACCGCATCCGCTTATATTTCACAGAAAATAGTAGCCCAGATGTGTCCCCTATATCCCTCTGGGAAGCACACAAGTGTGTGATGCGAGGCGAACTATTAGCATTGGCCGCAAAATCCAAAAAAGAGTCCCAAGCAAAGATAAACGCCTTAACAAAGACTATCAAATCGCTAGAATCAATGCACAAACAGACACGTGCACAGTCGACTCTTCGGGAGTTAATTCAAGCCCGTTCCGCACTCCTGGAGGAATTGGGCACACTCACCAAGCGGCGGTACATTCTTGGCCAGAGGATCTTTTACGAACATGGAAATAAATGCGGAAGCTTACTTGCCCATTCAGTCCAAGCCTCCAAACCCTCCTCTGTAATTCACCACGTTCGCGACACGCGGGGAACACTTCTGGCCAAGAATGAAGACATCGCTGGTGAATTCGAGAAATTATACTCAAAGCTTTATAACCTACGCCCCAACCACACAATCCAGACACCCACTGAAACTCGCACCAAAGAGATTAGAGAATTTTTGTCCCAGTATAGCCCTAAAGCATTACCTCCCCAGCAGGTCCAGGAGCTGGAAAACCCTCTCTCCAGAGAAGAATTGGAGATTGCCATTAAGCAAATGAAACTGGGCAAGAGCCCAGGACCGGATGGTTTCACCCTCCAGTACTACAAATTGTTCGCTGATGTTCTTTCTCCAAAACTTCTCTCTACCTTTAACGCACTAGCAGACCCCCTTATGCTCCCAGTTAGAATGCTATCGGCCCATATATCTGTTATCCCAAAGGAAGGGAAGGATCCTGCCCAAGTAGCCAGCTATAGACCAATCTCCCTACTAAACGTGGACATCAAGCTTTACGTGAAGATTCTTGCTAATAGGCTACTTCCCCAATTACCTAGCCTTATTTCCACAGACCAAGTGGGGTTTGTTCCTGGTAGGGAGGCCAGGGATAACACCATGTGCACCTTAAACATCCATCACTGGCTGACATCCCCAAAATCACAAGGCTTTCATCTCTCCTAGGATGCGGAGAAGGCGTTCGACAGGGTGGCCTGGGACTACATGCGCAAAGCATTCTCGGTCTTGGGCCTAGAGACTCGCATGCTAACACTAATAATGTCCCTCTATTCCGGTCCCACTGCGGCTGTAGGGGTCAGTGACCGTCTGTCGAACATCTTCTCTATCTCCAATGGTACACGCCAGGGCTGCCCCCTGTCCCCCCTAATATATATATATATACTAACTCTTGAACCCTTCCTCAATAGGCTACGGAGCAATCCCACATACAGGGTGTGATTGTGCAAGACAGGGAATACAAGGTTTCAGCTTTCGCTGACGACATCCTGCTTTCACTAACTTCCCCCATAACCTCACTTCCCAATCTCCTTAAGGATATTGAAACCTTCGGTAAGCTGTCCAACCTCAAGATCAATCATTCAAAATTACAGGCCTTAAACATATCCCTCCCTCCGCAAGAATTAACCCACTGTCAAGACTCTTTCCCCTTTAAGTGGGAGAAGGAAGCGATCACATACCTCGGAATTCAAATCCCATCCTGTCTGTCGGACCTTTACACAAAAAATTTCCACACTGCTCTTCTTACAGCGCAAAAAGACCTGAGGGACTGGATGGGATTGAACGTATCCTGGTTTGGCCGTTCAGCTCTAATCAAAATGATAATCCTCCCACGCATTCTGAACTTAATTCAATCTGTACTGATTCATCTACCACCAAAATTCTTTGCGAGCTATCAGAAAACTTGTTTTGCCTTCATATGGAAAAACTCCCCACCACATATTAAATATTCCCGTTTAACACTTCACAAAACCAAAGGGGGTATTGGATTACCAGATTTATATAAGTATTACACGGCATGCCACCTTACCAGAATAGCTGACTGGAACATACACGCATGTAAAAAGAAATGGGTAAATCTTGAAAAGTCTTTCACATCCACTTCTCTCCACTTGCTCCCCTGGCTTCCCTCCAATCACTGGCCACCAAACATCTCATCACATCCGCTTATTTACCCCTCTCTCTCAACCTTTAAACGAGCCTCACAAGCTGGGACACTTGCACCCATCCCGGGACCCCTAACTACTACAGAGGTAACCCTGCTTTTCCTCCAGGTGATTCCCAGCATTTCCTTCGCCAAGAATGGCCCTATGAAGATGTTCTAGCTTCCCAATTTTTCTCGGGTGGGAGGCCTATCCCCCTAGAGAAAATAAACGCCTTGTCTAAGACCACCACTTTCCCCTTTTGGTCATACAGGCAAATACGGCACTTCCTCATGACCCACGCCCACCAAACCGCCTGGACGAGACAACTCACACTCTTTGAAGACTTTTGCCACCGCAAAACACCACAGAGACACCTTATATCCCTCCTATACACCCTCCTCAAGAGGAGACAAAAACGAACCACACCCTTCACAAATAGCGTGGAATAGAGATCTACAAGCACCTCTAACCAAGAAGCAGTGGAACACTGTGTATGAATACAGCCACAAAGGCTCACTGAATGTTGCCATTCAAGAAAACTGTTACAAAGTGATTACCAGATGGTATAGGACTCCATCCCGCCTCCACAAATTTTCCCCCACCATCCTCAACATATGTTGGCGATGTGAGAAAGCGTTAGGCACCATGCTCCACATTTGGTGGGAATGCGAGAAATTACAACCCTTCTGGAGAGAGGTCCATAGCCTTATAGCCCATGTTACTACATTCAACCTGGATTACTCTCCTGCACAGTTCCTCGTTCATCACACATCTTTAGCGAAAAAAGACTACTACAAATCGTTAGCTATGCATATGGTAAATGCAGCTAAGCTTTGCATACCGAATCATTGACGTTCTAAAAACGCTCCGACGATTAGGGAATGGCTGTTAAGGGTCTCCCATATAAAAAACATGGAAGAATTCATATCGCCCAGGACAGAACACACAAATTCACATTTACCTGGGCATGTTGGAATCATTTTATAACATCTGACCAATACCGCCAGTACTTTACATAGAATAGTCTTGCAAAAGCAATCCTGGGCCCCCTTAGTTTATTGGAGGAAACGGAGGGAGCTGGGCGGCGGAGCCACACGAGAATGATCTACCAACTACAGCTGCATTTGCTCCTCCCCCCCCCTTCCCTTTTCTCCCTGACTTTGCCCTTCCCACCTTCTCCTTCCCTGCTCCTTCTTGCGCCCCCTCCTCCTCCTCTTTTACTCTCCCTTTCCCTTCATGCTCCTCATCTTCATCCCCTCTACACACTGTTTCAACATATTCCCTTCTCTCCCTTGAGGTCGAGTGTCCTGCATTCGACCAACACCTATAGAATACCCCCCATACCCTCCCTCCCTGTGCTCATCTTGTCGTAACTCCATACGCTGTCTTAGGTTACACTACGTTTATATCAATGACCTGGAGCAAACCCTTACGCTACCTCCTATCCTTGGTTGCCCCGAGAGGGGGGGGGGTGAAAGAGAAAAAGAGATCCTCCACCTAACAACGCTCTGGGTATTTCACATGTTTGTTCCTGATTGACTCATCCCAGGCTGTTCAACTAAATGATTTCCTAAGACTGTAAACCCATTTTGATGTAATTGTTGTGACCTTATCAAGTTACTATAATGCTTTCTTTGTATACCCTTTCTTTATTGACTTAAATAAAAACTTTTAATGGAAAAAAAAAAAAAGACAGGTTTATTGAAAAATGTTATGATACAACAATCTTGAATAAAGAACTGCAGGCCGCTTCCCTCTTAGACAGAACAAATTTATTGGTTCCAAAACAAAAAGGAGGAAAAACAAGGAAAGATCTTGAATGGTCTTTTTTGACTACCTTTTCGTCCCAATATTGGTGGGTTAACAAAATAATTGGAAAACATTGGCAGGTTCTTAAATGTGATAAAATATTAGGGCCTTCTCTCCCAGATAAGCCAATAATTTTGTATAGGAAGAACCAAACTTTAAAAGATCTTTTGGCACCTAGTGCCATAGATCTACCACAAAAGATTAACATGTTTGGGAATTTAAATGGGTTCTTCCCTTGTAGGAAGTGTACGGTATGCCATAATTCCAAAACTATGAAGACTTCTACCTTTTCTTCTCATGTTACCTCGAAGGTCTATATTATCCCAGAATTCATTACCTGTGGGACCATAGTGGTAATAGATCTTTATAGGTGCCCTTGTGGCTTCCAATATGTTGGGAGAGCCACAAGGGCACTGAAAGTACATATAGGGCAACACCTTTCTAATATACGTAGGGGCTTTGTTGGTCACAGTGTTTCCTGGCATTTTAGCCAGTATCACAATAGAGACCCCTCTGAACTTCAAGTTATTGGTTACATAGTTACATAGTAGCTGAGGTCGTAAAAAGACACAAGTCCATCAAGTCCAACCTATGTGTGTGATTATATGTCACTAATACATTGTATATCCATGTATGTCGCGGGCGTTCAGGTGCTTATCTAATAGTTTCTTGAAACTATCGATGCCCCTCGCTGAGATCACCGCCTGTGGAAGGGAATCCCACATCCTTGCCGCTCTAAGTAAAGTAAAGAACTTTAAAGTAAAGTACAGTAAAGAACCCTCTATGTAGTTTAAGGTTAAACCTCTTTTCTTCTAATTTTATTGAGTGGCCACGAGTCTTGTTAAACTCCCTTTCGCAAAAAAGTTTTATCCCTATTGTAGGATCACCAGTATGGTATTTGTATAGTGAAATCATATCCCCTCTCAAGCGTCTCTTCTCCAATAAATAAGTTCAGTGCTCGCACCCTTTCCTCATAACTAATATCCTCCAAACCCTTTATTAGCTTTGTTGCCCTTCTTTGTACTCGCTCCATTTCCAGTACATCCTTCCTGAGGACTGGTGTCCAGAACTGAACAGCATAGTCTTGTACAGCGGGAGAATTATCGTTTTATCTCTGGAATTAATTCCCTTTTTAATGCATGCCAATATTCTGTTTGCTTTGTTAGCAGCAGCTTGGCATTGCATGCCATTGCTGAGCCTATCCTCTACTAGGACCCCCGGGTCCTTTTCCATTCTAGATTCCCCCAGAGGTTCTCCCCCCACTGTATAGATTGCATTCATATTTTTGCCACCCAAATGCATTATTTTACATTTTTCTACATTGAACCTCATTTGCCATGTAGTTGCCCACCCCATTCATTTGTTTAGATATTTTTGCAAGGTTTTCACATCCAGCGGAGAAGTTATTGCCCTGCTTATCTTAGTATCATCCACAAATACAGAGATTGAATGGTCTACCCCATCCTATAGGTCGTTTATGAACAAATTAAAAAGGATTGGTCCTGGCACAGTACCCTGGGGGACCCCTCTACCCACCCCATACCATTCTGAGTACTCCCCATTTATCACCACTCTCTGAACTTGCCCTTGTAGCCAGTTTTCAATCCATGTACTCACCCTATGGTCCATGCCAATGGACCTTATTTTGTACAGTAAACGTTTATGGAGAACTGTGTCAAATGCTTTTGCAAAATCCAGATACACCACATTTACGGGCCTTACTTTATCTAGACCCTCCTCATAGAAGGTTAATAGATTGGTTTGGCCAGAACGATTCTTCATGAATCCATGCTGATTACTGCTAATGATACCTGTCAGGAAATGTTCCATCCGCTGGTAATACCTGTTATTTGGCATGCAGTACTGAGGTCCACCAGCAGGTGTCTCCTGGCAGTTTGGAACTGTCAGGAGAGCTTTTCCCTGTTAATATTATATCATCCTCGGGCCGCAGTACTGGCGTCCACCAGCGGATGGATCCTGGCAGTGTGGAGCAGACAGTACCTTCTACAATCAGGTGTCACTTGAGGCCAATCACAGGCCTATAAATACCCGGCAAGCATTCACATGTTTGCCTTGGTTTCTTCATTGCCTCCTGACCTGCTAGCGATCTGATCCTGAACCTGAACCTGAACCTGATCCTGTCTCCCTGTCCCGGTCCTGGTCCCGGTCCCTATCCTGTCCCACCTGTTACCTTGCATCCCTGCCTGCAGTCTGACCCATCCATCCTCTCCCTGTCCTGTGTTCTATACCCCATCTGCAACCTCCCTGTGTATGACCTTGGCCTGGCTTACGTTTATGTCTCTGGAACATCCCCTGTCCATCCCCTGGCCTGGCTATTGTTTATGATCCTGGTATTTCCCATTTATTGCATTTATCTGTCTGTTGTTATTTGTGGGTCTCTGTCTGTGGTTGGTTATTGCACTGTGTCATATTGGAGTTGGTTGTACGATATTACTCTCTTTAATAAATTATTATATTTTCACGTATATACATTTGGGTATCCTCTGTCGCAGATCACACAGTTCTGGTCACACCTGTTCATGACAATACCGTTCTCATTACTAAAATCTTGTATATAGTCCCTTATCATCCCCTCCAAGAGTTTACATACTATTGAAGTTAGGCTAACTGGTCTGTAATTCCCAGGGATGTATTTTGGGCCCTTTTAAATATTGGTGCTACATTGGCTTTTCTCCAATCAGCTGGTACCATTCCAGTCAGTAGACTGTCAGTAAAAAATAGGAACAATGGTCTGGCAATTACTTGACTGAGTTCCCTAAGTACCCTCTTTGTGCAAGCCATCTGGTCCCGGTGATTTATTAATGTTAAGTTTCCCAAATCTAATTTTAATTCTGTCCTCTGTTAACCATGGAGGTGATGTGTCATGAGGTTAAACACTGCAGTTCTGGTTACTGAAGCCCTTCGATTCCCTCGTGAAGACTGAGGAGAAGAATAAATTCAATACATTCGCCATCTCCCCATCCATTGTAACCAGATGTCCTTCCTTATTATTTATGGGGCCAATATGGTCTGTCCTCTCTTTTTTACTGTTTACATACTTAAAGAATTTCTTGGGATTTTGTTTGCTCTCCTCCGCTATGTGTCTTTCATGTTCTATTTTAGCCGTCCTTATTGCACCCTTCCATTTCTTGTTGCATTCTTTATAAAGTCTGAACGCTGATAATGATCCCTCAACCTTGCATTTTTTTGAAGGCCTTCTCCTTTGCTTTTATATGCATTTTTACATTGGAGTTAAGCCATCCAGGACTTTTGTTCACTCTTTTAAATTTATTACCCAATGGGATGCCTTGGCTAATGCCCTTATTTAATATGCTCTTAAAGCAAACCCATCTCTCCTCCGTGTTATTTGTTCCTAAGATTTTATCCCAATTTATGCCTTCTAGTAGGGATGAGCCGAACACCCCCCCCCTCCTTTTGGTTCGTGGCAGAACAGACAAAAAATTTGTGCGAACGCGCAAACACCGTTAAAGTCTATGGGACTCAAATGTGAAAGTGCTAATTTTAAAGGCTGATATGCAAATTATCATAAAAAGTGTTTGGGGACCCGGGTCCTGCCCCAGGGGACATGTATCAATGCAAAAAAAAGTTTTAAGAATGGCAGTTTTTTCGGGAGCAGTGATTTTAATAATGCTTAAAGTGAAACAATAAAAGTGAAATATTCCTTTAAATATTGTGCTTGGAGGGTGACTATAGTATGCCTGTAAAGTGGTGCATTTTTCCCGTGTTTAGAAGAGTCCCTGCACAAAATGATATTTCTAAAGGAATAAAAGTCATTTAAAACTGCTTTGCAGCTGTAATGAAATGTTGCCCCCCCCCAGCCCATTACCAGGCCCTTTGGGTCTGGTATGGATATTAAGGGGAACCCCGCACCCAAAAAAAAACAAAAAAGGTGTGGGGCCCCCAGGCCCTATATACTCTGAAAAGCAACAGTATACAGGCGGTCCCTGGGTTACAAACAAGATAGGGACTTTAGGTTTGTTCTTAAGTTGAATCTGTTTGTAATTTGGAACAGGTACATTTTGTAAGTGTAGCTCCAGCCAAAAAATCAATTTTTTTAAGCTTTTTGGATAACATTGGGAAGGGTTATCATCACCCTGTAACATTTGTTTTGAGTGGCCTGAACTCGGGAGAAGATGGCAGCTTAATTCATTTGCTCCCGCTGACAGAGAGGTGAATCTGACTACAACGGAGGTTTTTTCTCATCTGATCACCTGGAAAACATGGGGACCTCTTCAAGAAGCTCCTCCACGTCCAGATCCAGGTCCCCCCGAGACCTGACTGGTAGGATTAGCCAGAATATTCCAGAAATGTTCCGGACCCACTCTGGCAACATGGCGCCCACACGAGGCTCGCCTCAGACAGCAGGCCCTGAGGCGGGGGCCATCTCATCTTCCAATATGGGAGCGGTAATTCTGACTCCGCACTCACAACCCAGTCTCCAGGATCTTCATTCCGTGGCAATGGACATAAAAAACGCCCTTACGGCAGCTCTAACAGCCGCAATCACGGACCTGAAAATCGACATACAAGCTATCGCGGGCAGGGTCCAAGAGGTGGAGAAGACGACTACTACTCATTCAACTGTACTCCGCCGTACGTGTCAGGTTCTAGACACACACACTGTACAGCTACGGGACCTGAACCGTCACGTGGAAGATTTGGACAACCGCTGCAGGCGCCACAATCTACGAGTGCGCGGCCTGCCGGAATCAATTGAGGCAGATAGGCTATTGGCTGAAGTGACCTGCTTCTTCAATAACCTACTGGATAAACCCCCCGCTACACCTATAGGTATGGAACGCATCCATCGTGCCCTACGCCCACGGGGGAGAGATGCGGACCCACCTAGGGATGTGATTTGCCATATCATTGATTACCAATTGAAAGAAGAACTTTTGCGGAAGGCCCGAATCACCACAAAGCTGACACATAATGGCGCTGAAATTCGCCTTTTCCAGGACCTTTCTACAATTACACTGCAACGTCGCAGAGAACTGCGCCCCCTGTTGGATGTGCTCCGGACCAAGGGAATTCCATACAGGTGGAAGTTTCCCTTCTGCCTGTCAGCCTCGTCGCAGGGACGATCCGCTCTACTCAGAGTGCCGGAGGATCTACACTATTTCTGCGATGCACTGGACATACCGTTCACAGAGGTCCCCGAGTGGTACGCGGACTTTCGTCCTCCGGCTCCCAGAAAGACCCCGCCTGACCTCGAGCCAATGGAAACTCAACAGCACCGCTACAGGAGGCAACGCTCCCCTTCGGAAACCAGAAGCCGTCTGCAAGCTCCAGGCACCGAGAGCAGCTCCAGCCCGCTGACCAATCCGCAAACCAGGAGAGCTCGTCGAGACCGCTACTGAACAACAACAGCTCCAGCACTACTGGACAAAACTTTCTCCTTGTTACCCTTCGTTTTTTTGGATCCCTCAGGCAAGTTTCAAGATCTTCCCTACGTTAAGACAGGCTACGTCTGCCATACAGATCTTACACTAGCTGCCCCTGTGTTTTAGGTCTGTGAGACTGCCGCTTCCCCTCTACACAGGACATCCAGAAGAGAAAGAGTGGCGATATTCACGTTGATAAAGTCGGTCACCTATGCTTAAACTACTCTGACTGTCTTTGATGAACTTGAGCTAGCTACCCCCGTATCCTTTTTCGATCTGCGATTATACCCACCTATATACCCACCTCGTCTTACTTTGGGGGAGAGGACACGACCACAATATATTTCCTTTAGAGTCTATTATTACTTTCTTGATGCTCCTAAAACTTTTATTTAGCCTCAGTTTACCGTGCACCATATAATTTTGTTTCTCCTTTCTCAATGCCATCTCTGCTTTACCCTTGGCGGTGTGATGACGGGGGGTGTAGTGATCCATGGGATTGCACAGATCTGCCATGAACATTAAGTGAACACACATAGGTGAATGGCAACTGACAATCCGAACAAACATGCCCGCCTTTGGCGTTAAGAATAGGGCCCAATTCTACGCGGCTATTGCCCAACACACAGCTCTTTTTTAACAAGATTACCTATCACACTGACCCACTTATCTCATCTATCATTCAGGTTACCACTTTCCAGGCTTAACAATAAGGGAGGTTTACCCCCATTGATCACTATCCTCACCGTACCTATCATTTAATGTACTAGGTAAAGTACTATCAGTATACATGTATAATTGCTAGAGAATTACCACTGCAACACGGGTTAATTGCGGACACTCTCATATTGTCAACATCCTGCCCCAACCTAATATACACCCACGCACGCTGGAGGTTTCTCTAAGTATAACACACTGACCATATTGAACGGTGCCCTAATGCATCGCTTTTTGGGTGGGCATCCTGTGGCTACAACTGGAACATCCCCCGTGTCTCTGAAACTTCATATACAAGTTCTAGTAGTATGGCAGTACCCCACCTCAGGAATAAACTCCCCATTGGAGGTTGAGGGTCCCGCTACCCAAAACATGACAGTCCAACACCACCTGACTAGGGAGCGATCTTTCTACCTAAAGAGGGTTTCATCTCCTTAGATGTTAGTATCCCCCCAGACGCTTCTCAAACCCTAAGCAACAAATCCTTACACCAAAATAAGTGCTTAAGACAATGAATAGCAAACTCTCTATGTGACTCCCTCTCCGCTGATCGAAGACAAATGTTTCAACACCATTAGCAAACATCTAATATCCCCATGATGTAATAGATGACTGACTTTCAACCAGCCTCTACATCTACTAGTTGACACTAACTATCCGTGAGCAGCTCCAGACACGTATCATTCCCACCTGCTTCAGAACTCTGGACCAGACCATACCTTCCCAATTAACTCTCGGCCCTCCCGAACACTCTGCCGAAGAAACGGTCCGAGCCATATTGACACACGGCGTACTATGACATGGGGGTCAGACTGTCTTACCCTGAACACAGGGGAGTAGCTACTTTAACCCAAATAGGTTAAACCAAAGCTAAAAGCATGGTCTGGACGGGTTATCAATGTATTGAGTTTTTTCTAACAAAGTTTATCAGTCTAAGGACAGCCTTAAGGTTTGTTTATGTTCCTATGTTACACCTTGATACCGAAAACTAGGTATTTATGATCAAATATTATTCAACTGATCTCTCGCCTAGACGACACAATGTTACTAATCTTACACCATAGGGGTACAATGAATGAAAACTCGGATTGCTCTACTATTCCGAAAATGAATTCCTCCCTGCACAAAAATCAATTCCCCCCCCCTTCACCCTTCATATTATTTCTACAGAACCTAGGGATAGATGTATCGAACATCTAAACACACGCCCCCCAGGATGCAAAGTAACTACAGTTTATTGCCACTTTCAACCTCCTCACCTAGCCTACAGCTCCTCTCTGTCTAGCGGATAGCCAACCATCTCTGTACCTCCACTCCTCCTACAGAGCTCAGACGCTACTCACCTCAGTGGCATTAACAACCTCCAATTCTGACTTAAATACTAGACTCCACCTCACGTCACTGACCCGTTCCGGTCGTACCTAATTACAGGTATAAACTTTCTTTGGACTAGCGAGCGGGCTCTCGCTTGTCACCGGAAACATTCACACACTCACACGAGATCCCCTACTACCTTCACTCATAACAACACCAGATTTAAATACGAAAGTAGCATTCTAGCCTACCCCCACACCCACTCTCGTTCCCTAACCATTACTAACACTCCCCTCTGTAGGACACGAGTTCTTTACTCTACCTTCCTGCTTCCCTTATTTTAGCTCTCCTCCTCCGACGATGACGAATCTTACACTCCTGTGTCACCTTATCTAAAACTTCATCCACTCCCCCACTATGCCGCAAACCCTTTACACCAAAAACAAAACAATCAAAATTCTATCCCTTAACATAAGGGGCCTTAATATCCCTGAAAGACGCTCTCAGTTACTACTTTCCTTACGAAAAAACAAAGCTGACATTGTCTTTCTCCAAGAGACCCATTTTAAAACTGGCTCCACCCCAAAACTCTCTAACTATCTCTTCCCAACCTTCATCCACGCTACTAATAAATCTACAAAATCTAAAGTAGTCTCCATCCTACTCGCTAAAAACTGCCCGTTTCACATCAAAGAAACCTGCATAGACACAGAAGCACGTTACCTTTTTGTCAAAGGTACACTATATGGCAAGCGTATCACCCTGGCCAACATATATGCACCCAACACGAAACAAGTCCCTTTTTTCCGATCCACCTTGCAAAAACTCACTCTATTCCAAGAAGGTCTTTTAGTCTTAGGTGGAGATTTCAACGTCCCCCTAAATCCCCTGCATGACACCTCGAATGGTTCCACAACCCTGCCTTACAGCGCCTTACGCGCAATTAAATCACACCTCAAAGAACTGTCTCTACATGATTCCTGGCGTACACTCCACCCGAACGAGAAAGACTTCACGTTTTATTCAACTCCACATAACCGACACTCCAGACTAGATTACTTGTTCCTCTCTCAAAGAGATCTACCGATATTGACCTCAGCCACAATTGATCCCATGTATCTGTCGGACCATCACCCAATATCCATGACATTAGAATTTCCACACAGTACACCCCGTCCCCAAATATGGCGTCTGGACCCCTCGCTTCTCACAGATACTGCCATAACGACTAACATACAAGGAAGGAAAGACAGGAACACATAATTACACTGACTGCAAGAATACATACGCTGGAAAGAGCACACAAAAATTCCCAAGCAATGACATCTCTCCCGGAATTGCTCCAGGCCAGGACTGACCTATTAGCAGCCTTAAACAAGCAAACGAAACGAAATTATATTCTCTCCCAAAAAATATTTTATGAATACGGCAATAAATCCGGTAAAATACTAGCAAGGGCGCTCCGAGCCAAAAAAGCACACAACACGATACATTCGATAATAGATGCTAAGGGGACAAAAATAGTATCCAATGACCAAATAGCCGCACATTTTGTACAATATTATTCTCAGCTGTACAACATACATCCCCCCAACCTACAAAGAGTAGACACTCAAAGAACGAAAGCCATTCAAGACTTCCTTGCACAATACAGCCCCATACACATTTCTTCTGCAACAGCTGAAGATCTGGATCAACCCATATCATCAGATGAATTGGAAGTAGTCCTCAAACAATTGAAAGCCGGCAAAAGCCCCGGGCCTGACGGCTTAACAACCGGTTATTATAAAACTTTTATCGATACCCTCAAACCACACTTCCTTGCTGCATTTAACTCCCTATCCTCTGACAATCCCCCACCTAGAGACCTACTAACAGCACACATAGCTATAATACCTAAGCCCAACAAAGATGCATCAAAAGTGTCAAACTATCGTCCAATCTCATTACTGAATGTTGATCTCAAAATGTACGCCAAGATCTTAGCTAATCGTCTTTTGCCTCTCCTGCCTAACCTTGTCTCACTAGACCAGGTGGGTTTTATACCAGGCCGGGAGGCTAGGGACAACACAACCAAGGGGATCAACATTCACAGATGGTTAACTTCCACCCAACAACAAGGTTTCTTTTTGTCTTTGGATGCGGAGAAGGCATTCGACAGGGTGGCATGGGACTATATGTCAGCAGTACTTAAAATGATCGGTATACGAGACCGAATGATGCAATTTATAATGGCCCTCTATGCCTCTCCTACTGCACAGGTCCGTGTCAATGGCCACCTGTCGAGTGCCTTCTCCATGTCAAATGGGACACGCCAGGGATGCCCGCTTTCACCGTTAATATTTGTCCTTACCTTAGAACCACTTCTTCAACGCATACGATCTAATCCAGACATCAAAGGAGTCTCCGTGGCAGGGAATACATATAAGCTATCTGCCTTCGCAGACGACATCCTCTTGTTCCTAACTGAACCCCACATTACATTGCCCAATCTACTAAAAGATCTTGACACATGTAAATTCTTAACCAATTTACAAATCAACTTCACAAAATCCGAAGCCCTCAACATATCCTTAAGGAAGGAAACCCTTGAATCCTGTCAAGCTAATTTCCCCTTCAAGTGGACCCAAGATGTAATTACATACCTCGGGATCCGCCTACCGGTCCACCTATCGGACCTCTATCTCAAAAACTATATACCGATCCTCCAACAAATTCAAAAAGATCTTAAGTCCTGGTCAACGGGTCTTTTTTCTTGGTTCGGAAGGGCATCGATAATTAAAATGAACATCCTCCCTAGAATACTTTATGTCATGCAAACAGTCCCCATAAGATTACCGCAAGCCTTTTTTGCTTCGTACCGTAGGGCATGCAGCGAATTCATCTGGGGCAGGAGTCGCCCCAGAATAAGTTTCGACAGACTCACACTACTCAAATTAAAAGGTGGAATAGCCCTCCCCGACATCGCCAAATATCACAGGGCATGCCAACTGTCTAGAATAGTTGATTGGAATGTCCATTCACACTCTAAAGCCTGGACGCAAATTGAAAATGAATTTTCCTCAATCCCAATTAAACAACTGCCTTGGATTCCCTCACAACAAATACCTCAGGCATGCACACAACATCCCTTGATCTCCTCCACACTTGCTTCGTTTAAAATATCATGCCAAAAACATCTCATATCCTCTAACCCAGGCCCCATGACTCCGCTATGAAATAACCCAGACTTCCTACCGGGTGTATCCGCTACATTCCTTGCGGGATACTGGCCCCATGACGATATTTGTGCAAAGCAATTCTTTTCCGGTAACTCCTTCGTACCTATTACTAACCTACCCACACACACGTCCGGAAGACCCTTTCCCCCATGGACATACATTCAATTAAACCACTTGCTTAATCACCCTCCCAAGAAAACCGCTTACTCCAGACATCTCACACCTTTTGAAGAACTGTGTTCCATGAAGGAACCGCAGAGACATGTAATCTCGGAAATTTACGCACTTCTTTTCTCTGAACACACTCCCAAATCCAATATAGCCACTCGTAGCTGGGAAAGAGACTTATCATTAGACCTGTCTGACCACGATTGGGAAAATATATACTCCTACATACATAAAGGTTCAATTAATGTGTCAACACAAGAAAACAGTTTCAAGATCTTTTCCAAATGGTATAAAACCCCGTTAAAACTCCACAAAATTTCCCCCTCCATCCCTTCCACTTGCTGGAGATGCGCAGAAGGAGAAGGTTCCATGCTCCACATATGGTGGTCCTGTCCACTCATCCAACCATATTGGAAAGAAGTCCAACGTATTGTCACTAAAATTACAACCTATCAGATTGCACTCACCCCTGCCCAAATGCTCCTACACCATTCATCCATCCCAAAAAAAGACTACCACCGCTCTCTTGCCCTACATATGATTAACGCGGCAAAAATGTGCATTCCGACTCTCTGGAAATCCTCCAAGCCCCCTACTATAGCTGAATGGTTCAAACGAATCAAAAGAATAGCCGAAATGGAGGAACTGATTCACCAAGCCAGAGATACGCCCTCTAAATTCAGGTATGTTTGGTCGTGCTGGCAACATTACCAAACGACAGATGAATACACGGATCTATTGTCATGAGATTATACACAGACATCTGAATCCTTGTCGGAAGAGGACTCATTATAGTACACCCTACTCCCCTAACTTACTTTCTCCCCTCCCACCTTATACCTTACCATACCCTACAACCACCACCTTCCTATTTAGGATTCTATGTAATGTTATCACTGACCTGTTTTTCACCGTATGCCCTAAACACACCATCCTTAGATACCAAATATTTCCAAACCCATGATCATCTCCCACCTTTTCCCTCGATACAGACATCCAATCCTTCCTAATTAACTAATGGTAGGATTGCTAGTGGTCCATTGACCGCAACCCTAACACGCACTACCATATCCAGAAACAATCTACAATACAAAGTAACACTACATTTATGGAGGTCCAGGACCCCAAACAAATCTGGACTTGGATATCCTGGTTTGAATGTTCAAATCTGGTTTATGACTACTTACAGTTATTTGTTATCTTTTATTCCATACGTATGTTCATTATTAGACAGACCAATTACGGTGTATAGTATTGAATAGATGCTCATTGTAATACGTGTTATACATCACAATGTTATATAAATTCCTTTGTACCACCAAAGTACAACGCTATTGTAAAACATGACTTTTATTGACAATAAAACAATATTGGAACAAAAAAAACATTTGTTTTACTGTCTGTGCCCCTGTTCAGAAGATTCCACCTCACTTTCTGTCCCAATGACAATTGGATTTCGAAAATTTTGGGTTATTAGGGAAACAAGGATTGGTGATAAAGCATCAGTGGAGACACCTTTTTCCCATATTAACTCTTACAGGAGAGAATTTCCCTTCCTAGATTTCCTCTCACTTCCTGTTGTCTCCCTCTATTTGTCGGACGTTTGAAAGTGGGGGACTGCCTGTATATACTATACGGCCTGCCCTATATACTCTGCAGAAAATTGGGCCTTAGGTGTTGGTGGTACCAGAACACTGTAAGCAGAAATATTGGGCCTTTGGTGGTGGTGTGGTGGTGGTGCCACAACACTGTAAGCCCTCACAGTTACTCTTGGTGGGCCCTGCTGTGAAATATTAAAGCAAATATTGTAATTACATGCCCCTGTTAATAAGGGGCAGAAAAATTGGGCCTTAGGCAGTGGTGGTGGTGGTGGCACAACACTGTAAAGCTTCACAGATACTCTTGTTGAGCGCAGGAATGGGCCCTGCTGTGAAATATTAGAGCAAATACTGTAATTACATGCCCCTGTTAAACAGGGGCAGAAAAATTGGGCCTTAGGCACTGGTGGTGGTGCCACAACACTGCAACCCCTCACAGATACTCTAGTTGAGGGCAAGAACGAGCCCTGCTGCAAAATATTACAGCGAAAATTATAATTATACGCCCCTGTTAAACAGAGGCATAAAAATTAGGCCTTAGGCACTGGTGGTGGTGCCCTGAAACAAAAATGTTCTTAGAAGCTATCAACATGAACATTGAGGAGGAATAGGATAGTCACTCAGCATAACAGGATAGTCACTCAGCATAGGCAGTCTTCAAGGGATCTCACATTCATAGAAAAATTAAAACATCACATCAGGTGCTTGGTAGTTGGTGATCCAAGACTGATTCATTTTTATGAAGGTGAGCCGATCAACTGAGTCTGTGGACAAGCGAACTCTGTGATCGGTTACAAAGTCTCCATCAGCCTTGAATGTGCGTTCAGAAAGAACGCTGGGTGCAGGACAGGCCAGTAGCTCAATTGCATATTGAGCAAGCTCTGGCCAGTGATCCATCCTCAAGACCCAGTAACCCAGTGGATTTTCGGTTGGAAAGTCACCAAGGCTGATCTGGCTCTTAGGTATTCCTGCACCATGTAAATCAGATGCTGGCGATGGTTGCTGGAACCAATCAGACCTTGGGGCTGCGGACTAAAGAATTGTCTGAACACATCGGTCAGGCGACCACCTTCCCCACCGCTCCTTCTGTGACTGACCGAAGCCACAGTAACACGTTGTCCAGGAGTATCAGGAGATTGTAACCTCCCAGGCTCAGGAAACGTATTGCATGAAACTTTCTGCAAGGCCTCCCGAAGATGTTTCATCCTCTGCTCCCTTTGCGAAGGCTGGATAAGTTCCGCAACCTTACCCTTGTAACGTGGATCAAGAAGGGTTGCCAGCCAGTAATGATCCCTCTCCTTGATACCACGAATCCGAGGGTGCTTTTGCAGGCTTTGCAGGATCAGGGAGGCCATGCAGCGAAGGTTTGCTCCGGAGTCCTCTGGGTCACTAAGGATGATATGATCCACAGCGACCTCCTCCCAGCCACGTACAAGTCCATGGGTTTCTGGGGACTAAAAACGATCCCTTCAAGACTGCTGCTGATGCTAAGTGCTAGGCTCCACCTCCATGCTGACACAATCCTCCTCCTCCTCCTCTTCCTGTGTGATTGGCGGGCCCGCAGGAATACTGTCTGGATAAAGGGGGCCTGAGAGGTAAGGAAGTCCTCCTCTTCCTCGCGCTGTTCTGCCTCAAGTGCCCTGTCCATTATTCCACGAAGCGTGTGCTCCAACAGGAAGACAAGAGGGACAGTATCACTGATGCATGCACTTTCACTGCTCACCATCCTCGTGGCCTCCTCAAATGTTGACAGGACAGTGCATGCATCCTTGATCAGTAGCCACTGGAGTGGCGAAAAAAAGCCAAGTTCCCTTGACCCTGTCCTGGTGCCATATTCACACAGGTACTCATTGATGCAGAATTGCCAACGCTGAGTTCCACCTCAGGGCGGAGAGGAGGTTGGTGCCATTGTCGCAAACCACGATTCCTGGCTGAAGCTGGCGTGGCGTCAACCACCTCTGAGTCTGCACCTGCAGAGCTGACAGAATCTCTGCACCAGTGTGGCGCCTGTCTGCTAAGCAGACCAACTCAAGCACCGCATGGCATCTTTTTGCCTGAGTGCTTGCGTAGCCCCTTGAACGCCTACGAAGCACCGCTGGTTCTGAGGACAAATCTGCAGAGGAAGAGGCCATAGAGGAAGAAGAAGAGGAGGGGGTGGAGGAGAGAGGTGTGGCAGAATCACCATTACTAGCATTTTGGAGGCATGGTGGTGGAACAAGCTCCAACAATACTGCACCCTGTCCTGCATCCTTCCCAGCTGCCAGCAGTTACCCAGTGCGCCATGAAAGAAAGGTAACGTCCCTGTCCATGCCTGCTGGACCAGGGGTCAGCGGTAATATGCACCTTACCGCTGACTGCCCTGTCCAACGAGGCAAGACATTGCCTTCCACATGCCGGTAGAGAGCCAGAATGGCCTTCCGTGAAAAGAAATGGCATTTGGGAACACACCACTGAGGTACCGCATATTCCACAAATTCACAAAAAGGGCAGAGTCTACCAGCTGAAAAGGCAGGAGTTGGAGTGCTAGCAATTTAGCCAAGCTAGGATTCAGCCGCTGAGCATGTGGATGGCTGGGACTGAGTTTCTTTTGACGGTTTAGCAACTGGGGTAGGGAAATTTGCCTGCTACAATCGGATGATTGTGCCTACAAGTACTTGGCACACCTAATTCTACACCTTCATTCCTCTCAGTGCAGGTTTCTGAGAGGACTGAAGGTATAGTGGGGTTGGAGATCCCAGCTGATGAGGAGCAAGGAGAGGTCTGCCTTTTTCTTTGGTGTGGGTCTTTTAAGTACTGTTGCCAACGGACTGCATGGGAGGTCGACATATGGCTGGTCAAGCATGTGGTGGTCAAGCATGTGGTGGTCAAGCATGTGGTGCCCAAGCGGCTGCTGTTTTGGCCATGCTTGATATGCTTCAGACATATGTTGCAAACAGCAACAGCAAACAGCAATGGTGCGATCTGCTGCACACATTTTAAAAAAGGCCCACACCAAAGAACTTTTCAAAATATGCAGGGATTCAGCAGCGCCCTGCACATACAGAGCTCTGCGGTGTGATGCAGTCGGGTGGCTGTCCTTAAGCTGGCCCCTGGAGGCTTCTATCAGGCACCTACGTAGAGTCAGTGACCTCATCATCCCCTCCCTCCTCATCACTGGAGCAAACCTGGCAGTATGCTGCAGCTGGGGGAACATGATTGACAGTTTCTTGTCCTTCTTGGGCACCCCCTCTCTCTGGGCTCACGTTACTGCCTTCCTCAACCTAGGTACCATCATCGCAGCCTTCAAAACACTGTGCATCCTCCGGCAGCATGTACAGGACACTGTGGTCGAATAGTTTGGGGGACTCCTCCGTGCATGATGGTGGGGCTAGGGAAGGAGTGACTGATGACATTGAGCCCATGGAATAGGCCGCTTTGGCAGCTGCATTGGCAGGAAAGCTACTCTGAGCCTGGGTGACAGAGGATGAGGAGGATGAGGACAGCTTAGTTATCCACTCTACCAACTCTTCTGCATGTTGTGGATCAACACGGCCAGCTACCAAAAAAAAAGGACAAGCGTGCCCCACAGCCACGTGCTGAGGATGCACCGTGTCAATGACCAGCACTGTTGGCTGTAGACACAGAGCCTGCTTGCCCTCTTTTAGTGGCCATGTAGGAGACGGTATATATATTCTATGCACTGCAGATCACTGATGAAAATGAAAATACAGTTGTTAGGTGTGGGTAGGATAGGCTTCTTTGAAAAGGAGGGTTTTCAAGGATCGTCTAAAAGCTAATAGAGGAGGAGATAGACGGACAGATTGGGGTAAGGCGTTACGTAGGCTTGGAGAGGCTCTGGAAAAGTCCTGGAGAGGAGCATGGGAGGAGGTGATGAGAGAGATAGAGAGCAGGAGGTCTTGAGAAGAACGAAAAGAACGATTAGGTTGGTATTTTGAGACTAGGTCAGTGATGACGCTGGGGACAGAGTTGTGGATTGCTTTGTAGGTAGTTGTTAGTATTTGGAATTTAATTCATTGGGTGAGCAGAAGCCAGTGGAGGGATTGACAGAGAGGAGTACCAGAGACAGAGCAGTTGGTAAGGTGGAGGAGTCTGGCAGCAGCATTCATGATGGACTGAAGGGGGATAGAGTATGCTGAGGTAGGCCAATGAGGAGGAGGTTGCAGTAATCGAGGCGAGAGATGACCAGGGAATGAATTAAGAGCTTTGTTGTGTCAATGGTTAGAAAGGGGCGTATTTTGGAGATGTTTCGGAGGTTGAGGCGGCAAGATTTGGACAGTGATTGGACATGGGGCTTAAAGGAGAGTTCAGAGTCCAGGACTACTCCTAGTACCTTGGCATATGGGGATGGGCTGATAGTTGCGCCATCGATTTTGACCGAGAGATCAGGGGAAGAGGAACATGGGGGAGGAAGAATGATTCGGTTTTGGATAGATTAAGTTTGAGGAAGTGGCGTGACATCCATACTGATATATCTGAAAGTAAATTAGTGACTGAAGGAGTGAGGAGACTGAAGGAGTGAGTTGAGGGGTGGAGAAATAAATTTGAGCGTCGTCAGAATAGAGATGGTATTGGAAGCCATGGGAGGCTGACCCAGGGAGGAGGTGATGAATGAAAATAGGAGAGGTCCAAGAACAGAACCTTGGGGGACCCCAACAGAGAAAGGAAGAGGAGAGGAGGCAGTAGAATTGCAGGCAACACTAAAGGTGTGGTTAAATAGGTAGGTAGAAAACCAGCGAAGAGTATAGTCACGATGACCGAAGGCATGGAGTTTTTTGAGGAGAAAGGGGTGGTCAACCATATCAAAGGCAGCAGAGAGGTCCAGAAGTAGGAGTACCGAATAGTGTCCCTTAGTTTTGGCCGTTAGTAGATCGTTTGTTAGTTTTAGGAGAGCAGTTTCTGTGGAATGTTGAGGACGAAATCCAGACTGAAGGGGATCAAGAAGGCTATTATCAGTAAGATGGACGATCATATATTATTATTATTATTATTATTATACGAGATTTATATAGCGCCAACAGTTTACTCAGCGCTTTACAATGTATAAGGGGGACAACACAATTACAGTACAGTTCAATACAAAAGGTACAGGAGGGCCCTGCTCGTAGAGCTTACATTCTAAAGGGAGGGGGTGGTGGTACAAAAGGTAATAGCTGCAAAGAATGATTTGATGGGGGTGGCCCAGGGACAGTTATGTGGGTGTGGGATAGGCTTCCCTGAATAAATGAGTTTTCAAGGATCTCCTAAAGGTGGACAGGGTAGGGGCTGATCGGACATACTGGGGCAGGGAATTCCAGAGGATGGGAGAGGCTCTGGAGAAGTCCTGAAGGCGAGCATGGGAGGAGGTAACAAGGGAGCTAGAGAGCAGGACGTCCTGGGAGGAGCGGAGGGGGCGATTTGGGCGATATCTGCAGATGAGGTTGGTGATGTAGATGGGGGCGATGTTGTGAATGGCCTTGTATGTTATGGTTAGCATTTTGAATTTTACACGGTGGGGTAGGGGAAGCCAGTGAAGGGATTGGCAGAGAGGAGCAGCAGTCACGGATCGATTAGTGAGGTGTATTAGTCTAGCAGCAGCATTCATAATAGACTGAAGGGGGGATAGCCTGCTTAAGGGTAGGCCATTAAGGAGAGAGTTGCAATAGTCGAGGCGGGAAATAATCAAGGAGTGAATAAGTTGTTTTGTAGTGTCATTAGTCAGGAAGGGTCGAATTTTGGAGATGTTGCGGAGGTTAAGGCGGCAGGATTTAGCCAGTGATTGGATATGGGGGCTGAAGGAGAGGTCAGAGTCAAGGATTACACCCAGGACTCTGGCATGTGTGGAGGGACCAATGGTTGTGTTGTTGATATTAATGGTGAAGTCACAGGATATATATGTAGGGGACTGTATATATATTTTATGCACTGCAGATCACTGAATCACCTGCCTGCCTGTCTGCCTGAAAGTATATTTGAAAACGTACACTAGGAATGGCCTGCAGTCAGATATAGGCTTGGCTAGACTGGAATGCAGTGGATATATATATGTAGGAGACTGCATATATATTTAGTGCACTGGAGATCACTGAATCACCTTCCTGCCTGCAAGTGTATTTGAAAACGTACACCAGGAATGGCCTGCAGTCAGATATAGCCTTGGCTAGACTAGAATGCAAACTAGAAGCCTGGATGTATATATATACTAAATACACTGCAGCTAACTGAATCACCTGCCTGCTCAATCTAAATGAAATGACACTCTATCTCGGTCAACGCCAGCAACACACTACACAGGGCCGACGTGCAGGCGGCCTTATATAGTGTAGGGCGTGGACATAACCCCCTGAGCCATAATTGGTCAAAGGCACCCTGCCTTTGGCCAATTATGGCTCTCTTTGCTGACGGCATTGTGATTGGCCAAAGCATGCAGGTCATAGTGCATGCTTGGCCAACCATCAGACAGCAATGCACTGCGATTTCGCAGTGCATTATGGGGTGTGATGCGCAGCTCGAATTGGGCACGAATGCCCCATGATGTTCGTATTTCGATGAACGATCGAGCAGCCAACTCATGTTCGAGTCAAACTCATGTTCGACCCGAACATAAAGCTCATCCCTACTCCCAGTATTATTTTCCCCTTAGCTTTATCCCTTTGGAGCTCCACCCATAAGGATTTCACCTCCTCCCTAGCTCCCTTAGTGATGTCATCTCTCACATTTACTTGTACATTATTCTTGATATATAGGCATACCCTCTCTATCCTTGCGATAAAGGGTATACCCTTGAATGGTTGCCAGCCAATGATGAGAGCTGTTGAACCAGGTCTCTGAAATTCAAACAAAATCCAAATCCTCCTCGTACAACAGTATCTCCAGTTCACCCATCTTGTCCGCCAGGCTCCTGGCATTGGTGAACATGCCATGTAGTTTAGACCGGTCGCATATTATCCTCTTATTGGGTGTTCCGAGATTGCAACTAGGACTTGCTACTATACTTACGTTGGGTTTATGTGCTTTGGTCAACCTACCACTAATGCCCCCAATACCACCCTCTGGAATATGTTCCGCACTGACTATCTCTACCTCTGGACCCACCACCCATCGCCTAGTTTAAAAACCCCTCTAACTTTTTGGCCATCTTCATTCCCAGCTGATCTGCACCCTCCTCATTTAGGTGCAGTCAGGGCTGGTGCAAGGATTTTTGACACCCTAGGCGAAACTTAATTTTGCCACACACCCCTTGGCTCCACCCCTGACTCCACCCCCTTTGTCCTTACTCATGTAAACCCCACCTTTTTAATGAAGTGCCTATCAAATGCAGCCCACCAGTGCCCATCAAATGCAGCCTCACCAGTGCCTATCAAATGCAGCCTCACAGCGCCCATCAAATGCAGCCTCACCAGCGCCCATCAAATGCAGCCTCACCAGCGCCCATTAATGTAGCCTACTAGTGCCCATCAATAAATGTTTGCTTGCTTCCATTCATTTAGGAGTTGGGACTCAGACACAGTCCTCCGCTGCCACTGCGCCTCTGACACTATGTGCGAACAGAGCGGTCACTCCATGTGCCTCTGACTTTGTCATTGATGCCAAAGCCCCCAGCCCCTTCCAGTAATCTGTCCACCAGATTCGTGATGTGCCAAACCCGAGCGCCCGGTAAATAACATACAGTTTGGCGCTTCAGGTCCTTGTTACAGATTGGCCTCTCTGTCCTTCTAAGAATTGTGTCCCTTACCACCGGAATCTGCCTTTCTTTTCCCTTCACTTCCCCCCCCACTCTCACTGGAGAAAGTCTTCCCCCGGCAGGTAGGAGAGTCCCTCAGCTCCAGGAGTGCTGGTCCCTGACCGGTTTCACCAATGTCACTCAATGGAGCGTACCTATTGGGATCCTCCAGCCCTGGATCGGCCTCCCTGGCACTTTCCCCTCTACCCTTCCTGACTATCACCCATCTATTATTTCCTAGTGCCTGCACCTCTTTGTCTCCACCCGCCTCTGTGCTGGCCCCTGCCTGCATCTACCGTGTACGTTCCTGGCTCTCCTTTACTATGGAGGGACTTCTCAGTGCTGACAGTTGCTTCCCCAGATTCAGAACCTGGGCTTCCAGGGAAACAATGTGCTTACATTTTGCACAGCAGTATTCACCCTCGATCGGATGATCAAGGAACGCATACATGCCGCAAGATGTACAACGAGTCGCCTCTCCACACTCGCCGGGCATCGTACCTATTAAATTTTATGTGGATTGGGAATTATACCCTGTCCAAATTACCTAACAACTAGACACAGGTACTCAACAAGACAATACACAGGTACTCAACAAGACAATGCACAGGCACTCAACAAGACAATACACAGGCAATCGCAGGCCTACGTGCACTCGCAGAACTACGTGCACTAGAGAGATTTATCCCACATTGGAGAGGTAATAATCTCAAAAGACACATTTTATGCAGAGAGACCAGGTGGATTTTTGACATGCAATGTTATAGTCCCCTGGGCATCAACGTGGAATGGGACATCAACTGCCATATAGATAATAGTTAGAACATCCAAAGCATTGCTTCCCTTCCCTCCGTTTATTAGTTTTCCTCTTCTGCTCTTTTATGCATTTTTTGTGAAGTGTCATGTATTATTTATGCATTTTGTATGCATTTTCTATGCATGTTCTGTGCATTGTTTATATAATATATGATCCTGACAATTCCTTTTGCATCCTCCATGCATTGTCATGTATTTTGTATGCATTTTTTGTGCATTTTTATATGATATATGATCTTAACAATTGCTTTTGCATTCTCCATGCATTTTTTGTGCATATTTTTATATTATGTGCACATGCTTTTATGTATGTCAGAATGCATGAGAATGCAGTATATGTTGCTATCGGGTTAAGATTTTCTTCTGATGTCATTTTGATGAGTGTTATCCCCAAAGGGGAGAATACCAACGGGAGATAGAGATGGATGAAATTAAATTATTTTTTCTGTCTATCCTAAATCTCCTGATGGTTTAATTATCATTTTTTATTACCATATTTTTAATTGCTCATGACTTCAAATATGTCTAGTAATAGATATTTTTATGTTAATTTCCTTGTTTGAGTAATTATGCATATGTAATAGGTTTTTAAAAAAAATCTTTTTAATTATGTAATTTTTGTATACAAATATGAACTGCTAATTACTAGATATAGTGTTTGTGCTCTGTAGAATATTGTACCAACATAGTTTGTTTATTGGTACAAAGTTTTAGGGCATTTAGCGTTTATAAATTTGTTTCTCAGTGGTGACACCGATGTCTTTTAGTATACATCGGTGTTTCTAGTGTCTCGCCTGCTTTTAAATAGTGTGGTGTGTGACGCCCAGACAGTCTCCTATCCCAGTCGATGACTTCTACGGGGAAACACGTCGGGTGGAGCTATAGATCTTGACGTCATCATGCATCAGCTGGCTGGCTTGAGCTGCGGCTGTTTTAAATTATTTGTATACTGCTCATGTTGGATGTCAGTGCTGATGGAAAAAACCTTTTTTGAATAAAACTTTTTTAAAGTACTGCACCATGAAGCCTCTCTCTTCTATTCCATAATATACTTCCTTGCATGGAGTGTTTTCCCTTGGCGGATCCAGGAAAGTAATACTGCAGCAGTGCTGAGCGGGAGTAGGAGGAAGGTCTTTGTCATACCCCTCCTGTGTGTGCTCGTATGATCTCTTTAATTTGAGATCCATCTGATCTGGTAAGCAGCGCTGTTTGCTTTGATTATTGAGGAACAGAACAAAATGTTCTAAATGTTTTTTGATGCCCCATGAAGTTTTGTGTTTGGATATAACACTCACAGCAGTCTATGGACTACATTATATAAGATTGTTCTTTCTTTTCTCTCTTTTTTTCAGAAATTGTCACCAAGTGTTTCAATCACAGTCACATATATTCCTATGCCCTGTACACACGACCGGTTTTGCCGTCGGAATAAACTCCGAAAGTTTCTCCGACGAAATTCCATTCAAGCGGTCTTGCCTACACACAGTCAAACCAAAGTCCGACCGTCCAGAACGAGGTGACGTACAGCACGTACGACGGGACTAGAAAAAGGAAGTTCAATAGCCAGTAGCCAATAGCTTCTGTCTTGTACTTGCTTCAGAGCATGCGTCGTTTTTGGTCCGTCGGAACAGCATACAAACGAGCAGTTTTCCGTTGAAAATATTTAGAACATGTTCCATTTCTAGGTCCGTCAGAATTTTCAAAAAAAAAAAGTCAGATGAGGCATACACACGATCGGAATAGACGATGAAAAGCTTCCGTCTGACTTTTTCTGTCGGACATTCCGCTCGTGTGTACGCGGCTTTAGTTTTAATTGCTACATTGTTGATAATATAGTGGTTTGTTGACCTTTCGGATATAACACTTACAGCAGTTTATGGACTTTACTATATAGGATTGTTTAATTATTTTTTCAGCAATTGTCACCAAGTGTTTAATTACAGTTTAAATTGTTACATTGTTGGTAAAACCTTGTCACAACACAATTCATAATTTATATGTATTTTTGGTTGCGCGTTTTTCTTTCTCTACACAATTTTATAAGCTGGATATTCAGGTTTTGTTTGATGCTGCACCTTTTTTGTTCACGTATTCATTTTTGTATATTGTATTAATTTTTTTATTTGTACACAGTTGAAGTTTAGCGCAGATTGTCCCCTTTATTTACTATGATTTAAAGTGCTTGCCAGGGTGGGGCGTGACCAAGGCAGGCATGTGAGAGGACGCATCTCCCACAGCTCCCAGCAGTGATCCGGTAACCGATCCTCCCCCAGCCCACATACCGACTTTATTTTGCCCTATGCAGCACGGGCACGATCCTGAAACCCCAGGGGTTCATCCGCCGGCTCTCTGCACCAGAGGAAAGTTCCGAAAAGGACAAACTGAGATGACGGGCCTGGAGATCCAAGATGGCGCCGCGGCGTCCTCAGTGAAGCACACACCGCGCGGACAGGACAAGCTGAAAGACTCTTGGCCTAAAGCAAGTAAGACGCCAAAATTCACTGGTAAAGACGCCCCTAGAGACATGATCTACTATGCACAGAAAATGGCTGGGACATTGGGAACAGAGCAGTCATCCAGTCAAGCTGGGACACATGCTATGCAGGCAGACATCGCACAGGTGCTCTGGGGAGAGGAGGAGGGGGAGCAGTCAGCCCTTGCATCTGGGGAACTACAAAGCCCAGCGGACCCGGATGCTGTACAGCCCACTTTAGCTGATATACTCAGAGCTGTGAACAACTGCACAGCTTCAGTTAACACCTTGAAGGAGCAATTTGGGGGCCTGAGAGAAGATGTGTCATTACTAAGGCAAGACATGCAAAGATACGGGAGCGCACCACGGCTGTGGAAAGCAGAGTCAGTGACATGGAAGACCAATTACCACCTATAAGACAAGATACCAGAACAGCACTGCAATTGGCCAGGGATGAATGCGATCATGCTGAGGATTTGGAAAACCGCTTAAGGCGAAACAATGTTCGCATAGTGGGGTTGCCTGAGAAGGTGGAGGGCAGGGACCCTACTACCTATGTTGAAAACTGGCTAATGGAACTTTTTGGGAAAAATGCATTCTCCCCAATGTTTGCGGTGGAACGTGCTCACAGAGTGCCCTCACGCCCTCCTCCACCAGGGGGCCCTCCAAGATCCATTCTTGCAAGAATTTTACACTACAAGGATAGAGAAGCAGTGCTGAGACATGCTCGAGAGAAGGCAAATGTTCTCCACAATGGTGTCCGGGTATCCTTCTACCCGGACTTCTCGGCAGAAGTCCAGAGGCGCAGAGCTAAATTCACTGACGTGAAACGCAGATTGAGACTTTTGCAACTCCCATACGCTATGCTATATCCGGCGAAACTTCGGATTGTGGTGAGAGGCCAAGCACAATTCTTTGAATCCGCTAAGGACGCTTCAGTCTGGTTGGATAGAAATGAGCAGGCACTGAAACGGCAGGCTCCACAAGACGAAGACTGAAAGGACTGAACCGGCTACTTGCAGAGGGCTGGGATACTAGAAAATGGTATTCTTTTCCTTTTTTCTAGATGGGCAACCAGAACATACCCTATCCTCTATTTCCAATGTTGACAGATGTTCCTTGGCTGGGGGACTGAATATTCCTAAGCAGTGCAATGAGAGCGAATTGGAATAAAAGTTGAAT
The DNA here is from genome assembly GCA_037952925.1 of Lithobates clamitans. Taxonomy (NCBI): domain Eukaryota; kingdom Metazoa; phylum Chordata; class Amphibia; order Anura; family Ranidae; genus Lithobates; species Lithobates clamitans. The sequence goes on from JBBGZY010000675.1 coordinate 2,558,351, forward strand.
TTACGAATGATCATTTTCAGTAAAAAAGAGCAATGGAATGTCGCATACGTTGCTAAAGTTGCCATGTTGGCAGAATGTGCAGTTTATAGCACAAGAAAGTTTTCTTTTTCACCACCCCCCACTGAAGCGGGGAAGATCCTAGCAATAAGAGTTACAAGCAGAACGCATGATACCTCAACAGGACACAAATTCATCAAACCTACGGCAAACCTAGCAGAACCTCGCTACAGAAATGGATCCACTACCTTGCACAGGTGCACACAAAGTACCGGTCAACACTACTCACCTACAAGCAGACATGGCGGACATCCCATTAGTATCCTGGAACGTTAGGGGACTACACTCCCCATTGAAGCGTACTATGATTCGCATGTGTTTGAAGAAGTACATCCCCGGAATTCTCTGCTACCAGGAGACCCACTTGACTGCGGACACTGTGAGCTTCCTGGGATACTCCTGGGTAGGAAAGGCCTATCACTCCACGCACACCTCCTATTCTAGGGGGGTGAGCGTGTTGATCCATGGCAACCTGGACTTTGAAGAAATCGCAAATGAAATTGATAGTGAAGGTCGTTATGTTTTTCTCCATTGCAGATTGGGTACACTGACTTGTGTGCTGGCGGTGGTATATATTCCTCCCCCCTTCACGGCGGCGGTGCTTAGGTCTCTGCTGACATTTATGGATGGCAGGCCTGACGCACCGCTGTTGGTAACGGGGGACTTTAATTGCTGCTTAAATCCAGTTGAAGATAGACACCCAGGACCCGGAGCCTCTGCCCTCTCCAGGGCTACCCCCCTGGCGCGGTTGTTGCAAGAGGTGGGCTGGGTGGATGTCTGGAGACATAGGAACCCAGGAGTTAGACAATTTACATGTTTTTCCAAAACCCATGGTTGTTTATCTAGAATTGACCTGGGGGTGTGCAGCTTAAACATGCTCCCGTTTGTTTCTGATATGATACATAGGCCCCGCAGTGTATCAGATCACTCACCAGTGGTTATACGGCTTATAATTGCCCCAATAGTTACACTACCTAAAGCCCCTTGGAAATTCAATGCTTTTTGGTTGAAACTATTCCGCTCACACGAGGGGATAGTTGGGAGCATGTGTGAGTTTTTCCGCACCCAGGATCCAAATGAATCGATGATTGGGCAATGGGATGCCTTTAAGGCATATTTGAGGGGTGTGTTAATTGCTGAAATGAATAAGGTTAAACAAGACTCTTCAGCACTTAAAAATGAACTTGAAACTAGAGTACAAGAGATGGAACAATTATATGTCACGGATCCTTCTGATTCGACCAAAGAGGCATGGCAGGTGGCCCTTTCTGCATACCGCCAACTGCTGTCCTCATCGGCCGACAAGAAGAGATTCTTTGCTAAGCAGGCGTTTTTTGAGGAGGGCGAGAAAACAGGCCGCATACTGGCGAGAATCGCAAATTCATACCAGAAGTCCCCAACTATAGGTGCTATTAGGACTAAGGAGGGTAACATAGTTAACACGCCTGAAAAGGTGCTGCAGGAACTAAACGCGTTTTATGAAGATTTGTATAAGCCGGGTACATCTTATACATCTGAGGAGTTAGAACAATACTTAGGACAGATAGATTTCCCTAGATTAAACAAAGATCAGAGAGGGCTCTTGGAGAATCCCCTTACAGTGGAAGAACTACAGGAGGCGGTTGGATCTTTTCCTAACTGCAAAGCGCCCGGGGAAGACGGAATTCCCATAGAAATATATAAACAGTATCCTACTGAGTTACTACCCCAGTTGCTTAAAGTCTTTAATAGAGCCCGGGAGGAAGGCCGCCTACCAGGATCAATGTCAAGGGCCAATATTATTTTGTTACTCAAACCTGGTAAGGATCCAGTAGATCCAGGGGCGTATCGCCCGATTTCCCTGTTACAGAGTGACGTGAAAATATTAGCGAAAGCTCTGGCCATTAGATTAAATGGAGTTATTACTTAAATTGTCCATGGAGACCAAGCTGGTTTCATGCCCAATAAATCGACGGCAGTTAATTTGAGAAGACTATTCCTTAATATGCAATCCAAAGCAGACAATATGGGTTCCAGGGCCTTGCTGTCTCTGGATGCCACTAAGGCATTTGACAGCATAGACTGGAATTATCTGTGGTCGGTCTTGCAGAGTTTTGGATTTGGCCCCCAGTTTGTTTCTTGGGTTAGGCTCCTTTATAGTTGACCGGAGGCCGCTGTGAGGGTTTCCGGCTACCTTTCCCCAAGCTTCGTGCTGAGGAGGGGTACGAGACAGGGATGTCCCCTGTCTCCTCTCCTCTTCGCGTTGGCTATTGAACCACTGGCGATCGGGATCAGGGCAAATCGGAGCATTACAGGCTTCTGTTACGGTGACATGCAGGAAAAATTTATGTTGTACGCCGATGACACCATGCTCCTACTCGGTGACACCGGCCCCTCCCTTCAGGAGGCCATGTCGACCATATCTAAATTTGGGAAGTTCTCTGGCCTGCATATAAATTGGTCAAAGTCTGCCCTTCTTTTATTAGATGGAAATGAATCACAGGAGGTATGCGCCACTTGTCCCATCCCGATTGCCACTACTTTCAAATACTTAGGGATCCAAATCACGTCCCAGCCTCAGGACTTCATACATTTAAATATATTTCCACTCCTACAGCGCTTCAGAGACAAAATTAAGACCTTGAACTCTCTCTTAATGTCAGTAGCAGGTAGAGTAAACCTAGTGAAGATGATTCTCATGCCACAGTTACTTTATTTTCTACATAATACCCCTATGGTTATCCCCTTAAAAATATTTCACATAGTAAATGCCATTTTCCGAACCCTTATTTGGAAAAATGGTCCCGCCCGGATCAAATTAGAACATCTACAGAGACCCAAGGACTGTGGTGGATTGGCATTGCCCAACCCATGGCTGTACTACCTGGCCTCTCAACTGCAGCATCTGATTGGTACATTTGTCCCGTCACAAAACTCATCCCACAGGCTAATGATTCACACAGTGGGTAAGGGACCGATTCACATGGCTTTAGAGGCATTGGCCTTCACTAAACCACATAAAAAATACCCAAAGTTCAGTCTGATTCAAAAGGTGTGGAATAAGACCAAATATCTCCAGAACGTAGATGGATATACGGAATATAGTCCCATTTGGCACAATGACACATATGGAGAACTAGCTAAATTACAATGCGGAGCTCTTTGGAAGCAGTTTGGAATCACTCATATAAAGCATATATTTAGGGAAGGTGTGTTGCGCACATTTTCTGATTTAAAAGAAGCGTATAATCTGCCAGCATCAATGTTATTCTACTATATGCAACTTAGACACGCAGTACAGACACAGGGCCGCTCCTCGGAGTGGCACTTATCGCCAACCCCGGTCTTCAACCTTCTGGGGGATGCTGGCTCATCTAAGGGATTTATCTCCCAATGCTATGCCATCCTGTTGCAATCCGTGATGAGACATCATCCCTTGAGGGTGAGAGAGAGGTGGGAGGCAGAGGTGGGACAGCTAGATGGGGATCAGTGGGAGGAGATCTTTCAGGCAGTGAACCAATGTTCACTTAATGTGTCACAAAAACTCACCCAACTATATATACTATTGAGAACATACTATACTCCGCACAGATTACATTTAATGAACAGGCTGACGGAACCAACATGTACTAGATGTAAACGTGAACATGGTGACCTGATACACATGCTGTGGAGATGTCCCAAGTTATACATGTATTGGGCAGGAGTGGTGCAAAATATTAACTCAATCTTTAATGTGAGTCTTCCACAGGACCCTAGAGCGTGTCTCTTGGGTGCTTTGGAGGAATACGAATGGGAAGGACACAACAGAGAAGCTGTGCATAGAGTACTTTTTCAGGCCAGAAGGCTGATTATGACTCACTGGAAGTCCGATAGGTCCCCGACTGTTAAGGAGTGGACTGAAAGTATTAACACGACTCTAAAAATTGAAAAGTTGATTTACCAACATAGAGGTAGCATGCCAAAATTTGAAAAAATATGGGGTCCATGGTTAGATGTACCGGGATTAGCACCTATGGAACTGGTATATGACAGGTTGTTAGGAATCAATGCCGGGTGAGACATGGATAGAGGTTAACTGTAATTGGAACAAGCTTTTAGCTGTTATATTGGGATTGTTACTTGGCTATTGGATTATATGATGCATAAGAGGTACTGTGTAATCCTGTTTACAAAGTTTGTAATGCTTTCCCTGCAAACTCAATAAAATCTTGTTGGATTAAAAAAAAAAAAGTGCTTGCCAGGGTGATGTAAAGTGTGTTTGTGGTGTCCTGAAGCAGGATGAACACTGTCGCCGCTCGGCAGGAAATAAGTGTAGCGTGGGGTCCTACAGGTTTAGGCAAAGCACAAGACAACTTTGTCTGCATGCAGTGTCCCTTGTTATAAGAGGGTGGGCAAGTGCTCACTCACTTGTCCTAGAGATCTTCAGTGATGAGAAGTGATGTGAACACTCCACAACGGGCCTCTGCAGAGCCTGACTCAAGGGATGGCGCTCAATCTCATGTTGCGCTGTGCTGCTGCCCAGCAGAATCTGGCGTGGATGTGATGAGAACAGCTTCCAGGCTGCCGCTAGATGACCAGAAGTGACTGGCAGTGGATGCTCCTGTACACACGCATGATGACTCTCTCCCTCTGTTCTTGTAGCACAGGCCACGACTTGGCCACAGCATGGTCTAACACTGAGTCAATTGCTTGCAGATCCAGGCCGGGGTCCCAAGAGAGCAATCCTGGCCTAGCCCAGGCTTTTTATTGCCTCTCACAGCATTCTCCTCCCCCTCTTCAGCCGGCTGGTACTTGTAGTTCATTACAGTCTGACTTGAGTACAAACCTTGGTGACTTGGACTATAGGTCCCAAGATTCTTTTTTTGTCATATTATTCAACCTGCTGGCAGGATATGATGACATAGAGACTACGCTGAGCACTAGATTGGAACGTCTTACTACAGTAAGCGCTGCAAAGTGTCTCCTGGCAAGGCAGACAATATTAGCCAGCTCCCGGCTACAGAGACAAAAAAATGTATGCAATTATGGCATGCTTAGACTTGTAGTTCACAGGGGTGGGAAAATGCATGGATTATCTGCTGGGACTTGAAGTTATACAGTAGAAGGAAAAATGCAAGTATAGTACTCTGGTTCTTTTTATAGTGTAGAGAAGAGTTAGAACACCTGTCAGGATTTTTTTGCTGTCTACATCTGAACTAAGATTCACAATATTTATCCTAGTGATGATTGGTACCGGTGCTGAAAGGCAGGGAAAATCCAAAATTATGAGTTGTCACAGCAACAAAAGAAGAGGGGAAAACTTACAATTGAAAACGTGGGCAATTGTTACTGTCAATATCATAGCTCCCAGCTGTCCCTGATTTTGAGGGACTCTCCCTGTATTTGAACAATGTCCCTCTGTCCTTCATTCCTCTTCATTTGTCCCTCATTTTGGTCTGGTGCATATACCTGTATATACAGTACTGAATGTGGGGATAGGGAAAGGGGAAAATGGCAAATACTGTGTGAGCTTTTGATCAGTCTAAATACTGATCATCATCTGACCACGCACCTGGTTCGGTGCTATTGCTGTAACCCGTAAGCTTATAACAAAAGGTGGACAATGGGGAAGGGTAAGGGAGGAGGTTCTTGATATAGAGTATCAAGTGGAAAAGCGGTTACTTTGGCAATAAGTGACCAGAGGTGGTTTATGTAATATAAACAATTTATTGAAAATTATTAAAATCCACAGAAATTGTGGGAGGCAACCGTGGAAACTATGTTAGCAGTATGAATATGGCAAAAAACAACAACCACCAGCCTTATAGCCAAGGTATTGCTATACCGAGGGCAACATTAAAAACAGACACACATACAAGACGACACCGACACGGTCCGGACTAAATATGCTGTTCGGCAGCTAGTAAGTCAAAATGGGTGTAGGCATGCACAATGGCATGGCCGTCAGAATAAATGGGTTAATTTTGGGAACTATGCTGCCGAGGAGCATATACGGGGGGGGGGGAGGAACTGTGGGGGAGTCAATGGAGATTTGCCTGGCAGCCGGCTGGCAGGGTTGAGCATTAGGCGTGGGTGGAATACCGTGCTGTTCCCTGCAGTAACTGGGTGGTGAAGGTTAGTACAAGTTGATGTACAGGGCTTGAACAGCTGGGCGCAGTATGTGGTTAGAATGGTCTGACGACCGTAAACATGAGTAGACCGTGTTCAGCACGAAGCACCACAGGATTGCAGGTAAGGTCCGGTAATGAGATACTGCTCAGTAGCATACGGGTTGAATGTATGCCCGGTAACTATACCAGCTATGCAGACTGTGTCAAAGATACTATACGTATATGAGAGCAAGAGATTGATATGTTCCACTCATACGTTACCGCCCATTTGATGAGGGGGGAAGGGGAACCCCGGACACTCTGAAGTCAAGTCCTCATTGATGCTGAATGGCGTCCCGCTGGCTCGTATGAGTGGCAATGAGACTGCTGCTGGGGAATGGAGATCGGGCGTTGTACCACCGGTCTCGTGGTCAGTTAGCGTCCCTCTCCTGTCAGGTCTGCCAAGCTTCCTTGATCATCATCAGCGCGTGTTTGGTGACGCCCCGCTGGTAATCACAGCTGTTCCGTTCCTCCAATAGAAGCCTCCCTGTGGGACCTGACGGCGTTGTGATGACGTCAACGCGTTTCGCTGTACTCGTTAGCGTAGCTTCTTCCTGGACGTTTTGATCTGGTGCATATACCTGTATATACAGTAAAATGCACTATTTATCAAAAAGTGTTTCACAGTGCTAAACCTTTCATCCATTTTCTATATCGCTGCATTTGTACATTTAAAAAGCCAAAATAAAGGAATAGAAAAAAAAAAGCACTTGTGGGTTTAACTAATAGTTTTTTTTATAACTCTCCTTTAAAGGGGGCGTGGCAGGGGGTGTGTCCTATGCCTACATAGTTTTGCCAATAGGTGTCCCTTGTTCCCATCTCAGAAAGTTGGGAGGTATGCAAGATGGCCTAGAGTTGGCAATACATGACCCGATTTCCCAATCCACACACTGGCTATGGATGGGGGAATTCTCTTAATCATGTGATTGTTTTCTGACAGCAGGGAGACTATCGCCTGCAGTGCTGATCACGAGGCAAATGTAGCCCTACCCCCGATGGAGCCCCTAGTTACTGTAAGATGGGTCCTCTTTTGCTGGCCTCATCCTTTTCAAAGACCTCTGACATACCAGGCCGAGTACACAAATACACAGTTTCACAGAGAAAACCATTGACAGTGGTACTAGTACCCAGCTCTAATTCCATTTTAAAGAATGTAAGCACCAGAACAATTAGTACAACAAACTAAATATATTGTCAAAAAATAAAGTGGGTAAATGCAGGTGAAGACAAAAGGTGAAATAGATAAAGATGCTGGTACACAGGATATTTAGCAGTAAGGACAAGGCATACAGTGGCACTTGCCGTTAGGAACAGACTAAACAGTAACAACACCACCTGAAGTGCAGCAGTGAGCAGCAAAATTCATAAGCTATAAACCACTGGCGCAATACTGTAATGCCCCGTACACACGGTCGGATTTTCCGACAGAAAATGTGTAATAGGACCTTGTTGTCGGAAATTCCGACCGTGTGTGGGCTCCATCACACATTTTCCATCGCAATTTCCGACACACAAAGTTTGAGAGCAGGATATAAAATTTTCCGACAACAAAATCTGTTGTCAGAAATTCCGATCGTGTGTACACAAATCCGACCGACAAAGTGCCAGGCATGCGCAGAATAAATAAAGAGATGAAAGCTTTTGGCCACTGCCCTGTTTATAGTCCCGACGTACGTGTTTTACGTCACCGCGTTCAGAATGATCGGATTTTCCGACAACTTTGTGTGACAGTGTGTATGCAAGACAAGTTTGAGCCAACATCCGTCGGAAAAAATCCTAGGATTTTGTTGTCGGTATGTTTGATCAATGTCCGACCGTGTGTACGGGACATAAGTGTGGCAATATGGTTATATTTAATGAAGGTACAACTTTTAGCAACTCACATCCTCATCCTCCGCACCGCCATCTACGTCATCCCTTCCAAGCTGCGTTCCACGAGGACTTCAAGCTTCGCTTTTAGATCGCTCTACTGCAGGGTAGTCTTCCCGGTCACAATTGCAGGTTGACAGCGGTGAGAGCCTGTGGTACGGAGGATGGTCTATGTGGACAGCTTTACCCCAGATGCCTGCATACTTAGAAGTGCCAGTTCTAACCATCAACCATGTGAGTTGCTAAATGTTGTACCTTCATTAAATGTAACCATATTGCTACACTTAAAGGTGCCTCTCTTCTCTTTTATACTCTGTAGCTCCTGCTGGAATTTGCTTCTAATCCCCTTGTGGAGGCTGCCATTTGTAAATGGACATTTTATGGTTACTCAACCTAACACATTGCTATGATCTTTTTATATGGAGTATAAACAAGACCTATGAATAAATGGTTGTGGAACGAATCATCTGAGTTTCCATTATTTCTTACGGGGAAATTCGCTTTGATATACAAGTGCTCTGGATTACAAGCATGTTTCCGGAACTAACTATGCTCGCAATCCAAGGTTTTACTGTATATGTAAACCATTTGCTAAAGCACTAACTAGCATAAACAACTGCCTTTTTTATGAAACATTGTTCTACCTTTTTTGAATCTCAGTTCTGCTGATCTACTCCAGCCATTCTCCAGTCACTTATAGTTTATTGTCCTAGACGAGCTTCCTGACAATAGTGGACTATGTCTGCTAATTGTACATTGGCAATGCAGGTTCAAGATTCCCAGTCCAGGTTTACCCAGGAGAATTTTAACCATAATGTACTAAATAGTCTTCAAACTACTGGATAAGCCAGCTCTCTTACTATAGAAGAGGTAGCACAGAGATAGCAGCCATAGGGGGTGATTTCCGAAAGCCGTGTGCCATCAGTGAGGCGCATGGCGAGGAGCAACGCACATTTTCATATTTACGGAATGGTGCGCCAGTAACAGAGCGCAAATCCCCCATTTACTATAGAAAGAAAAGGAAAAGGGGAAAAAATACATTAAAGCTTGTGCCCTGTACCCCACTCCCCCCCCAGCAGGCAGAACACCTGGATAGTCCCACATTCATACCTGCTGCGAGAGGACTGGCCACCAGGAGGCAGTGAAGGGTCCCTGTTATCCACGGTAGATTATTGCAGGTGGGAAAATAAAGGATCAGCCATCAGGTAGGGATTATTCAATCCCCTGAAAGTTAATACTTACCTGGGGTAGCCACTACAGATGCCTGGGGAAGTCACCACACATGCCCACAATCATTCCCGAGGCTCTGCAGGCTTCAAAAGTGACGCCATGTAACGTCACGGCAGTGCCATGCACGAGGCGCTCATGGGCATGTGTGTTGGCAATACATGACCCGATTTCCCAATCCACACACTGGCTATGGATGGGGGAATTCTCTTAATCATGTCATTGTTTTCTGACAGCAGGGAGACTATTGCCCTCAGTGCTGATCACGAGGCAAATGTAGCCCTACCCCCGATGGAGCCCCTAGTTACTGTAAGATGGGTCCTCTTTTGCTGGCCTCATCCTTTTCAAAGACCTCTGACATACCAGGCCGAGTACACAAATACACAGTTTCACAGAGAAAACCATTGACAGTGGTACTAGTACCCAGCTCTAATTCCATTTTAAAGAATGTAAGCACCAGAACAATTAGTACAACAAACTAAATATATTGTCAAAAAATAAAGTGGGTAAATGCAGGTGAAGATAAAAGGTGAAATAGATAAAGATGCTGGTACACAGGATATTTAGCAGTAAGGACAAGGCATACAGTGGCACTTGCCGTTAGGAACAGACTAAACAGTAACAACACCACCTGAAGTGCAGCAGTGAGCAGCAAAATTCATAAGCTATAAACCACTGGCGCAATACTGTAATGCCCCGTACACACGGTCGGATTTTCCGACAGAAAATGTGTAATAGGACCTTGTTGTCGGAAATTCCGACCGTGTGTGGGCTCCATCACACATTTTCCATCGCAATTTCCGACACACAAAGTTTGAGAGCAGGATATAAAATTTTCCGACAACAAAATCTGTTGTCAGAAATTCCGATCGTGTGTACACAAATCCGACCGACAAAGTGCCAGGCATGCGCAGAATAAATAAAGAGATGAAAGCTTTTGGCCACTGCCCTGTTTATAGTCCCGACGTACGTGTTTTACGTAACCACGTTCAAAACGATCGGATTTTCCGACAACTTTGTGTGACCGTGTGTATGCAAGACAAGTTTGAGCCAACATCCGTCGGAAAAAATCCTAGGATTTTGTTGTCGGAATGTCCGAACAAAGTCCGACCGTGTGTACGGGGCATAAGAGTGCACTAACGGTGGCTATGCTAGGCCCAGAGCCCAGAGCTGTCTGGTAACAGTAGTTGAGAGGTCAAACGTGAGTGTAGAACAGGGGTCTCAAACTGGCGTCCAGCTGTTGCAGAGCTACAAGTCTCATCATGCCTCTGCTTGTAAGTGTCATCTTTGCAATGCCTCATGGGATTGGTAGTTCTGCAACAGCTGGAGGGCCGCCAGTTTGAGACCCCTGGTCTAGAGAGATATATGGGGGTCTGCATGAAAGTTGGGTGGCAAGGGGCAGACCCTAAAATTATATTAATTTTGATTTATTTTCAAAATAATAACATGTTATACTCACCTGCTCTGTGCAGTGGATTTGCACAGAGCAACCCCAATCCTCCTCTTCTCAGGTCCCCCACCGGCGTTCCTGGCCCCTCCTTCCTGCTGAGTGCCTCCACAGCAAACAGCTTGCTATGGGGGCACCCAAGGAGGCTCGCCCCTGAGCCGCTGCTCTGCATGTCCATTCACATACAGAGCAGTGGCTCTTCTCTTCTGCATTAAAAATCCTGCCTGTCTGCCCATTTTTGTTTTCTAGCCTAAAGTTCAACTTTAAGATGTTTCTTCTGCCGGCTACATGTAGGGGCCTGTTAAGAAGCATTGGTGCACCTAACAAGAGCCTGCATGCAGTAGTATAGGATGTGGAGGTAATATAGACCTTCAATGGATATAGAACAGCTGCAGGGTAGAAACAGCAACAGTTCAGTAGAACTGCAGTATTGAGTTGGTTTAGGTGCAGTATGGGTCTGATAAAGGTGTTGTGGGAACTAATGAAGCTGCAGCACGTGGGCAGATGTACCTGATGTCCTGCTTTTAAGTAACCCAGTCTTTGCTACCCGCTATCTGCAATCAAATAGGCTGATAGCCCTCTCGCTACCTCACAGTAGAAGGAGCCCCCTCAATCTCTCCATGAAGGCTCTGGATGTAAAAATCCTCCCTCACTTCTTCTGGTGTCTGTAAGTCTGTTGGGTGCAGAGCAGGTATTTCCACTAACTTGCTAACCCCTAATGGGATACAACACTCGATTGGGGAGTTTTAAACTTTCCCTTGCTATCCAAAACTAAAAAAAAAACACTGAACCCTCCCCTCAAAAGCTCAACTTAGCTGTCTGAAGGGCAGCATGTTAACATTTCACTCTCTTCCCAGAGCAACTGCTATTTGATACTTCCGCATGTGTCATATGATGTATTTTCTGTAGGCCACTGTAATTTCTGCAATGCTCACCTCACTACAAAAATTTGGCCTCTAGCAACAAAGAGCAATAAACAGGTATTGCGTTTCGCTGCTTCTCCTCTTCTTATATGATAGTTCTGGTGCTTAGTGATCATATAGAGCAGGTCCTCAGGAAAATGACTTTCAGCTTAGACTGGGCTCCCTTTCTTTATTTCTGACACATGAATGGAGAGGTATGCAAAGAAAAGGAAATGATGTATGTGGACATTGGGAGGACTAAGGCTGAGTTCAAGTAAAATAATAAATGCATATGCTTTTGCTGAAAAACATTGTTTTTTAAAATAAAATTTTTTATTTATTTATTTTCACTGGAGCATGCAGAGCAATGCACCCATGGTCATTAAATCATGGGTGTAATGTCAGGCTCCTTCAAACACTTCCTCCAGCTCTCTGCTTGTACCTCTGTATAGACTTTCAGTTGAAGAGCTGGAGGAAGTGCCAGTGAACTATAAGCGAGTAATGGCCCGGAGCAGAAAGTGCAACTGGGAGGAGGGCCAGCATGACTGGGGTGGGCAGTGAGTCAGAGAAAGAGCTGGGGTAGGGGGAGGTATTATGGCACTTACCAGGATTGGTGGGTCCCGAGTGTGGGGGTGTTGTTGAGGGAGGTAGAGGGGCGTTCTTGTCACCAGTGGTCAGTCGGAGCTTGTTTGCCACAGAGGAAGGAAGGTTTTCCCACCCACCTTCCCCTTTTTTGGTTTGTATCTTTTCGGAAGTCACCTTTGTACTTCTCTAGGTCTGCACGATGTAGCATGGTTCACACCTGCTGGGGCAGGCATTATGGGGAAGAGATTTGTGATTTTCTTTTCTAGATAGTCATAGCAGCAGCGGGAGGTCTATGAGGTCTTTGAAGGCGGTGCTGGAGAAAATAATGGAGGTTTAGGGGGGTTGGGCCCATCTGGAGGTATGGGTGTCCTTCCCTTACTAACAATACAATGGTAACAATGGTTTGTAGTTGGTTGTATCTGGAAGGAAGTAACTGGTAATTGTCCCTGAGCTAGCGTAATACACGGCGTGGGGCCTTTATGGGGTGTACAGATACAACTAGTTGGTCGAGAAAAATTGCCCTTCAAAGACCTCTAGACCGAGCAGGTTTAAACTGAGTTTTTATTTGGTTTAATGATTATGTAAAAATGTATTATATGCATTACGTTGTATGTTGAGAGTTTTTTGTATTTCATTTTGTTGTAATAAAAAGGCTACTATGGCCATTCGACTCCAAAATGGAATGTGTCGTCTGGTCAATCATTGGGTTTAAGGAATACGGGGGTTGCTAGCTTTGTAGGAAATGATAGCCTCAGTAATCTGCACATCCCTTATTCATTGTGATCCCAGGGGCATTGCTAGGTCTACAAAAGATCTGGGGCTAGAGCCCATAGCAGCGAAGTAAAGAAAGTCATACGCTTGGACGGGCATACACTTTTTTTATTTATTTATTTTCACAGGAGCATGCAGAGCATTGCAGCCGTGATCATTGAATCATGGGTGTAATGTCACGTTACCTGCCACAAGATGCAGCTTGTCACTTTCCACGTCATATGCCACCAGATGCGGATTACATACAGAGAGCCTAGGTATATCGAAGACAGGCTAGGGTATATAGAAGAGAGGCTAGTGTATATAGAAGACAGGCTAATGTATATAGAAGACAGACTAGTATATACAGAAGACAGGCTGGGGTATATAGAAGAGAGGCTAGTGTATACAGAGAGGCTATTGTATACAGAGAGGCTAGGATATACAGGAGGGTAGGATATACAGGAAGGCTAGGGTATACAGAGAGGCCAGGTTATACTGAGAGGCTGGGTATACAGAGAGGCTAGTTATACGAAGAGGGTAGGGGCAGCACTGTGTCAGGGAGCACGCGACTCTCGCAGAGTAGGGTACAGCCCTGGACTCCGGGCTATGGGCCCCAGGTTCAGGGCTCTAGCCTCAATAGCCACCTCCTAGTGACACCACTGCACTCATATTCAATGTAAACTACAAAGGCAGACAGGGCTTGTAGTCCATTCATTCACAGATCTCGCACCAATTTCAAAAGTGACATCTCCTGGGGGGGAGAAGAATCCCCACACTCTGTCATGGGGTGGGGGATTTCTTAGCAACATGTTACACCCAAAATAAGGGTGTGACATGTTGCTAAAGCTGGCATTGGCCTTTAAGACCCCATACACACTATTAGATTTTTTGCAGATTTTTGTCTTCAGATTTACCATAACCATATAATATAATAATATATAATATTAATAATAATATAATAAGGTCAAACCTTAAGAGTTTCAATTTGTATGCAATCAGGCAGGCCCTTGCACTACATGGTTTCGGTAAATCTGAACACAAAAATCCACAGAAAATCTAATAGTGTGTATGGGGCTTATGGCCTGATTCACACCTAAGCATTTTTTTTCTTTTAACAGAAAAGTTTTTATTTGTCTCCAGAAGGAGAAAGATTTACACACACAACATAGGGGCATGTAACAAACTGCGGCTACATATTACATATATACAATCTTAGTGAATATTTTCATAACAGAAGATTTCAATTCTCGTAATGCAAAGTTGTGTATGATTCACAATACATAGGTATTATTACAGCAGAGAGTGAAAAGCCTTATTACTTATACAAATTTCGGGTGATATCTTCTATCTGGTAATACCTTTAGCTGGTGAGGCAAGCTATAACATTATCTGATTGCCAGGAGATCTGTTTGTAGGATAATGGAGGATTGAGGAAATGGGGGGAGGGAAAGGGGGAGGGAGGGAACAGAAGGAGGAGGGGAGAGAACACAGCAAAGGGGCGATTCAATTGTATATGCAGGTTACCCACCAAGTTAATAACATCTACCACTTCTGACCAAAACTGTTGTATACCAACATGCATAAATGTACCCAACTCCCTATTGCACTTTGGACATCTATCTGTTTGTGTCGGATAAATTCTAGAGAGTCTCTGCGGCGTATAGTACACTCTGTGGAGAAATTTGAGCTGGATGTATCTATCCCTCGCTGAAACCATAAGGGAAATATACTGTTGGATTCCTTCCTCCCAGTCATCAGCAGCAACGGCAGGTAAATCCTCTTTCCACTTGTCGTATAATTTGGTCCCCCCAGTCGGCCCCTCACTTGATATCCAAAGATACAGGGAGGAGAGAATGCAATCTATATTTCTGGAGATCAGGAAGGTCTCTACCCCGTGTGACTGCAAGGCAACCCCTTCCGGGTATTGGGCCTGTACTGCATGACGCAGTTGTAGGTAGGGAAGGAAGAACATTTTTGAGGGCCGTTGAAAGTTATTTTTCAGTCTATCATAGGGGAGGATTCTGCCCCCTGACATAATATGCTGTATTACCTTAATCTCATGTCTGGCCCAAAAGTCGGGGTCCGGGACTGTCTGTAGGTGTTTTAGTTTGGGATTGCCCCATAATGGTGTGTATGAGGAAATGGTATTGGGTCCAGTTAGTTTCATCGACATTTGTTCCCAGACTCTAACCGTTGTTCACATGGGAATGGTCATGTCTGGATGTGCCTTGGGGCTCCTAAACACCAAGTTACTCAGTGCTGAGTAAGATCCCAGTATGCTGGCCTCTAGGTTAACTGCTGGATTGGACTTTGGCTGGGAGAACCACCAGCGGACGGTTACCACAACCGCCGCCCAATAATATTGTTTAAAGCAGGGGAGTGCCAGACCCCCCAACGAAAGAGGGAGCTGTAAGGTGGTCCGGGTGACTCTAGGGTCTAGCCCCCCCCACACACACCAATGCGTTAGCTATTTGATCTAGCTTTGTAAAAAAGGAATTGGGGATGGGAATAGGAGTGACAAGTTGATGGAGGATTGGATATACATTGTCTGACAGATATAGAGATGATTACCTTTGGATTTCAATCCCTAAGTATCTAAACTTAGAAACCATGGTTAGTGGTATCTGCGGGTCAACGGGAGGCGGGGTCAGGGATAGGGAAAATAAAGTCGATTTGGTCCAGTTAATCCGAATGCCTGAGAAGGATCCATAGCCGTTAATAATTTCCAGGGCCACCGACAGTGAGGCAGACGCATCTGGGAGGTATAACAATGCATCATCCGCATATAGTGAAAGCTTCTCAGTCAATGGACTGACCGTTATCCCTCTGACTGTCGGGGATGCTCTAAGTAGGATAGCCAGGGATTTTATAGCAAAAAAACATGTGAAAGTGAGCGCTGTGCCCAACACAATCTAAACCCCCAACCTTGTCGTTCTCAATAGGGAACATTAAACAAAACAATGCATTAAATGAAATAATGAAACGTTGATAAAAAGGCATTGGCGAAAGCATTAATGTAAAAAAGACATTGGGCTTTTTAAATGTCCATATAAACTGTGATAGTGTCCATAATGTTCATGTGTGACAAAGCAACTGTAGAAGGCAGCCCCGTTTAAGGAGAAGAAGCAATCCTCTGAGTGCTGGGGAAGAGAAACAAAGGCGCCACTCTAAGTGCAATATTAGGCAAAAGGTTTAATGGAATCTTTAAAAGTGGTACTCACAAAAGTACAATGTAAACAGGCATGTAGGCAAGACTCTAACTTTGCTGGATATCCTGGAAGATGCATCTGGTGCTGGATGGCGTTGGTCTCCGGTGGGCAAGCTGCGCCGATGGATACCTACACTTCAGCGGGATGAGATCACTTTCGGAATGGAGAACGAATAGGCGACACATTTGCGGAGCTACACTCCTTCCTCAGGCCTTAGAGTCTTGCCTACATGCCTGTTTACATTGTACTTTTGTGAGTGCTTCTTCTCCTTAAACGGGGCTGCCATCGGCGCAGCTTGCCCACCGGAGACCAACGCCATCCAGCACCAGATGCATCTTCCAGGATATCCAGCAAAGTTAGAGTCTTGCCTACATGCCTGTTTACATTGTACTTTTGTGAGTACCACTTTTAAAGATTCCATTAAACCTTTTGCCTAATATTGCACTTAGAGTGGCGCCTTTGTTTCTCTTCCCCAGGGGTTCTATAGCTAAGGCGAACAACCCCGGTTATAATGGGCATCCCTGTCTAGTTCCCCTGCTTAAAAGAAAGGAGGGGGAAAGCGTGCCATTTGTGCGGACTCTTGCGGAGGGGCTCCTGTACAGGAGTTTTTTCCAGGAGACAAACTTGGGGCCAAAATTGAAATGTTCAAGAACCTGCCATAGGAACTCCCACTCTACCGAGTCGAAGGCCTTTTCGGCATCTAGGGAGGCCACTACACCCGGGGAGTCTGTCCTCTATGCATGAGATACGTTATTATATAAGAGACGTAGATTAATGTTGGTTCCCTTGCCCGGCATGAAGCCCGTCTGATCACCAGGAATTACAGATAGGATGACCAAATTAAGCCTAGCTGAGAGGATTTTAGTGGTTATCTTAGCGTCCACATTTAAGAGCAATATGGGGAGATATGAGGCACAGGATGTAGGGTCTTTATTGGGTTTAGCTATAACCACAATTACCGCCTCTGACATAGAGGGAGGGAGACATCCCTCCTCCAACATTGTCAGGAGCAGGGTGTGCAACTTAGGGACAAGGAACTCGCTATTAGTTTTATAAAATTCTGCCAGTAAACCATCAGGGCCTGGGGTTTTCACCGATTGGGGTACCGCCACTGCTGCTTGGACCTCTTTGACAGTAATTGGGGCATCTAGGGTGTTGCCTCATCTGAGAGTTGTGGGAATTCTATTTGATTTAGAAAGTGGTGTAGGCTCTCCGTGGTGAAGTCAGCTCTAGATGTATAAAGATTAGGGATGAGCTTCGAGTTCGAGTCGAACTCATGTTCTACTCGAACATTGGCTGTTCGCAAGTTCGCCGAACAGCGAACAATTTGGGGTGTTCGCGGCAAATTCGAATGCCGCGGAACACCCTTTAAAAGTCTATGGGAGAAATCAAAAGTGCTAATTTTAAAGGCTTATATGCAAGTTATTGTCATAAAAAGTGTTTGGGGACCCGGGTCCTGCCCCAGGGGACATGGATCAATGCAAAAAAAAGTTTTAAAAACGGACGTTTTTTCAGGAGCAGTGATTTTATTAATGCTTAAAGTCAAACAATAAAAGTGTAATATCCCTTTAAATTTCATACCTGGGGGGTGTCTATAGTATGCCTGTAAAGGGGCGCATGTTTCCTGTGTTTAGAACAGTCTGACAGCAAAATGACATTTGGAAGGAAAAAACTCATTTAAAACTACCCGCGGCTATTGCATTGCCGACAATACACATAGAAGTTCATTGATAAAAACGGCATGGGAATTCCCCACAGGGCAACCCCGAACCAAAATAAAAAAAAAAAAATGATGTGGGGGTCCCCCTAAATTCCATACAAGGCCCTTCAGGTCTGGTATGGATATTAAGGGGAACCCCAGCCAAAATTTAAAAAAAAAATTGACGTGGGGTTCCCCCTAAATTCCATACCAGACCCTTCAGGTCTGGTATGGATTTTAAGGGGAACCCCGCGCCAAAGAAAAAAAAAAAAAACGGCGTGGGGTCCCCCTAAAAATCCATACCAGACCCTTATCCGAGCACGCAACCTGGCAGGCCGCAGGAAAAGAGGGGGGGACGAGAGTGCGGCCCCCCCCCCCTCCTGAACCGTACCAGGCCACATGCCCTCAACATTGGGAGGGTGCTTTGGGGTAGCCCCCCAAAACACCTTGTCCCCATGTTGATGAAGACAAGGGCCTCATCCCCACAACCGTGGCCGGTGGTTGTGGGGGTCTGCGGGCGGGGGGCTTATCGGAATCTGGAAGCCCCCTTTAACAAGGGGACCCCCAGATCCCGGCCCCCCCCTGTGTGAAATGGTAAGGGGGTACTTACCCCTACCATTTCACTAAAAAACTGTCAAAAATGTTAAAAATGACAAGAGACAGTTTTTGACAATTCCTTTATTTAAATGCTTCTTCTTTCTTCCTTCATCTTCTTCTTCTTCTGGTTCTTCTGGCTCTTCTGGTTCTTCCTCCGGCGTTCTCGTCCAGCATCTCCTCCGCGGCGTCTTCTATCTTCTTCTCCTCGGGCCGCTCCGCACCCATGGCATGAGGGGGGAGGCTCCCGCTCTTCTCTTCATCTTCTTCTTCATCTTCATCTTCTTCTTCTTCTTCTTCTTCTTCTTCTCTTCTTCATCTCTTCTTCCTTCTTCATTTCTTCTCCGGGCCGCTCCGCAGGCATGGTGGGAGGCTCCCGCTGTGTGACGGCGTCTCTTCGTCTGACGGTTCTTAAATAACGGGGGGCGGGGCCATCCGGTGACCCCGGTGAATTGACGGGACTTCCCTGTGACATCACGGGGAATGCCACAGGGAAGTCCCGTCATGTCCCGTGCGTCAGAGGGGGGCGGGGTCACCGGGTGGCCCCGCCCCCCGTTATTTAAGAACCGTCAGACGAAGAGACGCCGTCACACAGCGGGAGCCTCCCTCCATGCATGGATGCGGAGCGGCCCGCAGAAGAAATGAAGAAGGAAGAAGAGATGAAGAAGAGAAGAAGAAGAAGAAGAAGATGAAGAAGAAGATGAAGAAGATGAAGAGAAGAGCGGGAGCCTCCCCCCTCATGCAATGGGTGCGGAGCGGCCCGAGGAGAAGAAGATAGAAGACGCCGCGGAGGAGATGCTGGACGAGAACGCCGGAGGAAGAACCAGAAGAGCCAGAAGAACCAGAAGAAGAAGAAGATGAAGGAAGAAAGAAGAAGCATTTAAATAAAGGAATTGTCAAAAACTGTCTCTTGTCATTTTTAACATTTTTGACAGTTTTTTAGTGAAATGGTAGGGGTAAGTACCCCCTTACCATTTCACACAGGGGGGGGGCCGGGATCTGGGGGTCCCCTTGTTAAAGGGGGCTTCCAGATTCCGATAAGCCCCCTGCCCGCAGACCCCCACAACCACCGGCCACGGTTGTGGGGATGAGGCCCTTGTCTTCATCAACATGGGGACAAGGTGCTTTGGGGGGCTACCCCAAAGCACCCTCCCAATGTTGAGGGCATGTGGCCTGGTATGGTTCAGGAGGGGGGGGCCGCACTCTCGTCCCCCCCTCTTTTCCTGCGGCCTGCCAGGTTGCGTGCTCGGATAAGGGTCTGGTATGGATTTTTAGGGGGACCCCACGCCGTTTTTTGTTTTTTTTTGGGCGCGGGGTTCCCCTTAAAATCCATACCAGACCTGAAGGGTCTGGTATGGAATTTAGGGGGAACCCTACGTCAATTTTTTTTTAAATTTTGGCTGGGGTTCCCCTTAATATCCATACCAGACCTGAAGGGCCTTGTATGGAATTTAGGGGGACTCCCACATCATTTTTTTTTTTTAATTTTGGTTCGGGGTTGCCCTGTGGGGAATTCCCATGCCGTTTTTATCAATGAACTTCTATGTGTATTGTCGGCAATGCAATAGCCGCGGTAGTTTTAAATGAGTTTTTTCCTTCAAAATGTCATTTTGCTGTCAGACTGTTCTAAACACGGGAAACATGCGCCCCTTTACAGGCATACTATAGACACCCCCCAGGTATGAAATTTAAAGGGATATTACACTTTTATTGTTTGACTTTAAGCATTATTAAAATCACTGCTCCTGAAAAAACGGCCGTTTTTAAAACTTTTTTTTGCATTGATCCATGTCCCCTGGGGCAGGACCCAGGTCCCCAAACACTTTTATTGACAATAACTTGCATATTAGCCTTTAAAATTAGCACTTTTGATTATTCATGTTCGTGTCCCATAGACTTTAACGGTGTTCGCGTGTTCGAACGAATTTTTTTCCTGTTCGCATGTTCTGGTGCGAACCGAACAGGGGGGTGTTCGGCTCATCCCTAATAAAGATGTTCATAATATTTAGCAAATTGATTGTTTATACCTATGGGGTCAGAATGTAGCACCCCTTTGTCGTCCATAATATGGACAATATGTGGTGAGGAGGAGCGTTCCTTAGCCATCCACGTTAACAATCTACCCGTCTTCTCTCTCTGTTCGAAAATTCTCTGTGATTGAGCCGGTAACTGTTTCTTAGTAGTCTCAACTCGCAGCAGGGAAATTTCCCTGTGAAGGAATTGCATAGCATCATATGTCAGTACATCTTTAGTGTTAACATATCTGTCTTCTAACAGGAGGACCTTCCTTTCTGCCTCTTCTAATACTAGACTCATGTCCTTTCTAACCTTCCGATCGCTGTTTTGTATTGCCCCCGAGTGTATGCCTTAAAGGCATCCCAAAGTACCGGTGGGGGAACCATGCCCTCATTGTGTGCCCAGTAGACTCCCAACTCTCCCTCCACCAGGGGGGTCACACTCTCGTCTGTGATCCATAAGCCGGAGAGCCGCCACAGTGCAGACCCTGCTGGCGAGTCCATTTGTAACTTAAGTAGGAGGGGTGCATGATCCGATATGCCACGCGGCAGGATTTCCACCTACTGTATCCTGGAGGGCAGGGAGTCAGTGGTATAAACTAGGTCAATTCTGGAGAAGGAGATATACGTGGCCGAGTGACAGGTATATTGTTTCTTATCCAGGTGTCTCAGTCTCCACACATAATTAAACCCATAATTTTCTGCCCACTGTAATAGGGGGGATTCGCCAGGGGGTCCCACACTGAGTCTAATCTAAAACAGGGTTTGGGGACAAAATCCCCAGTTAAAACAACTCCAGCCGATGAATATTGTGCTATTATTGGGGTAAGCTTCCGGAGGATGTCAACCGTGGCTGGAGGGGGTATATATAAACCCACTATCAACAGTTCTAATCTATCACACATTGCATGAAGACCCACGTATCTCCCCTCTGGATCTAGGTGGAGGTCCAATAGGGTGAACCTAAGCGACTTGTGGACCAGGACACTGACACCTCTAGAATAAGAGGAATAGGTTGAGTGATAATATGCACCTACCCAGGGCTTCCGTAGTGTCAGCGTCCTGCTCCCCACCAAATGAGTCTCCTGTAGTACACACACGTGGATTATATTTCTTCAGAAAATTGAATACCAAGGACCTTTTAATCATGGAGTTCAAACCTCAAACATTCCAAGACAAAATAGTCAGGGGAGTCATTAAAGCATTATAGGGAATATATGAGGGCAGCAGGTCACCATTACCACTAACACACTGGTTATGAGCATACACAAGATAAGCAGAACATTATTCACTAATTTGAGAGTATCATCAGGGAGATCTCCTACACCATCTGGTGGAGAGAGATCAGAGCCGCACTGATGCCTGATGTGAAAACCATAAGTATATATTCTAACACATATGCAGCAGCAAAAAAGTCCCAACAAGGAGTAATAACTTGTACTCCAACCCCGTCCCCCTCAACCTGCACCACCCCCCAACCCCACACCACTCCCCAAACCTCGGTGTGCTTCTTTCCCAGGAACTGTCATGGCAACTGCCAATGGGAAATATGAACAAAAGGACACCCGAGTGTCACAGTACATGCAATGAGTCCTCCAGTGAGATTGAAAGGATCAACGTTACCTGCAGATTATAGAATATGGATCACCCGGAAAAACCAAAAACCTTTCCGGGGGTACAAAATGTAAACAATTGCAAACCATTTCAAAGTACAACAGGTAAGGCCTCAACTTCCCTCCCCCCTTTGATTGCACGCCCACTTATGTGCAATAGATAGTAGACATCTGTTCAGGCCCGCAAGGCACAAAGTTCCTTAGCTTGGAATTCAACAGGGCTACAAGGCCCAGCCCATCCGCCCACTGCCCACGTCTGTAAAAAGAGGGGGTGAGAAAAAGAGCAACATCTCAAGCAAATTTTCTGTCTGTGTCCAGGGAGGCCCTACAAGCAAATAGGAAATAAACAGAGCAATTCAAAAATACCATATAGCTCTTGTTAGTTCCTGGGCAGGGTCTCCAGCCAGTGCGATGCATCTTCAGGGGAGGTAAAAAAGCACACTGTCTCGCCATCTTGGACCCGTAGCCTGGCTGGGAACAGCATGCTATACTTTATCTTCTTGTTACGCAAGTTGAGCTTCACCTGGTCAAATGAGCGACATTGCTTCTGGGTGTCCACCGAATAGTCCAGTCATTAATTTCATTATCATTAATTTCGCCCCTTCATATCTCAGTTGATCGATTTTCCTTGATTTACGCAAGACTAAGTTACGGTCCCTGAAGTTTGGTAGCTTCAGAATGAAAGTGCGTGGAGGAGCATTCAGGAGGCATTCTATGTGCCCTCTCCACCACAAACAAGTTAGAGAATGCCGCTTGGGGAAGAAGGGTACGCAGGAGGTTTTCCGTGAAGGCCGTGGGGTCGGCTCCCTCAACCCCTTCAGGGAGCCCCACCACGTGGAGGTTATTCCTCCTATTTCTGTTTTCTGCATCTTCCGCACAGGCTTCCAGGGTTTTAATTTTGGTTTGCAGCGTGCGGAGTGAGACTGTGTGATCTTGCAGCGTGCCTTCTGTGTCTCCCACGCGGCGCTCAGCCTCAGCGAGGCGGGAGCGAAAGGTGTCCATATCCCTTCCTATGAGGCTGATATCCAGCTGCATATGCTCGATTTTGCCCATGAGGGTTGATTGGCAAGTAGTGATTGCCCGCATGAGAGAATCAAAGTTAGCTTGCTCTTTTTCTGCAGGGTCAGTGTCATTACCCTCAGTCTGAAACACAATATTAGTGCCAGTGGGGTTCCTTGCGGTGGGACTTGGAGCAGCTTTGTGGGACTTTCGGGTGGACACGGAGCCTTTCCCCTTGGCCTTTCCCCTCTGCCGTTAATGCAGCCTTTCCAGGTTGGTTTGGATTGCCGGTCTGCAGGGAAGCAGGACTCTAAGCCGGAGGTTGAGCTGGAGCTCCTTCACTGCACGTCTGCTCCGGTTGCCATCTTGGAACCCCCACCCACACCTATGCATTTTTACTGCTTTTTGCATTTTGCAGATTTGCCCTACAGAAAAAGTTCCATAGGAAACCATGTTAAATGGACTTTATTGCAAATCTGCTAAAAAATGCATAGGTGTAAATTAGGCCTAAGGCTGGGTTCACACTGGTGCGATCCCAGGCATTGCATGTTATTTGCACCGCATGCCTGTGCACATCACATGCGATATTTGTGCAGTGCGAATTCAGCCATACAGTTTGTGTGGCTGCGATCTGATTACATCCGATTTCACAGTTCACACTGCGTTCTGCAAACCGATTTGGGGGTGTCATTAACCTTATATTGACACCCGAAGCAGTTCGCAGAGAGCAGTGTGCACTGCCTGCGAGTCCAATGCGATGCGGGAACCCGCACAGGAACCGCTATGGTTCCCGCATCGCACCAGTGTGAACCCAGCCTAAGGCCTGATTCACACCTATGCATTTTTAGTGCTTTTTGCATTTTGCAGATTTGCACTTCAGAACATGTTCCATAGGTAACCATGTTAAATGGACTGTAGTGCGAATCAGCAAAAATGCAAAATGCATAGTTGCCAACATTGTAAAAAAAAATTTAGGGACACTTTTTTGGCTGTAGGCGGAGTCACATTAAAATTAGGGGGCGGGGCATGCGTTTGTAGGTGCGATATAGAAAAAAACAAAAATGTGGCACGTACAGAGCGCCGCAACAAAAAATGGGCGTGGTTTAGAGAGATGGTGGGCGTGGCTTAAAGGGGCATGACTCGAAGGGGTGTGGTTAGAGTCTGAGAAGAACGCCTAATGGAGAGAGAAACAAAGGGAGAAAGAAAGGGATGGAGGGACAGCAGGCCCAGATCCTACACCACAATAGAAATATGTGTATTCCAGAAAGTTTAACAATCAGCAAATAAAGATACTCCAAACACCTGGTGTTAGTGCTTCAATCATCCCAGCACCATGGTTGTTATTGTGTCAGAATGATTGAAGCGCATTATTATTATTACATTGTAATATAAAATTAAATAGTTCAACTCACCATAATGCAAAATCAGTGGGAGCCTTGAGTGTGTCACTTGTCATGTCGCCTGTTATCAGATGTCATCAGGTGTCCCCAGTAGAGTCCCTCCTTACATCTCAGGTGTCCCTAGCGGAGTGCTTCCTTACATCTCAGTGTCCCCAACGGAGTGCTTCCTTACATCTCAGTGTCCCCAGCGGAGTGCCTCCCTACATCTCAGGTCAGTCAGTATGCAGTGTTGGGGTCCCTCTATGATAGGGGGTAGGTGAGTGTGGGGGTCCCTCTATGACAGGGGGTAGGTCGGTGTGGAGTGTAGTGGTCCCTCTATGACAGGGGGTAGGTCAGTGTGGAGTGTAGGGGTCCCTCTATGACAGGGGGTAGGTCAGTGTGGAGTGTAGGGGTCCCTCTATGGCGGGGGTAGGTCAGTGTGGAGTGTAGGGGTCCCTCTATGGCAGGGGGTAAGTCAGTGTGGAGTGTAGGAGTCCCTCTATGACAGGGGGTAGGTCAGTGTAGGGGTCCCTCTATGACAGGGGGTAGGATAGTGTGGAGTTTAGAGGTCCAGTTTTGACAGGGGGTAGGTCAATGTGGTGTGTAGGGTTCCCTCTATGACAGGGGGTAGGTCAGTGTAGGTGTCCCTGGCAGTGGGTGGCGTAGTGTGCAGTGTGATGAGGTTGCTCGCAGTCTGAGCACACTTGTATACTGTGTTCTGTAAAATGCTGAGCCCGGGGCACATCCATGTCTATGTGGGGAGCCTCCGGCATGCTGCCTCTCTCCTTCCCATATACCAGCCCAAGATGAGTGCAGCCTCTACTCACCCCTCACATATCCGGGCACCGTGCCCACACACCGCACACGGCATCAGGAATGGGCCTGATTAGTAGGCATCCCCCTCTAGTAATGCAGGAAATGAAAATAGGTATCCCTATTGTTGTAATGTAGACAGTGAAAATAGGTATCACGCCTGTAATAATGCAGGCCTCCTGTGCCTCCCTATAACATCCAGCCTGTGCAAACCATTGTGTGCCCCCTGTGACATGCAGACTAGCCCCCCTTAAACATTCAGACTGTGCCCCCCCTGTGACATGCAGACTGGTCCCCCCCGTGACATGCAGGCTGTGCCCCCTCCCTGTGACATGCAGACTGTGGCCCCCCCTGTAACATGCTGACTGCGGCTCCCCTGTGACATGCTGACTGTGCCCCCCCCCTGTGACATGCAGACTGTGGCCCCCTTGTGACATGCAGACTGTGGCCCCCTGTGTATAGTTGCCAACATTGCAAAAAAAATTTGTCGGACACTTTTTTGGCTGTAGGCGGAATGTATAATAATTAAGGGGTGGGGCATGGGTTTGTAGGCATGGCATAGCAATAAAAAAAGAAAATGCAAAAAATGGGTGTGGTTTACGTGAAATAGTGGGCGTAGCTTCAATGGGCGTGGCTCAAAGGGGGTGTGGTTAGAGTCTGAGATGAATGAGGGCTGGAGAGGGAAAGGGGGAGAGAGGAATGGAGGGACAGCAGGCCCAGATCCTACACAACAATAGAAATATGTGTATTCTAGAAAGTTTAACAATCAGCAGATAAAGATACTCCAAACACCTGATGTTAGCTCTTCAATCATCCCGACACCATGATTGTTATGGTGTCTGGATGATTTCTATTATTACATTGTAATATAAAATGAAATCATTCAACTCACCATAGCCGAATCAGTGGGATCCCTGAGTGTGTCACTAGCCACGTTGCCTGCCACCAGAAGAGTCCTTCCTTGCATCAGGTGCCCCCAGCAGAGTCTGTCCTTGCATCAGGTGTCCCCATATATATATATATAGATCCTCCTCCCTCAGTACAGGCCCCCCACTAAGTACAGACCCCCTCCATCAGTTTAGACCCCCTTCAGTACAGATCCCTCTCCCTCAATACAGACCCCCCTCAGTGCGGTCCCCCCATCTATCAGTATAGACCCCCTCAGTGCAGACCCCCTCCATCAGTGCAGACCCCCCTCCATCAGTGCAGACCCCCCTCCATCAGTGCAGACCCCCCTCTATCAGTGCAGGCCCCCCTATCAGTGCAGACCCCCCTCTATAAGTGCAGACCCCCCTCTATCAGTGCAGACCCCCGCTATCAGTGCAGACCCCCCTCTATTAGTGCAGACCCCCCTCTATTAGTGCAGACCCCCCTCAGTGCAGCCCCCCCTCTATTAGTGCAGACCCCCTTCAGTGCAGACCCCCCTCTATCAGTGCAGACCCCCTCTATTAATGCAGACCCCCCTCAGTGCAGCCCCCCTCTATTAGTGCAGACCCCCCTCAGTGCAGACCTCCCCTCTATCAGTGCAGACCCCCTCTATAAGTGCAGACCCCCCTCTATTAGTGCAGAACGCCCTCAGTGCAGCCCCCCTCTATTAGTGCAGGCCCCCCTCAGTGCAGACCCCCCTCAGTGCAGACACCCCCTCTATCAGTGCACCCCCCCCCTCTATTAGTGCAGAACCCCCTCAGTGCAGACCCCTCCTCTATTAGTGCAGGCCCCCTTCAGTGCAGACCCACCCCTCTATTAGTGCAGACCCCCTCAGTGCAGACCCCCCCCTCTATTAGTGCAGACCCCCCTCAGTGCAGCCCCCTATTAGTGCAGACCCCCCTCAGTGCAGACCCCCTATTAGTGCAGACCCCCCTCAGTGCAGACCCCCCTCTATTAGTGCAGACCCCCCTCAGTGCAGCCGCCCCTATTAGTGCAGACCCCCCTCAGTGCAGACCCCCCATTATCAGTGCAGACCCCCCTCTATTAGTGCAGACCCCCCCTCTATTAGTGCAGAACCCCCTCAGTGCAGCCCCTTCTATTAGTGCAGGCCCCCCTCAGTGCAGACCACCCCCTCCATCAGTGCCAGTGCAGACCCTCCCTTCCCATAACGCCCCCCACCACACATTCAGGAACTCCAGGAGCGGCCGGTGTTCTGCCGAGAAAGTTCCCCTCGGCAAGTAAGGACCCCTCTGCACTGCGCAGGCACAGCACTTGCGCAGTACGAGCCAGTGGAAATAGCCGAACGAAGCTGAATAGCTGGGGAACTTTCTCGGCAAGATAGCGGCACCATGTGTGTTCAGTGGAGATGGAAGGGGCCGATCCGTGCAGCTAAAGAAGCCGATTTATTGGCTGCACGGATCGAGCCCCCTTCCTCTCTCCACTGAACACTAGGGGGAAGATCTAGTGGTAGCGCCGGCAGCCATTTTGCTGGAGCCAGCTGCTCCAAAAATTTTGGAAAAAAAACATTCCCGATTTTCCTGATGGAAATCCCGATTCGGGACAGCCTCTGATTGGGACGAGGGTCCCAAAATCGGGATTGCCCCGGGAAAATCGGGACTGTTGGCAACTATGCCTGTGACATGTGGCCCCCCTGTCACATGTGGCCCCCCCGTGACATGCTGACTGTGGCCCCCTTATGACATGTGCCCCCCCGTGACATGTGGCCCCCCTGTAACATGCTGACTGTGGCCCCCCGTGACATGTGGCCCCCCTGTAACATGCTGACAGTGGCCCCCCTGTGACATGCAGACTGTGGACCCCTGTGACATGTGGTCCCCCCTGTGACATGCTGACTGTGGCCCCCTGTGACATGCTGACTGTCCCCCCTGTAATATGCTGACTGTGCCCTCCCCCCCCCCTGTGACAAGATGACTGTGGCCCCACTATGACATGTGGCCCCCCTGTGACATAAAAAAAAAAAAAAAACGCGCTATAAAGTATTATAAAAGTGTATAGTCCTATACAAAAAAAAGTCCAACAATCATAAGTGAGTGACATGAAATTCCTCAATAGTTCATATATTGTAGGGTTAAAATTCAGATGAACACATCTATAAGGTGAAGCGCTTACCAGAAGTAAGCCAAAAACGGACGAGTGGCTTAAAACCCAGCCTGGGCCTTTAGAGAACGATCCCAATGGAGCAGGATAGGTCACACTCGTACCGTGTGTTCAGATCCACCAGAGATTTTCCAAAAATATATAGCAAAAACATAGCATAATACTGATAACATAACAAATGTAAAAAAAAATACAAAAAAAAGGAAAAATAGTGCAACACTACACAAAACAAAAATCATATATATTCATAAAAACATCCAGTGTCCTAAACACACACAGGATCGTTATGTGTGTGCCATGCAATCATGCAATAAAGTGTAATTTCCCTGAATGGAAAAATTTTAAACCTTACAAATAATCTGCTTACCAGATATTAAAGGCAGTGAGCATATAACCATCACCAAGATAAACGGTATGGAAAGAAATCCCACTAGGTGCAGCAACCAACATGTAAAACCTGCTTACCAGATGTCAAACTAATGTAAGCAGATTCCACACAGCAGAGGTCTAAACACCATAGGAGTGACAAAGTGTATGAAGTTCCAGCGAACCTTGTGAAAATCCTGCTTACCGGATGTCAAATATAAGTGAGCAGATTGACACAAACACAGACCGAACTCCCGGCAGGAACAGCGTGGGTACGTCCTGGCAATCTTGACCCGAGCTCAGCAGTGCATAATTATATAAAGAAGTAGTCAATAGTGTGATACTGTATGAAACTGGGGTTTATTCAAATAAAATAACACTTACAGTAAAAACGAAAGGTAAAAACGATGCCGGCCGGCACTCAGACAAGCTCCTGTCCTCAACAGGGCGACGTGGTGACGTCAGCACGTCCCCCCCAGACGCGTTTCATCATACGTTGATGTTTTCAATGCCCCATTGAAAATGTCAACGTATGATGAAACGCGTCTGGGAGGGATGTGCTGACGTCACCACGTGCTGACGTCACCACGTTGTCCTGTTGAGGACGGGAGCTTGTCTGAGTGCCGGCGGAACAACCTCCAACACTACTGCACCTTGTCCTGCATCCTTCCCAGCTGCCAGCAGAGTCACCCAATGCGCCGTGAAACTTAGGTAACGTCCCTGTCCATGCCTGCTGGACCATGAGTCAGCGGTAATATGCACCTTACCGCTGACCGCCCTGTCCATCGAGGCCAAGACATTGCCTTCCACATGCCGGTAAAGAGCCGGAATCGCCTTCCATGAGAAAAAGTGGCATTTGGGAACCTGCCACTGAGAAACCGCACATTCCACAAACTCACGGAAGGGGCAGAGTCTACCAACTGAAATGGTAGCAGTTGAAGTGCTAGCAATTTTTCCAAGCTAGCATTCAACTGCTGGGCATGTGGATGGCTGGGAGCGAACTTCTTTCTGCGGTGCAGCAGCTGGGGCAGGGACATTTGCCTGGTACAATCTGACGTCGGTGTACCGATAGCAGATTGCCCGCAAGTACTTGGCTGTGACACACCTAATTCTACAATTCTTCACCTTCAGGTCTCAGAGATGACTGAAGGTATAGTGCGGTTGGAGATCTCAGCTGATGAGGTGCAAGGAGAGGTCCTCTTTGTTCTTTGGTGTGGGTCTTTTAGGTACGCTTGCCAACGAACTGCATGGCAGGTCAACATATGTCTGGTCAAGCATGTGGTGCCCAAGCGGGAGATGTTTTGGCCACGCGAGATATGCTTGAGACATATGTTGCAAATAGCAGCGGTGCAATCTGATGCTCTTGTCTCAAAAAAGGCCCACACCAAAGAACTTTTGGAATAACGCACAGAGACAGCAGCGCCCTGCACATGCGGAGCTCTGAGGTGTGATGCAGTCAGTGTGCTGCCCTTCGGCCGGCCCCTGGAGGGCATCCTGCCTCGTTGGTGATGTGCCTCCTCCTCCTCTTTTCTCCTATCAGGCACCCACGTTGAGTCAGTGACCTCATCATCCCCTCCCTCCTCATCACTGGAGCAAACCTGGCAGTATGCTGCAGCAGGGAGAACATGACGGCCAAATTGCTCTCCTTCTTGGGCACCCCCTCTGTCTGTGCTCACGTTACTGCCTTCATCTAGCTCAGTACCATCATCAGAGCCTTCAAAACGCTGGGCATCCTCCTGGAGCATGTACCCAACACTGTGGTCAAACAGGTCGAGGGACTCCTCAGGATGACATGGTGGGGCTAGGGAAGGAGTCACTGATGACATTGAGCTGAGGGAAGAGGCCGCGTTGGCAGCTGGTTTGCCAGACAAAGTACCCTGAGCCTGGGTGAGGGAGGATGAGGATGGCTTGGTCATCCACTCAACCAAGTCTTCCGCATGTTGCAGCTCAACATGGCCAGCTGCCGAAAAAAAAGGCCAAGCGTGTCCCACAGCCACGTGCTGATGAGAATGTCCAAGACCAGCACTGTTGCCTCTAGACACAGAGCCTGCTTGCCCTCTTTTATTGGCTTGTGACTGTCTGCATTTCCTTGTTGGCCTTCCAGACACACTATTGGCCTCCCAAAACTGGGATATATATATATATATATATATACCCCGATTATACTGCAGCTAGCAGAATCAACTGCCTGCCTGTAGTATTATTAGTATGATAACACCTGCACTTGTCTTCAGGTAGCTATACTGTATTGGCAACTGTGCAGGGTACATAGTACAGTAACTGGAAATACGTCAAGAGCCTACACAAGCACCTGGTTGCAGGTAGCTATACTGTAGGTGAGACTGTGCGGGGTACACAGTACAGTAACTGGAAATACTTCAATGAGCCTACACAAGCACCTGGCTGCAGGTTGCTATACTGAAGGTGAGACTGTGCAGGGTACACAGTACAGTAGCTGGAAATACTTTAATGAGCCTACACAAGCACCTGGCTGCAGGTTGCTATACTGTAGGTGAGACTGTGCAGGGTACACAGTACAGTAGCTGGAAATACTTCAATCAGCCTACACAAGCACCTGGCTGCAGGTTACTATACTGTAGGTGAGACTGTGCATGGTACACAGTACAGTAGCTGGAAATACTTCAATGAGCCTACACAAGCACCTGGCTGCAGGTAGCTATACTGTAGGTGAGACTGTGCAGGGTACACAGTACAGTAGCTGGAAATACTTCAATGAGCCTACACAAGCACCTGGCTGCAGGTTGCTATACTGTAGGTGAGACTGTGCAGGGTACACAGTACAGTAGCTGGAAAAACTTCAATGAGCCTACACAAGCACCTGGCTGCAGGTTGCTATACTGTAGGTGAGACTGTGCAGGGTACACAGTACAGTAGCTGGAAATACTTCAATGAGCCTACACAAGCACCTGGCTGCAGGTTGCTATACTGTAGGTGAGACTGTGCAGGGTACACAGTACAGTAGCTGGAAATACTTCAATGAGCCTACACAAGCACCTGGTTGCAGGTTGCTATACTGTAGGTGAGACTGTGCAGGGTACACAGTACAGTATCTGGAAATACTTCAATGAGCCTACACAAGCACCTGGCTGCAGGTTGCTATACTGTAGGTGAGACTGTGCAGGGTACACAGTACAGTAGCTGGAAATACTTCAATGAGCCTACACAAGCACCTGGCTGCAGGTAGTTATACTGTAGGTGAGACCATGCAGGGTACACAGTACAGTAGCTGGAAATACTTCAATGAGCCCACACAAGCACCTGGCTGCAGGTTGCTATACTGTAGGTGAGACCGTGCAGGGTACACAGTACAGTAGCTGGAAATACTTCAATGAGCCTACACAAGCACCTGGCTGCAGGTAGCTATACTGTAGGTGAGACTGTGCAGGGTACACAGTACAGTAGCTGGAAATACTTCAATGAGCCTACACAAGCACCTGGCTGCAGGTTGCTATACTGTAGGTGAGACTGTGCAGGGCACACAGTACAGTAGCTGGAAATACTTCAATGAGCCTACACAAGCACCTGGCTGCAGGTTGCTATACTGTAGGTGAGACTGTGCAGGGTACACAGTACAGTAGCTGGAAATACTTCAATGAGCCTACACAAGCACCTGGCTGCAGGTAGCTATACTGTAGGTGAGACTGTGCAGGGTACACAGTACAGTAGCTGGAAATTCCTCAATGAGCCTACACAAGCACCTGGCTGCAGGTAGCTATACTGTAGGTGAGACTGTGCAGGGTACACAGTACAGTAGCTGGAAATACTTCAATGAGCCTACACAAGCACCTGGCTGCAGGTAGCTATACTGTAGGTGAGACCATGCAGTGTACACAGTACAGTAGCTGGAAATACTTCAATGAGCCCACACAAGCACCTGGCTGCAGATTGCTATACTGTAGGTGAGACTGTGCAGGGTACACAGTACAGTAGCTGGAAATACTGTAAAAACTCCTGCCTGTCTGTCAGTATATTAAGAAGAGAAGAACAGGATCTAGTTAAACACAACACCTGGGATGCATATATATACACAATACACTGTAACTGCAGCTAACTGACTGGACCTGCCTACTCTATTCAACTTAAATCAAATGACACTGTCTGTCTCTCTCTCTACCTCTCTATCTGAACGCCGGAACACACTACACAGGGCCGCCATGCAGGGTTCGAACAAGGGTTTGACTCGAACACGAAGCTCATCCCTAATCCTGACTCTATTCAGGAACATTTGAACAAGAGAACCCCATCACATTTATCAACTCACAAGTACAATCCACTGGAACAGGTCAGCAGTGGCTAGTTGGAGTAATTAAGGGAATGAGTTTAGTAAAACTTCAAGTACCTTAGACGCTTGCCTGGAATGATTAGCTGGTGACATCCAGAGCTATACCCAAATACAGTCTTTTCAGGTATTTAGCATTGATGGAATATATGTTTTATGCTTGCTTATATAGGAATGAAATCTGCTATGCTAGTAGAACAGTGGGCTACAGCATGTCATTCTTTCCCACTGCTCACAAACACTGGCTGGCCTGGATCTGCTACAAAGGGATTCCACTATATAGGCAGCTCTCCAGCAAAGCAAGTACAACCAACAAGATAGGCACAAAGTGCTAGTGATCATGGTGAC
Organism: Lithobates clamitans; assembly: GCA_037952925.1. NCBI lineage: Eukaryota > Metazoa > Chordata > Amphibia > Anura > Ranidae > Lithobates > Lithobates clamitans. Next base: position 2,591,702 of record JBBGZY010000675.1, read on the forward strand.
AAGTGACCTGCTTATATTGATGTGAATTATTGGACATAACATGCCCGAAAGCAGGTAATTATATTCAATAAACCGACTTTCATCATTATTTGCCTTAATGGCCGAGGCAGATGGGTAGAGCTGAAGATTCCAGCAGTATTATTTTTGTCCTGATGCACCGCAAAGGAACCACCCGAAACCACCAAATACTTATTTTAGCTGAAGCTGGCCTTTGCTTATTTACATCAGTACGTGTCAAATGTTTTCACAACAATAGGAAGAAATACTAGAAATACATGTTAGGACTGTACAAAATATTGCTCCCTAATTTAAAAGCTTGCAAGTTAGGGGCCTGACCAGGTTTACAACTTTCCACTTACAGATTTCAAAGTATGTATATAAAAAAAAAAAAGTTAGCAATTGTATTACAAATTAGCAAGTTTAACGCTTTCGTTGCCAGTGCTGCTCTTGGTTCACATGTTTAAAAAAAATAATTTTAGGCCTGGAGATTTACATAAGCCCCCCAAAACATTATATACAGTATTTTCTAAAAACAGAGATCAAAGAGAATAAAATAGTGGTAAATATAATTTTTTTTATGTCACACAATATTAGCAAAACAGTTTATTGAATTTGTGCCGAGTAAATCGATATCCGACATGTCAAACCTTAAAGCTGTGTGCACCCATGAAATAGCAACAATCTTCAGTACCCTATATTTTTCATAGGCAACACTTAGAAGCCCCCACAGGTTATCAGTATAGAGTTAACCAATAATAGCCCTAGAATTATTGCTTGCTCTCTGGTGTGCATGGTAAAATGTAACATGGTTACTGCAATCAATATTTTCATGAGTAGGCGCTCCCAATGTGTGCATTTATGTTAGAGTTGCCACCTCATCCCTTTAAACCCAAACACATATGAATTACACAGGTTCTGTGGCTGATTAAGGTAGTAATTAGACTCACTTGTTGCCTTATCTACATTTAATTAGCCTCAGAACCTGTGTAATTCATATGTGTTCAGGTTTAAAGGGATGAGGTGGCAACCCTAATTTATGTTCATAAGTGCGTGTATAGGTTGAGGCGGGGGGGGGGGGGTTAAATGCTTGTGTGTAACTTTTAATTTTAAACATTTTTTTTTTTTTCAGTACATAACAGACAAAATGTCCCTTGTGATCTCTTATCTAATCTTCTCTGAAATGGGTCAGCAGGAGGTAGGGAAGGCTAGCAAACAGACTTTCCTGGTGCCTCCATGGCAGCATACCAATGGTTGGTTGCTCCGCCCCCGACCAACCCACAGGACCACTTTAACTCTATAAATAAAAGAGTTGTTCCTCCCCACCGTCATTCTTTTCTCTGTCCTCGTTCCTACAGGATCAAGCGTTCAGCCCTACCTCACCGCTTTATGGTGTGACCATTGCAGGTTCATGCTCTCCTGCAGTATGGAGTCCCATTGCTTGGGCTGCTAAAGGCGCCAGATAAGTATGGGAGCCCGTTTTTCTGTCAATATTTTTGGGGTTTGGTGGGTTAACAGGAGCCAGTTTTTCTCCTACATGTTCCCTTGCTCGGCATACTAGAGCCCTAAATGCTTAAATGCTTGTGCCTTTTACAAACGCTATGAGGTTTTTTGCTTACCTCCACAGCATGCCTCATGTGCCTGTGTATCTCTCCTCTGAGTGTGCAGCACTTCGCGCATGCCGTTCGGCTCTGCTTTCCCGGCGGGGGGGGGGGGCCTCGGCGTAACGTCACGGCGCATGCGCAGTAGTGCTGTGAAGCAGACGGCGGCCATCTTGGGACTCCCAGACCGTTCTCTGGTATATAAGAGAACTTACTGTCAGTAGAGGAGCAGCTGCCTTAGGGGAAACATCTATGAGGTGTCCTCTCCAGCTCCTTTATCCTTTTTGACCCTATGCTATGGAGCCCAGCCAAAGTACCAGGGAGGAATGGGAATATACACATATATGTATACCTATATGTATATATTTTTTAAAAAAAATTTCCCTTCTCTGCTAAATACTTTTCTAAACTACTTTTATATTAAATTTTAATCATTCTTTTTCAGCTGTCCCTAGTACTATATTGACGCATCAAAAAGATCCTCAACATACCACTGGGTAAGGGCTGCAACATGCAGGTAAGTTATTTGTCAAGAGAAAAAAGCACCCGGGCTGATTGAAGCACCCTTTTTCTTTGTTTCTATGTTTTTGTCTTAGCCCGCATCACGGATCGTCCCGCAGATCATCCCATAGAGATTCTACGGATAGAAGATCAAAGGACCATAGGAGCTCGGGTCATTCTCACTCGTCCTCGGCCCATACTTCCCGCAGTGGGCACAAATCACCCCGACATACCTCTAGTAAACAGGACTCCCAGCACAGACCTGTGTATCCAGGAGAGAAAGCATGCTGGGTGTGTGGCAAACAAGCCCTCCCTGATAAAATGGTATGTTGTCAATACCTCCTGGAAGCTACAGGAGTCAAAGAGAGAGAGAAACTTGAGTAAATGGAATCAATCAAAAGAATGATCAAAGACTCTATCCGGGAATTAGCCTTATCCCAAGATCAAGTAACCCCACCCACAGATGAAGCAGCGGTAAATACACCCAAATCATAGCCGGACACACAGGTTATTTCTGAAAGCGATTCGGACGTGGGAGAAGAAAATGCTTCAGCTTTTGATTTTGCTCTAGTGGAACCCTTTATCAATGCGGTAAAGGACGCAATCCAATGGGAGGAAGATCCAGAGCCTCCATCTAAAGCAAAGAAATATTTTCCAGACCGCTTCCTCTTCCACACCTGAACGACCTTCTGTCTCAAAACGACTTCTCTCACCTGCATCCGGAAATCCTACTTGAGGGTCTGGAAATTGAGCGAAAGAGGTTGGAAGATTTAGGGTGCTCACATAATGTTATTCAAACACTTCTACAGGCAAGAAAATCTTCCACTAATTCCACCTATTACAGAATATGGAGAAAATTTACAGACCTGGCAGAGCTTAATCATTTCGATACCCTGGATCCTGGGGTCCAGAATGTGCTTCTCTTCCTACAGAATGGCTTGGATCTAGGTTTAGGCCTAAACACTCTTAAGGTCCAGGTCTCGGCTCTTTCAGCCCTGACGGATACACGATGGGCTTTGAACCCTCTGGTCGAACGCTTTTTGAAGGCAGTCCTGAGATTGCGACCTCCCAGGAAAGCATTATACCCCAAATGGGACTTGACGATTGTGCTGGATGTCCTATCAAATCCTCCCTTTGCTCCCACAGAAGATTTCACCCTAGAGGACATTTCCTTAAAGGCAGTATTCTTGATTGCCATCACCTCGGCTCGCAGAGTATCGGAAATCCAAGCTCTAGGATCACGGGTACCTTACATCACCTTCTTCCCGGACAGGGTGGTTTTGCAACCCATCCATCAATTCATTCCTAAAGTACCTTCTCTCTACCATCTTAATCAGGAATGGGTTCTCTTAGCATTTGGAGAAGATCCAGAGTCTTCAAGATTACATGAGTTAGATGTAGCCAGATCCCTGAGACACTATTTAAACTCAACACAACAATTTCGCAAAGATCAAAGACTGTTTGTCATCCCAAAAGGTACCAGAAAGGGAATGGCAGCATCCAAGACGACCTTGGCAAGCTGGATCGTAAAACTAATCCAAAGGGCCTATCGGGCTAGTGGTCTAACAGTCCCAGATGCGGTCAGCGCGCATTCCACTCGGGGAATGGCCTCCTCTTTGGCAGCATTGGCGCGGGTCTCCCCTAAGACAATTTGCCGAGCAGCTAGTTGGTCGTCATTCAACACTTTCATGTCTCACTATAGTGTAGACCCAGCGGTTCTTACTTCCCGGAAATTTGGGGAAAGAACCTTACAGATATCAAGGCTGTAGTTTTTCATTAAATTTCTTATTGCAGTACCCTCCCTGTAAGCGAGTTATTTACCATTGGTATGCTGCCATGGAGGCACCAGGAAAACGGAAAATTGAATACTTACCTTTCCGTAATTTTCCTTTCCTGGTGCCTACCCATGGCAGCATACACCCTCCCTTCAATAATACTTAGTTTTCTGAGATCTAGTTACAAGAATGAAGGTGGGGAGGAACAACTCTTTTATTTATAGAGTTAAAGTGGTCCTGCGGGCTGGTCGGGGGCGGAGCAACCAACCGTTGGTATGCTGCCATGGGTAGGCACCAGGAAAGGAAAATTACGGAAAGGTAAGTATTCAATTTTCCGTTTTAGCTGGTCTCCATCTCCTCTATCTGGCGGCATCCACAATGCTCGTCTCAGGGCCGCTGATGGGCGAGCAAAGCCCAGGAAGCATGGCAAGGATGTGCCAGTGGAGATGCCATTACCAGGGTGTGTGGAATCGAATCAGTGGCTGCAGAGAGATTGGATCACTTCTATTTGGCAGTCAGCTTGTCAGATTTACTTGCTTCCAGCAGCTGCAGTGTGTGTAAAACCCCCAGCTGTCACTGACTTTGTTTTACATCTGTGGCAGGAAAAGGGTTAAAAAAGAGGTTCATCTTTTTGACCCTATTTCATGTTACACTCGTATTTCAGCCAATGTGTCCATGTAAAATGTGGCATTTAGATTTGACGTTTAAGCAGCATTCAGGGGTGTTAAAAAGAATACCCTGAACCTGCATTTTAAAAGAAGCTTACTGGCATAATTTACGCACATACGTGTATAACATACTTGCTAACAGTCCCGATTTTTCCTGGACAATTCCGAAAATTGGACCTTCATCCCATTATTTATTTATTTTTTATTTCTTTGCTTTTGTCCCAGGCATTGGGACTTTTTTGGCACCGGACGCCGCAGCTTCTCGCTATGAAAACATGGCCGCGAGATCTCCTTCTGGCTAGCAGGTCTCTTTCTCCGTGTGTTCAGTGGAGAGGGGCGGCCATGCCAGAATGTCACTTCCATTACATATTCTGATGGGTAGTGGCTTTCTGACAGAACACCTGATGTAAGGAGAGACTCTGCTGGGGACACTTGATGGCATCTGGTGGCAGGCGACGTGGCAAGTGACACGCTCAGGGCTACCACTGATTCTGCATTATGGTGAGTTGAACTATTTCAGTTTATATTACAATTTAATAATAGAAATAATGCGCTTCAATCATCCTGACACCATACCAACCATGGTGCCGGGACGATTGCAGTGCTAACACCAGGGGGTTTATTTACTAAAGGCAACTTCACTTTACACTACAAGTGCACTTGGAGGTGCACTTGCTGTAGATCTGAGGGGGACATGCAAATAAAATAAAAAACAGCATTTCCCCTATCACCTTCCAGGACGGCACACCTGAGAGGTGAGGACTCCTCCCTACAGGAAACAGAATCAATTGACAGCTTGTTATAAGTCCCCACCCTTCCCCTTGATCCCCCAGTATTGATTGTGTTTCTCCCAAACACAGCAGCATGTTTGTTTTGTTTAAAGACCAAATGACCGAGGAGGGTCTGATGTTCCCCTGTTGAGACAGGTTTTAAGGAGGCCGGGGAGGGCTGAACTAACCTGCAGGCTTGTCCTTCTCACAGGTCGCCCCCAAGTTTGCATCGGCACTCTGGCCACAGGGAGTGCGTGCCATCGCTGGATGTGCATGAATCACGGCCGCCAGCCGCTCTCTTCATTGCTGGGAATCTTCTTACAGGAAGTAATGCTCTCCAGTCCTCACTGGTACACGGCCACATCACAGGAAGTGGGCGGCGTCGGAGTTACAGCGCAACCCGGAAGTGTTAGAAATGCCTGGAGAATTCGTGGAGAGCGGCATGGAGACAGAGCAAGGCGGTGAAAAGCGGTCAGCTTGCTGTACTAGCTCCACTAGCAGTACCAGTAGCCCAGGACCCTGCCAACCTCCTTATGGAACAGGAGGAAGGGAAGGCAACTGCAACTGCGGGCAGATCTAGGTAGGGGCCCGGTGAGTACAAACCCCCCTTGGAAAGGGAGGAGGGGAAGGGGGTGAGAGGTCCTGTATTCTAGGTGTCTGAGAATCTTTGGGATAGCCAGAACAGGCTGGACTTCACCAAATACCTTACCCTTCCCCCTCTCTCCAGTACAAGCCCGTAGTTAGGGGGAAGACAAAATAATGTTATATGCTATATCTTTTGCCTTACAGAATCCCCCAGCGGAGCCCAGGAGGCCCCAGATAAACACCCTCCTGCCGCTATAGGGCATAGCTCCTCAAAAAATGTGGGTACTGTAAGGATAAACTCCCAAAGTCCCACTCAAAGCCCTTCTGCTATAACCGTATAAACAAATTGGCAGGAAAAGAAGTCAAATCGTTCCATGATGCCGCCGGGCAGTCAACAACCCAGGGCCCTGACACAGAGGAGCTTACCCCTAGAGAAGGCACATCCTCCCAGGAGAGCTTCTTTGGAGGGGGACCTAGTGCCCTTCTCCCACCCTCAGTCGCTCCCTCTAGCCCAGGTAGAGGAGGAAGAGAAGGACGGGGGGATATGGAAAGCCAGGCCAGGTCGGAACACAGCTCAGAGGGGAAGCTGGATTCAGACCTGTTAAGTCAGACTCAGGAGGATGCCAGGTTAAGGAGACACCTCTTTACCATACAGTGAGGCAAAAAAGTATTTAGTCAGCCACCAATTGTGCAAGTTCTCCCACTTAAAAAGATGATAGAGGCCTGTAACTGCCATCATAGGTATACCTTAACTATGAGAGACAAAATGTGGAAACAAATCCAGATAATCACATTGTCTGATTTTTGAAAGAATTTATTTGCAAATTATGGTGGAAAATAAGTATTTGGTCACCTACAAACAAACAAGATTTCTGGCTCTTACAGACCTGTATCTTCTTCTTTAAGAGGCTCCTCTGTCCTCCACTTATTACCTGTATTAATGGTACCTGTTTGAACTTGTTATCGGTATAAAAGACACCTGTCCACAACCTCAAATAGTCACACTGCAAACTCCACTATGGTGAAGACCAAAGAGCTGTTGAAGGACACCAGAAACAAAATTGTAGACCTGCACCAGGCTGGGAAGACTGAATCTGCATAAGGCAAGCAGCTTGGTGTGAAGAAATCAACTGTGGGAGCAATAATTAGAAAATGGAAGACATACAAGAACACTGATAACCTCCCTCGATCTGGGGCTCCATGCAAGATCTCACCCCGAGGGGTCAAAATGATCACAAGAACGGTGAGCAAAAATCCCAAAACCACACGGGAGGACCTAGTGAATGACATGAGAGAGCTGGGACCAACGTAACAAAGGCTACCCTCAGTAACGCACTACACCGCCAGGGACTCAGATCCTGCAGTGCCAGACGTGTCCCCTTGCTTAAGCCAGTACATGTCCGGGCCTGTCTGAGGTTTGCTAGAGAGCATTTGGATGATCCAGAAGAGGATTGGGAGAATGTAATATGGTCAGATGAAACCAAAGTAGAACTGTTTGGTAGAAACACAACTCATCGTGTTTGGAGGAGAGAGAATGCTGAGTGGCAACCAAAGAACACCATACCTACTGTGAAGCATAGAGGTGGCAACATCATGCTTTGGGGCTGTTTCTCTGCAAAGGGAACAGGACGACTGATCCGTGTACATGAAAGAATGAATGGGGCCATGTATCGTGAGATTTTGAGTGCAAACCTCTTCCCATCAGCAAGGGCATTGAAGATGAAACGTGGCTGGGTCTTTCAGCATGACAATGATTCCAAACACACCGCCCGGGCAACGAAGGAGTGGCTTTGTAAGAAGCATTTCAAGATCCTGGAGTGGCCTAGCCAATCTCCAGATCTCAACTCCATAGAAAACCTTTGGAGGGAGTTGAAAGTCCGTGTTGCCCAGCGACAGCCCCAAAACATCACTGCTCTAGAGGAGAGCTGCATGGAGGAATGGGCCAACATACCAGCAACAAAGTGTGACAACCTTGTGAAGACTTACAGAAAACATTTGACCTATTGAGATGAACTTTTGATATTGACAAAATACTTATTTTCCACCATAATTTGCAAATAAATTCTTTCCAAATCAGACAATGTGATTGTCTGGATTTGTTTCCACATTTTGTCTCTCATAGTTGAGGTATACCTATGATGACAATTACTGGCCTCTCTCATCTTTTTAAGTGGGAGAATTTGCACAATTGGTGGCTGACTAAATACTTTTTTGCCCCACTGTAGAGGATCTGGATGGACTCCTGCAGGCAATATATGCTACTGAGGAAATTCCAGAAGCCCCTAGAGTAACATCAGCACAGGACAAGGTATACAGTGGGCTGACAAGGCTCAATCCAGAGTGTTCGCACTCCATCAATCCCTTAAGGATCTGGTCCTACAGGAATGGAGGGAGCCTGAAAGGAGGATTGTCAGACAAAAAACTTGGAAAAGGGAGGTTTCCCTTTAATCAGACTGACGAAGAGACATTCTTTAAACTCCCAAGACTGGATGCCACCCTGTCTCTAGTCACCAAGCTGTCTGACCTCTCCTTTGAGAATGCAAGCAGTATTAAGGATCTCATGGACCGTAGAGCAGAATCCCTTCTTAGAAAAGCTTGGGAGGCTAATACATCAGCCATGGGTCTGGCCTTAGCAGCAGCCTGTGTAGCCAGGAATGCAGATTTCTGGGTGGGGAAATTGACCAAGCACCTGTCTCAGGAACCCGAAGCAGGTGACGTCCTTGACTCCCTATCAGTGATAGCAAAAGCTGTCGCTTACCTTGTAGATACTGCAGTTGACTCTGCAAGAGCCTTGGCTAAAACGGCCGCATTAATCAACTCAGCAAGGAGAGCTGTCTGGATTAAGGCGTGGAAAGGAGATGTTACGTCAAAGGGTAAACTGTGTGGCCTTCCCTTTCAGGGTTCATTGCTGTTTGGCCAGGGCCTGGACGACGTTCTGTCTAGGTCTTCAGAAAAGGGTAAAACATTCCCAATAAAACACAAAAAAGAAAAATTTGAATGAATTTTTCGAGGCCCCCCGGGGCAACCACAGCATGCAGCCTTTGATAGTGTTGACCACCCGCTCCTTCTCAATAAACTACATTCCCTTGGCCTCCAAGATTCTGCTCTATCCTGGTTCTCTGCCTATTTATCACAGCGCTCCTTAAGTGTCACCTACAACTCTGTCTCCTCCTCCATTGCTCCTTTCTGTGGGGGTCCCCCAAGGCTCTGTTCTAAGACCCCCTTCTCTTCTCTATCTACACCTCCTCCCTTGGTCACTTGATAACCGCCCACAGCTTCCAATATCACTTATACGCTGATGACACCCAAATCTATCTGTTTACTCCTCACCTCACTCCTTCAGTCTCCTCTCGCATTACTAACTTACTAACTGACATATCAGCATGGATGTTTCACCACTTCCTTAAACTAAATCTCTCTAAAACTGAGCTATTAATATTCCCCCCTGCCCGTGCCCCCCTCCATGACTTTTCCATCAAAATCAACAATGCAACCATCAGTCCCTCCCCTCACGCCAGGGTACTAGGTGTAATCCTAGACTCTCACTTGTGATTTCAGCCTCAAATCCAATCGTTGTCAAAAATTTGTAGAATTCACCTCCGTAACATCTCTAAAATTCGCCCCTTTTTACCAATGAAACCACCAAGCTCCTCATTCACTCCCTTGTTATCTCTCGCCTTGACTATTGCAACTCCCTTCTCATTGGCCTGCCTTTCCAAAGGCTATCCCCTCTTTAGTCTATCATGAATGCTGCTGCCAGACTTATCTACCTTACCAACCACTCAGTGTCTGCCAACTCTCTCCTCCAATCCCTACACTGGCTCCCAATCACCCAGCGAATTAAATTCAAAATACTAACCACAACATACAAAGCCATTCACAACTCTGCCCTGAGCTACATCACCAATCTTGTCTCCAGATATCACCCAAATCGTCCTCTCCGCTCTTCTCAAGACCTCCTACTCTCAAGCTCTCTTGTCTCCTCCTCTCATGCTCATCTCCAGGATTTCTCCAGAGGCTCTCCCATCCTCTGGAACTCGCTACCTCCACCTGTCCGGCTATCCCCTACTCTTGCTACCTTCAGGCGATCCATGAAAACCCATCTCTTCAGGAAAGCCTATAATGTCTCTAACTAATCTTTTACCACTTCTATCAGCTCATTCCCCACAGTTACAACCTTTTGTACCACCTGCCCCACCCTATTAGATTGTAAGCTCTTCTGAGCAGGGCCCTCTTAATCCTCCTGTATCTTATTGTATTATAACTGTATTGTCTCCCTTTTATATTGTAAAGCGCTGTGTAAACTGTTAGCGCTATATAAATCCTGTATAATAATAATAATATAAAGGAGCCCAACAAACAGTGGGGCTATGGTAGGGGAAAGCAAAAGAAAAGTTTATTGTTTTCCTCCCCCAAGGTTGGCACCAAAGAAACCAAGTGACGCCAAGATCAGGGTGGGGGGACAGCTGTCCCACTTTGTCCCTCAGTGGGAAAAGATATCGGACAGCAGTTACATCTGCCAGATTCTGCAAGAGGGTTATCGTCTGGAGTTCTCAGCAAAACCCCCCTCTATGATCACCCTTACACATCCCCCCCCAGGGATAAGCTGAAAAGGTCTGCCCTCCTGGAGGGTATCCAGGAATTGGTGGAACAGCAGGTGGTGGTACCAGTACTAAAGGAACTACAGTTCCAGGGATTCTACTCCCACTTATTCATTGTTCGCAAGCCGTCAGGAAAGTATCGGCTGATAGTAAGCTTAAGAAACCTGAACAGGTACCTGGAATACAAAAAGTTTACTATGGAGAGTATCTACTCCGTATGAAAAAACCTCATGAAGGAGGCCTTCATGACAACTCTGGACCTCAGGGATGCCTACCCACAATTCACGTGCCTACTTAAAAGGGGAAGGGAAAGGGGGGGGGAATAGGAGGTGCGGGTAACCACCTATACTAGGTCAAGGAAATGCAGTGACCCGTACTAGATCCCTAACCCGTTAGGATACTGTTGCTGTAACCATTAGCATATAAACACTATAAAGGGGAGGGGGGAAGGGGGATAAGCCCAATAGAGATGAGCTTGTGAAAGGGGTTACCATTAGCAACAGAATAGTCTCAGGATTTTAACCTTCGTAAAATCAACTTTATTTAAACACTAATAAACAGTAAAAATTACATGGAAATCTAAGGTGCAGTGATCATTGCGGCAACAATAAAACAAAAATACAGCGGACAGGGACTTGACATACAGGACAAACAATTAACGAAAATGTGCAGCTGGCCGAGTTCGGGAGTATTGCCTTGGTCATCAGCGACTTTTAGGACAGGTAATCCGCCATTTGGTGAGGGTCAAAATTAAATTGGATCACAAAAAATAATTAATGTGGAAGGTCAGCTGTGGGCCAAGGCAATAAAGGGGTGGAGAGAAGAAGGGGTGGAGAGAAGAAGGGTAGGTGTGCGTGAGCTGTTCAAGAAGCAGGGTACCTATCGATAGTTTAATGGCTTGAATGGTAATGCTGGGTGAACAGTAACTAGTGTCAAGGCATATGTCCTAATGACAGTGCTATGTAGCAGGGGAAGAATATGCAGTCCAATAGATCGCTCCGTTTGGATAGTATGGGAATTCCCAGTTCAATCATCAATTAGATAAACAGTAGTAAAGATCATAGGCTGTTAGTCATTGTTGTAATCAGCTTTCCCTTGGAATTTACTGGTATTCATTGATAGCTTAGTACTTAGTGGCAACAATACCGCTGCATTAGCTTAATAATAGGAAGTTGCAGACAAGCTTCAAGCGTATTGAGCTAGTGTAGTGACCCGTGTGTCAATACATTACCGCGTCGGTCGAAAGCTGCATAATATATTCCACTAGACCTGTGGGTGATGGATCCCTTATCGCTCCAATGGTGTGCGGCGGTATGCCGTGGAACAAGATGGCCCATAGGGAACAGCTTGGCTGCAGCAGTAGATGGAAGCTTAGGTCCTGTTGCTTTAGCGGTGCTAGGTTGCCTAGTTGGTCACGCTGATTATAGGCTCCCCGTACTTGCTTCTGCACCTTAAACTCTCCACCATGCCCATGGAATCCGCGGACTGGGCAGTGTTGTGACGTAAACGCGTTTCACCGTGGCTAGTGGCGTAGCTTCATCTCAGACATTCGATTTTACTAAGGTTAAAATCCTGAGACTTCTGTTGCTAAAGGTAACCCCTTTCACAAGCCCATCTCTATTGGGCTTATCCCCCTTCCCCCTCCCCTTTATAGTGTCATGTGGATCATCAGGTATTCCTGAGGTTCGCAGTAGCAGTCGGTGGGGAGATTTTTCACTGGCAGTTCAGAGCCATTCCTTTCGGTTTAACAGCCAGCCCAAGGTTTTTTACAAAAATCCTAGCAGTGGCAGTAGCCTTTCTACATCTCCAGGGTATATCTCTAATTCCATACCTGGACGATCTACTGATCTCCGGAACCATCAGTCACCCAGATCAGATCAGATACCAACAAAATAATGTTGGTTCTAAAAAACTTGGGTTCGATACTCAACACGGAAAAATCCTCCCTCGAACCAGAACAGGTCAAGACCTTTCTTGGTTACAGGGTGGACACCAGACTGCAGAAGCTCTTCTTGCCAGAGGACAAGGTGACAAAACTAGCTTTATCAGTGGGGGGCTTGATAAAGACCCCGTCACGCTCCAGAAGGGAGGTGCTAAGAACCCTAGGTCTGATGTCGGCAAGTATACCAGCCATAGTCTGGGCGCAACTTCACTCGAGACCTTCACTTCTTCTTCCTGTCTTCATGGGAAAAAAAGGAGTCCTTGGATCAGGAGATATTATTAACCCCTCAGGTCTTGTCCTCCCTGGAGTGGTGGACAGTACCCAAAAAAGGGTGGCAGGCCGTGGGCTCAGTGGAGTCCGGTAAAAGTTACCACCGATGCCAGTTCCTGGGGGTGGGGAGCCCACCTTAGAAAGGAGAAAGCCCAAGGCCAATGGAACAGCTCGCTAGGTCGGATGTCGTCCAACTACAGGGAGCTCAAAGCAGTAGGTAAGCCTTGAAAGCCTTTCAAAAGAGCATCATGAGCAAGGAGGTTCAAGTGAGCTCCGACAAAGCCACTGTCGTAGCCTACTTGAGTCACCAGGGAGGCACCAGGTCCAGACTCCTGCTAGAATTATCCAAGCAGATCCTGGACTGGGCCGAAGGAAAGGTTCTCTCCATTTCAGCTGTTCACATAAAAGGGACAAGCAATACCGGGGCAAACTTCCTCAGCCGATAAGACAAGGGGAATGGGAATTAAACCCTGAGGTATTTCAAGCCCTGGTGGAAGGTAAAGAGATATTTCTCGATTTCCCAAGAGAGGGAGTCAGAAGGACTAGATGCATTGACTGCCAGCCTGCACTGCCAGGTTTGATATGCCTTCCCACTCCTAGCGCTGATTCCATGAGTTCTTCAGAAGCTCAGCCAGTCCCCAGGCCAACTCCTCCAGATAGCACCCTGGTGGCCAAGGAGAACTTGGTTCTCAAGCTTAAGTTCGATGGCAGTGGCAGAGCCATGGAAGCCCCCGAACAGGCCAGATCTTCTCAGGCAAGGTCCAGTACTACACCCAAGGCCGGAATTTTTCCAGCTGACGGCCTGGTTAGTGAGCGCCAGATCCTAAAAAGTAAGGGCTGCTCAGAGAAAGTAATAAGTGCCCTCCTTCTGAGTAGGAAACCAGTGAATAAAAACATTTATTCTAAAGTTTGGAAGACTTTCTGTTCCTGGGGTAAAGAAAGACAGGTGACCTCCACCGCTGTTCCGGTCATCCTGGAGTTTCTCCAGGACGGAGTAGACCAAGGTCTAGCAGTCAGCACCCTTCAGGTTCAGATAGCGGCCCTCTCCGTCTATCTTGATGTAAGATTGGCAAAGGAAGACCTCATTAAATGTTTTCTGCTGGCCAGGGAAAGGATTTCCCCCGTCTTCAAAAGTAGTTTCCCACCATGGGACCTGACAAGGGTGTTAGAGGTGTTTATCTAAACACCCATTTGAACCTATAGAAGAGGTTGCCTTTAAGTTTCTAACCTTAAAATTATCATTTTTGTTAGCAATTACTATGGCCAGGAGGGTCGGGGACTTATAAGGGCTGTCCATGAAGGAACTTTTCCTATTGGTACAGCCAGATAGGGTCCCTTGTATCTACCTAAGGTAGCATCCTTATTTCATAGGACACAAGATATAACATTGCTGTCCTTTTGTGATAAACCAAAAAATGAGAAAGAAAAGAAACTTTATTGTCTAGATGTAAGAAGGTGTCTCCTTACCTATCTAGAAAGGACAAAGGACAAAGAGTTTTAGGAGGTCTAATGAAAATTTTTGTATGAAAGTTTGTAGGAAAAATTGATGGCCAGCTTTAGAGCCACTAATGACTGTATATCTTTATGAAGTCATTTTATTCACCCCAGTGGCATTTGTTGTATGCTGAGCTAAGTCCTGATTTAATGACCTTTTTGAATTCATATGTTCTATAAATAAAGAATTGCATCACTCCAGGCATTTTTGCTTCTCAGGTTTAATTCATTGCTCTGCCACTTTGTAATGGGTGATTGTCCAGCTCGCCAACAGTACTATAAAAATGAAGAGATGCTCCAGATGGCTGCACATCTTGTGGACTATATCAAATTCAGGTACAAAAATATAACTTCACAGTAGGGGAAGGAAAGATATTTAACGTGTTTTGAGCTATACTTGTGTAGCACCCTCTAGTATGAGAGCAGGTAAACAATAGTTTAAGTCAGGGCTAAGTCTGAGTCATGAAATCTGGGTCAGGGCTGGATGACTCATGCAGGCAGCTCTCTGGTGTCTCCCCCTGGTTCTGGAAAGATGGAGAACGGAGGCCAGCAGGGTATCCTGCATACTTAGGGGAGCCTAGCCAATCCCCAGGTGGTGGGCCTGGCAGGGGACTAAGTGAGCACTTAAATAGTGGAAAATGGGACTGTCGTGGCCCTTGAGTCAACCCCCCTAGGTTGGGGGGGTCTCAGGTGCTGGCCCTAGAAGGATCCTGACAACAGGAGAAGTTTGGAAATAGTCTTCCCTGAGAGGCAGCGAGAGCAAGGAGGACAGTGTGAGTACTACAGCGCAGTGTAGGGACTTACAAGGGGAGAGACTGCCACGCCTAGCCAGTTTCCCTCGAAGATAGTGGTGGGTCTCAACTCCTTGTCCTCAGGACCCACTAACAGGCCAGATTTTAAGTATTACCTTGGGGAGATGCAGACTAGAATACTGCAATCACTAAACAGCAAATTATATCACCTGTGATGTATTTTTAGTTATCTTGCAAGCCTGGCCTGTTAATGGGTCCTGAGGACAGGAGTTGAGAACCACTGGCTTAAATCTTCAGTAACCTTGCCCTGGGAGATCTCCGGAAGAGTCAGTCGGGTAGACTGGTGGAGAGTCAGTCAGGTAGACTGGTGGAGAGTCAGTCGGGTAGACTGGTGGAGTCAGTCGGGTAGACCAGTGGAGAGTCAGCCAGGTGGGCTAGCATTTCTTGCAGAGCTGAGAACAGTGTCTACAAGGCAGTTGGAGGTACTCCAGGACGCAGTTCACAACACAGTGGGGTTGATTTACTAAAGGCAAATCCACTCTGCACTACAAGTACACTTGAAAGTGAACTTGTAAGTGCAGTCACTGTAGATCTGAGGGCAAGCTCTGCTGATTTTATCATCCAATCATGTGCAAGCTAAAATGCTGTTTTTTATTTTCCTTGCATGTCCCTCTCAAATCTACAACGACTGCACTTCCAAGTGCAGTCCACTTGTAGTGCAAAGTGGATTTGCCTTTAGTAAATAACCCCCATTGTGTTACGTTCTAAAGGGACTGAAAAGTTCCTAGACAGTAAGGGGCTGTTGATTTTCTAACAGAGACTGTTAGCTGCCAAAAGAGGGATCAGAGTTCTGCAGACTAAATAAAAGGAATTAATTAGTGCTGTACAAAGTGAAGAAGGATCAATCAATTGAAGTTGTCCCTGGTTTTTGTTGCTGTCAAGTTGGGCATATCATTCCTTTTCCCCATCCAATTATTACCCCTTAATAAAACATTAAAACAAAGCTCAAAGACTATTCCTTGCCCTTGGAGAAAGTGTGGAAGTTAGGCTTAATATACACGGGACGTTTTTACAACCTCTCCTGAATGATTTAACTTGACAGATAGTAACCCATGTTTAAAACATCTGTTTTGCCGCATTTACATGCCGTGTTTAGAAGCTTTTAAAAAAGATATTTTTTTTCTTCAAAATAGCCAAAAATGAAAAACGCCTGCAAACGAAACGCGGATAAACGCGAGTTACCTCGTTTAGACGCATTTAGCACTTGAAATGCCTCTAAACTCAGCATCTGAACTCATTTTCTGCCTTCCAAAAAAGGCCTCTCAACTGCCTAAAAACGACATTAAATGAACCTGTGAACATGTACTGAAAAGATAACATTGGATGAGTTCAGGGGCAGCTGACAAAAGCAGCCAACTGCCTCTGAACGTTCGTTTACCAGCAGCAGTGTACATGAGGCCTCACTTGTTTCCTAGCTGTACAGTAGTGGGGAACCCTGTCATCTACAAATCGGCAACCCCTACAGGGGTAGTGCTACACTAACGCTTATGCATAACCATTGATTGCTAGTATAGCGTGAAATGCATCAAATATCTTTCCTTCCCCTATTGTGATTTTATATTTTTGTGCCTGAATTAGATAAAGTCCACAAGGTGTTTAGCCAACCAGAGCATTAATTTCTACAGTCAATAAAGGTATTTTACCTGTCCTCACTGGATGCTTCTGCATCCCCCGTATCGGATTTCTAGGTTTTAAGACCAAATACTCTTATACAGCATGCAAAACCTGAATTGGTAGTTTGCCAATATATTGTGCTGAGTGTGCCTTCTCTGTCTAACTAGAAGCAACATAATTAATCAGCTTATTTGCTCTTATTAAATCTCCGAGCCTTGTATGTCCTCCACAGTAACTATAACGTAACAGTTCATTGTATAACACAAGACACTTCCTCATTGCTAGTCTGCGCCCCCTCCCTGACAGGTTTCCTCAGCAGCCTTTGTAGCAATGAGTGAGGCGTTTATCTGGGTGTTATCTAAGCTTTGGCTTGTAAACAAGTAGGCTGTGTCTCCAGATCAGTTGGGAGTGGATAGATTCTATAGCTCATCAGTCTCAGATCCCATCCCCTTTTTTTTTCGAAAGCTATAAGCCCACAATGCTTTCGTTTAAGGCAGAGTGGGAGATTTTTCAGCACTGCAGACTTGCAGCGAAAAACATGGAACTGAAAAGAAAGTCTTCTTCGCTTCCTTCTGTTATGTAAAGAAATATTTGTAGAAGGATCCTGCAGAGAGCCTGAAAGTAGGTGAGAGGCAAGAGATTACTGTATTGCCACAGGTTTTACACTTCTACAGTATGGAACAGTTTCTGGATCTTTTTTTGCTGCTACTTTGCAAACATTTATTCTGTTGATGTCTTTCTTTTTTCTACTTCTATTTCAGTTGATGAAGGCATGCTCGGTTGCTGTTCTTGGTGATCTATGGCATCTACTGGTCCCACCTGTCTACTCGCTCATCCTGTGATTGTGTAACGTATTTCATCTTGTGCAGAGTGGTAACCTAGTGCCTTATGGCTCTTTGTTGGATAACGGGACTTGTGACGGGCCTGGCAGCTCTACATTTCCTGCAGAAGAAGTTTTTCCCATACTTTTGGGTTGATCTGAGATACCTGTTGAAAGTAGCTCGCTACGGACTTCTGCTTGAGGCGTATAAAAAGACAGGTCATGTGGTGACTGTTGTAGATCGTTTCATTCAGCAAGCTCAGCGGGTCCCTGATAAGGCTTTTATAATATTCCACGGAGATGTCCACACTTATCGAGATGTGGACAGAAGGAGCAATCGGGTGTCCCACTGTTTCCTGAAGCATACATCATTGAAAAAGGGGGATACAGTGGCTATGCTTATGAACAATGAACCAGATTTTCTGAACGTGTGGTTTGGGTTGGCTAAACTTGGCTGTCTAGTGGCATTTCTTAATTACAACATCCGATCCCGGTCCTTGCTGCATTGCTTCCATAGCTGTGGAGCCAAGATTCTTATTGTGGGAGCAGGTAATAGGAAATCATAAAGTATTTTCAGTTGTCTTGGTCATATAATTTACATATTTGTAAAGCACTAAGTACTTACTGGTTAATATTCAGATGTAGCATTACTGCATTCGTAATCCTTGCTGGTGTTCATTCCAGTTACAACTTTTTTTGTGACCTTGGGCAATGTTTACAAAACTTGAGTAAGGATACATACACATGAATATATGGAAACCAGTACGCAGGACCTTGCTGTCAGAAGTTGACAGATCCTGTGTAAAAAGTGCTGTAGGTATATGGTTGTTAGGATGCAAGTGGCTGTTGCTGCCTAGCATCCTCAGTTGCTAGTACACAGGCAGCTATTGCCAACTACTGTCTTCTGTTGCTAGGACTGAAGCAGCTGTTGCCTTCCACCAACCTCCATAGGACGCAGTCAGCTACATTTAAACTGTATGCATAAAAAAACATAGCGTGAACGGTACAGCGTAAAATATGTTCTATATGCAGAGGTCCTCAGATGCAGATTTTTTTTTTTTTTATAGATCTGAACACAGTGCAGGTTTACAGATCTTTACGCAGCTGGGTGAATGGGTCCACAGAAAACCATACACCTGCGTTCAGATCCATAAAATTAGACAAGACTTTTATTATTCTGAAGACCTCTGGAAAAACGCTTTATTAGGAAAATGTGACATCTCCTGTCTAAACAGAGATTCATGCATTTCAAGACAAAACAGCGGATACAAAAATGCAGAAATATTTGTGCATAAGTATGGTAGCTTAGCACCCATATACATAGTAGTCCACTTCAAAGGGGGTATTGCTTTAAACCTTGTTACCCTGTAGGACTGGGGGTGTCCTTACTGTTGCTATGAAAATGGAAAGAAAGAGGGCGCACCAGCCTAGTGCATTATCCCACATGTGTTTATTGCATAATAAAATGATAAAAAAACTACTCACAAGCATGAGGACATAGGTGCGCTCATACAAGACACTTGTTCATAGCTATACAGTCCTAGAATCAACAGTCTCCAGATCATGGGGGGGGACCATGCAAGGGCCCCTGCTAAGTGACGCATTTCGAAGGATTCTCCAGAGCTTTTGAGGAGAGAGAATTCTTTGAATGCGTTAGCCAGCTGGGACCCATGTTTGGTCCCCCCACGATCTGGAGACTGTTGATTCTGGGACTGTATAGCTACGGACAAATGTCTTGTATGAGCAAGCCTACGTCACCATGCTTGTGAGTAGTTTTTTTTATCATTTCATTATGCAATAAATACATGTGGGATAATGCACTAGGTTGGTGCACCCTCTTTCTTTCCATTTTTTAATTCATTATGCCCTGTTTATTTTATGGTACTAACTGCAAAATTGTCTTTCAGTCATTTAGGGTTTGATTTACTAAAACCGGAGCATGCAAAATCTGGTGCAGCTCTGCATAGAAATCAATCAGCTTCCAGGTTTTTCATCAAGTCCTAGCTGAACAGGCTGAAGTTAGAAACTGGCTACCACACAGCTGCACCAGATTCAGCACTCTCACAGTCCACTTTTGTCCAATGGCAATGAAATGTATCTCTGATTTGATACGCAATAGCAGAACAGCATCTTCGAAAAACAAAAGTTTACCCAAAGCTAATATTTATGTTTGCATGTATTTACCACATTCAGATCCGCCTGTCAGTTTTTTCAGGTGGGTCTGAACGGTCGCTCCATACAGCTCTATGGAGCGTCAGATGTCAGCGGTGACATGTCCGCTAACATCCGATCTGCCCCGCAAAATCCAGATGGATGGATGTCCTATTTTCCATCCGTTGATCGGATCGGATGAAAACGGACAGGCGGTCCGTAATCATCCGAATCCCCCCCCTATAGGGGAGAGCGGACTCTCTGACAGGTCCGTCCCTGCACAGTGTGCAGAGACAGACTTGTGATCCGCTGGCTCAGCGGGGATCAATCGAGCATTCCCCGCTGAGCAAGCAGAGTAGTAAAAACAGGCAGCCCCATGTGAAAGGGGCCTAAAGCACTTGTGGCCCTATGCTTAGAGCATCTGGAGAGAAAGGGCAGCCCCACCCTATTCAAACTGTAATAAATTACATTTTATTTTCTGAAATCTATTAATTTGTGAGGGTTTTGTATGAATTCTAGATGTTAGTAACAATACAGAGACTCTTTTCGAGGATAGGGGATTTTTTTTTTTTTAGGGGGGATCCACTAAGGTTTGGCTACAATTTTATTTGTAGTAAGTGTATGAAAAGGCACACAAAGTAGGTGTAATCTAATTATATGTAATTATGTTAGTGTTTTGCTGTTATCATAATTTCCATCTGAGCAGTGCAATGTAAAGCAAAATTGTTGGTGAAAAGATTTTTTTTTTGCCTGTTTCACTTTAAATTTCACAGGCTGCAGTGAAAAGGTTAATATTTAGAATTTCTGAGCTGCTAGTGAGGCCTCAGTTAGGGGACGCCTTTTTCCTGTGTTCGCTGCCATGTGCTTCTTCTATTATGTACTTCATGCATTTCACAAAAGAACAAGAAACAAACCACGCATATGTAAAGCAAGCACAGATCTTTTGGCTCTATCATACAGCAATCTAGCAACCAAAATATGCAGAGGATAACAGTGTATGAAGAGCCATATCTAAGATAGTCCTTTACAGTCCCCTCCTGTGCATTTTTTCAGAAGATAACATTACTTGTCCTAACTTAAATGACAGTTCATAGAACATAGTGTGCATAAAGTTGCTTACTGGGCAATGCAAAACCTACTCAACTTTGAGATGCCTGTAATTCTGGTATGATGATCTATGCAGTAAAGTAGTTAAAGAGCAGTTAGGACCCAAGTGTTATGCCCACTCGTTGAAGGAATACAGATATTCCTCGTTTAACGACTTACCTGTTTAACGACTGCTCGGACTTACGACCAGCTCTTCCCACCTGAACAACATGCTGTACATCATTGTATTGTACAGTACAGTACAGAATTTTCATCTGTGTTCTGTACAAATTAAAACAACGTTATTGAGCTGGAGTTTTGTGTTTTAGACCTTTTTTTTCACAATACAGTAGTTAAGAATGCTTAAAATATTGATTTCTCATCTCACCTTCCAGGACAACACACATGAGAGATGATAGGCTCCTTCCTACAGGAAACACAAGCAGTTCAAAGCTGTTTAAAAGGCCCCACCTTACCCCTTGTTCTCAGTATTGATTGTGTTTCTCCCACAGCAAAACTATTTTTTTTTTCTCTGGCCCGAAGACCAAGAGAGTTGTATGGTTCCCCTGTGAGCCAGGTTTAGGAATGCCGGCAAGGGCTGCACAGACCTGCCGCCTCAGAGCTTCTAACAGGTCGCCACCCCAACACTGTGCAGGCGGTCTGGGTGTAGCCGAATCCCCCGCTGTTGTACGCCGTTCAGCAGCTTGGGTCTCCTCCCATCTTCCCCTCTGTGCAACGGGCGCCATTTCTCTGGAGTCTGGGTGGAGTAAAGACATCACGGGGTAGACCTTGCGCACTCCAAGCTTCAGACTTGCATGGCTGTGGAGGCTGAAGCTTTCTTGTTTGTACCAGGACTCGGCGAGCTGCAAGGAGCTGAAAGCCTGCCACGACCCACCTCATGGAAAAGCAGGATGGAAAGGCAGCACAGGTGGCTGCAGGCAAAAGCAAGTCAGGCCCAGGTAAGTGCCTTTTACTTATTATGGGGGGTGACACCAGACTAGCCCTTAGTTGCCACTGGTATACCCCCATGCACTCACCTCTGGGGATAGGGGCCTGCAGCCATGTTAAAGGGGACAGGAAGAGTGACTGTTGATTGTTTCCTCTTCTCTTGCAGATTCCCCAAGTGGAGCTCAGGTCTCTGATAAACCACCTTCTACATCTGCTAGCACTAGTGCCTCAAAGTGCAGTAAATGTGGGAAAAGATTGTCTAGATCTCACACCAAGCCTTTTTTTTATCGGTGTATTAACAAACTGGCTGGGAAAGAGGCCTCGGGATTAATGAAAGATTTCCTTAAAAATGTGCAAGAGGAAATGATGGCCACTATTCAGTCTATACGCACCTCTGTAGCCACCCCCCAGGTAGTAATCTCAGAGGAACTCACCCCTAAAGAGGGCCCCTCCTCCTCAGGAGAGTTTGCTGGCCAAACCAGGTCCAAGTAGCTTTATGCCTCTATCTCAGGGACTCCCCCTAGACACAGGCCAGGGAGGAAGAAGAGATGGAGGATACAGAAAGCCAGGCAAAATCTGAGCCCAGTTCAGAAGAGGAGGCTGACCCAGGTCTGGATAGTGATGTGGAAGACAGGCTAAACAGACATCTCTTTGGCTTAGAAGACTTGGAGGGACTCCTTCAGGCGATCTATGCCACTGAAGAGATCCCTAAACTAGCTAAAGAACCCTCTGCACAAAAAAGGATGTGCAAGGGGTTGGTGAAAAAAACAGTCAAGGGTATTTCCCCTGCACCAATCCTTAAAGGATTTAGTCCTCCAAGAATGGAAGTTTCCTGAAAGGAGTCTGGTCAAGACTAAGACTTGAAAAAGAAGGTTTCCCTTCAAAGAGGAGGACCCTAAGTTGGACGCCGCTCTTTCTCAGGTATCCAAAAAGTCTGACCTCTCCTTTTGAGGATGCAGGGAACATCCGGGATGCTGTGGATCACAGATCAGTGTCCCTACTGAAAAAAGCATCAGAGGCCAATTCTTACGCTATGGCCCCAGCCTTAGCAGCAACCTGCGTTGCCAGGAATGCAGACTTCTGGATAGAGAGACTTAATAAACACCTCTCACAGGGTAATAAGTTTTAGGGAGTTGTGGATTCTCTTTCAGTAATAGGGAAGGCTGTAGCTTTCTTGGCAGATGTGGCTGTGGAGTCAGTGAAAGCCTCAGTCGAAACAGGTGCCCTGATTAACTCCAGGAGGGCCATATAGGTTAAAGCCTGGGAAGGCGATATTACCTCAAAGACCAAACTGTGGTCTCCCCTTTCAAGGGTATTTGCTGTTTGGACCAGGCTTGGATAAGGTTTTGACCAGGTCCTCAGAAAAAGGGAAGAAATTTCCTGTCAAACCCCGATGGGAAAGTTACAAGAAATTTTTTCGAGGCCCATTGGGACAAAGTCAGCAAAAATTCAAGAAAGAACCCAACAGAAGGTGGGGGTTTGGTAAAGGTAGGCAAAAAGGTAATTTGCTACTTCCCTCTACAGGCCAAAGTACCAAAGAGTCCAAGTGACGCCAAGGTAGGGGGCAGGCTGTCTCATTTCATCTCCCACTGGGAGACAATTTCAGACAGTCCATACATTATCAGTTTGATCAGAGAAGGCTACGCCTAGAGCTCTCATCAAAGCCCCCGCCTATGATTACGCTAACATATCCTCCCAAGGATGCATTAAAAAAGAAGGCCCTATCAGAAGGCATTCAGGAATTGGTGGAACAGGTGGTAGTTCCAGTACCAAAAAAACAGCGATGATAAGGCTTCTACTCCCACATTTTTGTGGTACCCAAGCCTTCAGGAAAGTATCACCCTATTATAAGTCTCAGGAACTTAAACAAATTTCTAGAATGCAAGAGGTTTTCCATGGAGAACATTGGTTAAAGGATGTTTTCATGACTACCCTGGATCTCAGGGATGAATATTTACATGTTCCGATATTTACGGAACACTAGGCATTCCTGAGATTTGTGGTGGTAACCCAGGAAGAGGTTTTCCACTGGCAATTCAGGGCACTCCATTTTGGACTAGCGGCCAGTCCAAGCATCTTTACGAAGATCCTAGCAGAGGCAGTGGCCTATCTCCATCTCCAAGGGTATGGCTTTAATACCTTACCTGGACGACCTGCTCTTTTTTGGTCTGTCAGCCACACAGGTGGAAACAGACACCCAAAGGGTGATCTCTGTCCTGCAAAAGCTAGCCTGGCTGGTGAACAGGGAGAAATCATCTCTAGAACCAGCTCAGGTCCAAACCTACCTTGGCTACCCGGTAGATTCTCAGGCTAAAAATCTTTTCCCTCCCAAGGGAAAAGGTGGAGAAAATAGTCGCAGCCGTCAAAAGGCTGATAGGAGCCCCCGTGTGTTCTAGGAGGGAGATCCTCTGGGTCCTGGGACTCATGTCAGACAGAATTCCAGCAATGGTTTGGGCACAACTGCACTCGGGACCTTCAATTTTTCCCATATTTCCTCTTGGGACAAAAGGAATGAATCCCTAGATGGAAGTCTAATCATCACTTCTCAGGTAAAATCCTGCCTGAAGTGGTGGTCGTTCCCAAGCAATCTGGAAAAAAGCAGACCTTGGGCTTAGTGGGATCCACTAAAGGTCACCACAGATGCCAGCGCCCAGGGATGGGGAGCCCACTTAGGAAAAGCAAAGGCTCAGGGAACCTAGGACAAGGGAATAGCCAGGTTCTCTTCCAATCTCAGGGAGAACAGAGCGGTGGGCCAAGCCTTCAAAAGCAGGGTCGCAGGCAAAGAAGTCCAGGTTTGCTCAGAAAATGCTACAGTTGTAGCCTATCTGAACCATCGGGGGGGGACCAGATCCAAAACTCTTCTAGGTTTAGCAATGGAGATTCTGGCCTGGGCCGAGCGCAGGGTGGTCTCTTTGTCAGCAGTTCGGCTGCACAGAGATAAACCTATTTGACCTATTTTTCAAAAGAACAGAAAGGAAAATAAGTTTTTCTCTTTCTGTCAGGAAAGAGGGTCAAAGGGCCTGGATGCCCTAGCACAGAGCTGGAACCTCCAGTTGGCTTACGCCTTCCCCCCCTCTGGCACTGATTCCTCGAGTCATTTAGAAACTCAGCCAGTCCTCAGGCCTATTCCTTCTAGTGGCCCCATGGTGGCTGAAGAGGACTTGGTTTGCGACCTTGAAGGCCGCAAATCAGGGATATGAGGGATAAGGGTTGCTCAGAAAGTGATAGACACTCTCCTCTTGAACAGGAAGGTAACATGGAAGATATACTCTAAAATCAGAAATATCTTTTGTACTTGGTGTAAACAAAAACAGATTGTTTCAACCTATGTTCCTGTAATCCTAAAATTTCTTCATGATGGAGTAGAGAAGGGTGTGGCTGTCAACACTCTGTCAACACTGTTTGAGTACAAGTGGCAGCTCTTTTTGTTTTTCTTGATGCTAGAATCACGAAGGAACCTTTTTAATTAAAAGATTTTTGGTGGCCAGAGATAGGGCTACCCTTGGCATGAAAGATAGGTCACGAGGCGGGAACCTAACAAGGGCACTAGAGGCTTTATCAAGATACCCGTTTGAATCCCTAGAAGTATCATTTAAGTTTTTGACCTTTAAAGCGGAATTCCACCCATTTAAAAGTCAGCAGCTACAAAAAGCATAGCTGTTGACTTTTATTAAACAAACACACTCCCCTGTCCCACGGTCCAGCGATGCGGCCGCCCCGAAGCCTAGCTTCTCTTTCCCTCCTCTATGTCGCCAGCATCGCAAGTGTGTTGGCGCCCGGCTGTGATTTCACAGCTGGGCGCGAACTGCGCAGGCTGCGCTGCACGTTATGAATGGCCGGGCAATCTTCTGGGACCTGTGACGTGTCCCAGAAGATTGCAGGGAGGGAGGGGGGAGAGGTGAACATCCTTCCTAGGTACCCGATCCCCCCCCCCCCCAAAAAAAAATACAAATATGGCATGTCAGGGGTTTACAAGTACTTAAAGTACTTTTTTGGGTGCAACTCCGCTTTAAAATGAGTCTTCCTCCTAGCTATTACAGCTAGAAGGGTAGGGGACTTACAGGGTCTATCCATTAAGGAACCTTTTTTTGTCGAGCTTACCAGATAGGATCACCCTCATGCCAGATCCTTTGTATATGCCTAAGGTGTCATCAGTGTTCCATAAGACACAGGTAATAACCCTACCATCCTTTTGTGAGAACCCAAAAAATGAGGAGGAAAAGAAATGTCATTGTTTAGATGTCAGGAGATGCCTCCTCACTTCTCTACAGAGGGTAAAATAATTTAGGAGATCTATTCACCTTTTTAATCCTCTTCTCTGGACCAAGGAAGGGGCTTCAAGCTTCAAAACCTTCAGTTTCTAGGTCGATAAGGCAAGCCATTATGGTAGCATACGAAAGCTCAGGTATACCTGCACCAGCATAAAGTTTTAAAAATTCAGGCACAAGGAGTGCATGCCAGCAACAAGAGCTAGTTCTGGTGGAAATACAGCATTGGGAGTTAGTCTTTGGGATGAGGTGGAATAGAGGGCTGTGTGTGAAAAGCACTTCAGGCTGCTGTCCGCAGAGTATAGCCAGCTCTGTTGAGTACAAGAAGGGAGAAAGAAAGGAAACGCCACTAAGTGCAGTATCACAGAGGGATTTTAATAGAAAATAATAAATGTATTATTTTCTAATAAAATCCCTTTGTGATACTGCACTTAGTGGTGCGTCCCTTCCTTCTTCTTTCTTATACCTGCACCAGCAAAGTTGAAGGCACACTCAACTAGAGCCCTGGCAACCTCCTGGGCTGAAAAAGCAGGAGCCTCCTGGGAGCAAATTCATAGAGCAGCCACCTGGTCTAGCCAAGACACCTTCCTGAAGCACTAACGAGTGGAGGTCCTTTCGCAGCAAGACCTAGCCTTCGGTCAAAAAGTGCTACAGGCAGTGGTCCCACCTAAGATAGGCCTTCGGATTACTTGATTATCCTCTCATGTGTTGCCATCCTGGAAGGTGAGATAAGAAAACCGACAGTTAGACTTACCGGTAACTGTGTTTCTACGAACCTTCCAGAATGGCAGGCCTACTTCTCACCCTGTTAAGGGTGGACGAAGATGTATACAATAGTTGGTGAGTGCCTAAATGTTTGAAAGAACCCTTATGAATTGGTTGGGAGATTTACTTTACAACTACTGAGAACAAGGGGTAAGGGTGGGGCCTTTTAAACAACTGTGAACTGATTGTGTTTCCTGTAGGGAGGAGCCTATCATCTCTCATGTGTTGCCGTCCTGGTAGGTTCGTAGAAACACTGTTACCAGTAAGTCTGACAGTTTTCTTGTGACTCCTCGTTTTAACAACCAATCAGTTTAAAAACCTGGTCTTTGGAAAGGAACCTGGTCGTTAAGTGAGGAGTACCTGTAGTTATTTTTACATTTTAGCAATGTGATAAAACTATGGCCTCATACACACTGACATAATAAAAAAAAAAATGCGTGTTTATATCCTCCCTTTTTATTTATTTTTTACGCATCTGAATGCAGCTTATAAATCCCAGTGTGTCCATGTGAATGGGGCCTTTTGCTCTGTTTTCTAGAGGAGCATCCAGAACCGTAACCCTGAAACTCCCAAGTCCCGCATTTAGAGACTATTATGGTCTTTTTTTTTTTTGCTGTGTGCATGTAAACATTTTATAATGCGTATAGCATACAATGAAAATGCATTCTATTGGAGCTGATTGCTTCCTAGCAAGGAAGGATGCTGGTAGGTAGGCGGTCCTATTGGTCTCAGCCACTGCCAACATTTAAATAGAAGTGTCCAATCAGTGGGCAGTCCAAAATGAATGAGTCATTCATGTGGTGGGGCCGGTCACTCTGAACATGCATGAATAACTCATTCATTCAGAGACGGTATGTAAACCTAGGGGGGTGCATCCAGCATGGGGTGTTGTGCTTTCCCATCAGGTCCAGTTTAATGACCGTTGGGAGGAGGCTTTTCTTGTGTGTGTGTGTGTGTGTGTGTGTGTATATATATATAGTTTGTTTGGCTGGTGGGAGGAGCCTGGGGGCAGAGCCAGCATGGGTGGGTACTCCACCAAGTCTGCACTGACAGCTGATGAGAAAAACTGTTTTGATCTGTGTGTAATTTGATTGGTCCCAGCAAATTAAACACAGGTAGAAACTGCTCCTCCCACCAGACATCAGAACCGCAAGATGGGCCAGAGCACTAGCCCTGCCCACATCATTGCTAGCATGCAGGCGACTTGAGCTTTTCTAGGAGGCATTGGAAACATTTTGTAGGTGTTTTTGTTTGATGGTTTTGTGTTTGTGTGTGTGTGTGTTTTTTGTTTTCCCACTTGTCAAGATTGTAGTTATACATATAGTTAAAGCAGATCTTCAACCTAATTACCTTGCTTCCCCTGCCTTCTTCCCTCACCCTCACTCATATTGGGGTATTTTTATTTTTTTAAATTCTTTTTTAACTTTATTGTGTCCATTCTGGGTAAGAATGATGCTTGTTCCTCATTTCTGCATGTGCAGAGATGTGCCACATGGCATCAGGTCCCGACAGATCCCTGTGTCATATATGCGCAAGCGTGGGTTTTCCACGCATGAACAACAACGGCATCAGAACGAAATGTACATGTCCAATAAAACACTCACTCATGCAAAGATGTGCCACAGGTCTCTGCCAGGACCCAAAAGCCAGATAGGGCCTTTTGACACAACTCTGCACAAACCAGATTAAAAAAAGCTCAAGGGGACTGACTGTTTGTCACTGTTTTACCTGCACTAGCATTGTAGTGCAGTGTGTATCTGGTGACAGAACTGGTGAATACTAGTGAATACTGGCGAACTAAAGTCCGTTGGTTTGAACATGATGACGTACGAAGGGACTAGAATTAAGGAAGTTCATAGCCAGTAGCCAATAGCTGCCCTTGGATAAGTAGAATGGATCCGCGCTATGGATAGGGGTACTTTCCAGATATGTTAGGAGCTGCTGCCTCTACATGTATAATTCCACCTAGGTGGAAAATACTACAATATGAGAAAAAGAAGAGTGTAGGTGTGGTGCTGCTCTGATGTGATACGATTTTTATAGTTGCCTTGTGTAATGACCTAATTAAAATCTATTGACTAAATGTGTTTTACAAAATTCTAAGGTTGTGAACCTAAAACACAATATGGTGCATAGAAAGATACTTTTTTACAAAAAACATATCATATGAATAGAATAAAAGATATGTTTGAAAAATATTAAAGTGCAAAGTGGTATGTGATATAGCCTTAAAAGTCCAATTTATACTTGCTTTCCAATTGTGCTACACCCTCTGGTGTCTGTGTTGTTGGATTAGAAAAAGTGTTGTAGGTTGCCCCTCTGGATGTTGATTCCAGGTGGGAATGGTTAGATGCGCAAATGAAAGTTACAAATTGATGTTGCATATGCCAAAACTAAAAGTGGAAAATTGTTTGCTGGTTACAAATATGTGAATGCTTATAAATAAAGTGCCTTGTGCCAAATGTGGGTTATAAATAAAAAGATTGCGATCCTATATCACATACCATTTCATTTTTGGCTATCTAAGTGCAAAACGTGCTAGTTGTACTGAAATCATAAAGTGACTAGTGCTTAAACGTATAAAAGTGATTTGTGCTTCATAAGCCCAGTACTTGCTGGAAAAATATATACGTAGTTGTGATGAAGAGTCTTTTTAAAAAGCTCAAAAAGTCTTTTTTTAAAATATGGTTTGGAAAGGGTTAAGTCCCCATTGGGAGGTAGTGTTGTAGTAAACAATTCCTAGTTCAAGTGCTGGTCTTGTGATGGTGCTTTTTAACCGGGATCTCATTATGCTTGCACTCACCGAATGAGAACACCCCTGCAGGGGTATGAACAGTCACAGTGTTTGCCACTGTGTGGCAGCCCTGGATGTCTCCGGTCCGCGCTGTGAGTGTTGCTATACCGGCTTAGAATATTTTCACCATAGAAAAGAGGGAATGTCCATAGTGTGAAACCGTTTAAAACCTTTATTGTACCATATATCAAGATTGTACTCACATTTTGAAAGATACTGATAAGCGTATAATTTTAAAGTCCGCGGTAATCGGCTTGTGATTGTTGAGACTCTCCTTCACCCAGATTGATTAACAATGTTGCTGTCTCTGTTGCTCCTTCATCCAGAGTGGAGGCACTCTAATACAGGAGGTGTGTAACTGGCCACATCACCAAGTGAAAACAGAGAGAAAAAGGGCCTAAAAATATAAAACTAATGCAGCCACCACATCTAAGAACTGGTAAGCTGCAATATAATAAATGTTTACTTTTGAGTTTATTACAGCTTTAAATTTGAGATGATGGTGTCACTGGCCTCTGAGTTCTCTGTACATTTGTAAGGAGAGTTCTCAAGAAGGGGCATGACACAAAATGAAATAAAATAAAGGCGCTGGACTTTGCTCAGCTTTCTCTAAATACACGTTGGTAGAGGTTCTTGTCAAATTAGATCTAGGCCACTCATAAAACACAAAGTGGGGGAGTTGTCCCACAGGAGTGGGGCATAACTGACTTGAGAAGTTTATGTGAACAGAAGGAACAAATGAAATGATCAGTCCAAAAGTCCATGCAACTTTTATTCTTGATAATGAAGTCACAACCAGTAGAAAAACGGTAGCATGTTAGCTACCATTTTTCTACTGATTGCGACTTCATTGTCAAGCTTTGTTCCTTCTGTTCACAATATGTCTATGTATTCAGTAGTGGATTCTCCAAAGGAATATATAAAGAACTAATGATGTGAGTCACAGGGGTAAGGCAGCAGTGAAGGCCACGTTGGGTATTTGGGTTTTTAACTTGACCCTAATCCATTCAGAAAGGATGCATTTAAAATTTTATGCAGTTTTCACAAATGGCTTTAAAGACAGAACCTCCTCTTAGTTTATGTCTGGTTCTCCTTTGGGACAGTTTCCCCTTACTTCCTGTCCCAGTGTCACTGGAAAAGAAGTTAAGGAGATGAAGACCCAGACACCATAAAAACCTGCAAAGGATCCAATTCCTCCCTACAGTTCTGGATGTTTTTATTGCAATGTGAGGCCCTACTGAAGAGAACTCCACTATTTTCAATCTTGTTAACCACTGACCGCTGGGACAGGAAGTGAGAGAATTTTTTCCCATAAGGACATAGACCGCTTGACAGAGGTTTTCTTCTCTACTAACTTTATTAAAACGTAAATCCATGTTTTTCTAGAGTTCCATTTGATTGCTAAAAAAAGTACCATAATTATATTGATATATTTGTGTTTTTTTTTCTTCCCAGACTTGCTTGATTCATTGGAAGAGATTCTACCAAGCCTGCAAGAAGACAATATTGCAGTTTGGGTAATGGCTAAGGAATCTAGTCTCCCAGGGGTAAATACTGTCCTAGACAAACTGGATTCAGTAACAGATGAGCCTGTACCTGCTCACCTGCGCTTTGTGGGAAGCACCAATGCTACAACGCTTTATATCTTCACATCAGGGACTACAGGTATCACTGCAATGTCATTTCATGTAAAGTGAATCTGCTGTAAAAATCATAATGTACCTTTCAAAGAGCCAAAAACACAAAATGGCACTTTTCTGGCATTGGTTTCCATTAGAACTATCTGTGCCCAATTCAGGCAGGCATTTGCGGCAGTTCGGTAACATTACCAACAACTTCAGGCAGTCACTACAACAACTTTTAGAACTTGTCATAATGACAATCACATATTCTTAAACAATTACTGCCAGTTTGCAGATTAGGAAACTGGAGGTAATTAAGACCACCTCTGAACTGGCTTACAGAGCTATGCTGGTACTCAGAGTGGGGCGTCTGTACTGGGAAGCTGTCATCAATGTGGCCGCTTCCTGCACAGTACTGTATATCCGTCCCCATTCAGCTATCAGAAAGGGGATAACCTGGACAAAAGCTGAATGTAAACAGATGGGACGGGGATACTGTAATTGCCCAAATATGGCACTGCCCAGCTTTACAGTGCCCATGAATGCAGCCTCACTGTGCCCATCGTTGCAGCCTCACTGTGCCCATCAAATGCAGCTTTACGGTGCCCATGAATGCAGCCTCACTGTGCCCATTATTGCAGCCTCACTGTGCTTATCAATACAGACTCACCATGGATGATGGACCACACACACAGCGGGTGTCTCCAGCTGTGTATCGCAGAGCTGGGTCTGTGTTCGGCGGCGCTGTAGCAAGGTCCCGCCCCCCTAGACCAGCTCATGTGATAGGCGGAACACTGATTCAATACTATCACACGAGCCGGTCTGGAGGGGCGGGACCTTGTTAGAGCACCGCTGCTGCTGAACACTGACCCAGCTCCCTGACACACAACGGGAGATGCCCGCTGTGTGTCTGATACACAAGAGGAGGAGGAGAGAGAGGGGAGAACTGCAGCCTCAGCTCAGCTCAAAGCGGCCCCAGGGCAGCCCGGTCCTGTCGCTCTTTGTCCTCCAGCTGACAGTTTCTTGGCTAAAATCAGAAGTGGTGCAGGCTTTTTTTACTGGACATCAGAGCGGGGGGGGTGTGGGGCAGGGAACCCCCCCTCCGGGCCGTTCTGATGGCCAGTAAAAAAGCCCGCCAGAAGCAATCAGCCAGGAAACTGTCAGCCTGGTGCACCCCCACTCCTCACTCGCCCTGCACTAAATTCCACTCGCAGAATGCAAGCAGGCGAGTGGAATTTTTGAGGGCTTCTCTAACTGTTCATATAAGAATTAAAATAATTTGAAACATTCAACTGTTAAGGTTATTCATTTGATAGAAACATTTATTTTTAGTGTGTAGCAACTCACATTTAGCAACTCACATGGTTGATGATTAAAAGAGCTACATCTAAGTATGCAGGCATCCGGGGTAAAGCTGTTCACATAGGCCATCCTTCGCACCGCCGGCTCGCACCGCTGTCAGTCTGCAATCGTGACCGGAAAAACTACCCTGTAGTAGAGCGATCTGAAAGTGGGGCTTGAAATGCTCATGGAGCAGAGCATGGAAGGGTTGACGTCAATGGCGGTGCGGAGGATGGCCTATGTGGACTTTACCCCAGATGCCTGCATACTTAGATGTGCCTGTTTTAATCATCAACCATGTGAGTTGCTAAATATTGTCCCTTCATCAAATGTAACCATATTGCTACACGAAGGCCCCTTTCACACTGGGGCGGTGGGTGCGTTGGCGGTAAAGCTCAGCTATTTTTTGCGGCGCTTTAACGGCAATTTTGCAATGCTATTTGGCCGCTAGTGGGGCGCTTTTACCTCCCGCTAGCGGCTGAGAAAGGGTTAAAAAACAGCCGCAAAAGGGTTAAAACCAACGCAAAGTGCTGCTGCAGCAGCACTATGCCGGCGGTATAGCCGCGCTGCCCCATTGATTATACCTCTCCAAAGATGCTGCTAGCAGGACTTAGTGTCCTGCCAGCGCGCCCGGGCTTTCACACTGGAGAGACAGCATGGGCTCTTTCAGGGAGCTTTGCAGGCGCTATTTTTAGTGCTGTAGTGCCTGCAAAGCGCCCCAGTGTGAAAGGGGTCTTAGAGATGCCTCTCTTTTCTTTTTATACTAAGTGTAGCAATATGGTTACATTTAATGAAGGTACAAGTATAGTTAGAACGATTATGTATTTCCAAAAAATAATGGAACACTGTATCCCATATTGGTTATTATTCTTTAAAATGTAAAACATTTCAAGTGTACTGGTATCACAGTTCCATACAATAAAGATGTCATAGAGGAACCTATTCCATAACACTAATTTGGGCCAAGTATTACAGAAAATAGGTTTATTTTCCCAACTTGACTTTAAGAGACTCCCAAGATTTGGATCAAATTTAATTTCGAATTATGGCATCATCTGTAGGAAGAAACCGCTTTACCAGACATAGCTTTTCTTCATAGAAAAGTCTAAATCCTTTAACAAAAAAATCTATTTGATCTTCAGGAGTGTTTAACATTTTATCTAAAGTCCATTTTTTTTTCTTTGTAGGTCTCCCAAAAGCAGCTGTTATCAGCCAGCTTCAAGCATTGCGGGGTGCTGCTGGAATGTGGGCATTCGGGGGCAATCCAGATGATATTATATATGTTACACTACCACTCTACCATAGTGCAGCCTCCCTCATTGGAATCGGTGGATGTGTCTACCTTGGTATGTTATCTGTATTCTGCTTTATCGTGAACATTCTATACAGTATCTTTATATAAATATGTATGATGTGTAGAGAAAATTCTGCTAGCCCTAACATTTCAAAAATCACTTTGAACTATGGCTTTAGTAAATGACTTGATTATGACGAAAATGCTCAAACACCCAGAATTGAGATTAAAAGGAGTCCATTTTGACATCAGGGATCATTACTATTATTGCCAGTATTATCTAGGTGTTTGGCTTTTTAACAGCCATTGGTCATACTCACAGGGTATGCAGTCATTACCCTCCACAGTTATTCGAGCAGTCATATCTAGTGTATAGTCAAATATAATTATTGCTCACTGTTGATGCTTAGTTGTAAATAAAAGACCAGAAAGTACTCTGGGGTTGATTTACTAAAGGCAAATAGACTGTGCATTTGCAAGCTCAGATGCTCCAGAGCTTGGGCTGGCCCTACATTATGCAATTTTCCTTCCTTCAACCATGGGTTGAAGGAAACAAGGTTGCTTAAAGTGGAACTTCAACCAAAAGGAGAAGTTCTGCGTTAAGTCCCCCTCCCCCCTCTCCTCTGCCACATTTGGCATGTAATTTATTTATTTATTTATTTTTTTTACAGCAATGATGGGGCGCTATTCCTCCCACTGTCGGCATTGATGGGGCGATATTTCTCCCACTGTAGGCATTGATGGGGCGCTATTCCTCTCACTGTCGGCAATGATGGGGCGCTATTCCTCCCATTGTCGGCAATGATGGGGCGCTATTCCTCCCACTGTCGGCATTAATGGGGCACTATTCCTCCCACTGATGGCAATGCTGGGGCACTATTCCTCCCACTGATGGCAATGATGGGACACTATTCCTCCTACTAAAACCAGGCATTGTTTACTCCAACTGGCCACAGTCTGGCTCCCCCTGAAGTCTGAAGGACCATAAACTTGCTATTTGTTTAAAAAGTTTGGACACTTGCACTAGACGGATGGGGAACGGATTTTACATCTGTCTGTTTTTATGGGAGCAGATCGAATGCAGATGGATGTAGAGACACATGTCCGTTTACATCCACTGCTCCACAGAGGGCAGTGGATGGTCTGATCGGGTCCCCTTGAAAATCGATCCACATGTGTGAAAGGGGCCTTGGAACATGACATGAGGACAAATTCCATTAGGGACACAGGAACATTTTTTTCCTGTGAAATTAGGAAGCATTAGAACCTCTGCAACTTTTTACTTTACTGTGTGTACCCCCTTATAGAGCTTTCTCTTTACTTATATCAAGGTAATGGTTGTTGGCCAGATATGGGTTGGGCAAAATCTCACCTGTGGGGGCACAATAAATCATTTGACCAAGGTTCTAATATTTCCTCACTCTGTAAAAAACGTTTGTTTTGTGTAGCGTTCAGCTTTAATGGAAATTGTGAGTGCAAGCATAAAGCAAAGAGTGAGTGCGATATGAGGGCTGCTAACCTTTAATTCAGCTAATCCAGTAGCTTCAGTTTTCTTCTGAATGTTTAATCTGGAATACATGCAGATATGTAAATCCCATTTTATATGGAGGTTACTTGTTTCAGGTCTGTGACTAAGGGTGCATTCACACAAGGACCCCAGCATGGGTACCTGCGATGAGCTGCATGAGGCAGCCCCATTGAAAGCAAAGGAAGGCTGCTGCCTCCTGCAGCCAATCTTGCCAATTTGGCATGTAATTGCTCATGCAGCCATAACATTCACATGATTGGCCCTGGACGCAGACAGGCAGCTGCAGGAACCCCACTGGGGTTCTCGCATGTTGTTGCTGAGCATGTGCATTGCCAAGCGTGAATGCACTCTTAAACTGGGTATACACAAATAGTTCCTCAAACAAAATTTTTAGTTTTAAAGCGGAGTTCCACCCAAGAGTGGAACGTCCGCTTTAAGCACTCCTCACTCCCTGACATGCCACATTTGGCATGTCATTTTTTTGGGGGGGAGTGGGTACCTAGTTTAGAGTGGGACTTCCTGTCTTACTTCCTCCTTACTGCTCTTGGCTGCCTAGGCGACTCCTTCTCTCCCCCTCAGCGCCCCCCCTCTGCAATCTTCTGTCACACGTCACAGGTCCCAGAGGATTGCCTGGCCGCTAGCAGAGCACAGCATGAGTCACACATGCGCAGTGCGCGCCCGGCCATGAAGCCGAAAGCTGTCATGGCCGGGTGCCCACAGTTGCTATGCTCTGGGTGGCCGCATTGCTGGACAGTGGGACAGGTGATTGTCTGTTTATTAAAAGTCAGCAGTTACACTTTTTGTAGCTGCTGTCTTTTAATAAACGAAAAAACACGTGGAACTCCGCTTTAAGAACATTCATTCAATTTTCTAATCTTTAGCCAAGTGAAACCAATGATGATTTTTGACCCCGATGATGACAAAATATGAAGGAGCAGGATGGAAAATGTTTCTTTAATGTTTTTTTAACCGGGAATGTGGGTTTTGTTCAGGAAATTACATTCATTCAAAAATCAATTGTTAAAAACAAATAACATTTTGAACATTTTCACAGATTTGTCAAGCCATTGAATGTACTGAGAATTTTTCATACAAATCTTCTTACTAATTTTTGTTCAAAAATCTACTAATGTATATTCAGCTTAAGTAATTACTGAAGCCATTGAAAGCTTGGCAGCTAGTAGTTTCACACAGGGGTCACTAATTGCAACCTTCATATGTCGCTCAGTGTAGGTTTCCATTAAATGATAATGCTTTTAGAACACATGCATTATTATAATTTTATCCAAAGAGAACAAACAACTTTTTAATATTTAATCCATCTGCATTTCTTTCCCTATTCTAGAAGAACTGTCATTACAGGTTCAGGTCAGTGTAGACATTTCTTTGAGCGGTTTGTGACCTTTGTCTAGTGTTTGGAGCACAGTGTAGTAGACAAATCATACAGTTTTGTCTCCAAGCACTAAAGGCATCAAACAAACAAGTAGCTCCCATCTTTATTGGGTCATTAATCAACGTGGACAGGCAGAGAACTGAATGTATACAAAGCAATGCTTACATTGACCTGGGCTGGTAATGGCAACTTTCAAAAAGGGAAGGGAAAGTGCAGAGGTGAGGGATTATATTTGTAATGTTGCTTGGTGTTCCTTGTTCTATTAAAAAGGCTAATATGTTTTCAAAGCACATTTGTGCTTTAAGTCATACTGTGACTATGGCATGTAATGTCTGACACTATTTAATCACACCTTCTAAGACACCCGTGTTAGGACCACATTGCTTGCTACAATGTTTGTTTTGTAAGGGTTGCCAAGCTTACCCCAAGACTTTTAGGCTCGGTTCACACAGGGGCAACCCGACTTACAGCGTGACTTTGCAAGGCGATTTGGAGGCAACTTCAGCGTGACTTCAACGCGACTTAAAGTTGCCTCCAGGAGAGGCGTCTTTGGCTGTGGCCAATCACAGAATAATCAGCTCTATGGGAGGGAGGGGGTTGCCTGGGTAAATGTGGGATGTACCTGGGTAAATTATTTTCTTTTTCCTGTAAAGTCACTTCAATATAGATGGAGTCCCGACTTGGAGGCAACTTCCATTGAAATCTATGGGTACAAGTTGCCTAGAAGTCGTCTTGAAGTAGTACAGGAACCTTTTCTGAAGTCGGAGCAATTCCAGTAGTGTACATTAAGACGGCTCTCATTCACTTCAATTAAATTTCTTATGTCCAGCGACTTGGGGCAACTTGAGGTCTGACAAGTCGGATCCCAAGTCGCTGTAGTGTGAACCAGCACTTACGGTCCCATAAATGCTCCTGCTCCAGGATGAACAGGAGAAACTTTTTTTACTTGCATGCACTTGGGCCAATGGTTAGTCCACTTCCCACCAAAAATTTGTTTTCATTCAAAGGTAAAGAAAATATTAATGTAAATGTGTACTGAAAACAATTTTATGCCTCAATGCGCCCATTTACTTTAAACATTAGTTTGAATTTTGTACAAAATGTAGTCAAAAATCAGATCAAACTAAACTCCAGACAAACTGCTCAATACATGGCTATTTATTTGGGTAATCATTTACCTGCTAATATATATATATATTTTTTTTTTTTCCTTTTCATCCAATCCTGATGCCTCTGGCAAGCAGCGTGATCCGATCACTGACTTTGCTTTTTTGCATTGCAATTAAACAATGCTGCTTGGTCAGTAGCCCACCAACAGTATGCTGACTGTACATGGAAGGAGCATCACTACACAGTTGATGTCTTCACTGTCACACTTTCTTCATGTTAATAAGCTCCATGTTTTATACTGACAGAGAATGGGTGACTAACAGTGCTGCCCATTCCCAGTTAGCCTTAGTATGTGTATCTATGCATGCAAGTGAAATAGGGACCTTAGTTTGTGAATGTAGAGTATGTAAAACTCTGCATAAATTGACAACCTATTATAAATGGCTGTAAAAAACAGGCAGGTTGATTTACTAAAGGCAAACATACTGTGTACTGCAAATGCACTTGCTGTAGGTCTGAGGGGAAGATCTGAAATGGGGGAAAGCTCTGCTGATTTCTGTCATCCAATCATGTGCAAGCAAAAATGCTGTTTTCCAAAACATCTTTTAGGACAGCACCCGGAGAGATCATGGCTCCTCCTCCCACAGGAAACACCTCATCAATTAAGTCTTTAATAGGAGGCCTCCACGTTGCTTCCATCAGTTTTTTGTGTTTCCTCCAGCTGGAGGAACACCTCTGGGAGCCATGATCTCTCAGGGTTTTCCTCTGAGACACGAGGTTCTTATCCTTTAGTCTTTTTTTGCTGGGAGAGTAATCCTCCCACTTGCCTCCTGTTGGACGGTCCTGTGGGCTCCCTCTCCCTCTTCTGTGCTCGGGGAGAGCCTGCATGGACTGGCAGTGCTGTCCCCCTTTTTACTTCAGACGGGCGTTTGCTTTTTTTTGTTTCTCGCTGACGTCTGCACCGCGGGTTGGGAATGTAGCAGCCGCCATTGTTCTGGTGGCCGAGGAGAGCCTCAGCCGTGTCCTGTATAGGAAGGGCAGTACTTTCTGGTCGGCATGTGGCGTCGTTTCTGTCCGCAAGCGCAGGGGGAGAGGGCAGGGTCACCTGGTGCCTTAAGTTCCGGTTCCGGGTCGGCGCGGCTGTGTTTTTGAATCTGGAACCGGCGTTCTTCACCACTCGTCCACAGTGCAGCTATGGATAAGGGGGCAAGCCAAGGCACCAGCAAGGCCAAGGTAATGGACTGTGTCCTCTGTTACTCTGGCCCGTTTTCTCCTGTGGGGGGTTACTCACCCTTTCCCCCCTCCCCAACCCCCCATCTCCCTGGGAATGTTTGTTGCAGTGGCTAGTGGTTAACATATCTGCCTAGCAACAGGGGACCTTAGGTGGTGGTGGCTTGCTGGGCACACGCTTTGTGCAGATTGCATTGCAAATCTAATCAGGGAGGAGTCTCCATCCATTTGTGGCGATTTGGTTACAACCATTAAGGATAAGCTCCGTGCCACCTTTCAAGCTTTTAGGTCAAACCTTAGAGAGGAACCAGGTCCCTCAGGGGATCCCAGGGTTCCGCAGCCATCTTCAGAACCCCAAAGCGGCTCTCAAATACTAATAGGGGGTCTAATATTCCAGGACACTTCCCAAGAATCCACTTCCCTCATTTCAGATGAAACAGATTCTGAAGAGGAAAATGAAGCAGATGCCGCTTCTAAGTACAAAATGTCTTTAGAAGAGGTTGGAGGATTCCTGAAAGTAATGCATGCTACTTTGGCGATAGAAGAGGAAAAGAAGGAGCTCTCCCTGCATGACCGCATGTACGCTGGTTTGGGAGATTCAAAAGGCCGTTCTGTTCCAGTCCATTCAATATTCACAGATATGATTTAAAAAAAAAGAGTGGCTGGAACCTGAGAAAAAGCCATTCTTTTCCCGAGCTCACAAGAGAAGATTTCCATTTGAGGAAAATCCTGACTCTATCTGGAACAAGGTTCCAAAATTGGATTCTGCCTTTTCCCAGGTCTTGAAGTCTACGGACCTCGCCTTTGAGGATATGGGCACTCTGAAGGAGCCCATGGTTAAAAGGATGGACCTGCTTCTTAAAAGAACCTGGCAATCAGTGATGAACAATCGAAAACTGGCAATGGCAACAACTTGTGTTGCAAGGAACTTAGAACACTGGGTTAACCAGCTGAAAGCCCACGTTATGGCGGATTCCCCAAAACAGGAGATTCTGGACTCCTTTACAACTTTGTCTGCAGCAATATCATACATTGCGGATGCTTCAGCAGAATCGATTTGCATATCAGCCAGGTCAGCAGCTTTAACAAACTCTGCTAGGAGGGCTTTGTGGCTGAAAACTTGGCCAGGGAATGCTGCATTCCCTTTGCAGGAGATTTGCTGTTCGGTTCAGAGCTAGAGTCCATTCTTGACCGTACTGCTGATGAAAAGAAATCATTTCCAGTCAAGAAGAAACAGGTACAGACCCGTAAGTGGTTTTTTCACCCTCAAAAAGGGCAGCAGGAAGGGAAAACCCTGATGCCCAAAGGTAGGAGTGGAGTGCTCTTCAATCCTCCTACGACCTCCAGAAAACCACAATGACTCCACCCTCAAGGTCGAAGGAAGACTCCAGGCGTTTCTTCCTCAGTGGAGAGCCATTACTTCAAACCAGTGTATTGTGAATATGCTCTTTCAGGAATACGTGATAGAATTCACGGAAGAACCTCCAAAAAGATTCTTGGTGACAAACGTCCCAAGGGATCCGGTCAAGGCTTTCGCCATGAAGTCCCTAATTCAGGAACTGAAATCTCAGGGAGTCATTGTTCCGGTCCCACCAGGGGAGTCCTTCCTGGGTTTCTACTCACATGTATTCCTTGTTCAGAAACCTTCAGGAAAGTTCTGCCTCATCCTAAATATCAAAATGCTGAACAAATCACTAGAGTACAGATGATTTCGGATGGATTCCATTTTTTCAGTAAAAAACCTTCTGAATCAAGGGTGCTACATGGCATCAATAGATTTACAAGATGCCTACCTCCACATTCCTATTGCCGCCAGGTCCCAAAAATATTTGAGGTTAGCATTGAAAGAAGGGAAGAAGGTGGTACATCT
Organism: Lithobates clamitans; assembly: GCA_037952925.1. Classification (NCBI taxonomy): domain Eukaryota; kingdom Metazoa; phylum Chordata; class Amphibia; order Anura; family Ranidae; genus Lithobates; species Lithobates clamitans. The sequence goes on from JBBGZY010000675.1 coordinate 2,632,552, forward strand.
GCAGTTCAGAGCACTCCCATTTGGTCTGTCATCATCCCCAAGAGTGTTCACGAAAATAATGGTGGAAGCATTGGCGCCTCTGCGCCTAGAAGGAATCTCAGTGATTCCTTATCTGGACGACCAGCTGTTTTTTGCTCAAACCAGAGAACATCTTAAGGAAAACTTGGTCAGAGCCTGTGTTCACCTAGAATCCATAGGGTGGATCTTAAACCTCCAAAAGTCGAATCTGATTCCCTCACAGGAAGTGTTATTCCTGGGTTTCTGTATCAACTCTTTGGATCAAAAAATGTTTCTTCCAGAAGAAAAACAGAAAAAGTTGTTGGAAGTGGTGTCACTGTTGCAGTCCAGTCAGCTTCTGTCCATCAGGAAGATCATGTCAGCGTTGGGAACCCAGACCTCTTCCATACCGGTAGTTCAGTGGGCAAAGCTCCATTTCAGACCTCTGCAAAGTTTTTTGTTAAAAACCTGGGATCACCAACAAGATTCATTGGATTCACGAGTGAAGATCCCCACGAGGGTAAAAAGGAGTCTCTGGTGGTGGAAGAACCAGACAAGATATTCAGAAGGCCTGTTATGGTCCTTCCCAACCCAGGTAAGGTTAACAACCGATGCCAGCTCCTGGGGTTGGGGGGCTCACATGAGCAGTTGGTGGGCTCAAGGCTCGTGGTCCACAAGAGAAGCACTGAGGTCCTCAAACTGGAGGGAACTAAAGGCGATAGAAATTACCTTACTGACCTTTGCAGAAGAAGTCCAGGGACAGCATACTCGGATCCTATCAGACAACGCCACAGCGCTGGCCTACATAAACAGACAGGGGGGAACCAGAAGCAGAGTTCTGCAGAACCCAGCAAGAGGCATTCTAAGTTGGGCAGAGCTTCATACTCTATCCTTGTCCGCGGTCCATTTAAAGGGGACTCTAAACAGGGTAGTGGACTTCCTCAGCAGGAATCAAGGATTCTAAGCGAAGTGGCCATTAAATCCAGATGTTTTCCCTGTGATTGTGATCCATCCAAGAATGGATCTCTTTGCGACTCAGGAAAATTCATAAGTGTCTCGCTTCTTCTCCCTGAACAGAAACGAGTCATCACTGGGAGTAGATGCTCTCGCGCACAGCTGGAAATTTCACCTCTACTATGCCTTCCCCCCATTTAAGCTTATCCCTCAGGTCATAACAAAAATCAGAAAGAGGATACGACCGTAATCCTCATCACTTCCTTATGGCCCAAAAGGCCTTGTTTTTCAACCCTTCTACAGGTGCAACTAAAACCGTATTGGTACCTTCCGTTGAGACAAGACCTGCTGTTACAAGGTCCCCTGCTTCACCAGGAAGTAGCAAAGCTAAAACTCACAGCTTGGCTTCTGAGGAGCAGCTCTTGAGGAAAAAAGGTTTCTCGGATAGATTGGTTACTACCCTCCTATCTAGCAGAAAGAAGGTTACCAGAGCAATATATTCCAAAGTCTGGAAAGTCTTCAATTCCTGGTGCACAGCATTCAGCAGATCATTAAAACAGATTTCCTCTATTCTGGAATTCCTGCAAGATGAAGCGGACAAGGACCTAGAGGTCAGCACCCTCAAGGTTCAAGTTGCCGCACTGGGGGTATTTTTGAAAAAATCTATTTCATCAGAACCCTTAGTGATTAGATTCTTTAAAGCTCTCACCCGGTCTAGACCAGTGGTGATCAAAAGTTGTCCAGTATGGGACTTATCAGTTGTTCTACAGGCCCTGGCCAGGGAACCTTTTGAACCCATTCATTTAGCCTCCCTGAAAGTTACTTTTTTTTTTTTTAGTGGCTATTACAACAGCTCGAAGAGTCAGTGAGCTGCAAGCCTTATCAATCAGGGAGCCATTTTTTTCCATTTTTTCAGACCGAATTGTTCTGAAGAGGGATCCTAATTTTTTACAGAAGGTCGCTGCGGTCCAGAGTCGAACCCAGGAGATAATACTTCCTACGTTTTGTTCTAATCCATCGGATAAGAAGGAAGAAGAATTCCATACCCTGGATGTTAAAAGAGCAGTCTTGAGTTACTTTGAAGCCACTAAAGACTTTAGACGTTCAGACGCATTATTCATTTTATTTGCTGGTAATAAAAAAGGAAGACAAGCTTCCAGAGGAACCATTGCCAGATGGTTGAGAATGGTTATCTCAGAAGCCTATTCCCTTACAGGCCAAGAGAGTCCAGCATTATTCATTTTATTTGCTGGTAATAAAAAAGGAAGACAAGCTTCCAGAGGAACCATTGCCAGATGGTTGAGAATGGTTATCTCAGAAGCCTATTCCCTTACAGGCCAAGAGAGTCCAGTGAGTATCCGGGCTCATTCTACAAGAGCTTTGGCGGTGAGTTGGGCAGAAAAAGCTGGTGCCACCCCCGAACAAATCTGTAAGGCAGCTACTTGGACAAGTTTGATGACCTTCGCCCATCATTATAGGTTAGACCTCATGACGGCTGGGGACCATGCTTTCGGAAGGAAAGTTTTGCAGGCTGTTGTCCCACACTAAATGGAGTAAGTCTCGATAATCCTCTCAGGTGCTGTCCTGAAAGTTGTTTTGGAAAAATTCAAGTTAGACTACCGGTAACTTGTTTTCCAATAGGCTTTCAGGACAGCAATAACCCTCCCTTTTTTATTATGTTGCTGTAATACTATGATGTAACTGTGGCTTATGTGTTGCAGCTGGGGCTGAAGGTTCTCTCCAAACGTCTGATGGAATCAACGTGGTGGAATCCTATTTAAGACTTAATTGATGAGGTGTTTCCTGTGGGAGGAGGAGCCATGATCTCTCCGGGTGCTGTCCTGAAAGCCTATTGGAAAACAAGTTACCGGTAAGTCTAACTTGAATTTTTTTTTATTTTCCTTGCATGTCTCCCTCAGATCTACAGTGTCTGCACTTTCAAGTGCACTTGTATTGCACAGTGGTTTTGCCTTTACTAAATCAACCCCATAGTTAGACTAGCTAAGCTGCATATATTAACACTTAGAAATACAACATAGAAAATATATATATATATATATAAACTTTTGTGGCCCCCCAACGAATCTCTGAGTGCCGCTCAGAACTAAGGATGAGCTTGGGAGGTAAGTTTCGGGGAAAAAAACTTAAATTTTACTTAAAGAACTTTGAAGCAAAATAAGGGTCACAGTCTATCAATGCAGCCTGATCAGTGCCCATCAGCAGTCTCTCCATTTCCCATTAATGCAGGCTGCACATCTGCGGCCTCACCATTGCCAATTAATGCAGCCTGCACATTGCCCATCAGCAGCCTCTCCATTGCCCATCTGCAGCCTCACCATTGCCAATTAATGCAGCCTGCACAGTGCCCATCAGCAACCTCTTCATTGCAAATTAATGCAGCCTGCACAGTGCCCATCAGCAGCCTCTTCATTGCAAATTAATGCAACCTGCACAGTGCCCATCAGCCTCTTCATTGCAAATTAATGCAGCCTGCACAGTGCCCATCAGCAGCCTCTCCATTGCAAATTTAATGCAGCCTGCACAGTGTCCATCAGCAGCCTCTCCATTGCAAATGCATGCAGTCTGCACAGTGCCCATCAGCAGCCTTTCCATTGCCCATTAATGCTGCCTGCGCATCCTTGCTCATCTTCAGCCTCGTTGGGGTCAGATTACACAGTACCGCAATCTCCTGTGTACCCGGCAATCAGTCACACACAGTCCCGCCTGTGATAGACAGAACAGTGGTCCAATCCTGGGCCAGGACCATGTGTGACTGATCGCCGGGTACACAGGAGATTGCTGTTATGTGTAATCCGGCGGCGCCCGCCCCCGCCTTCCACTCAGACAGCAGGAATCGGCGTATACATCTTTTGTGGCCCCCACGGCACTCAGGGATTCGTTGGGGGCCACAAAAGATTTTATATATATATATATATTTATATATATAATCTATAGACTTTGGACATGTCTGCATTAAGGTGAAAAACCCTTCTGTAGTGTGCAGCAGCTCCCCAGAGCCCCCCTTTTACTTACCTGACCCGATCGTTCCAGCAACAGGGATGAGCACAGCAGCTCCAGCCACTGTCTTGGGTCCTCATTGGATACATTGATAGCAGCAGGAGCCATTGGCTCTCAGTGCCGCTGAGGGACCCCAGAAGAGGAGGATCGGGGCCGCTCTGTGCAAAACCCTTGCACAGAGAAGGTAAGTATAACAACATGTTTGTTATTTTAAAAAAAATAAAAATATTAACAACCCCTTTAAAGCCCCAACATGCAACCTGCAGTTAGTTCTTTTGGCTGTCTACCAGACCACCGCTGTTTGGACTAAACGCGTTACCAGAGATCCTAGTTCCATCAACAGATGCCTCAGTACACAGTCAGACCATTTACCGCAGCGTTCCACTACTTCGTGAATGGCTCGGCTGACACACTTCATCACATATCTAGGATGAGTCTTTTCTCCATCCAAATGCAAATGCCTGCAAATGCCTGTTTGGTACCTTCCTGGATAAGTACTTGAAAGAGATTACAGGGGGGTGCCTCCACAAGTAGGACTTCTACTCGTAAAGTAAGGAAAGGTTCTTTTTGTCCCTTTCAGTCTTCCAGTTTCAAATCTAAGGCAAGAACATACTCTGTTAAGATGACATAACCCTCCAAACCAGCTAAGGGTGATTCTGGGGCTTCAATAAACAATGCACTTGCATCAAGTAAAATTAGTTAGGCGTTGAAAATTAACATAAAAATGCCGGTTTGGGTTTCACCTGCGCTCCAAACACTGGCAGTGACGTGTCTCAGAAGTCCCGTCCAACGTATTTTGTCAGCAACATTGATCTTTAGACTTCATTTTAGTCTTGTACGTAATTTTAGATTTATTTCATTTTGCACAGGTGTGAGGATTTTATATTGACTGTTTTGGGATGTACCATGGTAATGACCAAAAATCCTGTGTCCTACAAGGTACAAATAAGAAAATAGGATTTTTGACCTATCGGTAAAATCTGTTTCTTGGAGTACAGTGTGGGACATAGGCCCTTTTCTTCTGTCCCCATGATCTTCCTATTGCTTTCTACACAACGGAGGCTAGCGGGGAGAGGGAGGGGTTATATAGGGAATGTTTCTTTTTTTCCAGTGTATAGTCATCTGAAGGTAGCTGTATAAAACCCATGGTAACAACTAAAGATTGTGTCCAGTGCTGTAGTTCAAGAAAAAGATATTACTGATGACTCAACAATCTTTTTTTTGTTTGTTTCCCCACTGCTCTGTTTATCCAGCAAACAAAAATGTCAACAAAACAAAACCTGTGCTTTTTGTGTGGTAAGCATGTGACTCACATCCTTTCCTCCAACATGATAGTCCAGGTGCGGGGGGATTGACGGTGCAGGCACCCAGCTCTGTCACATTAGGGTGAAGAGAATCAATCCTAAACCCTGTGCAAGATCTAAGGCTAGGTTCACAATTATGTAGTTGCCCACAGCTGTATTTGCACAGTCACAGCAGCCCAAATGGGTTGCTACACCTGCAGAATATGCATGGAAACACTTGGTGCTATGTGTTTTTGCAAACAGGAAAATGTGCCACATTTTCAAATGCATGGGGATGCCAGTAAAAATTAATGCCACCTCCCTGCATCTGATAAACAGCAGCGTGTTTTTGCTACTGGTGGGTGAATGCATGTGATTTACACACCTTCTCCTACCTTCAATAGTGTGGGTCTAGTCTTAGTCACAACCTAAAGCTCACATACAGCTTCTTTTCCTTCTTGCCAGCAAACAGAGGAGTAGGAGAGCATCAGGAAAAAAGTACAAGCTGCTGCAGGAACCACCATTAACTATTGACCTTGAACTACAGCAAGGCTCAAAATGTCAAGTCCTGAGCCACTAGCCAGGGCTTAAGAGTTACTCGCCACCAGTTGCCACACCCAACCCCTCCTCTGCCCCACCCCTAAGTCCGCCCCTAAACACGCCCTCATAAATTATCTCATTAAATGACACTGTTAAATGTTTTATGCAGAATGAAGTTCCAAAAATAAATATTACCAACAACTTTAACAATAATAACATAAAGCATATCGGTACCCATCAGTGCAGCCTCACTGTGCCCATCAAATGCAGCTTTATGGTGCCCATTGTTGCAGCCTCACTGTGCCCATTGTTGCAGCCTCACTGTGCCCATCAAATGCAGCTTTACAGTGCCAATAAATGCAGCCTCACTGTGCCCATCAATACAGACTCACCATGGATGAAGGCTTACACACACAGCGGGCGTCTCCCGCTGTGTGTCATGGAGCTGGGTCTGTGTTCGGCGCTGTAACAAGCTAGACCGGCTTGTGAGACACTGTATGTTCTGCACAAAGAAGAACAGGTTCACTTTAAAAAATATAAAGTCACGAGCACTGTTCTCTTGGCAACATTCTCTTGCTTTTAAACATATGATGTTCACTTGATGATGATTGCAATTTTAAATGTATGATGTTTAAATATTTTATGCAGGTGCAACATGTGTACTAAGGAAGAAGTTTTCAGCAAGTCAGTTTTGGATCGACTGCAAAAAGAACAATGTTACAGTGTTCCAGTACATTGGTGAACTCTGCCGCTACTTATGTAAACAGCCTGTGGTAAGTTGAAATGTGCATGTGTACTAGCTACAAAAATAGAACAGCGCAATAAGATAAATTTAGGAATGATATACTGTACTTAGAAATGAACTTAAACATCTATTCCTGCCATAGGCTCCATTCACACCCGAGCATTATGTAGCTTGACAAATCAAAGCTACATGAGCTACTTTTGTGACAGAATTGGGCATTTTTGGCCACACAAACTTGAATGGGAACTCCTGAAAATGTGCAAATCAATTGTTTTTGTGTGTTTTTTCAGGCTTTTTTTAGCCTGTAAAAACTGGTCTCCTCCCCCTAGTGCTTTTTATTGGCTGGCTAAAACAAAAACTGTCCGAAGCTTGAATACATATGTATTCATATAATAATTAAAAGGCATGAAATGTGCTTCTAAAATGCATGTATTCATATGCAAAAATGCTAAAAAAAGTGTTTGACTTGATGATGATGATGGTGATGATGATAATACTCTTAAAACGCCTAAAAACATGCAATATAGAAGTATTACCAAAGTCTAAAAAGGCCAAAATGACGCTCAACAGGGGGGGATGGGTGGTTGTTTGCTGCCCCCCCCCCCAAGAAAAAAAAAAAAAAACACCAGCTGCCGCTGACTTTAGATCCCTGTCAAACAGTCTTTTAAAGATTAGGTTGATCTTTAGTTGCTTATTCTGCATTTTAAGGGAGTAGGCAGAAATGCCAAGTTCTTTCCTTCAAAAATTACATGTTGAAGACAGGGGTAGTCAGAGGCGTAGCGCTACCCATGCAAGAGCCGCTTGATAGATTGGGTTCTCTGTCCTTCTGCCTGGACTCTGAGAACAACCTCAATCCCACTGACAAACCAGATTAACTAAATGGATACTACACTGCTCTGCCACTGGAAACGTAAATATAAATACCCTGTGCACATAGGTTCAGTATAAAAAAGCAAACATCAGACACGTTGGCAGTAAATTAACCCAATATAATGTCACAGGTTGCAGTAAATAGCAGCATGCTCATAAATGAGCAAGTAAAGTAATAGGTCAATCCCAGTTCGCTAGAAAATATGTTCACTAGGGTATGGCAGCATTGAATGGAGTTCTATGCAGATAAAATATAGTAAACCTGGTAATCCACAAAATCAGCAGTAAGTAATGGCAATAGAAAACCGTAACCGAATCATAATCAATACTGCGATAACTCCTCTGTTAAGAGAAGGCTATATCCACTTTAGAGTGTACTCTTTATGAATGGCAGCAATTAAATTTAAAACTACCTAAAGAGGTACCTCTTACTATGAATAATACTGTATGCAAAGTTCTTGTGAAGCAGCTATCTGAGTGAGTAGTCTTTAACCCTAGTTCTTCAGCCGGCTAGTATTGAGGCTCAGTCTTTAGTGGTGCACATGAGTACAGTCCCAGTAAAGTCTGCATGCAGTAAATAATGCTGCTAGTTAGATGGCCAGTCCCTATGTGCTAATTCTCTGCTAGCAGCAACAGGTTCATGGCAGCAGTGTCCTCTCACCAGTCCGAGATACAGCAACAAGGATCTCGCTGTTCACTTCAGCTCACTTCTGGATCTGTCTGGAGGGACTCAACTCCAGTTCTCAGCACATGGCTGCAGATTGATGTGCACGCAGGAGTAGTTTTTTTTCATACCCCAGTCTCCTCGTAGAAAAGAGAGCCTCCCTGTATTAAGCCTGTAAAAAATACAGCCCTCTCTTTATACCCCACTCACATTGGGAATTGTAGTCCAATCGTCCATAGACTGCCATATTAAAGTTTATTTTAAGAACTTCGTTTCCCATGATTCAATGTTGCCAACCCACCACTCACTTGAGCTCCTTCTGCTTGTCAGCTCCCCCTGGTGGATGGAGGCTAGGTAATTTTTAACCCATTCAGCTGAAGTTCATTGGAAGCACAGAGAGCACCGCAGCTCAGTGTCCTAAATCACTTTGTCTCTAGCCAAGCACCTGGCTACAGAGGACATTTAAGAATCCCAAGAATATGACTGATAACTGCATAGGCTCTTCTATTCAATTTTTTTTTTGTACACCACAATGTCTAGAGGAAGAAAAGTATATGCTATAAAAATGTATTTATTTTTTCATGTTGCCCAGAGGAACCAGTCAGTCCAGGTATAAAAATGGGACTGTGGGCAAAATCAAAAATGACATATATGATGCAGTCTCACATTGGCATTAACACGGCAGTCCTTTATTTTTCTAATTTGATCTTGCCAGTAAGTCTGTTATTTTTCAACTTTTTTTAACAGCCCAATGTGTCCAACAAAAATGAAAGTTTGAAAGATGAGACAAACCATTTAACACTGACAGGGATTTTTGCAATATTGTTCATTTAGTTAAAACCGTTATCCCACGAGGAAATAAAGCCAGTTGATGTAACTGCTTTGAAAACATTAGCTGGAGTTAGGTTCTAATTTTGGCAGTCACTTGGGTAAAGTAATTTTTACATCTAGCAGTCCATTTAACACTACCCTATCCACAGTGTGGAACCAGGATGGCTATCTTGCTCCTCCCTAAATACAGTGGAGTGTAGACACCCTAAAGCTGGCTGTTGCAGTCGTTGTTTTTTTGTTTTTGTTGTTTTTTTCATTCATCCAGTGGCCTGATGGGAAAACAAAACAGATTCCTCTATCCACCTCATTTGTGGGAGGATTTCCCCAGCCCCCCCCCCCCCCCCCCCGTGTCAGAAAACACTGATCAGCAGCTGCAGCCACTGATTGAGAAAAGTTTTCCAATCTCCTTTGACAGAAGTCGATCAAACGATCAATTTCTGCACGGCAGAAGTGGCCAGCCTAACGCAGGAAGTGTATTACTGGCCAGATCACTAAAGAAGAATGCAACCACCACAGCTGAAGATCGATAAGATGTTGTATATCATATTTTTTTTAGGTTGGATACGCTTCAACCACTTCCTGCCCGCCGTATAGTAAAATTATGGCGGGCGGGATCCCCTCTCATTCTGGAACGACATTGTATGATGTTGCCCCAGTGTCACTGCTCTTGCGCACCCGTGGGGGGGGCACGGCTCTTTACCCACGTGATTGGCTGTGTCCAATCACAGCCAATCACATATAAACACGGAAGTGCCGTTTATCTGCTTTCCTCGCCTCACACTGACAGAGTGTGAGGAGATGTGAGCCGATCAGTGGCATCTCTTCGCAGGGGACAACCTGTACAGGTGATCGGGGCATTGATCATCAGTACCCAGATTATCAGTGCAGTGATGCCAGTCAGTGACCATCAGTAAGTCTGCTATGTATTTTGGGAGATCTTTGGGCTCTATGTGCTGAAGTTTAATTTGCTGCCAATTTCAACATGTCCTCCTTCTTTTTTTTTTTTTTCTTTTTTTTTTGTAAATGTCACTTTTTCTGTAGCACATCTTACAGCAAGAATAAAAAAAAAATTGCGTACGCTCCCCCCTCCCCCAGAATTCATGGTAGACCATTTTGAGTCTGGTATGGATTTTGGGAGGGTATCTCATGCACTTTTTTTCTTTTTTTTTTTGGAGGTCCCCCACAAAATTTATACAAGACTTATCTGGTACAGAAATTAAGGGGGACTGCACACCAAATTAAACTAAAATATAGTGCAAGGTTTCCCTAAAAATCCATACTAGACCCTTAATCCAAGCATGTAGCCTGGCTGGTAAGGAAATGGGGGGAAGATGAGTGTGCATAGAATGCATTAAGGTGAAAAACGGCGAGGGTTTGGAACCCCTTTAAGTCAAGTATTTGCTACAAAACAAAACCAAAGAAATTCCTGGCTCAACTTACTGAGCAGTCTGCTAACCAACTGAATTGTGTCTATCAGTATGTGTTTAAAAACAGGGGTTTAGTTTGTACACATTTGCAAATACATGCGTAAGCTACAAAGCCCCGTCAAGGCACCCCAGTATTTTCTGTAGTCCAAACTCTCTAAATTTTGAGAGCCTTCACAGTGAAAGTACATTAATTATAATGGATAGGCAGAGGGCAGGTGAGCATGGAGGGAGCCCACCCCTCCTTAAAGGCACAGGGGGGGGACTGGACACCCAGCATATAGCACCATGGCAGCAAAGGTGTCCAGCACATCACCAGTATTTTAACAGTACAAACAAATGGCCACTGCCCTCACCTATAACTGGCCTTTGCAGCAAGGAGCACATGGGCAACGCATGCAAAACAAAACCACAGAAATTCCCGGTTCAACACACCGACCAGCCTGCTAACCAACTGAATTGTCCAGTCTAACCATATGCATTAAAAACAGGGGTTTACTTTGCCCCCAAAGGCCAGTTATAGGTGAGGGCAGTGGCCATTTGTTTGTACTGTTGAAGTATTTGCTCCAGTTTTTAAATAGCATTACCAACACAGGTAGTTATTACTACAGCCACTTAAGGAACCAGTTGCTATAGCATTGACAGATTCCTAAAGAATAGCTGCCAGTTTACAGATTTGGAAACTGGTGGTAATTAGGAACAGAGGTACACCAGTGCTCAAAGTGGGGCATGTCCATGCTGGGAAGCTGTCATGAATGTGACCACTTCCTGCACAGATCAATGCACATATTCACTAGCACACCATGGATCTTCAAATGTTGTCCAAAGCTTTTATTGCAGAAAGATCACATCACAAAAGAAAAAGTGAAACGTTTCAGAACCGCAAAGGACCCCTTCGTTGGGCATCACATTAACAACATTTGAAGATACATGGTGTGCTAGCAAAAATGTGCATTGATACGTTATGTGTATGGTATCCGGCTGGTAGTCACTGCAGCAACCGCTACCGACGAGCCCTATTTCGAAGAAGATGTGCGATGGGAATATAGACAAGCTTCCTGCACAGGGCTCTATGCCCAGCCCCATTCAGCTGTCTGCCAAGATACTAGAGATATCAGTACAAAATATGGCAATGCCCATATTTGGAAAATTAAAAGTTCACAGTAGAGAACCAATGGCGCATAGCCTGTTGGGTGGGTAGAGCCTAATTGCGAACAAGATACTAGTTTCCCATCAGGTCTGCTTGCTTATTGGTAGTGGTAGTGGGCAGATTTAAAAAAATGCTATAAGACTGAATAGCCACTATGGATCTGCCCACTGGTAAACCCGGTCAGCCAAAAGCAAGGCGGTTTAGATGGGGAACTAGTCTCCCTGTTCCAAATAGGCTCTGTCCACTCTGGCAGGTACATGAATCTGGCAGAAATACTGCCAATTTTAGGGTGAAGGCACGATAGAATTCTAAAGGGTATCTTTGTTTTTTTATGTAAAATGTATGTGCTATTTTGATAAACATTATTATTGTGAATCAAATGATTTTCTGTACGATACAGATTTTCTGCAAAACATCTAAAACACAGTCTGAAAGAATTTGAACCCAGTTAGGCTGGACGAAATATGTAGGTGTCTGTTTTCTGCCAGCTGCCTTTACTGAAAGCCTATCTTTGTTGCCTTCTGCTAGTAATATAGAATATTGCCATGTATTCAGGAATGTCGCCAACTCCCGCTCAGTGAGCTATGCTTCTGCTCTCACAGATATGTATGCTAGGGGCGTGTGAAATAGATAGTCATTCACAGAAAAATCACGTTTATCAGAGCTCAAATTTGCTAATAGCTGATTTCTTTGCATTAGGAAATGTGTGAAACTTATGAAGGCTTAGAATAACCTTGCAGATGATTTTGAAAACTGAAGGAACAATAAAACGGTTACCAACACCAGCTGATCAGACCCCTTTTCAATATCTTTAAACTTTTGATTGACCTTTTTCTTATGCCGCGTACACACGCAGATGGTTTTTCCGACGGAATTCCGCTTAACCTTGTCTTGCATACACACGGTCACACAAGTTCTCTGAACTTTCGACCGTCAAGAACGCGGTGATGTACAACACTACGACGAGCCGAGAAAATGAAGTTCAATGCTTCCGAGCATGCGTTGAATTGTTTCCGAGCATGCGTAGGAATTTTGCGCGTCGGAATTGCTACAGACGATCGGAAATTCCGAAAAGGAACTTTTTCCGCCGGAAAAATAGAGGACCTGCTCTCAATCTTTTGCTGGCGGAAATTCCGCCAGCAAAAGTTCGATGGAGCATACACACAGTCGGAATTTCCGAACAAAATTTCACATCGGACTTTTGCTGGCGGAATTTTCGATCGTGTGTACGGGGCATTAGATGGTACAATGTTGAAAAATATCAGCAGAATAATACATTGTATTATAAAATGCCAATGAACCATCATTTTTGTATTGTAAACACAACAAAATAACTAATTAACAAGTGAACCTAAAGTATATGAAAACCCTCACCTTGTAAAACAACCCATTCATTTAAAAATAGAAGAAAACAGGCAAAACATTTTGAGTATAGAAAAAATGGGTAGAGATGTTCCACGCTGATGGCAGATAGTGTGATAATATGAGGGCTGCTGCCTCCACTGAGACCACTACCTAGGTAGGGTCTAATATGAAGGATTAAGAGGGATAGTGGGTATGGCGCTGCTCTTAAATGTGTGTGTGTGTGTGTTATGAAAACTGCTGCGTGCTATGTGCAACCAAATCTAAACTAAAAAAACAAACTCACTGATGCTGATGAAGTTATTAGTGTTAAGCCATACACATTCACCTCATGTTATATACCGTTTTATATGCTGGTGATAAAGTGGCAAGTGTTAATTGAAAATACACACAATCTCTGCAAAAATGAATAAACTAACTCGCAATAATTTTTTATGGTGAAAAAGACCAGTCCATAAGTGGTTAGATACTGATGCGTGGATCAGTCCATATTGTGTTTATTCACTATTGCAGAGATTGTGTGTATTTTCTATTAACACTTGCCACTTTGTCACCAACATATAACTTACTGTATGTAACATGAGGTCAATGTGTATGTATTATATGACTTTACACTAATCACTTCATCAGTATCAGTGAGTTTGTTTTTTTTAGTTTAAATTGGTTGCACATAGCATGCAGCACTTTTCATAACACACACATGTTTAAGGGCAGCACCATACCCACTAAAACATTTTGTGTATTATGACATGGGGTAGTTGGCTCTTGTGGTACATGAGTTTTTTTAAACAGTGAATCCACAGCTGACAGGAACTATATTTTGAAGGGGCCTGGTAGCCAACTTTTATTAAAACGGCAGAAAACAAAACAACAGTCTAACATAGTTTCCCATGCAGGGGATCTTCTCCACCTCCAGCAGAATATAAACACGTCACCTGGTTCATAAGCTTACTCAGCTTCAACTGCAATACCACGCTGTACCTCTTGCTAGTCTCTCTGACTGTGTTGTGCAGCTCTCCTGGATACTTGGCTCTCTACGTTTTAGTGGCAGCTCCCTGCTGCACAGCTCATATGGATTGTGGTTCTCCTGACATCCTGATAGGAGCCAATCTGATTCCTGGAACGAGACTTGCTGTCTCATGGCTTCTGTCTGGGCTCCTCTGACCCCTCAATGAGAGCCTCTGTCTCCTGGATGGGGCCCCTTGACCCCTGGTTGAGACCTGCAGTTTAAAAACTCTTAGCTATCCTCAGATCTGAGTATATAACAACCCTGCACACCTTTGTACTCAGCCAGGTTGCAGGCGTCTAGTAAAATCCGGACACAGGATTGGATGTTCTGATCCAGCACTACATATACTCTATATTCTGTACATACTATATATTCTTTAGTGCTGGATCAGAACATTAAACCCTGTGTCTGGCTTTTACTAGATGCCTGCAACCTGACTGAGTACACAGGTGTGCAGGGTTGTTATCTACTTAGGTCTGTATAAAACATTATAAATACCTTTTTTTTAATCCCCTCTTTTATATGTGATCAAATAACCTCCTGTTCTCAGCTGCATAATTGCTGGAGGAGGAGAAACAGCAGCATGCTGATCTTCCCACTGAATGGCTGTGCAGGGGATGTGTGTCAGGACAAGTCTGATCATTGGAGGAATTCCCAGCACAGCTAGAGGTGTGGTGTGGTCAGTTTTTGATAGTAAAGCGGAGGGACTCTCAGGAACACCAGGTATTCCACACAAAGGAAGCGATACAAAGAGAACAGGATACTTTTTCATACAAGTACATGGTACAGCAGGCACATATCAGGAATATGAAATTTTGGATTTACATATTCTTTAACCCATTACTGGGGTTGGAGAGGTGGTTATGACCATCTCTTGTGTATCTTTGATCACTTCCCTATATATTTATTTTTCAGAAAAATATATGCTGTAATAGGGAAAAACTGCTAATTTAAGGTAACCGTCTAAGATTATCAATACAATAAAAGTGATATTTAGCAGTCTTTCTGAGGTTGTTTGTTTAGGCTTGAATAATACAAAAGCGATGTTAACTGATGGTTTTGAATTTGTTTGCCCGGGATGTTAGTGATGTTCGCTTTGGTGTACCATTTCATATACCTGAATGTGAACGTTAGCTGTTAGATTTCCTTTATTTAAACCATATAATTGTATTAGATGCCACGAGTAACAGATATACTAAGTTTTCATTTAGCATGTTTTGCATAGATGAGCCTAAAGATTTGGTTTAATTGTTTGCCATCTATTCAATAAAGATCATAACCTGTTTGAGACTTGGGTATAGGTTCAAATACTCCTAAATGGATTGTCTGTTTATTGTTATGAAAAATGCACCACACAGAGCCCAAAACCATTACTTGGCCAAAAGTCAAGACCTACATGGTCTTAATGGTAGTCTGGGCCAGGAAACCAGGCCAGAGTGATTGTGGGAAATAGCAAGCCATCTGGTCATCCAATATATTGTAGAAGCATTAATGAATATTTTATGTTAAAAAGCAATAAGGGGTTGGTGGACAGTCATGAAGAAAGATCTCCAGTGTAGCAAGGAAACTTATTCAAAATTCCAAACCAAAGGCACCATCGTTTTCCGCTTATATGGATGAATGAAATCTTGCTGTGGGTTATATGGCTTTGTGTACACCCTCCTTGCTTATTAAGCTTGTAATTTTTATAAGTGCCAAGTCACATACATTGCCAAATAAGAGAGCCTTGAAGATATACTACTAACAAGGTGAAACATGTGGAACAAAGTGTCATCAGGTTTGAATTAAAAATTCCAAGCAAAAGACTAAGGCTTACAGTGTATGTGTTAATACAAGTCAAACAGATCTGAAAAGCAGATAGAGGTAGAATTGTAATCACAACAAAGTACAGTGCAGAGTATAAAGTTTAAATCAAGTTCCAAGAAGATCTAGGACAGGATCATATTGTGCTTTTGACCCTGTCATAGATCTTTTTGTAACTCCGCCAAAAAAACAAAGTGTGTTTGGTTTTTTTGTTTTTTTGCTTTTTTAAAGGTTAAAGGTTGAATCTACCCAAAATGTATCCAGTTTTTGTAGATGCTTGCAAGTTAAACCACCTGAGAGTTCTATATCGCTAGGAGACTCTGTTAATGAGATCTTTAGCCCCTTAAAGCGTTTGTAAACCCTCGCTATTTTTTGAATAAAAATCACAAACATGCCTATACTTACCTGCTCTGTGCAATGATTTTGCACAGAGCAGCCCCGATCCTCTTCTTCTGGGGTCCCCTGCCGGCGCTCCAAGCTCCTTCTCTTCATAGGGTGCCCCCACGAAATGCTGCTCTCCATGGGGGCACCTGTGTGTCCACTGACACAGACAGCGGGATGTGGCCCAGCCCCCCGCTCCCGTGTCACAGCTTTTGATTGACAGCAGCGGGAGCCATTATGAATCTGTCCAATGAGGAGAGCGACAGCCGCTGAAGCCGCTGCGCTTGTGCACATCGCTGGATCGGATCCGGATCGGGCTTGGGTAAGAAAAAGGGGCGGTCTTGGGGGCAGCTGCAGCACCGAAGGTTTTTCCCCTTAATGCATACAATGCATTAAGGGGAAAAACCGTAAGGCTTTAGAACCACTTTAAATTCTTTTGATCTGCACATTTATACTCTCAATGAGATGATTTATGTATTCATTTTAAGACTGTAAAGGGAGGTGCTGAAAAACTGCACTCTCACTTTTGGGTGGGTTGACCCTTTAGATATATGCAACATAAATACTGGACAAAAACACAACAATTAAAGTGACATTAGAGGCTGATTTTTTTTTATAACAAACATGTCTTTTGTCTGCCTGATCTGTGCAGTGATTTTGCACAGACCAGCCCTGAGCCTCCTCTTCTCAGGGTCACCCACCGGTGCGCCTGACCCCTCCCTCCTGCTAAATGCCCCCACAGCAAGCAGCTTGCTATGGGGGCACCAGCAGGCTCACTCCCGAGCTGCTGCTCTGTGTCCGTATATAGACACAGAGCGCGGATTGGCCCCATTGGCACACTGGCTGTGATTAACCATAGCGGGAGCTCCTGCTGCTGCCTCAGCCAATGAGGAGGCAGAGACCCTGAACAGCCACTGCTCTCGTGCACATCGCTGGATTGAGATGGGGCTAAGGTGATTATTAGGTGGGGCTGGGGTGGGGGGGCTATTGCACACAGAAGGTTTTTGTCCTTTATACACAGAATGAACGAAGGTAAAAAACCCTGAGCCTTTAGACCCACTGTAAATGTAAACCAGTAATCTTAAAAAAGAGTAAAAGGCCAGCCACATTTTGGTGTTCTTGATTGAAGCTGAATGTGAAAAGCAAAATTCTCTCTTACAGTGGGGCTGTCCCTACACTGCAATGGTTAAATGTTCATTTATGTCTAAGTAACTGAGAAAAGCATTGCACTTGCCTGATCCTTCACTCCCCAGGCTGTTCTGCACTGCAAGTCTGGTCCCCACAGCCTCTTCTCCCCTGTGCTCTGGCGGTCAGCTGCCTTCTGACAGCATCAAGATCAATGCAGGGCCCATAGCCCTGCTTTGGACATGAGGATGCTGAGAAACAGTCCACCGTTGGAACACTCGTGGGTGCTGTCTGCCAGGGAGTGAAGGAATGGCTAAATAATAACTGCTTTTCCTGTCCCCTAGACATAAACAAGCATTTAACCTTTGCATTGGGTCCTAGACCCACTGCAAGGGAGGATCTTTACTTTTTTCCTATAGCTGGGCTTAGAGTTTTTACGATACAATAAAAGTAAATGTAGGTATTGATAAAGGGATATATAAAGTACAAGAACAATCAAGTACTTTCAAACATGAATAAATACAGTAACTGAACCAGATTTCTCAAACTGTAGAAAATTAATTTAGACTTAATGGAATTGCAAATCAAATAGCAAAAGTAACTACAGTACTTTATTTTAGTCCTACAAAGATGAGGTTTTTTTTCAGAAAAAAATTAAATGTTAAGCCCTATGTACATTTATTTATTTATTTTATTTTCTTTTTAGAGAGAAGGAGAAAAAGATCACAAGGTCCGTATGGCTGTTGGTAATGGTGTTCGCAGTGATGTATGGAAAGAATTCCTTGCAAGGTTTGGTAACATCAAGATGTGCGAGCTGTACGGAGCTACTGAAGGGAATATTTGTTTCATGAACCATACTGGAAAAATTGGATCTGTTGGGCGCACTGGTTTCTTTTATAAGGTAATGTATTGGAGATCTAGATGGCATTTTCTTCTGCAGAGCATTGAAAAACATGATGTCTTTTGTTACAAGTCAGAGGCGGATCCAGAGTCTAGTCTTCTGAGGTGCATTGCCAGAAAAAAAAATTGCAGGCAATTTATCAGGGAAATGGCTGGTGTTGGTGCTTCTATCATCCTGGCACCATGGTTGTTATGGTGTTAGGATGATTTAAGCGCATTATATCTATTATTACATTGTTATATAAAATGAAATAGTTCAACTCACCATAATGCAGAACCAGTGGGAGCTCTGAGCATGTCACCTGCCACCAGATGCAGATTGTCACTTGCCACGTCACCTGCCACACGTTGCGGATTGTTACTTGCCATGTCACCTGCTACAGGTTGCGGATTGTCACCTGCCAAACGTTGAGGATTGTCACTTGCCTCTACAATTGTCACTTGCTGTGTCACTTTCCTGCTAAGGTGGGGATTGTCACTTCCTGTGTCCCAGAGTGAAGTCAGGCAGCAGAGAGAACTTCATCTAAGGCTAAACACGGGCGCGACCTCTCTGCTGCCCGCGGCTGCCTGCACAGTGTGGGCAGAACTGCAGGTATGTAGGGCCGGGCACCGGGTGGTGAAAGATGATGTCATCTCTCTGCTCCCCGCCCACCGGCCCACTAACTGGCCAGCCTCCCGCTCACCCACCGAGCCGCCTGCTCACCCACCAAGCTGTCCGCCAAGCCGCACATCCGCTCACCCTCTGAGCTTCTTGCACATTCACCCGTCTGCCGAGCCGCCCGCTCGCTCACCCGCAACAAATTTCTCGGGGATTCGCCCCTGTTACAAGTGTTGCGTTACAATTGATCTATAAGTGCAAAAAATACTGTTATGTGCACATTTACAGGGTAATTACAAGGAAAGGAATTGGCCCTCCTATCTGTTATCTTGGGACTACAAAATTATTAGCCTTTATGTTGTAGAGATGGAAGAATGGGTGGGTCTGATTAATTTAGCATAAGAAATGGCTGACAACACTTAAGCCTGGTACACACTATAAGTTTCAGAGGGCTAAATTAATTTTTTTTTTTTACCGATTCCGATGTTAGTGTGGTGATCTCCCCTGCTGAGCTATTGTGTTCTGACAGGGGGGCTGATTCCCCACTCCACCGGAACACACTGATCAGATGTTGGTTTTCCAGCTTCTGAATTTTGGCCTCTAGCGGAGGAGGAGCTGTACACATGGACTGAAAGTGCTCTTCTGGCACATCAACCATTTTGTTTTCTCTATACTTGCAGGGCCTTTAACCACTTGGACAATTCTCACATTTTTTGGGGGAGAAAAATTATTCTTTGAATTTTATTGAAGTCAAATGCAGTGTAGTACTAATTTTTTTGGTTAAAAATTAAAATGATGTTATGCTGAGTAAATGGATGCAAACATGTCTCACTTTAAAATTGCGCACACCCATGGAACAGTGCCAAACTGATACGTTAAATGATCCATATGCAATGCTTTAAAAGTTTTTACAGGTTACGAATTACACAGGAGTTCTGGCCCTAGAATTATTACTCTCACTTTTATGTTTGTGGTGATACCTCACATGTGTGGTGTGATCCTCATTTACATATGTGTGCGGGCCTATGTGCCTTTGCATGTGAGCACAGGGGTGCTTTAACCACTTTCTGCGCGCACTACAACCGAAAGACAGCTATAGCGCGGGCTTCCAGTGACATCCATAGACCTCCTCCTGTGATCGTTCTGCTCGCGTGCCCCGCTCTGTGATCTAGTCCTTCAGACTCGGCTGATAACCGAACAGGGTCAAGGGCCAATCACAGCGGCCCTTTACCACGTGATCAGCTGTCAGTCAATGACAGCTGATCACGGAAGTAACAGAAGCTACCTCATCAGTGCCCATCAGTGAAGCCTCATCAGCGCACATCCGGGTAGGAGAAAAATGACTTGTTGGCAAAATTTTATAACAAACTATGAAAAATGTTTGTTTTTTTTTCTTTAGCAAAAATAAAAAAAACATGTGGTAATTTAATACCACCAAAAGAAAGCTATATTTGTTTGAGAAAATGTAGTTTGGGTACAGTGTTGCAATGACCGCGCAATTGTAATTCAAAGTACAACACCGCTGAAACCTGAAAATTGGCCTGGGCAGGAAGGAGGTATAATTGCCCAGTAAGCAAGTGAATAAATTAGTTTTATTTTATTTACTTTTTAGTTTTTTAGTTTTTTTTTTAAACTTTATTGCTTTTACAAGGGATGAACATCCATTGTGATAGCATGGGCCATGACAGGTCCTCTTTATGGAGAAATCTGGGGTCTATATCTCTCACAAACAAGTGGCCACCGCCCCCACCTATAACTGGCCTTCACAGCAAGAAGCACATGGATGGGCAATGTATGCAAAACAAATCCAAAGAAAATTCCCAGCTCAACTCACCAGCCTTTCTGCAAACAACCTAATTTTCCTGCCTTAACAGTTTGCATTAAAAACTGGGGTTTCATTAGCACACATTTGCAAATACACGCTTAAGTTGCAGAGCCGTTCCAAGGCACCCAAGTATTATCTGCAGTCCTAACTCTTGTAAATTTATGAGAACCTCCATAGTAGCACATGCATTCTAATAGATAGAGAGCAGGTGAGCCTGGAGGTAGCCCTTCCTAAAGGAACAGGGGCAGATTGGACACCCCACATATAGCACAATTATATCTCTCCTCTGACCTCCAAACATAGCATTTGGAGCTGCTCACTCACACCTGCACACCTGTCAAATTAGGACCCACGGCTAAGTTCATACAGCCAATGCGACCCAATAGAGGAACAGGAGGCTCTAGCCACACAAACAAACTGCACATTCACGCTGTATGGACCAGAGAACCTGTGTGAATGAGCCCGTAATTTACTAAATTACGTTGCAATTTTTTAACAACCCAGTTGGGGTGGGGACTTTGAAATATTAGGGGTCTAAACAGACCCCTGATGTCTCACTTTTGAGACAGAGAAAGTGTTTGAGGACACAGAATCCTCAATCCGTTTCTTTGCAGCCTCAGATGTACTGCAAAATGAATGAACAGGATGCACTATGTACAGGGGGGGGGGGGGTTGACGCACAGCAATGCTTATGGGGGAGGGTGAACATTGTGGTGGGGGAATAATTGCTGGAACTGATCCCCCTGTGGTTCCCCCTGCAGCAACTAAAAGCCATCAGAAGGGAGAGAATGACAAGCAGGCTATGCTGCAGGGGAAGCCAAAGGGGGATCAGTTTCAGTAATTGCCCCTCCCCTGCCGCACTGATCACCCTCCCTTTTATATGTGCAGGCATTTATAGGATTTATATTTGTGTATAGATGATGCACTGACACAGTCTGTGTTTATCAAATAGCATATACATATTTTTATCATTACAACTTGAAGATTTAATGAGCACTAGTAACATTATATCATTTATCTCATATACAGCTTGCATTTCCCTTTGAACTAATAAAATATGACATTCAGAAAGATGAACCAACAAAAAATAAACATGGGTGGTGTGAAAGTGTCAAGAAAGGTAATCATTTTTTTCTTCTTAATTATGCTTTCTTGAGCACGTCCTATACTGTATATATATAAAGCTCAGTTGTACGTTAAAAAAATATATACCAATGCAGGTTAAAATAACACAGCACTATTTTTTTTGTCCAAAGTTCCCCTGGCCCCAGCAGAAAATGTACTTCCTGTCTGGAGGCTACAGCTATAGGCCACTGCAATTTATGTGATAGCGGTGATCTGTGTACAGCAGTTCGACATGCTCCCTGCCTTGTCACCACTACAGTGTTTAAATCAGCAGGGAGATGAGCATTGAACCTGCTTATAATGATGTCTTGTATTTAGAGTGGTTGTAAACCTCAAACATGAAATAAGAACAACGCACATCCCTCTTTAGTGTGTACTTGTCTCAATTAACAGCACAAAGTGTCACTTTTGTGTGATGCTTCATTTCTCTGCTATCAGCATGAATCACTTCTGACAAGTTTTCCTGACACCAAGAGAAAAAAGGTGACAGGGGAGGGATTGCCAGCGGATTGACAGCCTCAGCTCTCTTCCTGTGTGCAGTGTATAAAATTTACTTTAGAAATGGTTAAGAGAAGAAATAAAACATTTTAATTTAGCAGCACTGTTACTTAGTGGTCTCCCTGACAGCTATGAGACACTTGTCACAGCACTTTATGCTCACCCCAGATGATGAGCTTACCCTCGAATATGTTAAAGGCAAGCTTATGGATGAATAAAAGCTAAAAACAGAAAGTGCAAACCGTAAAAAAGATCCTATTAATAGTAGCATGCAGCATGAAACCAATAAATGTTTTGTGTGCAGAAAGACAGATCACTTAAAGGCAAGCTACAGAATTTGGAAAGCTAGAATGAATCAACAAAAGAGACAAGTTCAGCAAGAGGCCAAAAATCTTAAAGAAGAAATAGAAGACGCTTCAGCTACTAAGGCTAGGTTCACACTGATGCGGTGCGAGTTGAATCTGTTTTGCAGTGTGATTTTTCAAGTAGCAACTGCAGTGCAAGTTTATACGGTTCAGATGCTATTCTGATGGGTTTTTGATTTGGATACAGCTGCGATGTCTGTCTATCTCTCTCTCTCATAAGAGAACTGCATGCTGTTTCTATTCAAGTCTATAGAGCTAAAAAATCGCACTGCACTAAACTCGCACAGGATCCTTTTTAAAATCGCATTGGATTTACACTACATATATGTGAACAGCCTCCACAGAAACTCATGTTATTTCACTTGTCATACGATCCCATGCGTTCTGAAACGCATCAAATCTTATCAGTGTAAAGCAAGGTTATTGTGCTTTTCACTCCAAAGAGAACACCTCATCATTTTTACCTGGAGCATTAACTCTGGGGCTACAAGTCATATATATATATATATATATATATATATATATATATATATATATATATATATATATATATATATATATATATATATATATATATATATTCCTCTTGAATGTCACCTATTGCCAGTGAAAAAGCTACCCAACAAGGAAATGTAGTGGCATGCACATGTAATAGATGTAGTATCCCAAAAGGAGGCCAGGCACTAGCAAAAAGAAAATCACAGATGAACTGTATCAGCTTAAGTGCAGTCAAGTGAAAACACTGTCAAAAAGATAAAACATTTGAGTGAGCTGTATTCATACCTGGCACTTCCTGACAGACACTGGAATCATGAATCTATTAAGACTCTGAAGATAGGTATGGCAGTGACATAAAAATTGACCCATGCAGTTAAAAAAAAAAATGAAGTGCACCAATTGCATTACCAGAATATATTTTCCCAAAAGTAGCAAAAGCAGAGCCTGACAGCCCCTGGACTTAAATCACTCTGATCTATGTGGTGCTTTGAAAAGTAAGACTTCAGAAAAAATACTTATTGATGATTTATACAACAAAGATTAAGTTCCAGATAAACTTGAACATTGTCTTGCCCAAATAAGCAACAAATTTGGCAAACGCCTAAAATACTCCATGCAGATAAGGGTAGAGTACACAAGTGTTAAAAACACAAGCTATTTTGAAGAAGCATGGAATGATGTTCTCTCCTACTGTACCATACTATCCAGAGGCGCTTTCAGGTCACGTCACTTCTGGGTCCTTGCTTCTAATTTTGCCTCCCAACAGCAGTGGAACGCACGCCTATCACTGAGCGTGAGCCGGGCGGTGTGCGGCTTCCACCAGCATTCCATGCAAGACATCCCTAGTGCCGGGACAAGGCACTGAAAAATGTAAGCAGGCATTTTATGTATGTAACTCCTTTTTAATAAAGCAGTATTACGCTATATGGTTCCCTTCCTGTCTTTCATTCCCAATGGGTCACCATGGTGGAGAGGTGGATGCAGCTAAACAAGTCTCCTGATTCATCCCTATTTTAAACAAACCACAGGATTTCTCAGCCAAACGCTTTCAGACCTTCTTTTTAATTGAAAGAGGTCATGGCTATCTGGTGAGCAGCACATTGGGTGTGTTTTTGAATCCGTTGTCAAATGGTGGAGTATTTATATTGCACATTATTGGCTAATTGAATTTCTTTTTTTACTGGAGATTTTTGGACTTTTAAAGACACTTGTGACATTTTTGTTTCAAAATTATTCAACCACTTGTCTTCTATGTTTTATATGTGGTCTTAATTGTTATATTTAGTTTAACCATTGGCCAATTCACACAGTGGGAAGAAAAGAAATGGTTGCTAAATGGGTATTACCATGCTGTTATACAGATATAGGTGCAACAACCATTCTCATTACATACTGTATAGTGTGATTACTAGTTCTGCCACTAGGTGATAGTGTTCTTGGCTAATGTAATATTCTTTCTAGTTGAAATACACAGTTATGATGGTATTTACCATCTCTACATTTTTGTTGTTTTTCCATTAAAGCAAGAAGTGCTCAGCCATGTGCATAGCTCCCAACTTTCCCTGATTTCGAGGGACTGTCCCTGATTTGGGACAAAGTCCCTCTGTCCCTTTTTCCTCCTCATTTGTGCCTCATTTTAGTTGTATATAAAATGCACTCTTTTTCATTTCAAAAAGTGTTTCCTAGTGCTAAACCTTTCATCCAATTTTTAAATTTCTGCATTTGTAAATTCAAAAAGCCACTTGTAAAAAACACTTGTGGGTTGAACTTAATCTTCTTTTTTTTGTATAGTTCTCCTTTTAAGGGGGTGTCCTATGCCTACATATTGTTGCTAATGGGTACCCCTTGTTCCCGTCTCAAAAAGTTGGGAGGTATGCATATGTCCAACAACATCTTGATTGGTCAGAGTCATATCTGCAGCAGCTTTCTAACATGAAGGCAGAGATGTTACTATGTACATACAGTATCTGGATGTAGTCCTATTTAATGCAGAGATTGATGTAAATAGTCAAAAAGTAGTCCATGATGATGATTTATAAATCCGTGGCTATGAGATTTTAGTACAATGCATATTTCACAGGCAAAGCACTAACATGCTAGATGAGTCTCCAACTAAAGACGAGCAAATTGTTCTGCTTAAATCCAGGTCTTGCATGGGTCATCCTCACTTGACTGCTCACAGACAGAGGATGGAATGCTAATCTCTACTGAAAATGCAAGGCCAGGCTTACACTTTTTATATCCTTTTATATCCTTTTATATTCTTTTTAATCCTGTATTAATTATGATTGAAAGGAGCAGGGCCTTTACACGTATATTGTGTATGGCTAGCAACATTGTATAGTCAACAGTGTTGAATTTTAAATGGGAACTGTAACCTTTGTAATATATTGTGCTGCAAAATATTTTTTGCTTTGCTGTTCATTCCCATTGATTCATGTTTATTGTGAATTTTAAAGTTGGGTCAACTTTAAAGGTGGTCTGCCAATAAAAAATACATTTGTGGCCATCATTGGTCATTTGCTCACTACTCTTGCAAGTACATTCAAGCTATTACTACTGTACATTCATTACCAATGACCTGGTTTTCTATCTGCTTTCCTTATAATAGGTGAAACTGGGCTGCTTCTATCTAAAGTGAATCATAGCAACCCTTTTTTTGGTTATGCTGGAAATAAAATACACACAACAAAGAAGTTAATGTGTGACGTGTTCAAAAAAGGAGATGTCTATTTTAATACCGGTGATTTGATGATGCAGGATCATAATAATTTTTTGTACTTCAGAGACAGAATTGGAGATACTTTCAGGTAATATATTCGTCTATTTTAAATATGTTGGCTTTTCAGTTACAAATTAAACAGCATATTTTTTTTTATGCGGGTTTTTCAACGAACAATGTTTTTTGGGTTTTTTTCATGCAAATCAGGGATGCTTTTGGAAACCAGTCTGCTGTGTTTACAATACTCTAAAATTCCATTCTCCCTCTTATACATTTAGTAGACAATGGTGGAGAACTTGTTCTAAAAGGTAGCATACAGAAAAAAAAAACTGAATCTATTTCTGAACCCAGCTCAAGTGAGAAGGCCCCATAATTCCACATAAAATGATTCCACATCAATTATGTACATTGCAAGGCTTTGCAGGCTCTTACCTGCTCTTACTTTATGGAAAATGGATTCCAGTCACTCCCTGCATTCTCTAAGTTGAAGTGGAAGGCAAGTCAAATCCTAATGCCTGGTACACAGGAAATTAATTTTTTTTTTTCGTTCAGTCCCCCAAAAAACTAAGGAGCTCGCTGTACTAACTATGTGATATTAGTACAACGATATCCTCGCTGTGATATTGTGTTCTGACAGGTGGACTGCCCCCCTGCCAGAACACATCGGTCAGATATTCAGTCCATGTGTACCAGCCTTTACTAAGCTTGAATCTACTCCCACCGCCATTCTAAGCATATTCTATCTACCCTGTAAAAGTAAAGATGCCTATACTTACTCTGAAGCAATTTTGGTCTGGTCACATGATCTCTCCAGTGCTGGCTTCTGTGAAGAGGAGAGATCACTGACAATGGCAGCAGAGCCTGCGCGATGATGTCACCCATAGGCTTAGTATGGGGCATTCATTATCTGCTGTCCCTTCTCTACACTGAAGCTGGCAATGGGACCCGATCTGAACCAAAGCAGCTTCACAATAGGTAAGTATAGACAACTTTCCTTTTACAGGGTAGATAGAATAGGCTTAGAATGGGTGTGGGAGTAGATTTAAGCCTAGGTTTTGACTTGCCTTCCAATTTAAAGCAGTTGTAAAGGCTCAAGGTTTTTAACCTTAATGCATTTTCTGTATTAAGTTAAAAAAAAAAAATAGGAGTTTACTTCCTATACTTACCTGAGCCTGATCTTGATCCAGCGATGTGCGCGAGAGCTCCCTCCTTATAGGCTCAGAGAAAGCAGTGGGAGCCATTGGGTGCCCTGCACACAGTGTACAGAATGTTCTATACATGCAAGCAAAATGGAAAAAAAAAGTGTTTACTTTCTAAAAATGCTAGTACCTTTGGTTGCCATTGGATTTAATACTTAGAGATTCTTTTACCCAGAGTAAGCGTGCAACAAGTGAAGTCAGAACTCCATCTGTTACTAACCAAAAACAAGTGTGAAAATCAGAAGTAAGAGATTTGGCATGGTAACCAGAATGCATTTTCAGGGGGATATGGCAATGGCAGCCTTGATATATTTTATATTTCATATCCGTTGTTGAAGCAATCCAGATAGATACTTCTACCCACTGTTTTTGGTGCAGTCAGCTATGAGATGCTTAATTAGAAGGGCAGAAAAAAACATGCATGTACACCTATTCAGATTTCATCCATTTTTATACTTGACCCAAATTATTGTATACTTGTGTGATTTTTTCAGTTGTATTTTTCTACTAGCATAGATGATCCATCTTTTTTTTTTGTTTTTGTTTTTTTTTTTTGCGTGCCAAAAGTCAACTTTTCTTTCTCGAACATCACGGGACACAGAGCCACAGTAATTACTGATGGGTTATATAGGGTATCACTGGTGATTGGACACTGGCACACCCTATCAGAAAGTTCAACCCCCTATATAATCCCTCCCCTTGCAGGGATACCTCAGTTTTTATGCCAGTGTCTTAGGTGATGGACGTGTAAAGTTGTCCTGTGCTGAGCTCCAAAGGGAATATCCTGATATCCTATACTGGGGCAAGCCAGGCGAACCGGATCCATCTCAAAGTGTCCTTTCTAGGCCGAATTGGATGGTATCCGGGCCTCGTGTCTGAAGAAACAAGGTTTTACCTGTAACGCTTCTCTTTTTAGAGAGCTGAACCCCGCATATTAGAAAATGGTTTTCTACCCTAATTTCTAGCCAGGCGCTTTACAGGTCCAGAACTGCAGGATCCCCCTATTCGTAGGGGGCTCCAGTCTCTGAAGGTTTTTTCAAACAGAGCCCACCATGAGAGGTGAAGATTGGGCCTGTGTAAACTGAACCCTGCGGCTGGATAAGGTAAGAGGAGACTCCACAGAATTTTCTAATTCTAGTAGGTTTTCTACTTTAAGGTAAATGCATGTTATGCCTATTGTGACCACCGGGGGCTGCCAAGAGCACATACCTTCACATGCTGATGTCTGTCTCAAGTGTTCATGCTTCACAGCGTCTTCAGGCAGGCCCTTCACTACCGGCCTCTCTCCCTCCTCCCCCTCCCCCAGCCTTCCTCCATGTTATTTCTGGAGGGTCGGCCAGCGCGGGAAGTGCTCTTTTTTTTCGAAATTCGAGGGGGGGCGGTATAGGGGGGGGCGGGACGTCAGCACAGGTGCACAGACTCCCACTCAGGCCCGCTGCTGGCTATTAAGGCACACAGCCTTTGGAGGGACACAGAGCTGATGGTCGCATGTAAGGTGGGACACTGGCATTCTCCTAGGCTACATTTACTAAGGTAACACCAGACTGAGCATTGGGTAGCAGGGCTTTTAGCCGGACCACATCGCTCAGCAGGCAGTGTTCATTTTGGATACCTCACACCTTGTTGCTTTGCACTATGGGTAGAAGAGGTTCAAACACCCCCAGAACCAGAGACACTAGGGGATCTCGTTCGGGTTCTGAGGGCCCCCTGTCTGCAGTATCCTCCCCCCGAGAGGCCAGGGACGGCTAGCCAGGGAGAGCCATCGGGGTCAGGGGCTATACCTGCTTCTGGCACTGTATATATTACACAAGAGGTTTTTTCCTCAACCATTAATGGTTTAGAGGAAAGATTATTGGCCGTGATTACAGCTTCACTCAGTGGAAGAAAACGTACTAGGCCTTCCTCTGTTCCCCAAGACCCTCAGGAAGAGGAGATCTGGGATAAAGGAGATGAATCCCTTTCAGAGGATCGGGATGGGACAGATGATTCCTTTTCAGAGGAATCAGGTGGAGAGGGACCCTCTGCGACTTCCCAAGAGGAGAAAGTCTTAGTGCAGATCCTTACTGAATTGGTCCGCTCCACATTTAAGTTGCCCGTACCTGAATCAGTTAAAGAATCCTCTTCTGCTTTGGGGTCACTGAAACCTTCTCAAGCAGCACAGGCTTTTCCTGTTCATAATTTACTTGAAAAGCTCATTTATTCTGAGTGGGATCACCCAGACAAACGTTTTTTTCCACCGAGAAAGTTTTCAACACTTTATCCGATGGAAGAAAAGTTTGTTAAAATGTGGGGAATACCGGCCATTGATGCCGCCATTTCCTCCGTAAATAATAGTCTGACTTGTCCTGTAGACAATGCTCAGATGCTCAGGGATCCTGTAGATAAAAAGATGGAATCCCTATTGAAGGATGTTTTTTCATTAGCAGGTTCAGTGGCTCAACCTGCAGTTGCAGTGATTGGAGTCTGTCAATACTTAAGAGACCATGTTAAGTAGGTCATCAAAGTATTACCTGAACAGCAGGCCCAGGGGTTTGCTAACCTTCCTGCAACCTTATGTTATATTGTTGATGCCATCAGAGATTCTATCGTGCATACCTCTCGTCTTTCTCTGGGGTTGGTGCACATACGTAGAATCCTATGGTTGAAAAATTGGTCAGCCGAAGCACCATGTAAGAAGCTCCTGGCGGGGTTTCCATTTTGTGGTGAAAAGTTGTTTGGAGAGGACCTGGATAACTATATCAAAAGAATCTCTTGTGGGAAAAGCACTCTTTTACCTGTTAAGAAGAAGAGTAAGCGTCCCTCTTTCAAACGGACTCTCTCCCCAGCGCCGGGGGCTTCAGCCTCCAGGCAGTCTCGACGGCCTCCTCCATCTGGGTCCAGAGACAAGAGTCAACCCCAGGGACAGAAGAAGTCCTGGGGGAAGAAGCCTACTAGGCACAACACTAAGACCTCTGCATGAGGGGGCGCCTCCGCTCACTCGAGTGGGGGGAAGACTGCAACAGTTCTCAGGGCTCTGGCCGGAGCATTTCCAGGACAGATGGGTAATCTGCACGGTAACCTTAGGGTACAAGCTGGAGTTTCAGGAATTTCCCTCTCCTCGGTTCCTCAGATCAGGTGTTTCCAGAGACCCAGGAAAGAAGCAGTCGCTCCTTCTAGCGTTAGAGCGACTTTTGTCGCAGGGGGTCATTATGATGGTTCCCGCAAAGGACCAGGGATTGGGCTTCTATTCCAACCTTTTTACAGTCCAAAAACCAAATGGAGGTGTCAGACCCATTCTGGATTTAAGGGATCTGAACCGATTCTTAAGGATTCAATCCTTCCGCATGGAATCAATTCGGACAGTAGTCTCCACCCTGCAGGGAGGAGAATTTCTGGCATCGATAGACATCAGAGATGCATATCTGCATGTGCCCATTTTTCCTGCTCATCAAAAGTTTCTGCGCTTCGAGATAGGAGGGCGCCATTTCCAGTTTGTGGCTCTGCCCTTTGGGATAGCCACTGCACCTCGAGTGTTCACAAAGATCTTGGCTCCTCCTCTGGCCAGATTAAGGGATCAGGGTATAGCTATCATAGCATACCTAGACGACCTGCTCTTGATAGACCGGTCGGTAGCCTCTTTGAACGGAAACTTGAGGACCACAGTCAGGTATCTGGAACACCTGGGTTGGATCCTCAACTTAGAAAAATCTTTCCTAAAACCAGTAAGAAGACTGGAGTATTTAGGTCTGATCATAGATACAAGCCAGGAAAAAATATTTCTACCCCAGGCAAAGATCGCTGCTTTAAGAGAGCTAATTCTGGCGGTCAGGACCAAGAAGGGTCCATCTGTCCGCCTTTGCATGAGGCTTCTAGGGAAGATGGTATCTTCATTCGAAGCAGTTCCCTGTGCTCAATTTCATTCAAGAATGCTGCAACACAGTAATCTGTCGACCTGGAACAGGAAGGTTCGGGCATTAGACTTTCCGATGCACCTGTCTTATGCGGTGCGTCAGAGCCTCAATTGGTGGCTCATTCCCGAAAACCTGCAGAAGGGGAAATCCTTTCTGCCAATTAGCTGGATGGTGGTAACAACAGATGCCAGTCTGTCAGGTTGGGGAGCAGTTCTGGAACAGTCTGCGATTCAGGGGCTATGGTCCAAGACCGGGAGGACCTTACCCATCAACATTCTGGAGATCCGGGCGGTATACCTGGCCCTAAAAGCCTGAACTATCAGGCTACAGGGTTGCCCGATCAGGATCCAGTCCAACAATGCCACAGCAGTGGCTTATGACAATCATCAGGGAGGCACCCGGAGCCGAGCTGCTCAAAAGGAGGTGAACCAGATCATAGTCTAGGGAAAAGATGCATGTGCCATGCATATCGGCAGTTTTCATTCCAGGAATAGAGAACTGGCAGGGGGACTATCTAAGTCGCCGGCAGCTACTCCCAGGGGAATGGTCTCTACATCCCGACGTCTTTTGGAATATATGCCAAAGACGGGGGTCCCAGATGTAGATCTCTTTGCATCCCGATTCAACAGAAAGATAGACAGATTTTTGGCAAGGACGAGGGATCCTCTTGCATGCGGGACGGATGCGTTGGTGATTCCGTGGCATCGGTTCTCACTGATTTATGTGTTCCCGCCTATTCTGCTACTGCCACGACTCCTTCGCAGGATCAGGCAGGAAAAGAAGTCGGTACTTCTGGTGGCCCCCGCTTGGCCCACAAGGACTTGGTATGCAGAAATAGTAAGGATGAAGGTGGGTTCCCTGTGGACCCTACCGGTAGGCCCAGACCTGTTATCTCAAGGTCCAGTGTTCCATCCTGCCTTACAAATGCTAAATTTGACGGTTTGGCTGTTGAGACCCACGTTCTGAGGAGTCGTGGGCTTTCAGGTCCTGTCATATCTACCTTGATCAATGCAAGGAAGCCAGCTTCCAGAATGATTTATCATAGAGTCTGGAAAGCTTATGTTTCCTGGTGTGAATCCAAGGGTTGGCATTCCAGAAAATATGTCATAGGTAGAATTCTTGATTTTCTACAATTAGATTAGAGATGAAGCTGGCCTTAAGTACTATCAAGGGCCAGGTCTCTGCTTTATCAGTATTATTTCAGCGGCCACTTGCTTCGCATTCTTTGGTCCAAAATGATGCGTCTTAATTCTCCGGTTAAAGCGCCCCTAAACTCCTGGGACTTGAACTTGGTCCTGGCTGTGTTACAGAAACAGCCTGTTGAACCAATAATTCAGATTCCTTTGGTCTTGTTGACAAGGAAGTTCATTTTTCTGGTGGCCATCTCTTCTGCTAGAAGAGTTTCAGAACTAGCAGCCCTTTCCTGTAAGGAGCCTTATTTGATTATACACAAGGATAGAGTGGTACTGCGCCCTCATCCTAGTTTTTTACCGAAGGTGGTTTCTGATTTTCATTTAAACCAAGACATTGTTCTGCCTTCCTTTTTTCCAGATCCCTGTTCTCCGGAAGAGAGATCTCTACAATTGTTGGATGTAGTAAGAGCAGTCAGGGCCTATCTCGGGGCAACTGCTCAGATTCGCAAAACGGATGTTTTGTTTGTGCTGCCAGAGGGTCCCAATAGAGGACAAGCAGCGTCAAAATCTACCATTTCTAAATAGATTCGACAGTTGATTATCCAGGCTTACAGTTTGAAACAGAAGATTCCTCCATTTCAGATCAGGGCACATTCCACAAGGGCTATTGGTGCTTCTTGGGCGGTGCTTTACCGGGCCTCTATGGCTCAGATCTGCAAGGCCGCAACCTGGTCGTCAGTCTATACATTCACCAGATTCTATCAGGTGGATGTGAGAAGGCATGAGGATATCGCCTTTGGGTGTAGTGTGCTGCAGGCAGCGGTACAGGGTCCTCAGGTCTGATTGCACCCTACTTGGTCGTGGTCCCCCCCCTCAGGTAGCATTGCTCTGGGACATCCCATCAGTAATTACTGAGGCTCTGTGTCCCGTGATGTTCGAGAAAGAAAATAGGATTTTTTTAAAAAGCTTACCTGTAAAATCCTTTTCTTTCGAAGGACATCACGGGACACAGAGGCCCCGCCCCTCTTCTAATACACTATATTGCTTGGCTACAAAACTGAGGTATCCCTGCAAGGGGAGGGATTATATAGGGGGTTGAACTTTCTGATAGGGTGTGCCAGTGTCCAATCACCAGTGATACCCTATATAACCCATCAGTAATTACTGAGGCTCTGTGTCCCGTGATGTCCTTCGAAAGAAAAGGATTTTACAGGTAAGCTGTTTTAAAAAATCCTATTTTTTATGGTTCAATCTAAGTTATTTACCTATTCTTACAAAAATGAAGAATACTTAGTTTTATAAAGCACTGCATTTTAAAAGCAACACAAACCCATATTCTATTTTTTAAATACAGTTTTCCCGTGGATATACCTTGTTGGTAAGCTCACAAGAAAAGAAAATCTAAAAAAAAACAAACAAAAGTTTTGACTTTACAATATCACAAATGCGACAACATAATTCAAGTGTTTGCATTTAGGTAAACTTTAAGGTATAACTATATATGGACATTTTATTGAAAGAAACTGAAAACAATAATACCCATACACAGCATAACATTTAGCCTATTGAGTTAAAGAGGAACAATGTAAATGTGTAGGTTATAAAGAGAAAGAGAAGAAATGATAATTCAGCAGAACATTATGCAACTGGGCACTTTGCGCCTCTATGACTCAGTGTCATCACAAGAAGATTGTTTGTCAAAACACAAATAACACGCTAACTAATACAACAGAAATATCAAGTCGATGGAAGTAGTTTTCACTTTTAGGTCAAAGACCTTGGAGGATTCCTGTTCCATGATCCTATAAAAGGTCTGTATATTTATAATGCGATAGCCTTAGTCTACATTCACATTTGAACTGAGCATCTTTGGTCATTTTTACAGGCTTTTTTTTTTAGTGTTTGTACAGTCGTTTTTGAGTGTCTTTTCAGACCTTTTTGCTTGAGCATTTTTTAAAGTTATTTTTAGCCAATGGTAAGCTAGTTGCGAGGGGGGAAAAAAATATCGATATACATGTTTTCACATGTTATTCTGCCCTGGAAGTCGACTGGGGCCAAAAATGCTTGAAGCTTGTAACTCAAGAGAAACACAGGTACTTTTTTGAGCTACAGGCTTCAATCGATACTATGCTATGATATGAGTAGGCACAAATGAAATTGGGATATTGGATGTTGAATAATGTTGGAGCTTATAGAGCAATGGATAAATTAAGGTCAAGTATGTCTGGAGGCTGCCCATTCCTCCTTAAAGTGATACTAAACACACACTGTTTTATTTACATTGTCCCTTCTATTTCTGTATGTGGATGATGGCACTTTAATTATTTTAATTTAAAAAAAAGTACTTTTTTTCTAATCCATGTACAGCTGCCACATGACCCAGGTCTTTCCCAGCCTGTCTGCAGGAAAACCATGGCAGGGGGAGCTTATAGTCCTCTGCAGCTGGTCACATGTTCAAAATTGGCATACATATGTATATTTAAAATTAAATCTTTATAATTTTATGGAAATAACATGGTGCGGGTGGATTTCTGCCAGTCACAGGCTGTGTCACTCCCATCCAGCCCGTGTCTTAGAATTAGAAGGAAGTAAAGCCTCAATTAATCTACATGTAATTTCCTGCCCCCATTATGTTTAGCTGGTTAGTGGGCAAGGAGGAGGGAGGAAGTGGGCTGTCATTTACCATTGTGTATATGCTGACATGTGTGACTCTATAGTCACATTGGCTGCTCAAATGTTATAGGGAGAAAATTTTCAGCATAGAAACTCGCTAAAAACTGAACATGTGCAGAATTGTCACCACAGCAGCAAAATCCCTAGCTGAATTGGGGACAGAAGGTGGAGATAGAGAGCAGCAGAATCAACCAGGTTTTTTGCAGAATACAGAAAATGAAGGCACGGGGTTACATCAGAAGCCCAGCAAAGCAAAAAGAATGGCAACTGAAGGTGTCCCTGTATTATAAATTAGGGTGGTGGTCATTTTTGTTTAGCACCATATTATAACCTTGGTCAGGTGTAAAGAATGCTATTTGTTTATCAGTGTGTATATTTTCCAAGCAATGGAAAGAACATTTATAAATAATTCTTAAGCAGAACAAAAATAAAACTCTATGTAAGAGCAAAGACATCAGGGTGCCTGCTGTGCTATTCTCATGCAAATCAACAAGTTCACTTTAAAGCTTGCCCCATCTGATACACATACTTACTCCTGCATGTGCAGTTTGTATCTATAATGGCCAAATAAGGTATTTCTAGAAACACTGTATACCAGGGGTCTCCAAAATTTCTAAGCAAAGGGCCATTCTACTGTCCTTCAGATTTTGGCAGGTCCAGACTGCGGTCAGCAGAAGCAAGCAATGCCCCATCATTCGTTTCATTGGGATAAATAGTGCCCCTTGTTGGTATCAGTAGGAGAAATAGTGTCCCGTCATTGGTTTCAATCAGAGAAATGGTGCCCCTTGGTATCAGTGGAAGGAATAATGCCCCACTGGTGCTGTCACTGAGAGGAATGGTGTTCCATCATAGGTGTCATTTGGAGTAGTGCCCCAAGGGCCAGATAGAGGTAAGCAAAGGGCCACATCTGTCCCCTGGGCCACAGTTTGGAGGCAATTGCTGTATACCTTTCTGTGTAAGACACTATAGTTATTGTCCTATAATCTAATATAATCTAATAATGAAAAAAACTGTTTCTGTTTCTAGGTGGAAAGGAGAAAATGTTGCTACAACTGAGGTCTCTGATATTATTGGGATGCTGGACTTCATACAGGAAGCAAATGTCTATGGAGTGAGTGTTTCAGGTAATGGTTGCCACTGATGACATCAGATGGAGAACTTCTTCTCCTTCTCCTTCCTACTCCCTCCTCCCTCCTCACTCCTTTCTTCTTTCTTCCTCCCAAAACCGGGTTATTTCTGTTTAAACAACCACCACCCCCTTTCCAAGCAGATTTGGAGTTTTTTTTGTTTTTGTTTTTTTTTTGTTTTATAGATGTAGAGAGGGAGAGAGCCTTTCCATTTCTATAATGTTAAATATTTCCATTTCTATAATGTTAAATATTTCTAAATATATGCCAGATTCTGCAAAACAAAATGTTTTCAAAGTCCTCCACTTTGTCTTTGTTATAAAGCATCTGCAGCTGCTTTCCGCGTAGAAGCAGTGGTCCTTCTGCAGAGGTCTGACATGCCCCTCCTGAGTCAGACCTATAAATCTGCATTCAGCAAAGCTTATGCTCACTGCTGATTTGCTGGCTCAAGCTCTGACTTGGCAGTTGGCATGTTGGGCCTCTGCATAGAGCCCACTGCTTCCCTGCCGAGAGATGGGTTCCTTTTCTACAGCAAGTTGGAAGAGTAGAGGCTTTTTCTAGTCACTGTGGCTACTCTCTAAAGAAAACAAACAGCAGTGTGCGTTTGGATGACAGCAGTTTAAGGACTGAGCAGGAAGGTCTTAATCGATTCATGATTGCAGAGCTGCTTTAATTTGGTCTTTTTATATCACTTAGAGTTCAGCCTTGAATAAAAAAGTGCCTAGTAGAATATGTATCAGACATAGAATGTTGATTATAAATTAACAAGAAGAAGAATCCTCTGAAGCTGTCAAAAGTATCCTAGGGAACATGGCTTGGTAAAGTGTAATATAAATTCTGAAAGCTCATTAACCTCTTGCCTCCATGGGATACCAAGCTAACCAGCTTTCACTCATTCTCACTCACTGTCTACAGTTGTGTTTGCACAGAAGAAACAAAGGACATGATTTATAATGTATTATATCAAATTTGTATTGTACAGTATTTTTTCTGTTATTCTACATTTGGTTGCTTTGTCTACTGTAAAGATAGTCTAGCACATTTTCTCTATGCCATTAATGCATGAAATAAGCATTAAATTTCAGTGAATGCAGTAATTGCAAATTAATATTAGAGTATTAGTGTAAATAAATTATACAGCTCTGCCTTACTGATTTGGGATACAAATCCTACATTTATGGGGTAAAAATACTTGACCTATGTGTGTTGCGTTTTTGTTTTAGGACATGAAGGCAAAGTGGGCATGGCATCCATTATTCTAAAGCCTGATCAGTCTTTAAATTTAAAACGCATCTTTGAGCACTGTACAGCTTATCTACCTGCATATGCTTTTCCACGATTTCTAAGACTGCAGGTAAAATTTTTGCAAGTATTTTCTGTTTATTGAAAAAAAAAAAGAAAAAAATGCTCAAAATGTATGAAATGGCTTAGTTTCCATGTTGACCTGGAACTGTTGCACTTTTTAAACAATGGGGTTGATCTACTGTTTTTGAAAAAAGTACTATGTGATTTTAGGTCTGGTTCAGTTGCGAATTCAAGTAAAAATTTGCACCTGAACCGGTGAACAAAACAGCACCGGACTCCAGACTGCAAATCGTGCACCATTTCGGAGATATTCACCTGGATGCAGCTGGTGAAATCACCAGTGCATGCGCTCTGAAGGTCTGGCATACCGTCATTGCGATTCCAGCCAATCACATACTGTAGCTGGAGTGCATGAACCTGGAAGAAAGACCGGGGGGAATATGTCAGCAATGACAGCACGCCTCTGAAAAGGGTTTGTTTCAAGGTAAGTATTTCATAATGTGCTAGTATGCGCTGCATACTAGCACATTATACAATTGCCTCACAGGTGAGGTTTTTTTCTAATCAGCAGCAGTTTACTACCGCTTTAATGTGTTAGCATTTTCCTCCTAAGATAGAAAGTTACAGAGAGGGCTTATACTGGCAAGAGCACTAAAGTTTGCCATAGAAGGATGAAATTCTGCCGGTTCAGCAATCCATTGATTGATTTCAGTACAACCAGCCTGTCTAATTTTTTTCATGCGATCACTGCTGGAAGTTATAGCTGCAAGCAGTGATCATTGTATTTAGAGGGCTGTCAAACCTCCTGTTGTCAGAATACAATAGTGCAGTGGGAAGGATTCCCCCATCAACACTGACTGTGTTGATGGGGGAATCCAGCAATTTTCTTCCCTTCAACTCATGGTTGACGGAAAGAAAATTAGTTAATGTATGGTCTGCCTAAGTACAAATACCCTAGAATGTATGCTGCTTATTTAATGAAAGCTTATGTGCTGATGCACAGCATGCCATTAGGTTCTGCTGGAGTGCCAAAACTTGAAGCCAGTCCAAGAGCCACAGCCCTAAGCACAGAGCAATTATTTATATTTCACTAAATGTACATTCTAAAAATGTATAACAAAAAATATAGATGCTATTTTAACATACTATTTTACTAGAAAATGTTTCATTGGAGGATTTAATTATGCATTAAAGTGTATCTAAAGCCAAAACATTTTATTTTGCTTTAGCATAGAGTAGGGAAGAGTAAGAACCCTTGCTGTGATTTTTTTGTTGTCTGTGTCCCCAGATAGGATATTTGTTGACCATTGTCACAGGAGTATGTAAGGGGAAATCATAAAATTGTAACTGCAATAGAAAATAGAAAAACTTTTTTACTTAAGTGAAAATAGAAGGGAAATCTTTTCAAGAGGCCAATGGCTCTGGTGACAATTCTAGAGAATTTCACTCACTTCCGAAGAAAAAGTTCAGCGTAGTCAGAGGCAGCAGACAGGATCAGGAACCAGAAGGCCGTCAGCCAGGCAAGTCTTCAACAGGAACCCAGCAGAGAGTCTCTAGATATGTTGACCAAGGAGAAGACATTTGATGAAATGAACCAGGCAGTTTAAATAGCCAGAAGGGGCTGGCTGTGGGCTTGACTGATGAGCAGGAGATGATCAACAGGTGACCCACTGTGGAACGATAAGTATTGTCAATTAACTGACAGCTGAGCAACCTGAGCACAGAGAAGGAAGGGCTGGGAGCCCAGCCCTGACAGTACCCCCTCCTCAACGACCCCTCCCCCTTGGAGGATCACCAGGTTTGAGGGGAAAATGTCTATGGAAAGCACAGAGGATGACAGGAGCATGTATGTCCGAGGATGATAACCAAGAACGTTCCTCCGGACCGTACCCTTTCCAATGAACCAGGTACTGTATGCTCCCACGGAACCTACGGGAGTCAATGATTGATGGCATCTCATACTCCTTATGGTTCTTGACCTGCACCAGCGAGGACATGGTACCAAGGTGGTGAAGTGGTTGTACACCAATGGTTTTAATAAGGAGACATTAAAAACTTTTGGAATACGCATGTTAAAAGGAAGGTCTAATGCGTAAGCCACTGGGTTGATCCTACGTAAAATACAGAAAGGCCCAATAAATCGTAGTTCCAGGTCAGTGAGGGAACACTGAGTCGGAAGTTACAAGATGACAGCCAGACCCTCCCCCCAACCTGGTAGGAAGGCGCAGGTAGGCATCGGTGGTCAGCATGGAGTCTGTACCTCTCACTGTCGCAAGGACTCCTGGACCTGCACCCAAGTGGAATGAAGATCACGGAGATGCTCCTCTAATGCAGGAATTCTTTGAGGAACAAATGAGTTAGGCAACATGCATGGTTTGAAACCAGAATTCGCCATAAATGGAGACAATCAGGAAGAGGTATTGACTGCACTATTGTGAGCAAACTCCACCCAAGGTAGGAGGTCTAACCAGTTGTTATGGTGGTCAGAAATATAGCAGCGTAGAAACTGCTCAAAGGTTTGGTTGGCTCGTTCTGTGGCCCCATTGGACTGTAGGTGATGCGCAGAGGAGAAGGAAAGCTGAATTCCTAACCATGCACAAAAGGCTAGCCAAAACCTGGAGACAAACTGGCTACCTCTGTCAGAGATGATAGCCTTGGGTAGCCCATGTAACCGAAAGATCTCCTGAGCAAAAATGAATGCCAGTTCTTTGGATGTGGGCAACTTCTTTAGTTGAATACAGTGTGACATTTTCAAGAATTGGTCAACCACCATAAGAATAACTGTGCTGCCCTGGGAGTTGGGTAACTCCACAATAAAATCCATAGACAGGTGGGTCCAAGGCCTCTCTGTATTGGGTATGGGTTGTAGGAGACCCACTGGGAGGTGGCATGGTGTCTTACTCTGTGCACACACGGAACAAGCAGCTACAAAGGCAGTTACATCAATGCAGAGCCTAGGCCACCAGAATTGTTGAGAAATAGCCCAACTGAGTTGAATCCTCCCTGGGTGGCCAGCCGCCTTGGGAGAATGGTAAGTCTGGAGCAAAGCAGTGTGGAGATTCTCAGGGACAAAGCAGTGGTCACCAGGTTTCTCGGGAGGAGACCGGATCTGAGCAGCACGAAATCTGTCACCCAAAGGTGAGGTGAGACTGGTGCGTACAGTAGCCAGAATGCGATCGGGTCGAGGCCACTGTAGAACTGCAGATAATTTCTCTGGGTCCATCGAAAAGCCGGCAGTAGAAATATCAAAACCCGGAAATTGAACCTGTTCACGATGGAACTCACACTTCTCCAACTTATAATACAATATAATACAAAAGCAGCCAGAAGTGGCGCATGCGGGAACACCATATACCCTTTTAAAGGAAGCTACAAACTCTGGGTAACTCAGGACAGTTGCATCTCCCATAGAGGGTTTGCCCAGGCCAAGGCTTTATCAGAAAGCAAAGAAATGATGAAGCCTACTTTGCTTCTGTCCATGGGGAACTCCTGGGGCAGCATCTCAAAGTATATCCCAAACTGGTTCAGAAACCCTCTGCATTGAACTGGATCGCCCTCAAATCGCTGGGGAAGCGGAATGGAACCAGACATACCTCTTACAAAGGTAATATTTGAGGCAGGTGCCTGCACAGAGACTGGAGCAGCAGCAGGAAAGGCCTGAAACACAGGTTGTAGCTGAACAGCCACAGTGGGAGGATTCAGGTGAGCAGTGCCAATCAGGAGCATCTGTTACGCTATGGCAAACTGATCTATGCAGTGATCCTGCTCTTTCAACCTGGAAAAAATATTACCATTATGTGGATTGCCTACATCTTCTGAATTCATGGCCTTCATCTACAGCCAGGAACCATGAAACAGACAGAGACAGAAAATGCAATAAAAATCACATCTTTTAATAAAATGGTAAAAATGGTAGAACTGGTAAATGTAGTCAAAACATAACCAGGGTTCGGTAGCCAAATCAGGTAGTCAGAACAAACCAGGAAATCAGGAAGGCGAAGATCAGAGTAGTTGGAGGAAGCAGACAGGATCAGGAACCACAGGGGATGCAGGTCAGGCAAGTCTTCAACAGGAACACATCAGAGAGTCTCTAGATATGTTGACCAAGGCAAAGGCAATTGATGAAATGAACCAGGCAGTTTAACCACTTCCCACCCGTCGTATGCAGAATGACGGCTGGGAAGTGGTTCTGTTATCCTGACTGGGCGTCATATGACGTCCAGCAGGATAACATGCTGATCGCAAGTCTGACACACCACATCTCCGATCGTGATAAGGAGCCTCTGTCAGGGGCTTCTTACCACGTGATCAGCTGTGACCAATCACAGCTGATCATCACGTGAACCAAGAAGTGCCGGTAAACGGCATTTCTCGGTTTGCACTGACAGGGAGAGCCGGTCGGCGGCTCTCCCTGTCAGAGGGGGAGGTCTGTGCTGATAATCAGCACATTGATTATCAGCATAGCCCCCTCAGTTGTGCAAATCACCTGTAAATCAGTGCCCAGCAGTGTCCCAACAATAAAGTATGCCAGTGCCCACCTCAGTGCCCAGCAGTAACACCTGTTAGTAATCTATCAGTGCTGCCCACCAAAAGAAAGCCCTATTTGTGGGAAGAAAATGATAAAAAATTTAGTTTGGGTACAGTGTTGCATGACTGCGCAATTGTCATTCAAAGTGTGACAGCGCTGAAAGCTGAAAATTGTCCTAGGCAAGAATGGCCGAAAGTGCCTGGTATTGAAGTGGTTAAATAGACAGAAGGGGCTGGCTGTGGGCTTGACTGATGAGCAGGAGATGATCAACAGGTGAGCCACTGTGGAAAGATGAGTACTGGCAATTAACTGACAGCTGAACACAGAAGGAAGGGCTGAGAGCCCAGCCCTGACACTAATCGTATGCAGCTGCACTGATTACAATGAGCACAATTCAATTTACCTTACAAAAATATAGCTCCACTGGACACAGTAAGCCAGAACTAAATCTACCTAATCCCAGCACTTATTTAGGAGGGTGCTACATCTACATTACTTACCTGAATTGAAGTATGTCCCAGGATGTACAGGCTGCTGGATTCTGTAGAAATGTTCACTGCAGGGCTGCCCTATCCTCTTTATAGCTGCAGCTGAATTTCTGGTGCTGTGGGGATAAACAGATTTGGGTCTCCAGGCTTAGCTGTACTAAAGATGATCTGACAGGGACATACCACCTCTTCCACTGAGAAATGTTCTTTCACCAATTTACACTGTCTGTAACAGGATCTGTGAATGGATCAGGGTCTGATAAGTCACAAGAGTCTCTCCCCCATTCACAGATCATGTTACAGAAAGTGTAATGCAAACTTTTCTCAGTTGCAGAGGTGGAGTGTGGCGGTGTCTTGCCGAGAATGTTCCCTCGGCGGATAAGTTCCCCCCCTGTACTGCGCAGCGCCTGCGCAGTACGGACTACTGTCAGCCGCCGGAGATAGCC
This sequence comes from Lithobates clamitans, assembly GCA_037952925.1. NCBI lineage: Eukaryota > Metazoa > Chordata > Amphibia > Anura > Ranidae > Lithobates > Lithobates clamitans. The sequence goes on from JBBGZY010000675.1 coordinate 2,675,028, forward strand.
GAAGCTCAAGCGCTTCAATCAGCTGTACACGGCGCCTGCGCTCTGGGTCCAGGTTCCTTCCCCACCATCCAAGTGGACCTAGAGGGGGAATCTAAAAGAGCCGAGCCCTCTTACAGGCACCGTGTACAGCTGATTTTCAACTATTCCGCTTCGGCTATTTCCGCCGGATCCTACTGCGCAGGCGCAGCGCCTACGCAGTAGAGGGGGGAACTTAGCCGCCGAGCGGAACTTTTTCGGCAGAACAGCGGCATGTCTCCATTAGAACATCTTTAGTACAGCTGAGCCCAGAGCCCTAAAGATGTTAACCCTCCACAGCATCAGAAGCTCAGCAGGAAGAGAACAAGGCAGCCCTGCAGTGAAGATCTCTACATCAGAATCCAGCAGCCTGCACATCATTGGATGTACTTCATTACATTAGAGAAAAAAAATGTTTTTTTAACTGAACTTCTGCTTTGAGGAATGCAGTTTGGTGAGTCCATTATGACTAAGCAGCAATAAGAGTGCCCTAATAATTTATTTTCTTTTTGTTTGAAGGAAAACATGGAAGTAACTGGTACATTTAAACAACAGAAATTTCGTCTTGTGGAACAAGGATTTGACCCATCAGCAATATCAGATCCACTCTATTTCTTGGACGATTCTAAACAGTCATATTTGCCAATGACCAAAGACATTTATGACAAAATTACCAATGGTCTGCTAAAACTCTAATCATTTTTTTTTTCCGGGTATACATATTATTTCCTCTGGACGAAAATACTGAAACTGTGATGCTTTAACCACTGTCTTTACAGGTTTATTACACAAAAATGATACCTGTTATGCTTAAAACTAAGTTTAGCTGCTAAAACGTGAGGCATGATTTACATTTTTCTCTATAACAAAAACATTTTGACTACATTATGCCAGTATAGCATTTTTTTAAAAAAACCTGTTGTTAAAGACACACTAACGTTATTTTTCTCTTCCTGTTTTTTTCAGTAAATTTGTTGAATTATTTTTTTTTATTTCTTACACTCCATAATTTGTCTCCTGGAGGACACCCTATAAGTCTTATTCATGAAACATATCAGTACGGTGCTTGGGGGGGATGCCTTAGCGAGGTTGGTTTAATGCTTTCCTTCATAAACTTTTTCCATCATACCCCTCTCTGAAGCAGTTGAACTTGTGCTCTCCCCTACCTCTCCTACATTTTTGGATCAGTCATATATGACCGAGTTTAACCACTTCAGCCCCGGACCATTTGGCTGGCCAAAGACCAGAGCACTTTTTGCGATTCGGCATTGTGTCGCTTTAACTGACAATTGCACGGTCGTGCGACGTGGCTCCCAAACAAAATTGACATCATTTTTTTTTCCCACACATAGAGCTTTCTTTTGGTGGTATTTGATCGCCTCTGCGGTTTTTATTTTTTGCGCTATAAACATAAAAAAGAGTGACAATTTTGAAAAAAAAAAAGCAATATTTTTTACTTTTTGGTATAATAAATATCCCCCAAAAATATATAAAAAAAACTTTTTTTTCCTCAGTTTAGGCCGATATGTATTCTTCTACATATTTTTGGTAAAAAAAATCGCAATAAGCGTATATTCATTGGTTTGCGCAAAAGTTATAGCGTCTACAAAATAGGGGATAGATTTATAGCATTTTTATTATAATTTTTTTTACTAGTAATGGCGGTGATCTGTGATTTTTTTTTTTTTTTATCGGGACTGTGACATTATGGCAGACACGTCAGACAATTTTGACACATTTTTGGGACCATTGGCATTTTTACAGCGATCAGTGCTATAAAATTGCATTGATTACTGTAAAAATGTCACTGCCAGTGAAGCGGTTAACCACTAGGGGGCAGTGAAGGGGTTAAGTGTGTCTTCATACGTGTTCCAACTGAAGGGGGGGATGGGACTGTACAGGGGAGATGACAGATCGCTGTTCATACTCAGTATGAACAGACGATCTGTCTGTTCTCCCCTCAGGGAACCGGAAACTGTGTGTTTACACACACACAGATCCCGGTTCTCCGTGTGCCCCGAGCGATCGCGGGAGCCCGGCGGTGAAAGCGACCGCCAGGCACTCACATCGGCTCCGTGGTCAAGCAGGGGGCGTGCACGCGCCCCCTAGTGGCCATCTATATTACCGACGAAACATGATGGTGATTCGCACAGCCGAGCCATATTGCTGCAGTACAACTGCGGCGGCTGGTCGGCATGGGTTTATAAATAAAATGAGACCAATTCTTATTAAGGCTAAACCTCGCCTAGGTTATGATTAAAAAACTGTTTTACTTACCTCAGCCCTGGATTCCACAGGTTTCTTCTTTCATATGACTGGTCCCCTGAAGCCACTTCTCTTCAGATCTTAGTACAATGCAGGACCAGCAGTCCTGCATTGTAAATATAAACACAAAGGCCCTGGAGTGTTGGTGGGAAGAAGAAGAAAGCACTGGCTGCCAGGGAAGCAGGGAATGAGGTATATAAAGAATGCTTTTTAACATTCCCCTTGACAAAAACAAGCAACCCTTGTGGTTTGCGGGGGAGCCTCACTGAAATGATAGTCTTGTAATGTGTCTGGAGTTCATTTTTAAACTGAAATAACATGACCATCAACTGAATTTATAGACCACAGCAAAAGGAATCCGGGTGCAGCCTTGTGCTTTCAGAAAACTCAAAATCCTAGTATGTTTCTAACCAACATTGGCTCCTGTCCCTATACATACCCCATCTCCAGATTCTTTCAGCAACGCACTTATACTTTATGGGGTCCAGATGCCCATCATTATTACCAAATCCTTGCGCAAGCACCATGTTCAATAGATCACTATGGAACACTGAATTGGTTCTTATAGAAATCCTTGCCTCCTTGGTCATTTTAAAGATGGCACTGCTAGGCAGGTACATGCAGCAACCACCTAATATGCACCTTCTCTTCTGCAGCACCTTTGTGCCCCCCGAGGGGGAAAGTGCCACACACTTTGAGAATCACTGGTTTAATGTCACTGGAAAATTGTGTTGCTTAATTGGACTAGTAGCCAAGTGAAAGCTGACAAGGATACAGATAAAACTGTCAGTGTTGTTTGTAATGTGTACAGAAAAATAAAAAGATTTATTTTGATGAAACAATATTTTTTGAAGTGTTTTTTTTTATTTTTTTATTTTTTTAATGAGGTTAACTGCGTTTAAATGTATTAATTACACTGGAATAGTGTTTTATGTTGTAAACTATATCAGATCTTAGGAATGCATGTTTCCACATGCCGCTCCAATGTGACTTCTAATATCATGGCTAATATGTTGAAAACATGTAAATCTGTCATGTGGGGCCAAGAGCTAACTGAAACACTGTTGAGCTAGCTAGAACACTGCAATTTACTATATTTTTTTACATTCATGTTTAACTGCTTGCCGACTGGCTCACGACGATATACGTTGGCAGAAGGGCATGTACAGGCATGTTAAGGTACCGATACGTTACCCTTTAAGATGCAGCCTGTGGGTGCGCGTGCACAACCGCAAACTCCGTGAGTGTTACCCAGGACCCGCGATCGTCTCACGGAGAGGAAGAACGGGAAAATGCTGATGTAAACAAGCATTTCGGGAGCTGTGATCAGTGTCGTGTCACATAGCCCATCCCCCCACACAGTTAGAACACATCCCTAGGACACACTTGACCCCTACAGCGCCCCCTCCTGGTTAACCCCTTCACTCCCAGTCACATTTACACAGTAATCAATGCATTTTTAATCGCACTGATTGCTGTATAAATGTGAATGGTCCCAAAATAGCGCCAAAAGTGTCCGATCTGTCCGCCATAATGTCGCAGTCACGATAAAAATTAAAATAAAAATAAATTATTAATAAAAATGCCATAAAACTATACCCTATTTTGTAGACGCTATAACGTTTGCGGAAACCAATCAATAACTGCTTATTGCAATATTATTTTATTTATTTATTTTTTTACCAAAAATATGGAGAAGAATACGTATCAGCCTAAACTGAGGGGAAAAAAAATTGTATATATTTTTTGGGGGATATTTATTATAGCAAAAACTAAAAAATAATGTGTTTTTTTCAGGATTGTCTCTTTTTTTTGTTTATAGCGCAAAAAATAAAAACCGTAGAGGTGATCAAATACCACCAAAAGAAAGCTCTATTTGTGGGGAAAAAAGGACGTCAATTTTGTTTGGGAGCCATGTTGCACAACCGCGCAATTGTCGGTTAAGGATTTAGGGGACTCAGAAGTCCAAAATGTCACTTCTAGTCCATATTGCATCTTAAATTTACTTTTCTGGCTGCAAGCTGGTAGAAGGAGGGCTTCTCTGTAGTGACCCAGACATTAAGATACAGCACAGGGCAGAAGTGACCCTGCACACCCTCAAGATGGCAGATTAACTAAAGATATCTGCAACCAATGGAAGACAATGCTTTGAGGAGTTCCAAACTTTGCCCTCCATTGCCTACAGTGGGACCTGGGCGAGAAGCAAGGGGGTAATATGTATATTTAAGTCAATGTTTAACTAAGAGGCATAGGGTTTAATTTACTAAAGGTAAATATGTTATTTAAATATTCAATGGGGATTTTTCCTTAGCCTAGTGAATGAGATGAAGCTGTACTACCTTCCTCATCCAATCCCATGCAAGCAAAAATTGTTTTTTTTTTAATTCTCTATGCACTTGATTGGGTATTCTTACAAAGTGAATTGTCACCACATTTAATAAGCTAAGGGAAAATTCCCTTGCAAAGTGAACAGCTTGCTTGTCTTTAATAAATCAACCCCATAGCTGTTAACACACTGACAGATTAAGTATAATCTATTTCTGTGGATTATTGAATTGCTGCATGTGCTCATACTCATTTGTAGGTGGCCATTTCTTATCCCCTTTTGAAATACCATGTTGACTGGCTGTTATGCTGACCTCTCTAATTCTTTGAGTCATTGACCCAGAATAAATGCGGATATGAAAAGTCATAGTAAGGTTGGTAGTCTTTATCTGAATACTTATTCTGGGTCAAAATATAAAAACAAGAAGATCAGGATGACAGCCAGGCAGCTAACATCTTCACAAAACACTAAAGAAGAGAGCACTACAATTGTCAAACTCACATTGTGTGAAGATGGATACAGCATAAGGATTCCACTGTGGCCTCACTCCTATAACCACCTCAAGATCCCGACGGGAAGGGGGAGCCGTGGACGTTCAACCTAGCTGCCCAAGACCTGGCAGCACATCCGAAGCTATCCACCACCACGCTAGACGTGCAGATCCTAATGTGCTTGCGTCCGGTCCAGCCGGCGCGGCTCTTCGAGGACACACAAACCCACACGCACAGGATACGGGGAGGAAGAGAGTGAGGACGTCACACAGTTGCCATGACAACACGTTTCGGGGGTATGGACTCCTTCCTCAGATAGGGTTATGACCTGAGGAAGGAGGCAATGCCTCCGAAACGCGTTGCAATGGCAACTGTGCAACATCCTCACTCTCTTCCCCCCTGTATTGCATCAGAGGTCAGCATCGGCAGCTGTTTTTGTAATAACCATTTTTATTTAACCTACCCATAGGCATTATATAGTCAGAGGAATATCTTTTTCTCCTGTCATTTACAATAGCTTGTCTTAAAAATATGGCCCGGAGATTTATCTGTATTATGACAAGGAGACTGCATTAGGTATTTGGTTTACTGTGGCTGTCTGTAGTTGTAACAAGGTACTTTGATTATATTATAAACTTATCAAAATAACAGATGTTAGATGACAGTCATATGATAAGAATTTAGTCACAGACCTAGAACAAATATGCAGATCAGGAATTCTGACTTCACTGGTCACATACTTCTTCCAGGACAGAGACCTAGAGAAAAGACCTAGCATTTTCTAAAGCAGACAGTAATCTAGGTGAAAGCCTAGTGCCCAGAGAATGTCCAATATAATGTCGTGCTCCTGCAAAAGAATGAGGAGGATAGCTGGTCAAAGTTGCACACTTGCTTCACAAGAGAGCACGTAATGGGGGAGACTGTCATTAGAAACCGTGCAAATAGGGTGGCTTCTCTGGACCCATTGCATTCCTTCTCAATGTCAATCAAATGAATGGGTAGCCAAGTTGATACCTTGCCTGGGGCCTTATCTTAACTTAAAGAGTCCCTGCTTGGTCTGGAGAAAACTCTTCAAGCTGGCTGAAATTTCGCAATCATAATTGTTACTACTATCTTGAGAAGGTAGTTCTTGTCTGTGTATTGTCAGAGGATGCGAGCGTGTGTCACAAAGTAAAACCTGTCCATGAGTGGAAATTTTTTGCTGGTCAGATTACCAAGCAGCCAACTGTCCTTGACTGTCTGATGCGTAATAATTTGATGTGTAATTTTCTGAATTACACATTTGACATACTGGGGGTCATTTACTATAGCGCCAATATGCGATCCCAGGGCACATGAAAATAGACCCCAATTAAGACTTCAACTGGGTGGACAAATCGCGCTATTGCCAGTGAACATGCCTGTCAAATCTGCATATGTGAGAATAGTTGAAATCAATGGGGCTCGAACCTGCAGAATCCAAAGTCCTCATTGAAGACTTGTATGCAAGTTATTTTCCATAAAAAGTGTATGGGGACCTGGGCAATGAAAGAATAGGGAAATAGATAGAGATAACCCCCCTTCATCCCAGTTCCTGATCCAACATCAGTCACTTTCCAATTCCCCGCTTCAAATACTAACGTTACCATGACCACCCCGTCTATGACATTCACCTTAGCCTGCAACTTATGAGGCTTTAAAAGCCACTCATTGGGCCTCACATTGCCCCCCCAGAACTTACCCCTTCACCGATCTTCCCTTTAATAAAATATTCCTTTAAATATCGTGCCTGGGGGCTCCCCTTAGTCTGCCTGTAAAGTGGCGCATCTGTGCAATGTGCCACAGCAAAATGACATTTCTAAAAGAAAAAATGTAATTCAAACTTGCTCACAGCTGTAATGTATTGCCTGCTCTAATATAGGTGAAAAATCAAGGAAAAAAAACAGCGTAGGGTTCCCTACCCAGTAAAATCTGGTGTGGATTTTAAGGGTAACTCCACGCCAACATTTAAAAATTTTTTTGGGAATGCCCCCCCAAAATCCATACCAGACCTTTTATCTATACATTTAGCCTGGAGGTCAAGATGGGGGGGGCTCCACATGCCCTCAACATGGGATGAAAGACAATAGACAGTTTTTGACAAGTCGTTATTAAAAATGTCTTCTTCTTCCCCCATTTCTTCCTTCTTCTTCCAGCTTCTTTGTCCTTTGGTCTTTTCCTACTTTCTCTGCTCCTGCTGCTGGCTCGCTGAAGACAGATCAGCGGGCCGCAGCGTCAGAGGAGGGTCATTTTAGATCTTCAGCAGGTTGGTGTTGTCTGGAAGAGGCTCTTGTCCCTGTCAACATGCGGAAAAGGTGCTTTGGGGGGACCCCAAAGTACCCTCCTCATGTTGAGGGCATATGGCCTGGTACGGTTCAGGAGGGGGGTCTCTCTCTTGTCCCCACCCTTTTCCTGACCTCCAGGCTGTATGCTCAGATAAGGGTCTGGTATGGATTTTCATTTTGGCGTGGGGTTCCCCTTAAAATCCATACCAGACCCGAAGGGCTTGGTATAGGCTGGGGGGGCGCACTCAGTTTACTGTCTTGATTTTTGAATAGCCGTTTTTTGGGAATTTCACACCATAATATTATTGAATACTTAACACTGCATGCATTTGAAGAGTTAAAGTTATGGAATCAACCGAACTGATATGCATTTGCTAATTATGCTGCTGAGTACAATGCAACTTTTCACTAGGTGATGCCATCGGTGGGATTCAAACCTATGGCTTGAACCTTTTGAAGGTAGCAGATCATACCACTATGCTACAGAGCTGAGCACAATCATACATAGAAAATACATCAACTAATATTTGATTCTTTTAATTCTATACAATAAAGTCTTGCATTTGAGGCAAAAATATTATGGTAACAAACATGCTCATGTGGCATTGGCTATTAGGCATTTGCCTATTGTCAGCATATGCTGCTGATTAAGGTGTAAGCTTTGCGGTTTTTATTTTCACAGTATATAGCTGGTTGCTAAGCAAGGAGCCGGGAAGCCAACTGCTGTATCCTTAACAACTGATGAGTTATCAGCTGTCAGTGGGGTTCCCCGCTGACAGCTGAATGTACAAAAAAGAAAGTTGCAAAAAAAATGGTGTGGGGTTCCCCCCAGGTCCATACCATGCCCTTTGGGTCTAGTATGGATTCTAGTACACCAAAATGTAAAAAAAGAAAAATGGCATGCAACCCGGCAGGTCAGGAAACAGGGGACGAGCGAGCTCCCCCCTCCTGAACCGTACCAGGCCGCATGCCTTCAACATGAGGGGGTGTGTGCTTTGGGGCAGGGAGGCTCTGTGCCCCCCCACCCAAAGCACCTTGTGCCCATGTTGATGGGGATAAGAGTCTCTTCACAATAACCCCGGCCATTGGTTGTCGAGGCCTGCGGGCGGGGGGCTTATCAGAATGGGTATGGGGTACACCGTACCCCTACCCATTCACCAGTAAAAGCAACAGTGGAATGTAAAAAAAAATACAAGAGCTGGTTTTTGACAAGTCCATTATTGCAAAATAGCTCTGAACCATCTTCTTCCCCGAGCTCTCCGAGTGTCTCCCACCGCCATACACAGTTTGGGAGTGGAGGAATCCAGCCTCCTTCCCCAATGGTTAGCTGAAGCAGATGATGTGGAGTCCCTAGCAGAAGTGCTGGCAACAGGGCAGAGTGCTACCAACCTCTGCCCAGCACCGGCAACAACTGGGGAGTCGAGGCAGACGACCCCTGAAGAAGACCCCTGAAGGGATCCCCTGAAGAAGTCACGTGATCGGTGACGTCACGCGTAGGGACGGAATAGGCTTGTTTCGTTTTACCTTCCTTGCTGAATACATTGCGAGCTCGCTGCTCGTAGGATACCATGCTGTATGAAAATAACTGCTAATGTGAGTACTCTGTATATTGCATATGTGAATAAAGTGACCCTAAAGAAACATACTTCACTATCTGGGTACCTTGTCCTATATTTTACATACACTGGAGACATGATATGGAGGAGGAGCTAGGAGCCGCACTGTCCTAGGACCCCAGTTAGGACCACTACTAGACATATCCCAGCCCCCAATAGGATCCTGTAGAGTCAGCAAGTCCGGCCGCAGAGACGCAGGAGAGAGCCAGGACTCCGGGAGTTAACAACTTATATGCGGTTGACCTAGCACCGCTAGGTAAGGGGCCATTACCTACACTAGTGCATGCTGCATGAAGAGGACATAGAGTGTCTGATCTGCATAGCAACACCCCACTGTCATTTGATTATTGTGTTTGAGCACTGGTTTTTGAACACTATTTATTCTTTTGGACACTTGAATTATCAATCTATTTTGGACACTAACAATTAGAGTGGGTTTATCTACTCACGTTGACCATCCACACTATACTTGCACTGTCGCACTGGTCGCAACACGAGGATCAGGCGACCATATCTCCTTTCTTGCTTGTTTCACTTGATTTTTATTTGTTTCACTTGATATATGATCTGTTTATTTTATTGCCCCATTTTTTGCACTTTAGCATATGTATAAGTTTGATCTTCTTATTTAAGACACAAGAGCACGAGCACTTTGGATATATTGTACTGTAATACTTTAACACATGCAGAAATTGGGTTTTTATCTATATATATATTTTTTCACTTTTTGATCAACATATGCATCAGTGTTTATATTTATATCCCTTGTTGGATCAACACATCTACTTTTGAGTCATTATATCTACGCATAATCTCAACTCCAATTCATGCGATTTTTTACGATTGTTTTACGTTTATGATTATTTAAAACTTCGTGACCTATGAATACTAGGAACTATTATCAACACCTATAAGCTGAGACCCCTTGGGATAGCGCGGCACCCCCCCCCCCCCTCTCTCTTTATAACAGCAAGTATGACTAACCTTTTTTGTGATCAGAAGTCCTCGCCCAAACCCCAAAAAAGTTACATAGCAGAATTATCTTAAGTAAAAACAGACAAAATTAATAAAAAAAGCCAAAAAGGCAGCGCACAAACTACATTGACACACACACAGCAGGAGTGAATTAGCAGGAACCTTCCTTTGCATCTCAACCATTACATAGCAGTTGTTAGTCTAACATGTGAGATTATCAAACAACAGTCTTAGTGGGGTGTGGGTCAGGAATTATGCACACCCCCCAAAACCCACAAAAAACATATCTATTTGTAATCCTAATATACACACTGCAAAGAAAAAATCAGGCCTGTTCTTAGGCCAAACACCCACCACAAATGCTGGCCTTTAACTGCTTGCCGACCGGCTCACGCCGATATACGGCGGCAGAATGGCACTCCTGCGCAAACTGACGTACCCATACAACCGTCCGCAAAAGCAGGATAGTGGGCACACGCATGCCTCGGGAGTGTCCCCGCGAGTCCCACAGACTTGATGTCCACCGGCGACCCACGATTGCGACGAGGAGAGGCAGAATGGGGAAGTGCCCCAACAAGGCATTTCCCTGTTCTGTCTAGTGACATGACAGGGATCTACTGCTCCCTGTCATCAGGAGTAGTGGTCTCTGTCATATCAGTGGTAGTCCATCTCCCCTACAGTTAGAACACACTGAGGGAACACACTTAAACCCTTGATCACTCCGTAGTGTTTAACCTCTTCCCTGCCAGTGACATTTACACAGTAATCAGTGGCTATTTTTAGCTCTGATAACTGTATAAATGTCAATGGTTCCAAAATAGTGTCAAAAGTGTCCAATTTGTCCGCCGCAAAGTCACAGTCCCGATAAAAATTGCGGATCACCGCCATTACTAATGAAAAAAAACAAATAATAATAAAAATGCCATAAATCTATGGCCTATTTTGTAGACGCTATAACTTTTGCGCACACCAATCAATATACACTTATGGCGATTTTTTTTTTACCAAAAATATGTAGAAGAATGCATATTGGCCTAAACTGGGGAAGAAATTTAGTTTTTTATATATTTTTGGGGGATATTTATTGTACCAAAAAGTAAAAAATATTGCTTTTTTTTCAAAATTGTCAGTCTTTTTTTAAAAACCACAGAGGTGATCAAATACCACCAAAAGAAAGCTCTATTTGTGGAAAAAAAGGACGTCAATTTTGTTTGGGTACAGCGTCACACGACCGCGCAATTGTCAGTTAAAATGCCGTAGTGCAAAAAGTAATCTGGTCATTAACTGCTTGCCGCCGCGGCTCTTGTTTTGGGATGGCCTTTCTCGTGCACCCGGGGGGCGCGCAGCATGGGGATCGCACCGTGTTGATAGGACACGGCCCGACCCCAATCTCTATAAAGAGCTGCGTCCACGAGTCTTTAACCACCTCAATACTGGGCACTTACACCCCCTTTCAGTGCTCTCACAATTTGAATGACAATTACTCAGTCATGCTACACTGTACCCAAATGAAATGTTTATTATTTTGCTCACACAAATAGAGCTTTCTTTTGGTGGTATTTATTCACCACTTCATTTTTTATTTTTTGTGTTATAAGTGAAAAAAGAGTGAATATTTTGATAAAAAGCTAAATTTTCTACTTTCTCTTTTAAAAGAAACCAAAAAAATCAAATTTTGTAGAAAAATTTAGGCCAAAATGTATTCTGCTACATGTCTTTGGTAAAAAAAAGTCCTGATAAGTGTATGATCATTGGTTTGTGTGAAAGTTATAGAGTCTACAAACTAAGCTATGCATTATGCCAGCGGGCAGATGTGCCAGTTGTTGACGGGCAGATGTTCACTGTTTGACAGGTGTTTTCACTGTTTTGGGGACACTAACTGGGTGATCAGTGGGTAAACAGCAGACAAACAGCTCTAAAAACTCACTGATCTCCCGGCTGCAGCACAGATCTCTCTTCCTCCCCTCACTGACAGGCTCTGTGTGAGGAGAGGAAGAGATGAGAGCAGTTACAACCGCTCTCTATTTACATTACATGACGACTGTAATTGGACACAGTCGTCATGTGATCAGGAGGGCCAATCACATGGCCCTCCTGTCTTGTACTACTCTACTGTCTCTGGGGGGCACAGGCAGATCGGGATCGCGCCACTGCGTCGGCACGTAGCGGCGCGATCCCCTGTCAGATGTCACCCCTCCCCCTATGTTTACATTACGATGGCTGTGATTGGAAACAGCCATCGTGCGGATCAGGAGGGCAAATCACAGTTCCCTCCTGCCGTTCCAAGATCCAGAGTGTCCGGGAGACACGCGCGCATCCCGCTCCTTCTGAAGGACGTTCCAGAACGTCCACTCAGAAGGAGGAAGCTCCCACCCGGCCGTTTATGTGCAGTGGCCGGGTGAGAAGTGATTAACCATGTGATCGACTGTGTCCAATCACAATTGGTCACATGTTAACACGGAGATGCCAGTAACTGGCTCTTCTCGCCTGACACTGACAGTGTGTGGCGAGGAGAGCCGATCAGCAGCATCTCCACGCAGGGGTATATCTAGGAATGTAATCAGGGAACTGATCATCAGTGCCCTGATTACAATATAGCAATACAGTGTCACCATTGCCCACCAATGTCAGCAATCAGTGCCCACCAGTGGAAGCAATCAGTTCTCACAAGTGCCACCAATCAGTGCCCATTAGCGATGCCAGTCAGTGCTGGCAATCAGTGCCACCTATCAGTTCTGCCCATCAATGCCCATCACTGCTGTCAATGCCCATGAGTGTCGCCCCTCAGTGCCACACATCAAAGCCCCTCAGTGCCCATCAGTACCACCTATCCGTGCTGCCTAGCAGTGCCCATCAGTGCCACCTATCAGTGCCCATAAGTGCAACATATTAGTGCCTCCTCATCAGTGCCACCTCATCGGTGCCCACCAGTTTAGCCTATCAGTGCCCATCAGTGCTGCCTCATCGGCGCACATCAGTGAAGGCGAAAAGTTACTTAGTTACAAAATTTACTGACAGAAAAAAGTCAATATTTTCTGTCTTTTCTCTTTTTTTTGTAAAAAATAAAAAACCCAGCAGTGATTAAATACCACCAAAAGAAAGCTCTATTTGTGTGAAGAAAATGATAAAAAATTTGTTTGGGTACAGTGTAGTACGACCGCGCAATTGTCATTCAAAGTGTGACAGCACTGAAAGCTGAAAAATGGCTTTGGCAGGAATGGGGTGTAAGTGCCCAGTAGGCAAGTGGTTAAGGGGGTAAAATCTTCTGGGGCTGAAGTAGTTAAATAAACTAGCTAAGCTTGCTCACTCACCCACTAAAGGACACACCCACCAGTGTAATTTTTTTTCTGTCTCTTGAGGTAAACCTCAAGTGCTAACACATGTTCATCAGGAATGCACACTCTTTACAAATGAAAAAATGCCTCAGAATTGATATCTTTGCAGGATAAAGCTCAAAATAACACATGTCCAAGGCTCTGCCCATGATCAGTGATCCCAAAAATCTCCAAATCAAACTTGCACATTGTTGGGCATGTGGAAGGTCCAAAACAGGAAACCATAAGCATACAAAATTAAAATATGTGTGCAGCATCACACCAGACTTAGACATCCATATCTGGGCCAAAACACCCCAGTTCTAGATTTGGTACAAACCCACACTTACTTGATTTATAATGTAATTTCTTGGGGTTCCAGTATGTGAAGCCCATCAAAAATGTTAGCACTGATGAAAAAGAAACTTCAACACCACAACATACAAACCTCTAGCCAGGTAGCACGATTGGGATTCAAACTCAGAAACTCAGGGCTGCTAGGCAAAAGTGCTAACCCCTAAGCCACTGTGTGGCCACATGTTTTTTGGCTGCATCTCTGTGGTGAAAAACAGTCCTAAGTCCCAGGGGTGCAAGAAGTTAATCAATGCAGATGTACTGTGGAAGGTCAGAGAGCCAGTGAACAACCTGTTTCTGGCATATTCCATCTTTTTTCAAGGCTGGTTATGGCTGATTACTGCCAGCGTTCTGAGAGCTAAGCAGCTGTCATTTTGTGGGTTTTGAAAAATGAAAAATATTGAATATATACTGCGCTGTGAATAAATTATATATAAGTAAAGCGGCAAACACCGCCAGAAGACAATCAGCACAGAGTAGAAAAAAAGGATGCTGCGCTAAACTTATAATATGAGAGTGAGAACTATATCAAGAACTCACATAAAAAGAAAACAATAAAGTATTCAAATAACATAAATAAATATGTGACAAAAAATAGAAAATAAAAACTGAGTAAATCTGACATAAATAATGTCAATGTGGAAAAATGTTACAGTCCATGTGAATAACAAAGTTCTGTTTAATGTGTCCTCGTGAAAATAATGATGTGTCCAAATAGTGTGTCCAAATATTGAAAAGTGGAGTGCTCAAAAGATAGCTAGAAGCACCACCACCCTTAGGAGAGAGGCTTACCGGAACTCACAGATCTGAAGGGGCTTATACCTCTCAGATCGTGAATGGCTTGTAACAAAAATCCAAAGGGATACGGCTGGTCTTGGTTCCAAGAGTGGTCACCAGGGCCTGGTTTGATGTAAGGACTCAAGGGGTATGTAGTAAATTCCAAAGGAAGAGGGAATTCCTTTGAAATCCCGTATCCCTTTGGATTTTTGTTTCTACTTTATTTTGTGGGTTTTGGCTTGGTAAGAGGCTGCAGTTAGTGCTGGTGGGGAAATTTTAAGGCTGATTGGAGTTCTTGCCCATGAAAAACAATTTCACTACATGAAGTGGCATGTTTGGGATTCAAACCCAAATCCTCAGGGCTACTAAGCAGAAGAGCTAACCTATTAGCCACTGGGCTGCCACGTGCAGTACCCTCCTATACATAAATACACAGAAATACTGCATTTCTCTGGACATATAGGTGGTGGAAAATTAGTCAGTCATTAGTCAGTCAGAGTTATTCTTCTTGATTTATTCTGTGATATTTGGTGGTTCTTGGTGTGTGAGTGTAGAATAGTGATGTTACCCTCTGATTTTTAGGAATTACATTTTTATTTCTGATGTTGGTACACATATCACATTTTCTGGGCTCAAATTAGGATCATTTGGAAATAATAAAAAACACAAAATTGTGACTAATTTTAAATTTGCATCAGCCATAGTATTGTTTGTGGTTTGTAAAGACACCTGTGTGAGTTTATGTAAAGATTTTTGTGAGATAGACAGCAACAAGTGAAAGTGACAGAGAAAAAAATATTTTACCAAAACATAAAAACATTACATATTCTAGCATTTTTAAAAACAAAATAGATGATGAAGAAGCAACATTGTTGCAAGGACAATTTCTTTGAGAGAAAGATACATTTCATCTCAACATGAAAATGATTTATTTAGGGAAATTATAATTGTACCATTAGAATCAATGACTACATAACTCCTTTTCAAACCCAAAAAACGCTCTTTAACCCAGAGCTCATTTTGGTATTTACTATAACTCTTGTTAAAAAAGGCATGGGAGTTAAAATGAGAGTAGTTCGCATGTCTGAGCATGCTCAGTTGTGCTGGCACCTAGTTGTAAAGAGATGGGGAATTTATCTCGTCTCAGACTTTTAAAGATATTTCAGTGTAGAAATCATGTTTTCACACATTTTGAAAGCAGATTATCTTTAAGAAATATACCACATATTTTAGTACCATTTAGGCGATCATATTATGCTCTAAACATTATTTCCATGTGCAATTCTCAAGGTCCTAAAACTCACTAACGATTTACTATCTGCTAAAACCAACAGCCAGCACTCCATACTCCTACTACTTGACCTCTCTACAGCCTTTGATACTGTTGACCACCTGCTCCTTCTCAATAAACTACATTCCCTTGGCCTCCGAGATTCTGCTCTCTCCTGGCTCTCTGCCTATTTATCACAGCACTCCTTCAGTGTCACCTACAACTCTGTCTCCTCCTCTCCATTGCCCCTTTCTGTGGGGGTCCCCCAAGCCTCTGTTCTTGGACCCCTTCTCTTCTTTTCTCTATCTACACCTCCTCCCTTGGTCACTTGATAACCGCCCACGGCTTCCAGTACCACTTATACGCCGATGACATCGGTCTGCTCCTCACCTCACTCCTTCAGTCTCCTCTCGCATTACTAACTTACTAACTGACATATCAGCATGGATGTCGCACCACTTCCTTAAACTAAATCTCTCTAAAACTGAGCTATTAATATCCCCCCCCGCCCGTGCCCCCCTCCACGACTTTTACATCAAAATCAACAATGCAACCATCAGTCCCTCCCCTCACGCCAGGGAACTAGGTGTAATCCTAGACTCTGACTTGTCATTTCAGTCTTAAATCCAATCGTTGTCAAAAGTTTGTAGAATTCACCTCCGTAACATCTCTAAAATTTGCCCCTTTTTAACAAATGAAACCACCAAGCTCCTCATTCACTCCCTTGTTATCTCTCACCTTGACTATTGACACTCCCTTCTCATTGGCCTGCCTCTCCATAGGCTATCCCCTCTTCAGTCTATCATGAATGCTGCTGCCAGTCTTATCCACCTTACCAACTGCTCAGTGTCTGCCAACCCTCTCCTACAATCCCCACACTGGCTCCCAATCACCCAGCGAATTAAATTCAAAATACTAACCACAACATACAAAGCCATTCACAACTCTTCTCTGAGCTACATCACCAATCTTGTCTCCAAATATCACCCAAATCGTCCCCTCCGCTCTTCTCAAGACCTCCTACTCTCAAGCTTTCTCGTCTCCTCCTCTCATGCTCGTCTCCAGGATTTCTCCAGAGCCTCTCCCATGCTCTGGAACTCGCTACCTCCACCTGTCCGGCTATCCCCTACTCTTGCTACCTTCAGGCGATCCCTGAAAACTCATCTCTTCAGGAAAGCCTATAACGTCTCTAACTAATCTTTTACCACTTCCATCAGCTCATTCCCCACAGTTACAACCTTTTGTACCACCTGCCCCACCCTATTAGATTGTAAGCTCTTCTGAGCAGGGCCCTCTTAATTCTCTTGTATCTTATTGTATTATAACTGTATTGTCTCCCTTTTATATTGTAAAGCGCTGGGTAAACTGTTGGCGATATATAAATCCTGTATAATAATAATAATAATTTCCGTTTTAGAGCTAATTACAGCGATTGCGGCATCTCATCGCTAATTACTGCAATTGCTGTAATTTTACTGCTAATTAGGGCTCAGAGCTATAGTAAATGACCCCCACTGTATATTTCATTACTAGGGCAAACATATTACAGGAAAAATGGAATGATGTTGCATATCTCCTGCACGCATACACTTACTGTGCAGTCTTGTTTACTTATTATCAAGGGCTTCTACAGAAATATAAAAGTTGAAATCAACAAAGGCATGATTGCTTCATAAAAACATTTTTGTGAAATCACAGTGATATAAAGTTCATAGCTTCATTAGCCATGAAATTAAAAGTTACCCTAATGACATGTACTGTATACCTCATGCTGTTGCCAACATCTTGTGATCAGCATCTGATACCGAGACCATATTTTATTAGGCAATGTTTTTACAGGGACATGAGGAATTAAAGCTGAACTCCAACCTTACCATCAATCGCAGTTATACAGCCTCCTCTCCTGTAAGTTGCTTCCACGGCACACTGTGTGAATTCGAATCTGCAGCAAGTCAGATAGAGTCCATCTCATTATGTTGCTGAAGGACATCCAGCACCATCAAGCCCTTTCATTTTCAGTTATAGTAGGATTCCTATTGGATCCCACTCAGGAGGGGAAGCTGTGCAGAGCTCTTTTTGGGGGGCATTATTTCAATTCTGCATGCCAGTTTGGAAGCTGATAAATGGTCAAACATTAAGGAGATGTGCGGATTGTGCTTTCTTACCACTTGATTTTTGGGCAACACTTATGTTTAATAATATAAATATGATCATTTTACAGTCTGTAAATATAAATAGTATAGTTTTACAGTCTCATACATTTGATGTATAAGAACAAGTAAAATAACAAAAAAGATTCAAGAAACAGAGCGGTGCCATAAACATTCCCCAAAAAAATATCACTATATGTGTTTGCAATGTTTACCAAGTCCAGTGACAAATTGTGCTCCAAACAAATTCAAACTGTGCAATTCTGTGTGGTGTATCTTCAGTGATGCCCATTTAAGAGGAAAGAGCTCACCAGATGGCTCAGACCTTTCACATAAGTAATTGGTCAGTAAGCATTAATTTGAACCAGGGGCTTCCATCTTTGATCTCAGATCTCCGGGTTCCAGGGATTCCTAAAAAAACTCCATCCATTCCAATAGTAAAAGATTAAAATGCACACTCACACTTTTAAGTGCCAAACCTGACAGTGTTTCCAGCAATGCCACACTGCCTGGCTGCCACTATTCTGAACCCAGGAGCTGAAATGCGCTCCACCAAGTGGAACTATCATCCCGGGAAGTGACGTGTACATTGTCTAATGCTGCCTCCACATGTTTCACCCTTACAGACGTCTTTAGGAAGCTTAATTTTACTAAAAGAAGGAAAGATAGGGTAAGATAACATAGAAGATAAGAATAAAGGAACATTATAGTTTTAAACAAAAGTTCTTTATTTTCTAATAACTGGTTTACCAATTTGTAAACTATCTGCCAAAACAAAATACTACAACCACTGGATGTGATAGAAGCTGCTGTTATAGTTAACTTTTTATTGAAAGACTGGAACCATCATTTTATTGCATTTCTAACATTTTATATGAGCACGCAGTGCTGCTTCTGTTGTCCCTTGTATGACTGATATATTTCTAGCCACATACAATAAAATGTAACTGTACATTCTCCTACATCAGCATACACATAGTCTGGATAATGAAATTGATTGTTTAGGTAGGCCCTTTCACTACATAGCTCTAAGTCAGAGTAGATTATAGTTATGGCAGATCATGCCTGCAAAATATGTGCTGGCATGGCCTCCTGTAGTCTCCATCAGGGATGCATGTGACAGGGTGACAAAGAAGGAGCAAACTGAGAGACAGGGACAGAGCATTGTTACCCATATTCCTGGAAATACCTGAACAGTGACCTTCATGGCAGGATTACCAGATATTCTTTAAATGAGTATAATGTAAATCACTAGATATCACATTTACAGACACTTCTGGATTGCCATTTACTTGGTGGTTCCATGTCACCACACTGCCATATTGCAAAATCAGTAACACTGTAGGAAATTCCCTTATCTCTTTCACAATACCAGGCCCATTAGTAGCCTGGTTAATACCCTGCTAAATGAGATGCACTAGGCAACCACCTTATGTGCCACATTGCTCAGATATGTTTTGTGATTTCATCCTGAACCTCTGATTGGCAGCCAGTATTAGCAAAAGTCAAACCAAGGGTACATCCCGGCTGAGCAAATTATTGTGGTGTGTTACTGTTGAAGAAAAAAATGACTGAAGAAATGTGGGGATATGCATATAAACAGTCAAGTACAATTTCAAGGGAAGGTGTTTTTAGAGCCATAAAACTAGGAGCGGTACTTATAGATATGGCGTTACCATAACTTATCATAAATCCAATCCTGAACATAATACGAATCATTACAAACCTTCACCTGGTTAAAGAACCTTTTATTTAATCCAAAAGCTATACAAAACTTCATTTGTCCTTAGTCCTTAATAAAAACACTTTTCTATTTGAACATTTGCACAGCTATCTCTAGAAAATAATAGCCTTATAGCATATACGCAATTGTAAAATACTTAAGCCTCGTACACACGATCAGATTTTCCGCAAAAAAAAAACTTTTAGACTTTTGACCGAAAGGTGTTGGCCCAAAGTTGTCTTGTACACAAACGGCACACAATTGTCGGCCAACAATCCTGAACGTAGTGACGTACTAGAGGTACTATGAGCCAATAAAAAGCAAGTTCAATTGTCATGTGCCACCCTTTTGACTCCTTCTGCTAATCTTGTATTAGTAGAAGTTTGGTGAGTGTCGATTCGCGCTTTTCAGTTCATGCTTGTCAGTTCGTTTCTGATTTTCAGTTCGTGCTTGTCAGTTCGTTTCTGATTTTCAGTTTGTGCTTGTCAGTCCGTTTCTGATTTTCAGTTTGAGCTTCTCAGTTCGTTTCTGATTTTCAGGTCATGCTTGTCAGTTCGTTTCTGGTTTTCAGGTCGTGCTTGTCAGTTCATTTCTGAACGACCGTTTGTCTACTAGCCATGTGGCGTTCTCGTTGGAGAGATCGTGCTATCATTGGGCTTGGAGTTATTGCTTTGACCCAAGTCCAGTCCAGGAACAGGAGGAGGAGGAAGAGTTTTTGGACCAAGAGTTGGTTGCTTAATCGTGACCAATTCTCTCTTATGCTTTTGCTGCAGGAGCACCAGGAGAATAATCCTGATGATTTTAGGAATTATCTACGGATGACGGAACCCTGCTTTTACAGTCTCTTGGCATTGCTGCGCTTGACAGCTCTTATGTAGCTGAGGGCGGGGTGATCCCACCCTCCTCTGACAAGGGGAAACGCAGGATTCCCATTGCATCCCATTGCATCAGAGGGGGCGGGGTCACCCATACACGTTACTGGGAAACCCCGGAGTTTCCTCTTGTCAGACGGGGACGGGGTCACGTGACGTGTAGCCCCACCCTCAGCTACATAAGAGCTGTCAAGCTAGCACCGCGTCATTGGCTGGGTGCCTCCAGTGGAGGCAGGATCCTGTGCTTATTTCTCGCTGGAGTCGCTGGAGATCATCCATCGCTGGAGATCGAGAATTGGATTACATCGCTGGAGTAGGAGCATGGATTTATTGGATTACATCGCTGGAATCTCTTTTTTATTTTTTATTTTTTTATTTTTAATAAAGGACTTGTCCTAAGCCGTCTCCTATGGTTTTTTGACAGTTTGACACTTTCTTTTTGTGAAATGGTAGGGGTACAATGTACCCCTTACCAATTCACATAGGGGTGGGGTTGGGACCTGGGTTTCCCCTTTGTTAAAGGGGGCTTCCAATTTCCGATAAGCCCCCCCGCCCGCAGACCCCCACAACCACCGGGCAAGGGTTGTGGGGATGAGGCCCTTATCCCCATCAATATGGGGACATCCTCCCCATGTTGAAGGCTTGTGGCCTGGTACGGTTCAGGACGGGGGGGCGCTCTCTCTTCCCCCCTCTTTTCCTGCAGCCTGACAGGTTGCATGCTCGGATAAGGGTCTGGTGTGGATTTTTGGGGGAACCCCACGCCATTTTTTTTTTTTGGCGCGGAGTTCCCCTTAAAATCGGGTCTGGTATGGATTTTTGGGGGGAATATTCCCCTTAATTTCCATACCAGACCTGAAGGGCCTGGTAATGGAATTTTGGGGGACCCCACGCATTTTTTTTTTTCAATGACTTTGAATGATTAAATACAGTCAGGTCCATGAATATTGGGACATCAACACAATTCTAATCTTTTTGGCTCTTTACACCACCACAGTGGATTTGAAATGAAACAAACAAGATGTGCTTTAACTGCAGACTTTCAGCTTTAATTTGAGGGTATTTACATTCAAATTAGGTGAATAGTGTAGGAATTACAACAGTTTGTATATGTGCCTCCCACTTTTTAAGGGACCAAAAGTAATGGGACAGATTAACAATCATCCATCAAACTTTCACTTTTTAATACTTGGTTGCAAATCCTTTGCAGTCAATTACAGCCTGAAGTCTGGAAAGCATAGACATCACCAGACGCTGGGTTTCATCCCTGGTGATGCTCTGCCAGGCCTCTACTGCAGCTGTCTTCAGTTCCTGCTTGTTCTTGGAGAATTTTCCCTTCAGTTTTCTCTTCAGCAAGTGAAATGCATGCTCAATCGGATTCAAGTCAGGTGATTGACTTGGCCATTGCATAACATTCCACTTCTTTCCCTTAAAAAACTCTTTGGTTGCTTTCGCAGTATGCTTCAGGTCAATGTGCATCTGCACTGTGAAGCACCGTCCAATGAGTTCTGAAGCATTTTGCTGAATATGAGCTGATAATATTGCCCGAAACACTTCAGAATTCATCCTGCTGCTTTTGTCAGCAGTCACATCATCAATAAATACAAGAGAACCAGTTCCATTGACAGCCATACATGCCCACGCTATGACACCACCATGCTTCAATGATGAGGTGGTATGCTTTGGATCATGAGCAGTTCCTTTCCTTCTCCATTCCTTCTCCATACTCTTCTCTTCCCATCACTCTGGTACAAGTTGGTCTTGGTCTCATCTGTCCATAGGATGTTGTTCCAGAACTGTGAAGGCTTTTTTTAGATGTTGTTTGGCAAACTCTAATCTTCTAATTTTCACTTGGTTGTTGACTTTGACACACATACACCTACCTCCTGGAGAGTGTTCTTGATCTGACCAACTGTTGCGAAAGGTGTTTTATTCACCATGGAAAGAGTTCTTCGGTCATCCACTACAGTTGTTTTCCGTGGTCTTCCGGGTTTTTTGGTGTTGCTGAGCTCACTGGTGCCTTCTTTCTTGATTTGGCCACACCTAATGTTTTTGCTATCTCTTTGATGGGTTTGTTTTGTTTTTTCAGCCTAATGATGGCTTGCTTCACTGATAGTGACAGCTCTTTGGATCTCATATTGAGAGTTGACAGCAACAGATTCCAAATGCAAATAGCACACTTGAAATGAACTCTGGACCTTTTATCTGCTCCTTGTAAATGGGATAATGAGGGAATAACACACACCTGGCCATGGAACAGCTGAGCAGCCAATTGTCCCATTACTTTTGGTCCCTTAAAAAGTGGGAGGCACATATACAAACTGTTGTAATTCCTACACCGTTCACCTGATTTGGATGTAAATACCCTCAAATTAAAGCTGAAAGTCAGCAGTTAAAGCACATCTTGTTTGTTTGTTTCATTTTAAATCCATTGTGGTGGTGTATAGAGCCAAAAAGATTGAAATTGTGTCGATGTCCCAATATTTATGAACCTAACTGTATGTGTGTTGTCGGGGCCGACAATTCATTAATAGCGGGCACTAGTGCTAGCACTTTTAAATGACTTTTTTTTCCTTTAGAAATGTCATTTTGCTCTCGGACTGTTATAAACATGGGAATCATGCGCTACTTTACAGGCATACTATAGACACCCCCCAGGTACAAAATTTAAAGGAATATTTCACTTTTATTGTTTCACTTTAAGCATTATTAAAAACACTGCTCCCAAAAAAACTGACGTTTTTAAAACTTTTTTTTGTATTGATACAGGACCCAGGTCCCCAAAAACTTTTTATGACAATAACTTGCATATTAACCTTTAAAATTAGCACTTTAGATTTCTCCCATAGAATTTTAAGGGTGTTCCACGGCTTTTCGAATTTGCTGTGAACACCCCAAATTGTTCGCTGTTCGGTGAACGGGCAAACAGCCAACGTTCGAGTCGAACTCATGTTTGACTCAAACAGATAGCTCATCCCTATTAAGAAGCAGGACACATGCATGTGGCTTGCCATTACTCCCGAGCAAAGGCTCATAGCCACCTTGCGATACTTGGCGGCGGGGAGAAGTCTCCAGGACCTGAAGTTTACAACTGGGATCTCCTCCCACTCTTTTTTCCAGAGACCTGTTCTGCCATTAACCAAGTCCTGCAGAAGGACTATATTCGGGTAAGTTTTAGCCTTTAACATCGCATTCTATGTATTTAATGTTTGCTAATGTATTGTATTAATTTCTTCATTCCATAATTACCATCATTGTAATATGCTGTGAATGTCCTTTTTGTCCTCATGCATGCTGTAAGCTTTTAATGCTCTTTTTTGTCCTTCATGCATATTTTCCTTCACTAACCTCCCCAGCATGCTATCCTGGGCCCATACACAGCTAGCCTAGTAACTTAACCACTTGCCGACCACCTCACGCTGATATACGTCAGCAGAATGGCACGGGCAGGCAGAATCACGTACCCATACGTGATCTGCCTCCCGCGGGTGGGGGGTCCGATCGGAGTGTCCGTTTATTTATTTCAATTGGCTTTGCTAAATGCTCATGTGCTATACAGAGATTCAGGACGGAATGGATCCTTCCTTAAATTCCAGGAAGAGATCATCAGAGCCCTTCTGTATCCAGACGGTGCTTCACTTCACCTTCCCCAACCAAATGCAGTAAGCTGGCTGCATGAGAGACATTTTTCTTATGTCCTCCCGAGTACCCCTACCCAATGAGCCCCCCAAAAAAGATGTTGTGTCTGCAGCAAGTGCGGATTTAGGCGTGACACCCGGTATTATTGTCCCTCCTGTCCTGACAATCCTGGTCTATTCATTGGTGAATGTTTTGAACGCTACCATACACTAGTTGAATTTTAGCATAGGGTACAGCACTGCACAGACTAGGACACACTTTCACAGGGTCTCCCAAGATGCCATCGCATTTTGAGAGACCCAAACCTGGTACCAGTTAAAAAAGTTAAAGTTACTAAAAAAAGTGTAAAAAAATAAAAATAAAAAAAATAAAAACACAAAAAAAATATAAAATAAAAAAAACAAAAATAGTTGTTGTTTTATTGTTCTCTCTCTATTCTCTCTGTTCTGCTCTTTTTTATTGTATTCTATACTGCAATGTTTTATTGTTATGTTTTTTTCATGTTTGCTTTATAGGTATGCAATTTTTTTATACTTTTTTTTTTTATTGTTAACCACTTTTTTGTTTTTAGGTACGCCATTCAGCTGCAGAGCGGATTTATTTATCTTGACAGCACAGGTTGCGTTAAATGTTTTATTTTTTACTATGTTTTTTTTTGTATTTGCTTTGCAGGTATGGTAAGTTTTACTGTTATACTGTAATGTTACTTTGTTTTTTTGTTAACCATCATTTGCTTAGCAGGTACGCCATTCAGTTGCAGCGCGAATTTATTTATCTTGACAGCAACAGCGTTTGCTCCCACGATACATAAAGCCGTGGCTCCAGCGCTGTCGGAGGTGATTTCACCACCACAGTTACATACTTCAGCATATATGCCGAAGCGTGGGGGCAGCAGTGGGTGGAGGAGCGATTTGCTCCTGCCTTTTGCGGGAGGATGCATATATAAACGGTGCATGTATGCCCATCATTAGAAGTGGGTGGATGAAGGGAGGTATTCTAATGGTGGGTATACCCACCGATCAATATCTTTTTTTCGTTCAGCCCACAGGCTGCATGAAAAAAAAGTTTACAATATATGCCAACAAGGACCAGCAACGTACTGGTATGTTGCTGGACTTTGAGTGGTTATACCAGAATGATGCCTGCAGGTTTAGGTATCATCTTGGTATCATTCTTTTCAGCCAGCGGTCGGCTTTCATGTAAAAGCAATCCTAGCGGCTAATTAGCCTCTAGACTGCTTTTACAAGCAGTGGGAGGGAATGCCCCCCCCCCACCGTCTTCCATGTTTTTCTCTGGCTCTCCTGTCCCAACAGGGAACCTGAAAATGCAGCCGGTGATTCAGCCAGCTGACCATAGAGCTGATCAGAGACCAGATTGGCTCCAAACATCTCTATGACCTAAGAAACCGGAAGCTACGAGCATTTCATGACTTAGATTTCGCCGGATGTAAACAGCGCCATTGGGAAATTGGGAAAGCATTTTATCACACCGATCTTGGTGTGGTCAGATGCTTTGAGGGCAGAGGAGAGATCTAGGGTCTAATAGACCCCAATTTTTTCAAAAAAGAGTACCTGTCACTACATATTGCTATCATAGGGGATATTTACATTCCCTGAGATAACAATAAAAATGATTAAAAAAAATAAAAATGAAAGGAACAGTTTAAAAATAAGATAAAAAAGCAAAAAAATAATAAAGAAAAAAAAAAAGCACCCCTGTCCCCCCCTGCTCTCGCGCAAAGGCAAACGCAAGCGTCAGTCTGGCGTCAAATGTAAACAGCAATTGCACCATGCATGTGAGGTATCACCGCGAAGGTCAGATCGAGGGCAGTAATTTTAGCAGTAGACCTCCTCTGTAAATCTAAAGTGGTAACCTGTAAAGGCTTTTATAAGCTTTTAAAAATGTATTTAGTTTGTCGCCACTGCACGTTTGTGCGCAATTTTAAAGCATGTCATGTTTGGTATCCATGTACTCGGCCTAAGATCATCTTTTTTATTTCATCAAACATTTTGGCAATATAGTGTGTTTTAGTGCATTAAAATTTTAAAAAGTGTTTTTTTTCCCCCAAAAAATGCGTTTGAAAAATCGCTGCGCAAATACTGTGTAAAAAAAAATGAAACACCCACAATTTTAATCTGTAGGGCATTTGCTTTAATAAAATATATAATGTTCGGGGGTTCAAAGTAATTTTCTTGCAAAAAAAATAATTTTTTCATGTAAACTAAAAGTGTCAGAAAGGGCTTTGTCTTCAAGTGGTTAGAAGAGTGGGTGATGTGTGACATAAGCTTCTAAATGTTGTGCATAAAATGCCAGGACATTTCAACCCCCCCCCAAATGACCCCATTTTGGAAAGTAGACACCCCAAGCTATATGCTGAGAGGCATGTCGAGTCCATGGAATAATTTATATTGTGACACAAGTTGCGGGAAAGACAAATTTTTTTTTTGCACAAAGTTGTCACTAAATGATATATTGCTCAAACATGCCATGGGAATATGTGAATTTACTCCCCAAAATAAATTCTGTTGCTTCTCCTGAGCACGGGGATACCACATGTGTGAGACTTTTTGGAAGCCTAGCCGCGTACGGGACCCCGAAAACCAACCACCGCCTTCAGGCTTTCTAAGGGCGTAAATTTTTGATTTCACTCTTCACTGCCTATCACAGTTTCGGAGGCCATGGAATGCCCAGATGGCACAAACCCCCCCAAATATCCCCATTTTGGAAAATAGACACCCCAAGCTATTTGCTGAGAGGTATAGTGAGTATTTTGCAGACCTCACTTTTTGTCACAAACTTTTGAACATTGAAAAAAGAAAAAAAAAATACATTTTTCTTGTCTTTCTTCATTTTCAAAAACAAATGAGAGCTGCAAAATACTCACCATGCCTCTCAGCAAATAGCTTGGGGTGTCTACTTTCCAAAATGGGGTCATTTTGGGGGGTTTTGTACTATCTTGGCATTTTATGGCCTTCAAAACTGTGATAGCTAGTGAGGAGTGAAATCAAAAATGTACGCCCTTAGAAATCCTGAAGGCGGTGATTGGTTTTCGGGGCCCCGTACATGGCTAGGCTCCCAAAAAGTCCTAAACATGTGGTATTTTGTACTCAGGAGAAGCAGCAGAAGCAGCAGAATGTATTTTGGGGTGTAATTCCACATATGCCCATGGCATGTTTGAGCAATATATCATTTAGTGACAACTTTGTGCAAAAAAAAAAAAATTGTCACTTTCCGCAACTTGTGTCAAAATATAAAATATTCCATGGACTCAACATGCCTCTCAGCAAATAGCTTGGGGTGTCTACTTTCCAAAATGGGGTCTTTTGGAGGGGTTTTGTGCCATCTTGGCATTTTATGGCCTTCAAAATTGTGATAGGTAGTGAGGAGTGAAATCAAAAATTTATGCCCTTAGAAATCCTGAAGGCGGTGCTTGGTTTTCAAGGCCTCGTATGCGGCTAGGCTCCCACAAAGTTCCACACATGTGGTATCCCCATACTCAGGAGAAGCAGCTAAATGTATTTTGGGGTGCAATTCCACATATGCCCATGGCCTGTGTGGGCAATATATCATTTAGTGACAACTTTGTGCAAAAAAAAAATTTGTCACTTTCCCGCAACTTGTGTCAAAATATAAAATATTCCATGGACTTAACATGTCTCTCAGCAAATAGCTTGGGGTGTCTACTTTCCAAAATGTGGTGATTTGGGGGGGTTTGTGCCATCTGGGCATTTTATGGCCTTCAAAACTGTGATAGGTAGTGAGGAGTGAAATCACAACTTTACGCCCTTAGAAATCCTGAAGGCGGTGCTTGGTTTTCGGGGCCCCGTACGCGGCTAGGCTCCCAAAAAGTCCCACACATGTGGTATCCCCATACTCAGGAGAATCAGCAGAATGTATTTTGGGGTGCAATTCCACATATGCCCATGGCCTGTGTGAGAAATATATCATTTAGTGACAACTTTGTGCAAAAAAAAAATTTGTCACCGTCCCGCAACTTGTGTCAACAAATAAAATATTCCATGGACTCAACATGCCTCTCAGCAAATAGCTTGGGGTGTCCACTTTCCAAAATGGGGTAATTTGGGGGGGGTTTGTGCCATCTTGGCATTTTATGGCCTTCAAAACTGTGATAGGTAGTGAGGAGTGAAATCAAAAATGTACGCCCTTAGAAATCCTGAAGGCGGTGATTGGTTTTCGGGGCCCCGTACATGGCTAGGCTCCCAAAAAGTCCTAAACATGTGGTATCCTGTACTCAGGAGAATCAGTAGAATGTATTTTGGGGTGTAATTCCACATATGCCCATGGCATGTTTGAGCAATATATCATTTAGTGACAACTTTGTGCAAAAAAAAAAATTGTCACTTTCCGCAACTTGTGTCAAAATATAAAATATTCCATGGACTCAACATGCCTCTCAGCAAATAGCTTGGGGTGTCTACTTTCCCAAATGGGGTCTTTTGGAGGGGTTTTGTGCCATCTTGGCATTTTATGGCCTTCAAAACTGTGATAGGTAGTGAGGAGTGAAATCAAAAATTTATGCCCTTAGAAATCCTGAAGGCGGTGCTTGGTTTTCGAGGCCCCGTATGCGGCTGGGCTCCCACAAAGTCCCACACATGTGGTATCCCCATACTCAGGAGAAGCAGCTAAATGTATTTTGGGGTGCAATTCCACATATGCCCATGGCCTGTGTGGGCAATATATCATTTAGTGACAACTTTGTGCAAAAAAAAATTTGTCACTTTCCCGCAACTTGTGTCAAAAAATAAAATATTCCATGGACTCAACATGCCTCTCAGCAAATAGCTTGGGGTGTCTACTTTCCAAAATGGGGTCATTGGGGGGGGGGTTGTGCCATCTGGGCATTTTATGGCCTTCAAAACTGTGATAGGTAGTGAGGAGTGAAATCAAAAATTTACGCCCTTAGAAATCCTGAAGGCAGTGATTGGTTTTCGGGGCCCCGTATGCGGCTAGGCTCCCAAAAAGTACCACACATGTGGTATCTCCATACTCAGGAGAAGCAGCTGAATGTATTTTGGGGTGCAATTCCACATAGGCCCATGGCCTGTGTGAGCAATATATCATTTAGTGACAACTTTTTGTAATTTTTTTTTTTTGTCATTATTCCATCACTTGGGACAAAAAAAAAAAATATTCAATGGGTTCAACATACCTCTCAGCAATTTCCTTGGGGTGTCTACTTTCCAAAATGGGGTCATTTGGGGGGGGTTTGTACTGCCCTGCCAATTTAGCACCTCAAGAAATGACATAGGCAGTCATAAACTAAAAGCTGTGTAAATTCCAGAAAATGTACCCTAGTTTGTAGACGCTATAACCAATAAATATTGGCTTATTGACATTTTTTTTACCAAAGACATGTGGCCGAATACATTTTGGCCTAAATGTATGACTAAAATTGAGTTTATTGGATTTTTTTTATAACAAAAAGTAGAAAATATCATTTTTTTCAACATTTTTGGTCTTTTTCCGTCTATAGCGCAAAAAATAAAAACGGCAGAGGTGATCAAATACCATCAAAAGAAAGCTCTATTTGTGGGAAGAAAAGGACGCAAATTTCGTTTGGGTACAGCATTGCATGACCGCGCAATTAGCAGTTATAGCGACGCAGTGCCAAATTGTAAAAAGTGCTCTGGTCAGGAAGGGGGTAAATCCTTTCGGGGCTGAAGTGGTTAACAATGTATTTTGTCAGCTACATGTAACGCTGCCATTTTTGCCATGTAATGTTAAATGGTAGACAATGCTATAAACTGGTATTTGGCTCCCTCCAGTGGTATACTTGTGAATAGACTTGTTATTTATTCACATTAAAGCTAAGCAGGAAGTGACTTAATTATTTACTTTGTGAAAGGACTTACCTACCCACAATGCCCACTCACCTACCCATGAACACTAAGTGGCAGATCTGCATGCTGGGTAGATAATAAAAGGCCCAGCACGGCCATTTTCTTTCTCTTCTGGACGCGTGGCCTGCCTGCAAGGATCTGTGAGGAGGTGTTCCAGAGAGCGTGACCTACATCGTGTGGGGCGGAGCGACTACTGACTCTGCCTTACATTACAGCGTGCTGGAGCAGCATTGTGGTCAGATCGGGAAGGATCCAGAGACACCTGACAGAGGTAACTGAGGACTCCCGGTCATCTTGTGGAATGGAACAGCGTTATGGCGCGGCTGCATCAAACACTCTGAGATCTTGCGGAGCAGAGGCATCCAGCTTTCCGGGCCTGATATGGTGAGAGGGCTGTCACCCAACGTTCTTTAATGCACTGTACACACATTTAGACTCATACCACAGTGTTGCTGAGACCTGCAGTTCCGCAGTTCCGCAGGGTCTCAATCAAGTAGACTGAGTTCAAGCAAACCTCAAGCCTGTACTTCACTGAGAACTGACACTGTGCGGTTCAGGGACAACTATACTGGAGGCAGTTATAAGTGCGTTACACATCAAGAACAGTTTCAATCATCAGTTTATATTACTTCTTTGCTTGTTAAACCCTTGGATTACAAACACTGCAGTATAATAGCTAGCAGGAGACGGAAGACCAGAGACCTTGTGTTCAGTCACAGTAACAAGGGACTGCGTCATGAAGCAGGGAGAGCTCTTGAGTAATTGTACTGTGCTGTGTTTGATAGCCTTGCATTATTGTGATTAGTGCAGCATGCTGGAAGTAGGAAGGTACCCAGTGTCAGAGCGTTGTCACTCTGAGCACTAGTCCCACTTGGAGACGCGCCTGGAAGGGTCATTCGATAAAATCTTCCCTATTAATAATTTGTGAATACGTATCGTACTGTTATATTACGTTTGTGTGACAGTGCAGTTATTGTAACTACTGTTTATGCCAGTCTCAGTAAAATTACATTCTGGTTAATTACAATTGGTGTGAAGTGTTGTTCATTCTCCTACAGGTGAAACTACGGATACCCAAGTAATGGTAAAGGTACATTATTGGTATATTGTGTATTGCGGGATTGTCCTTAGTTGTTCACTTCACACCAATACTGTTTCACAGCTGTGTCAAGCGGGTTGAGCCAATTTATTGGGGGTAGATAAAGCATAGTACAGGCCCAATAACATATCAGCAGCTCCTTCGGGGGTAAGTGCTACATACATTTTTGTGCTTACCCTAAACACCCCCTAAAATGTGTACAAATGTTA
This sequence comes from Lithobates clamitans, assembly GCA_037952925.1. Taxonomy (NCBI): domain Eukaryota; kingdom Metazoa; phylum Chordata; class Amphibia; order Anura; family Ranidae; genus Lithobates; species Lithobates clamitans. The sequence continues at coordinate 2,706,284 of JBBGZY010000675.1, forward strand.
TTGTTATCCTCAAATTCAGGCAGAGTGAAAGGGGCCATTTTTTGGGGGCACAAACTCATTTGGAACCCCAACAAATGCTAAGTTAACCAATACCAATACTCTATCTGCTGACTTTGCAAAACCCATACACACTATACCTCTTTTGTGGTCATATTTCTGGATGAATTCACCAAAGCATGTTGTGCAAGGGCCTGCCTGAATACCTTCAAATTGTACTGTTGAAAGTTTTTGTCTCCTATTATCTTGATAGGTAATTTATGAATGTCAAAATGTGCTTCAATTTGGACAGTGTGTATCCATATTTTTGGATTATGACACTTCTTACCTGTCCAGTGGGCTGCCAATAGTGTAAGTAAGGAGGGGCTGCCCAAAGTATCACATATTATTTATGCATTTAGCTCTCATGGTAGTGGAGAGGGTTATCTGTCCAAAACATCTACCCATTACCCCCCCACCATAAAATTTTTACAATGGGCCACCAGAGGGGGTGAGGAATCTGATAAGTTGACCTCATAGTTTTGTCTTTAAATACTCATTTAAATGTAATACTTATGTTGGCCAAGAATGTTTATGTCAAATCTGCTTGCAATGTTATGTGCAAAAGTAGTATTTTTTTTTCTTTTTTGACTCCACAGTTTTCTTCCAACCCACAGCAATGGCAGGATGTTGCAGCCCAGTTCAAGCATCAGCGGGATTTTCCCAACTGTGGTGGTGCTGTTGATGGCAAACATGTCAGGATTGTCCCACCACCCAACTCGGGCTCCTATTATTTTAATTATATGGGCTTTTGCAGCATAGTCATGCTAGTGGTAGCGTCTGCCAACTACGAGTTCCTGTACCTGGATGTTGGGAAGAACGGCCGCAACTCTGATGGAGGAGTGATTATGCAGACCGAATTCTACCATTGGCTCCAGAATGGCACCTTACATGTGCCACCTGCTGAAGACAATGTCGAGGGCCTCAATTTTGTGTTTGTGGCAGATGAGGCCTTTGCTCTGGGGGAACATCTTATGAAGCCCTTTCCTATGAGGAACCTCACCCCAGAGCAGAGAATATTTTATTATCAGATCTCTCGTGCCAGAAGGGTTGTTGAGAATGCCTTTGGCATCCTTTCTAGTAGGTTCAAACTATTTTTAACCTCGATTAACCTGGCTGATGTGCGGCGTGGAAGATTGCAAAAGCGTTTATTGATTGGTTTGCGCAAAAGTTATAGCTTCTACAAAATAGGGGATAGTTTTTATGGCATTTTTATTAATATTTTTTTTTACTAGTAATGGCAGCGATCAGCGATTTTTATTGTGACTGTGACATTATGGTGGACACGTCTGACAATTTTGGCGTGATTTTGGGACCATTCACATTTATACAGCGATCAATGTTATTAAAATTGCATTGATTACTGTGTAAATGACTGGCAGTGAAGGGGTAAACACTAGGTGGCACTGTAGGGGTTAAATGCGTCCTAGGGATGTGTTCTAACTGTAGGGGGGATGGGCTAGTTGTGACACTCCTGATCATAGGGAGCTATGATCAGTGACACTGTCACTAGGCAGAACGGGGATATGCTTGTTTACATTAGCATCTCCCCATTCTTCCTTTCCGTGAGACGATCGCGGGTATCCCCGCGGACATTGAGTCCGCAGGACCCGCGACCCGACTCACGGAGCTCCCAGCTGGTGCGGGGGCGTGCCGCCGGCAGTGCGCACATGATGGCACGGCGGCAAATTCAAAGGAACGTACAGGTACGTCCATTTGCCCAGCCGTGCCATTCTGCTGACGTACATTGGAAACCGGATAATCTTCCAGATAAAAATTTGATTTGTTGCCTGTTATACACTTAAAGTAAAGCTGTGTCCACTATAATTTTAGATTGTAAGCTCCTATGAGCAGGGCCCTTAAAACCCAATTGCTAACTGTTTTGCTAAATGTAGCACCATATACTGTATCCTGTAAAAAAAATTTTGAAGTTAGTAAATGAATGTACATAATTTTGTTTCTACTAGCAAAATAAAAGTAAATTATTGAGCTTGTTTATTGTGTGTTTTTTTTCTCCTTTCTTTCTTCTTTTTAATTAGTTTTAGGGGTGGTGGTTTTGGGGAAGTGCAAGATGTTTTACATCTAATGCCCTGTACACACGGTCGGATTTTCCAACGGAAAATGTGTGATAGGACCTTGTTGCCGGAAATTCCGACCGTGTGTGGGCTCCATCACACATTTTCCATCTGAATTTCCGACACACAGAGTTTGAGAGCTTGCTATAACATTTTCCGACATCAAAATCCGTTGTTGGAAATTCCAATCGTGTGTACACAAATCCGATGCACAAAGTGCCACGCATGCTCAGAATAAATTAAGAGACGAAAGCTATTGGCTACTGCCCCGTTTATAGTCCCGACGTACGTGTTTTACGTCACCGCTATTAGAAAGATCGGATTTTCCAATAACTTTGAGTGACCGTTTGTATGCAAGACAAGTTTGAGCCAACATCTGTCGGAAAAAATCCATGGATTTTGTTGTCGGAATGTCCGATCAATTTCCAACCGTGTGTACAGGACATTAGGCTGCTTTCACACTGGAGGTGCTTTACAGGTGCTAAAAATAGCACCTGTAAAGAGCCTCCCCTCTCACTCCAGTGTGAACTCGCCCTGACCCTAGGTTCACACCTATGCATTTTTTTAGTGCATTTTGCACTTTTCAGAAACACTCTACAGTCCATTTAACATGGTTTCCTATAGTACTAGTTCACATCTATGTGTTTTGCAGCCAGTGGTCGGGGACTTTTTTCGCGTGATTTGTGGGTAATAGATTTCAATGGAACTGCACTAGAAATGCAATTGTTGCGTTTGTGATGTGATTTTTGATGTGTTATGCGGTTGTTATTTTTTTTACACTCTATATAGCTGGTTGGTAACCGGGGGGCTGGGAAGCCAGCTGCCGCGTTCTTAACAACCAATGAATCTTCAGCTGTCAGCAGCTTCCCCACTGAAAGTACAAAAAAATGCCAGACAAAAAAAATAGCAAAAAAACAGCATTGTGTTCCCCCCGGGTCTACTATGGATTCAGAGGGGACCCCCTATGCCAAAATTTTACAAAAATGGTGTGGGGTTCCCCCCCCACATTACCAGGCCCTTTGGGTCTGGTATGAATATTAAGGGGAACCCCTGCATCAAAATAAAATAAAATTGCGTGGGAGTCCCCCAAAATCCATACCAGGGCCTTCAGGTCTGGTATGGATATTAAGGGGAACCCCACAACAAAAAAATGCGCGGGGGTCCCCCCAAAATCCATACCAGGCCCTTCAGGTCTGCTATGGATATTAAGGGGAACCCTGCCCCAAAATTTTAAAAAAAATGGCGTGGGGGTCCCTCTCAAAATCCATACCAGACCCTTATCCGAGCACGCAACCTGGCAGGCCGCAGGAAAAGGGGGGTGAGAGAGCACCCCCCTCCTCCTGAACTGTACCAGGCCACATGCCCTCAACATGGGGAGGGTGCTTTGAGGTCAATCCAAAACACCTTGTCCCCATGTTGATAGGGACAGGGGCCTCATCCCCACAACCCTTGCCCGGTGGTTGTGGGGGTCTGCGGGCGGGGGCATTATCGGAATTTGGAAGCCCCCTTTAATAAGGGGACCCCCAGATCTCACCCCCCACTATGTGAATGGATATCGGGTACATTGTACCCCTACACATTCACCAAAAAAAGCAGTAAAATGTGACAAAAAAGACAATAGCAGGTTTTTGACAATTCCTTTATTGTAAAATAGCTCTTCTTCTTTCCCCGATTCTCCCTCTGGTCTTCTCCATCTTGCTCCGGATTCCTCTTCCCCCGCTTCTTCCTCCATCTTCCTCCGCTTCTTCCTCCGGTCTTCTCCATCTCCCTCCAGCTTCTTTTTCCGGTCTTTCTCCTCCGCTGCTCCCACTGAACATTCAAAAAATGAACCTCCTCTGATGCTGCGATGGGGCGGATGACATGACTCCGAGACCCCGTCCCACAAGGGGCGGGGTCTCCTGATGAAGTCATCCGACCACAACGCCCCATAGTTATATATGAAATGGGCGCTATGGAAGCGGACAGACCGGCTGGCCACAGTGTTGGAGGAGGTTCGTTTTCATAGCAGGTCGGTGGTGGGAGCAGCGGAGGAGAAAGACCAGGGCCAGAGGAAGAAGCGGGGAAAGAAGAAGAGCTATTTTACAATAAAGGAATTGTCAAAAACCGGCTATTGTCTTTTGTCACATTTTACTGCTTTTACTTGAATGTGTAGGGGTACAATGTACCCGATACTCATTCACATAGGGGGTTGTGATCTGGGGGTTCCCTTATTAAAGGGGGCTTCCAGATTCCGATAAGGCCCCCGCCCACAGACCCCCACAACCACCGGGCAAGGGTTGTGGGGATGAGGCCCTTGTCCTCATCAACATGGAGACAAGGTGTTTTGGGGGGGCCCCAAAGCACCCTCCCCATGTTGAGGGCATATGGCCTGGTACGGTTCAGGAGGAGGGGGGGCACTCTCTCGTCCCCCTCCTCCACCACACCTGAAGGGTCTGGTATGGATTTTGGGGGGGATCCCTACACCATTTTTTTTTTTTTATTTGGTGTGGAGTTCCCCTTAATATCCATACCAGACTCAAAGGGCCTGGTATGGACTGGTGGGGGGAACCTAAGCCTTTTTTTCTTTGAGTGTAATTCTATATTGCCGGGAACCGGCAATACATTACAGCCGCGAGCAATTTTGAATTACAGTTTTCCTTTAGAAATGTAATTTTGCTGCGGTACAGTAATAAACACCGGAAAACTGCGCCACTTTACATGCATACTATAGACACCCCCCAGGCACAATATTTAAAGGAATTTTTCATTTTTTTTGTTTAACTTTAAGCATTATTAAAATCACTGCTCCCAAAAAAATGGCCACTTTAAAAACATTTTTTCCAATTGATACATGTCTCCTGGGGCAGGACCCAGGTCCCTATACACTTCTTATGGCAAAGAACTTGCATATAAGCCTTCAGTGAGAACTTTGGATTTTGCAGGTTCGAGCCCCATTGCATTCCACTATGCAAAAAAGACACCTAATACTCTTCACTAATAAAATTTGCAATTTTTTTCAACTTTGCCTCCACAAAGTCATCCATCTCATTTAAAGTCCCACTTTTCCTTCTTTTTTGCATACATTTTAGGGATGGAGGCACACGGCATATGTGCCTCATCCAAAGTCCCAAATCCCCCCCTTCCATTCGACATTGACTTCCACTATTCCTGCATATGTGATCTCACCGGCATTTTTGCCCGCAATAGCGCTGCTTTCCATTTGCATTAGCGCTCAGTTGAAGTCTTACTTGGCCTTATTTGGGCGCTATTTTCTTGGACTGCAGGATCATATTTCAGCGCTATAGTAAATGACCCCCATTGTCTAGTAAAAAACATTTTATTCCAAGCACATTCACATGTGCATTTTTAAAGGTTTTTGAACAAGCCAACATCTTGGTGTATTACATGTATGTTTGCCATTATTTTGCCTTTTTTGGGGCTAAACAGGCATGTTTGAAAACATAAAATACACATCCCCAACTCAGGAACTTACAAAATTTGACTTTGGTAAAGTGAAGGCCATATCAGACATTAGTATCCCAAGACTGTGTTGATGTTGCCTTCCTCAGATGGGGTGATCTCACCCCTCTAAAAGGCAAAATTTGAAGCCACGTACACGTAGAGGCATAACTGTTAAATCTCCCTTATGATCCCCTGCCTAAAATGTATGTAGGTACAAACAGGTTAGTTTCTAAAGCCCCAAAACACACAGTGTGTCAACAAAGTGGATTTGCCTTTTGTAAATAACCGCCACTGTGTCAACATGTGCTATCTCCCATCACAGGATATCAATAGACGTGTTTTGGGGGTGCAACCCCTTCCTCAAAACTAAAGTAGGTGAGAGGAAGGAGTTGCACCCTCGAAACACATCCATTGATACCCCATGATGGGAGCTAGCACATGTTGACACAGTGGCGGTTATTTACTAAAGGCAAATCCACTTTGCACTACAAGTGCACTTTTAAGTACGCTTGCATTGCACTTGTAGAGCAAAGAGGATTAGCCTTTTCGGAAATAACCTCCACTGTGTGTTTTGTGGCTTTAGCAAACTAGATGTAGGGAAAGACACACATTTTAGGCATGGGATCATGAGAGAAAAAATATTTTTTTGGGCCAATTTGTGTGCATCTCCAATTTTTGGCTTTGCGATTCTTAAAGATTACAATTAAAATGTTACTTAGGGCAGTGTTTCCCAACTATCCTTCTCCAGATGCATTTCCAGGTCATGTTTTCTATATTTTTTGCTTTTGGCACAGGTGATGATGTCATTTTCGAGGTTAGTAATTCACACAGTCATTTTTATACTGCGGAAAATAAAGAAAACAGGACCTGGTGGTGCGCCTAGAGAAGTGGAGTGGCTAAACACTGACCTCAGACACTAAAGCCTAGGTTCACATTGGAGCGATTTGTCATACAATTTGATAGATAAAGTCACAGCCTATTGGAGGCAATGGCATTGTTCAAATTGGTGCGACACCGATTTAGCGGCGCCGCATCAATTTGCAAAATTAGTTCCTGCGCTACTTTTTCAAATTTCAGGCGTGACTTCAATAGACATCTGGGCATGAAGCCACGCAAATGTCTATCAAGTAGCACCTGAAATTGCACTGACCTTGCTAATTAGAAATTGCGCTACTTCAAGTGAAGTAGTGCGATTTCAAAGTAGCATCAATTTGAACCAGGGCTTAAAAGTAATAAAAACATGTGAAATATTAAAACTGCAAACAGGAGCCAACAAGTGGAATAAAACTTCAGGCCAGATGAACTTAAAATTTGGCAAGCATGTCGACATAATCACGTATTCCTCTCTATAAAGCAGTGACAGCCTCCTTTATTTGCTCTAGATCAATCAAAGCCTGCATCATATCTGCACTCATACAGCCAGTTGTGCATCTTGGAAGTTTGTGTCCTTGCAAGAAGAGAAAAAAGTATTAAGGCAACGATGGTCAAGTGACTGAGGCCCTATATAGTGAATTATGGTCAAGTTACTAGTCAAATTGGGGAAATTCTTACCTACCCAGTCTATTGTTGCTTGCAACCTTCTTGCCCTTCAGACACCTACACTACTAGGAAATGGAATGTACACACTGCAACTACTCTGTAATCTTGGCAATGGTGCCTGGGTCTACAAAACTCGGGTACCTAGCAACACTGTCAGCTCCTTCCACCTCTTCCTTCTCCATGCTAAGGCACTACATATTTTGCTAATGTGTGGAGTGGGTGTTTGGTTTGGACACCTAAACAATTGACATGTATACACATTTGGCAAAATGTAGTAAATATAAATACAGGAATCAACGCCTAATTCGTATATTTAACAAGCGCTAATGGATAAGGTGAAAGCACACAAAGAAGTACTTTAGCTAATTAAGGCAAACAGCTGCTACCTTATGGCCTACCAAGGCTCAAACAGATAATAAAATGCACACAAATATAGGCAGCGCTATTAAAGACACCTGAATGGTGTAATCCATATAACCATATATGTCTGACATGAATGGTTATGCGATACATAAAGTCAATAAAGTGCATAATTAAAATGGTAAAAAGTCCATAGGATAATCCAGGAGATGGCTAAACTTTCACCGACACCACCACAAAAGAAGAGCCAGGGGAGTACTCACATCCCCCTCTGAATAAAACTCTTGCCAGAAAATGTAAGATAATAAGCAAGTAAATGGCACTTGTTACCACACGTTTTGAATTCAATTTTCATGGGCCAGCTTTATCATAAGGGCTCGATCACATATAGAGATATTCGTGTCCAATCATATGAGGAAAAACAGAAACATATTCAATAGTGTAATCTTGTATAAAATAGTTTATTTCCTTTAGGAATTGCACTTACAACAAAAAAGCAAACAGTGAGCATTGCATCACACAAAGCAGTAGTAACAGCCAGGCATGTATCGAGAATGTCAAGGTATCTCCTACCGCAATCTGCTCTATCTACAGCGGTGGTGAGATCCGTGTCTCCAAACAGCATGCTGGAATGGTCTTCCCTCCAGAATGTTCCGCTGTGCGTCATGACGCACTGAGAGCGAAGTTTCACGCATGCGCAGTGTATATAAAGCCATAATGCGAGGTCAATGTAATGGCCGTAGGAACGATCTGGGAGTGGAGGATGAACGATTGACATTGCAAAAAGAAGATATAAAACGAAGGTACAATTGTAAATTGGGGCATCAGTGGTTAGTGGCCTATATTGCTTAGATTGAGGCCTACATTGGGACCAGATTATTTATGAGTTAAGCCTGACATTATGGTTTGTCTTGTGTTCTGTCTTGCAGGCATCTGCTAATTGAATTGACAATGGTGGATAAATTCACTGCGTCAGACTTTTTGAAGAGTAGGGATTACTCTAGGATGGCAGCGATGGAGAAGCTGTTGGAGTTGGTGAAGCCTCTGTACCCCACGGCAGACATCAATTATTTGAAGGCCAAAATTGGTAGCCTTCGTAGTACATATGTATAAAAAAAACCAACAAGGGTTAACGCTGCGCTAGAAAACCTAATTGATAAAAATGGGTTTTGTTTTTTTAAAAATTGACCTGACATCAGCAAAGCAGCCACCATCAAAGAGTCAGATACAAGAACTCCAAATACAAATAATAAAAAGAAGAAAACTACAAAAAGAAAAACTAAAGCAGTTTCAAAAATATACATAAGAATTTACATAAAAAAGTACAATATATCATAAAGCAGTGTCACAAAGTAGTGATATATTAGTTCACCAAAAGAATCCAAGTGTAAAATTAGTGAAAACGATTTAATTAAACTCTAAATAGCATCCAAGTGCTATTAATCACAATAAATGAAAAACAAATGTATGAAAAGTCCCATCACAAGCAGTGCAATTAAAAAAGAAAAAAAGTCCATAAACATGATAAGGAAGCTAATCCAAAGATTGTAGTGAAAGGAATCCAGTCTCCCAATTGTTAAATACACCCAAGTGAGTAATGAGGCTCCTTAGCGACTCAAATGACCACACAGGTGGTCTCACCAAGCATAGGGGATGTTAAGGTCTCCCAACAACCTATACCGGCATCTGTAGTGTTGGCTAGATCTGCATTGCTCGGGAAATACAAACAAAAAAAGCTCCCATAGTGTAATCTTTCCAAACGGGGGATTTATTGAATAAAGGAATACACTTACAAAAAAATCCAGTCAATAGGCATGAACGAAAGGCAATTAGAATGTCCCAGCGTCTCCACAGACTTCCCGCTGTGCACAAACTTCCCATCAATCTCGGCAGAGAAGAACACTGTAGTGACGTCAGCGTCACAGGCCACGTCCTACGCATTTCGTCACGATAGGACGACGTCTGGGGATTGGGCCAAGTGTTCGTAGTACATATAATAGGGAGCGCAAGAAGGTCCTGGAATCCTAGAGATCGGGAGCATCAGCAGATGACATATATGTCCCCATGCGTTTTTTATCTGACCAAACCGAACTTTGCCCACCACTCTCAAAGCTTCCTTCCACATCAACTGAGGCCACAGCTCCTGAGGTCCACCCTGGTCCTTCTACACAGGAAGAAGATGTGGAGGAGCCCAGCTTCACCCAGGTATAGCATTGTTGAACATATTTGCACCCAAAAATAGAATGATGTTAACTAGACGTTATTGATGAAAAATTTCTGCCTTAACAAAGTGGTTTCCATATGAATAGACAGTAGTGGCAAAAATGATTGGGACAAGAAAGAAAAATGCTGGGGTCAGAATGATAGTCTTTTCTTTTTCTCCACATTCAATTTGCAACAGTCATGAGCTCAAAATTGTGTGTGATTGATGAGCAAAAAACAAAAAATATGTCCCATTTTTATACACAGGAAAGTGTCAGTCAGGAGGAGCCTGTGCCCAGCAGCCAGACAGAACTGCAGATTCCTCCTCTATGCCCTCCTACTAAAAGGGCCACGAAAAGCAGGAACCTGGACGAGGCCACAGCTGCCTTCCTCAGCCATGCAACAACTGCCATCAGTACAGCCCCAGATGCACAGGAGGCATTTGGCTGTATGACAAGTAATAAGCTGCGAGATATGGAGGAGGAGAAAAGGAGTATGTGCGAGGAACTAATCCTGCAGCTCCTCAACAAGGGGAGGAGGGGACAAATTTCACCAAAAACACGCATATATGATTTGGATGACACACCTCCACCACCTTCACTACCTGCTTAGACACTACAGCAACCCCACCCACCACAGCAGCAGGGCGGACCGTGGCAAATCCAGCCCCAACACCCCCAACAAGCCCGCTGGCCTGGGGATTTTCACCCCTACAATTTCTAATACCGTGTACACACGAGCAGACTTTTCGACAGCAAAGGTCCGACGGAACGAATCCGTCAGACTATTCGATCGTGTGTGGGCTTCATTGGACTTTTGCTGTCGAAAAATCAGGCGGAATTTAGAAATAGAACATGTTTTAAATCTTTCCACCGGACCCAGTTCCTATCGAGAAATCCACTCGTTTGTATGCTGGTCCGACGGACAAAAAAACTATGCATGCTCTGAAGCAAGTACGAAACAGAAGCGCTCGGTCTGGTAAAACTAGTGTTCCTATTGGAGCTAGCACATTCCTCAAAGTCTGTGATCGTTTAATGCAGCGCATTATTGTCTTCTTTATAATGCTACAAGAAGTTGTTTTGCTGCTCATATTCACACGGAGTTCTCACAAACAGATTTCTGGATTATTTCTCTTGATCTCATGAATAATATTGTATTTTTTAAAAGCCGATCTCCATAATAATGCTTGCAAATTATTTTTTTGAGTCATCTTTTATTATTTTTGATTTCATCAAGATCTTTTTTTATGATTATTTAAAAATTATTTTCCAGTGATCTCCATATTTTTCTTTTGTGTGTGTCAAGTTACCACAATAACATTAATAATGTTTTATTTTTTGTGTGTCAAGTTACCACAATAACATTATTAATGTTTTATCAGCAGGAAATGAAGAACATGATCGATGGGGAGAATTTAATCCCTTTTTCCCTAAAACTAAATCGTTCTTCATTTCCTTTTTAGATGCCCATATTCTGGGATTTTAATTTTTTTTCATTTTAAAAGGCAAATTTTGAAGATGCACACAGTGTGTCAACATGTGTTATCTGCCATCAGGGGATCTTAATGTACGCGTTTTGTGGGTGCAACCCCTTCCTCATTACGCTAGTAGGTGAGAGGAAGGGATTGCACCCACAAAACACATCCATTGATTCCCCATGATGGGAGATAGCACATGTTGACATTACCCATTTGAAATCCCAATTTGTGTGCATCTTCAAAATTTGGCTTTTACAGGGGTGACATCACCCCATATGATTTAGGGCAATATCAAGACATTTTTGACACTATAATGTCTGATATTGCCTTAATTTTCTAGATGTTGAACTTTGTAAGTTCCAGAGTTGTGTGTATGGTATGTTTGTTTGTAAAAAAAAAAGAAAAAAAAAGGTTTTTAAAGAAAAACAAAAAAAACAAAAAAGTTAAAAAAAAAATATATTGTTAAAAAAAGAAATATATGTTTTAAAAAAAATATATTATAAACGCACATGTGAATGTGCACAGATTAAAAAGTTTGCTAATCAACAATGTATGGCTTCTTCCTTCAATGCTCAATACCAGTTTTGTAAGTAATTTTGTCTTTACAGTGACAATGGGGCTTATTTACTAAAGGAAAATCCACTTGGCACTACAAGTGCACTAGGAGAACCTAGGAGACAGCCAAAAAGAAAAGCAAGCAATAAATACATTGTCGAGATTTTGTCTGATCATTATTTTTTTATTAATAAAAATCAGACATTGTCTGGCATTGCAATGGCCCCCCTACCCATAAAATAATTAACATATTTCTCCCTAACTTCACGGGCGCTTTGGGGGGCCAAGCCAGTACGGCCAGTATCCAGGCCCGTCAGAGGATTGTCTGTAAGTCCAGCCTCAGGCCCAACTGATGCAATATAATTTCTTGCATTTCTTCTTAAAAAATTGTGCAGGATACAGCATGCTAGGACAATATGATTAAGTCTGTATTCCGCCAGATGGATTGCTGTCAGAAACAAGTGGAACCAGCTGACCATTAACCCGAAGGCATTTTCCACAACTCTTCTTGCTCTGGCCAACTGGTAGTTAACCACTTCCCGCCCGGTCAATAGCATATTGACGTCCGGGAAGTGGTTGCGTTATCCTGACTGGGCGTCATATGACGTCCAGCAGGATAACATGCCGGCGCGTGCCCACGGGAGCGCGCAGCGCGGCGATCGGCGGCGGCGCGTGTCCCTCGGACACAGCGCTTCCCCGATCTAGGTAAACAGCCAATTCTATTGGCTGTTTACCCCGTGATCGGCTGTGTCAAAGTCACAGCCGATCACCTGTCACAATAAACTCGGCGGCGCGCTCCCTGCGTGCCGCCGAAAGCATCCAGTGTAGTGATCGAGGAAGGCGAGTGTCCCTTGGACACAGCGCTTCCCCGATCGGTAAACAGCCAATGAAATTGGCTGTTTACCAGGTGACCGGCTGTGTCCAATCACAGCCTGTCACAAATGTAAACAAAAAAGTTGCTGTTCCTATCTGATCCCTGCTCTCTCCTCACACACCGATCGTGAGAGGAGAGAGCAGAGATCAGTGAGTGAATCAGTGTCTGTCTGACATTACTGTTATTACTGTACTGTGCACAACACGGCCCCCCCCAATAAAGAGGACCTGTCACACAGCCCAGCCAATCAGCCCATCTGTCAATCAGCCCATCTGTCAATCAGCCCATCTGTCAATCAGCCCATCTGTCATTCAGCCCATCTGTCAACCAGCCCATCTGTCACAGGCCCACCGCCATCGGTACTGCCACACAGGCTACCAGTACCGCCATCGGTACCGCCACACAGGCTACCAGTACCGCCATCGGTACCACCACCAGTAACGCCACTAGTACCTCCATCAGGCCCACCATCTATACTGCCACACAGGCCGCTACCAGTATCGCCACTAGTGCTGCCATCGGTACCACCACCACCCGTACCACCGTCAGTACCGCCACCGGTGCCACCACCACCTATACCACCACCTGTACCACCATCACCACCTGTACCGCCACCACCACCCGTACCGCCATTGGTACCACCACCTGTACCGCCACCACCACCTGTACCGCCACCACCCCCTGTACCGCCATCGGTACCACCACCACCCGTACCGCCACCGGTACTGCCACCACCACCTGTACCGCCACCGGTACCACAATCACCACCTGTACCGCCACCACCACCTGTACCGCCATCGGTACCACCACCACCCGTACCGCCACCGGTACCGCCACCACCACCTCCATCGGTACCACCACCCATACCGCCATCTGTACCACCACACAGGCCCGCCAATAAGAATTGCCATAATGTCACAAAGGGTTTACACACCTGAGGAGGCATATGAGATTCTTGCCATGTCGGATGATGGGAGCAGCGGGGAGCTCACATCATCTGGTTCGGAATATGAGCCAGTGGAGGATAGTGGATCAGAGTCCGAGTCCGCGGAGGAAACCGTCCCTCCCAAAAGATTGAGATCAGGACCAAAATCAGGAGATCTGCCCACCACCACCAGCAGACCCAGACCCCAGGAAGAGGAAGAGGAGCCCAGTACAAGCACTGGAATTACCACCAGCAGCGCCAGACCCCAGGAAGAGGAAGAGGAGCCCAGTACAAGCACTGGAATTACCCGCCCAACCCGAAGAACCCCGCCCCAGTCCTACCTTCCCGATGCCCTGGCAAACCCCTTATGGTTGCCTGCCAACTCAAGACCTGCTATTATCCCCCCTTTCACCGCACAGCCAGGTGTGCAGCCCGACACTACGAATTTTTCTGAATTCGATTATTTTTCTTTATTTTTCCCCCAAGATTTTCTACAGGATATGGTGGATCAAACTAATTTATATGCATCCCAATTTATTGCTGCCAACCCCAATTCTTCCTACGCCCGCATGTTCCAGTGGCGATGTGTCACACTGGATGAATTTAAAATGTTTTTGGGCCTAACATTCAATATGGGGCTTACAAAAAAGAATGAAGCCCATGCATATTGGTCCACCCACCCCATCCAACACATGCCCATATATTCCGCTGTCATGTCCAGGACAAGATACGACATGATTATGCGTTTTCTCTACTTCAGTGACAATTCCCAGTGCCCTCCCCGAGATCATCCCAACCATGACAAATTGTTCAAGATACGCCCCCTAATCAATTCCTTTTCCCAGCGATTCAGAGAAGTTTTCATCCCAGACCAAAAAATTTGTGTGGACGAGTCCCTCATACATTTCACTGGCCGACTGCACTTCAAGCAGTATATACCAAGCAAGAGATCCAGGTATGGGGTGAAGTTAAATAAATTATGCGATCAAGCCACTGGATATGTCTTCACATTCCTGGATCTACGAAGGCAAAGATTCCCAGCTCCAGCCCCATGATTGCCCTACATATATTGGAACCAGTGGAAAAATTGTCTGGGAGCTGGCATACCCCCTATTCGACAAAGGATACCATTTATATGTCGACAACTACTATACCAGCCTGCCCCTTTTTCGTCACCTTTATAATAAAAAAAACCCCGGCCTGTGGTACCTTAAAAAAAAAACGTAAGGGATTCCCAAAAAATCTGCTAGCAAAAAAATTAAGAAAGGGAGAATCGGCATTCATGAGGAACGAGGAGGTGTTGGCCATGAAGTGGAGGGACAAGAAAGATGTCCACATGCTCTCTACCATCCACAATGACACCGTGGTGGAGATCCAAAGAAGACGCGGCCCCATTGTAAAGCCCGAATGTGTCCACGACTACAATATGTATATGGGGGGGTGGATTTAAACGATCAGATGCTACAGCCCTACTTATCAAACAGAAAGTCCCGTTACTGGTACAAGAAAGTTGCCTTTCACCTTTTTCACATGGCCCATTCTAATTCGTTTGTCTGCTACCAAAAAGCAACTCAAAACCAAGTCACCTACCGTATTTTGAATCGATCGTCACTGCCCTCATTTACCCACAAGGTCCCGCCCCAGGAAGCATTCGCTCGGATGCTGTGAGTAGACTTCACGAGCAACACCTTCCCTATAGCATTCCCCCCACAGAATCTGGAAGAAGACGCCAAAAAAAATGCCGTGTATGCAGCAGAGGAGGAGTAAGAAGAGATTCCAGCTATTATTGTCCCCAATGTCCCTCCCAACCTGGCCTGTGCATCGGAGATTGCTTCAGAAATTATCATGCATTCATCCAATATTAGTTCCCTGTACTATTACCAGACTGCCATTTCCCCATTTGCCTGCTACCATGTTAATTAACTGACCCTGACCTGTTTACCGACGATGTCTTTGCTTGCCGTTTCTGCACGTTTCTGACTTGCATGTGTACCAACCTCAGCCTGTTTACCGACGATGCCTCTGCCTGCCGATTTAAACCACGTTTCTGACTTGCACATGTACCAACCTCAGCCTGTTTACCGACGATGCCTCTGCCTGCCGATTTAAACCACGTTTCTGACTTCCACGTGTACCGAACTTGGCCTGTTAATCGACCATGTTTTTGCCTGCCACTTGGACTGATCTTTTGGCCATCTACTTTAGTACACAGGGGTCTCACATATGTGAGGGGCTTCAGAATAGCGTTCTGAGTAGAGAAAACCAGTTTTTCGTTTTCTGTGCTCCCAGAACAGGGTCTGGTTGCCCGGAGGCTTCAAAGCGATTTGGGTGGGAGAAGCCTCTACCCCTGTCCCCCTGGCCCTAAGCTTGATGGTCCTTTCTGCTGCCCGGACCAATACTTTGGCTGTGCTGACCATATTGCTGCCTGTAAAGACCCATGACATTATGGACCATGTTTCTTCCTGCTGTTTGGACCAATACTTTGGCTGTGTTGACCATATATCTGCCTGCTGCCTCTACTGACTTTGGACAGTATTTCTGCTGGGACACCTCTTCCTGCTACCTGGACCTGTGCTCTGGCTGTGCTCTGGCTGTGCTTTGGCTGTGCTCTGGCTGTGCTCTGGCTGTGCTGACAGTATCTCTGCCTGTATGAACTATGGACAGTATTCCTGCCTGCTGCCTGGATGATTGCTTTTGCTGTCGCTGACCTCATTCCTGCCTGCTGCCTGGACCGATGCTCTCCTCTGTGGACCACTGCACTTCTAAAACCACAGGTAATCTTTTGTTATTTGGTATGTACCAGCTATGTGTTAGAAATATGAAGGGCCTGCAAAAATGTGATCGGTAGTCAGAAAATGATATGTGTAATTAATGCTGCTAGAATGCCTGGAGGTGCTACTTGGATTTTGGGCCTCTGTATGTGGCCAGGCTGTGTAAAAGTCTCAAACATGTGGTATCGCCATACTCAGGAGGAGTAGCAGAATGTATTTTGGGGTGTCATTTTTGCTATGTACATGCTATGCGTTATAAATATCTTATAAATGGACAACTTTGTGTAAAAAAAAGCATTTTCATTTTTTTCCACATTTTCCAAAAACTTCTGGAAAAAAATGAACCATTCAAAAGACTCATTATGCCTCATAGATTATACGTTGGGGTGTGTGCTTTCCAAAATGGGGTCATTTTGTGGACAATTCAATTGTCCTGGTGCTCCAGGGCCTTCAAAACTGTAATAGGTGTTTGAGAAAGGATATGTGCAATTTATGCTTGTAAAACGCATGAAAGTGCTACTTCAATGTTGGGCCTTTGTATGTGGCCAGGCTGTGTAAAAGCCTCACACATGTGGTATCCCCATACTCAGGAGGAGTAGAGGAATGCATTTTGGGGTGTCATTTTTGCTATGTACATGCTATGTGTTAGAAATATCTTATAAATGGACAACTTTGTGTAAAAAAAATGCATTTTCATTTTTTTTCCACATTTTCCAAAAACTTCTGGAAAAAAATGAACCGTTCAAAAGACTCATTATGCCTCATAGATTATACGTTGGGGTGTGTGCTTTCCAAAATGGGGTCATTTTGTGGACAATTAAATTGTCCTGGCGCTCCAGCGCCTTCAAAAGTGTAATAGGTGGTTGAGAAAGGATATGTGCAATTTATGCTTGTAGAACGCCTGAAAGTGCTAAATGCTACTTCAGTGTTGGTCCTTTGTATGTGGCCAGGCTGTGTAAAAGTCTCACACATGTGGTATCGCTATACTCAGGAGGAGTAGAGGAATGCATTTTGGGGTGTCATTTTTGCTATGTACATGCTATGTGTTAGAAATATCTTATAAATGGACAACTTTGTGTAAAAAAAATGCATTTTCATTTTTTTTCACTTTTTTCAAAACCTTCTGGAAAAAAATGAACCCTTCAAAAGACTCATTATGCCTCACAGATTATACGTTGGGGTGTGTGCTTTCCAAAATGGGGTCATTTTGTGGATAATTCCATTGTTCTGGTGCTCCAGGGCCTTCAAAACTGTAATAGGTGGTTGAGAAAGGATATGTGCAATTTATGCTTGTAAAACGCATGAAAGTGCTACTTCAATGTTGGGCCTTTGTATGTGGCCAGGCTGTGTAAAAGCCTCACACATGTGGTATCGCCATACTCAGGAGGAGTAGAGGAATGCATTTTGGGGTGTCATTTTTGCTATGTACATGCTATGTGTTAGAAATATCTTATAAATGGACAACTTTGTGTAAAAAAAATGCATTTTCATTTTTTCTCCACATTTTCCAAAAACTTCTGGAAAAAAATGAACCGTTCAAAAGACTCATTATGCCTCATAGATTATACGTTGGGGTGTGTGCTTTCCAAAATGGGGTCATTTTGTGGACAATTCAATTGTCCTGGTGCTCCAGGACCTTCAAAAGTGTAATAGGTGGTTGAGAAAGGATATGTGCAATTTATGCTTGTAAAACGCATGAAAGTGCTACTTCAGTGTTGGTCCTTTGTATGTGGCCAGGCTGTGTAAAAGTCTCACACATGTGGTATCGCTATACTCAGGAGGAGTAGCAGAATGTATTTTGGGGTGTAGTTGCAATTATGCATATGCTGTGTGAGAGAAATAACCTGTTAATATGACCAGTTTGTGTAAAAAAAAAAAAAAAATCTTAATTTTCCCAAGAATTGTGGGAAAAAATTACAGCTTCAAAAAACTCACCATGCCTCTTAGTAAATACATTGGACTGTCTACTTTCCAAAAAGGGGTCATTTTGGGGGTATTTGTACTTTCCTGTGTCTCAAGAAATGAGATAGGCCTTCAGGTGAGATAGTACATCAGTTGTGATCAATTTTCAGTGATTGGCACCATAGTTTGTAGACTCTATAACTTTCACAAAGACCAAATAATATACATTAATTTGGGTTATTTTTACCAAAGATATGTAGCAGTATACATTTTGGCACAAATTTATGAAGAAAAATGACTTGTTTGCAAAATTTTACAATAGAAACTAAAAAAAAGTAAGTTTTTTTCAAAATTTTCGCAGTTTATTTGCTTATATCGCAAAAAATGAAAAACCCAGTGGTGATTAAATACCACCAAAAGAAAGCTCTATTTGTGAGAAGAAAATGATTTTGTTTGGATACAGTGTAGCATGACCGAGCAATTGTCATTCAAAGTGTGAGAGCGCTGAAAGCTGAAAATTGGTCTGGGCGGGAAGGTGCATAAGTGCCTGGTATTGAAGTGGTTAAAAACCCTCCTCTCCGGGGTAAGGGTCCTTTGGGGGAATGGCCTCATCTGGTGCTCGCCCAGACCGAAGGCTTCATTTGCAATGAAGACAAAGGGGAGTCCTTCCACGTTATTCACATCAGGTGGAAATCCCAGGCCAACACTCTGGAGACACTGGTAGAACTCTGTCTGGGCGAAGACTCCTCCATCCGATATCCGGTCATTCTTCCCCACGTCCAAATACAGAAATTCATATTGTGCTGACACCACTGCCATTAACACGATACTATGAAACCCCTTATAATTAAAATAGTATGACCCCGAATGGGGTGGCGGTACGATGTGGACGTGCTTCCCATCTATAGCCCCTGAACAGTTGGGAAAGTGCCAATGGGTGGCAAAATGGGATGCCACAGTCTGCCATTCCTGTGGCTTTGAAGGAAACTGGGGAGTGAAATAAGAAAAAAAAAAATATATAAGTACCTTTATTGCATAACATTGCAAGTAGATTACACAAAAAACATTCTTGCCCAACATCAGTATAACATTTATTTTAATTATTAATTAAAGAATAAAATATTAAGGCCCACTTATCAGATTCCTCACCCCCCCTGATGGCCCATTGATAACATTCATGGGGGGAGCTTATAAATTAATTTAAGGACACACAGACCATTTGTACACATTTTAAGGGGGGGCTTATAAATAAATTTAAGGACACACGTACCATTTGGACACATTTTAAGGGGGGGCTTATAAATTAATTTATGGACACACAGACCATTTGGAAACATTTTAAGGGGGGGGCTTATAAATTAATTTAACCACTTGACCACTGGGCACTTAAACCCCTTTAATAACCAGACCAATTTTCAGCTTTCGGTGCTCTCACACTTTGAATGACAATTACTCAGTCATGCAACACTATACCCAAATTAAATTTTTGTCCATTTTTTCACACAAATAAAGCTTTCTTTTGGTGGTATTTAATCACCGCTGGGTTCTTTATTTTTTGCGCTATAAAAGTAAAAATACAGAAAATTCTGTAAAAAAATGCATTTTTCTTTGTTTCTGTTATAAAATTTTGCAAATTAGTAATTTTTTCTTCATATATTTTGGCCAAAATGTATACCACTACATATCTTTGGTAAAAATAACCCAAATCAGTGTATATTATTTGGTCTTTGTGAAAGTTATAGAGTCCACAAGCTATGGTGCCAATCTCTGAAAATTGATCACACCTGAAGTACTGATGGCCTATCTCATTTCTTGAGACCCTAACATGCCAGAAAAGTACAAATACCCCCAAATGACCCCTTTTTGGAAAGAAAACATTCCAAGGTATTTAGAAAGATGCATGATGAGTTTTTTGAAGTTGTCATTTTTTCCCACAATTCTTTGCAAAATCAAGATTTTTTTTTCACAAAATTGTCATATTAGCAGGTTATTTATTCACACACAGCATATATACCACAAATTACACCCCAAAACACATTCTGCTATTACTCCCGAGTATGGCGATACCACATGTGTGAGCCTTTTACACAGCGTGGCCACATACAGAGGCCCAACATGCAGGGAGCACCATCAGGCATTCTAGGAGCACCCAGGCCAATTCTGACATTTCTCTCCTACATGTAAAAATCATAATTTATTTGCTAGAAAATTACATAGAACCCCAAAACATTATATATATTTTTTTAGCAAAGACCCTAGAGAATACAATGACAGTCGTTGCAACTTTTTATCTCGCACGATATTTGCGCAGCAATTTTTCAAACGCCTTTTTTTTTTAAAAAAAATGTTTTGTGCTTTAAAAAAAACAGTAAAGTTAGCCCAATGTTTTTGCATAATGTGAAAGATGAAGTTATGCCGAGTAAATAGATACCTAACATGTCACCCTTCAAAATTGCACACGCTCGTGGAATGGCGCCAAACTTCGCTACTTAAAAAAAATCCCCATAGGACACGCTTTAAAATGTTTTACTGGTTACATGTTGTGAGTTACAGAGGAGGTCTAGGGCCAAAATGATTGCTCTTGCTCTACTAATCGCAGCGATACCTCACATGTGTGGTTTGAACACCATTTTTATATGTGGGCGGGACTTACTTATGCGTTCGCTTCTGCATGCAAGCACACGGGGACACGGGGAAATTTTTTTTTTTTTTTTATTGTTCATTTTACTTTATTTATTTTAGTTTGAGGCTTTTTTTCAAAAAATAAATTTTTTGATCACTTTTATTCCTATTACAAGGAATGTAAACATCCCCTATAATAGGAATATGGCATGACAGGTCCTCTTTACAGTGAGATATGGGGTCAATAAGACCCCACATCTCACCACTAGGCTGGGAAGCCTGAAATATATAAAAAAAAAAAGATCCTGGCTTCGATCGTAGCAGTGAGTCGGTAGAAGCACCTGAGGGCGGCGGGAGGGGGGGCCTCTCGCCTCCCGTAAGAATGATCAAGCAGTGGAACAGCCGCTATGATCATTCTCATGGTGTAGGGAATCGCCGGCTGAAAAAGCTGATATCTGAATGATGCCTGTAGCTGCACCCATCATTCAGATATCCCCGCACAAAGTCAAGGACGTCGTATGACGGCTGGCGGGCGGGAAGTGGTTAAAACACATTTTTTTTTAACACAAAGTTGTCCATTTATACAATATTTCTAACACATAGCATATACATACCAAAAATGACACCCCAAAATAGATTCTCCTACTCCTCCTGAGTACGGCGATACCACATGTGTGAGACTTCCACAGCCTGGCCACATACAGACGCCGAGTACAGCCGAGTATGGCAGAGTATGGCAGAGTATGGCTGGGTATGGCTGAGCATGGCAAAGTATGGCTGGGTATCACCGAGTATGGCAGAGTATGGCTGGGTATTGCAGAGTATTGCTGGGTATTGCAGAGTATTGCAGAGTATTGCAGGGTATTGAAGGTTATTGCAGAGTACGCACTGACGTCACCACGCTTTCGGAGTAGGAGAACGGGCTCTGTTTTGTTTTGTATGCCGGCCGGCTTTCGTATGCGCAACTCTGCTAATTTTAATGTAAGTGTCTACATGTTTTATAATAAATATTTGGAGGATATCACACTATGGCCAGTCTCTTTTTCCTCTGAGCTATCTGGGTTTCCATTGCAACATGTGGATATGTGGACACCGTGAGTGAGCTTGGAGATTTACCCCCCGCCATTCGAACACCGGGAGCGCCAGCAAGCTGAAAGGCCTTGGCTGGGCTATAGCCACTTGCCCTTTTAAGCTTGCCATCTGGTAAGCTGAATCAACTACTACGGTGGATTAGCACTATTGTCTATAGGTGCACAGTGGTGGTGTTTATGCTCTTGAAGGACTTATTTATATTTTTTCCTTTGATGTCATTTATATGGACTTTAATTTTCAGTTTTTAGCGCAGCTTTTTTACAAGATTTTTGAATATTGGTATGATCGCACTGTATGCTGCCGCTTATTGTTACGATTCTGTTAGCGCAGTATTCCTACCTTTATATTGCAGAGTATTGCAGAGCATTGCAGAGTATTGCGGGGTATTGCAGAGTATTGCGGGGTATTGTGGGGTATTGCGGGTTATTGCAGGGCATTGCAGAGTATTGCGGGGCATTGCAGAGTATTGCAGGGCATTGCAGAGTATTGCGGGGTATTGAAGAGTATTGCGGGGTATTGAAGAGTATTGCGGGGTATTGCAGAGTATTGCAGGGCATTGCAGAGTATTGTGGGGCATTGCAGAGTATTGCAGACTATTGCGGAGCATTGCAGAGTATTGCAGGGCATTGCAGAGTATTGCAGAGTATTGCGGGGTATTGCAGAGTATTGCGGGGTATTGCAGAGTATTGCGGGGTATTGCAGAGTATTGCAGGGCATTGCGGGGCATTGCAGAGTATTGCAGGGCATTGCAGAGTATTGCGGGCATTGCAGAGTATTGCAGAGTATTGCGGGGCATTGCAGAGTATTGCAGAGTATTGCAGGGCATTGCAGAGTATTGCGGGGCATTGCAGAGTATTGCAGAGTATTGCGGGGCATTGCAGAGTATTGCAGAGTATTGCGGGGCATTGCAGAGTATTGCGGGGCATTGCAGAGTATTGCAGAGTATTGCGGGTCATTGCAGAGTATTGCAGGGTATTGCGGGGCATTGCAGAGCATTGCAGGGTATTGCAGAGTATTGCACAGGGTATTGCAGAGTATTGCACAGGGAATTGCAGAGTATTGCACAGGGAATCACAGATTATTGCACAGGGTATTGCAGAGTATTGCACAGGGAATTGCAGAGTATTGCACAGGGAATTGCAGAGTATTGCAGAGTAGTGCTGGGTATTAAATAAAGTGATGCGCTACTATTATCCAATTAATATCACACTAAGTGTTGTGCCTACAAAATGTTTCTCAAATAAGTGAATACATTATGTATATAAATCTCTTAAAACCTTGAGCAATCAAACCTTAAAAACTTATTTGAGAAATATTTTGTAAGCACAACACTTAGTGTGATATTAATTGGATAATAGTAGCGCATCACTTTATTTATTTTCTTATATATTTGTGTGGTTCACTTATTGATTGCAGCTGTACTATTTTGGCATCTTTTAATATAGAATAAAAAAGAGCGAAAATAAACCACTAAATAAATCAATAATTGGTGGAAAACGTGAGGATAGAGGCAAAATGAAAACACTGCTATCAAAAATCAAAAAAAAATTAATTAATAAAATAAAATATAAAAAGGGGGGTAAAAAAACACTGGTGATAACAAATTCATACAGAAATCTGAATTTAGTGATAAATTATCCAAAGTGAGTGAAGTATTATACTCAGTGAAAGATGCTCCTAAAGTATTAAAAAAGTCCCAAAAAAAATTTTTTTTTTTAAATATATATATAACCAAAAAAGGAAGAAAGTCCGTGATGGAAAAAAGAAAAAGTGCCAAAAATAAATTGTAAAGGTAAAGGTGCAGATAGGGAATCCTCCAATAAGTCTTCACACCCAAGGTGTAATATCAGATGCGCTTACCGAATCCCAATGACTGCTATGACGGCAGTCATAAACGGCACAGGGAATATAATGGTCTCCCCACAACCTCAGTATACGATGCCCATAAGCGACAGGTATTATCTCAGGAGTAAAAGACAAGAGGACAAGCCATAGCGTGATAACGTCTGCACAATCAATTTATTTAAAAAGAGTTGCACTTACAGGACTTCAGTGAGTCAACAGCATAGATCGAAATGTCAGCCAAACAAATAGCGTCTCCGTCTACCGCCTCCGCTTCCTAGGTTTGTGTATGCCCAACACGAGAACAGACGTGGTGACGTCGTAGGCTCCTCCCTACGCGTTTCGTCACAAAAGGACGTCGTCTGGGGATTGGCCAAGCTCGAGCGTCACCATGTGTGGGCATTAAATACATTAAGGGCGCCATCTTAACGAATGGCAAATAGTGTGTAACGTTGGAGAACTGCCCAGCTGTTTAATTAACAGCCATCAGCCAAAACGAAAACTGAGCGAAGGCAAGTCGAGAATCGAAAATAGAGAGCGCCATCTTGTGGTGAAAAAGCATAGCACCAGGGAAAAGAAAAAAAGGTTCTCGGATAATGGCAACAAACCTATGAAGAGGCTCAGCAAACGGAAGACGAAGCAAAATGGAAGTATATATGTAGTGCAATAAACAATATTAAACATCTATTACATTATACACAACATGGTAAAATTAGTACAGATATTGTAAACTATAAAAATATTAAAAATTTAAAAATTTAATAGTATAAAAAACATACCAGGAAGCATAAATGAGGACAGAGGGAGAGAAAATAAGGGGGAAAAAAGTGGAGAGGGAGAATAATATTCAAGAATTGTTTATAAAACAATTGATGTCCCAGTCCACATTTAACCCAAAGGGAACGAAAGATCTCATGTGGAAGATCCACCTCGTTTCAAGCCTGGAAATGGATCTAATTTTATTGGTCCCTCTCCAATGAGGATTCAATTTATCAATTGCCAAAAACAGGGTGCCCGTCAAATTCTTGTCATGATGCTTGGCATAGTGCCTAGAAAGGTTATGCTTGGGATAACCCCGTTTGATATTGGCTATATGCTCCGATAATCGCACATGCAGTTCTCGTTTAGTTCGACCTATGTATTGTTTTGAACATGGGCACTGAATAAGATAGACGACATATTTGGTGGTGCATGTGATAAACGATTGAATGTCGTACATCTTATTCGTGACAGAGGAATGAAAAGTATCACATTTCCTCCCAGAAAAATTATTAATTTGGCAGATGTTACATTTACGACAAGGGTAAAAGCCCTTCATAGTATGAAAGAAAGAGATGGTTTTGGGGGGATCTAACACATTCCCAGCAACCCGATGTCGCAAAGAAGGTGCACCCCTGTAAATCACCGTAGGTCTTTCAGGGACGATAGGTCCTAAGACCTTATCATTCCTGAGTATATTCCAATACTTGTGAATAATTTTCTTAACAGAAAAATGTTGGTTGGAATAACCCGTGATCAAAGACCAGCTGAACCTATTGTCAGATGTGGAGCCAGGTTCAATATCCCTATGTAACAAAAGTGTCCTATCCATATCAGCAACCTGGGAAATGGTGGCATCTATCTCACTCCCAGAGTAACCTTTTTCAAGGAAACGTTGCTTGAGTACCTGGGCTTGTTGGTAATATTCCACAACTTCAGTGCAGTTGCGTCTAATCCGCTGAAATTGGAGAGGGTCAAAATTACCAACATTTTTTTCCCAGGAACAACAACAGAGGAAAAAGGGGATACGAGGAAAAAGAGGCCTTAGAGGGGGGAGGAGGATCCGGGCCAAAGAAAAGAAGACAATAAATGTCAGCGGTGTATTCAATTTAAGTACTGTTCAACTCTCTGCGGGCGAACAGAAAGTTTTAAGTCAGGGCTTGAAATTCGCCCCCCCACACAGACTGAACAAGTTTGAGACATTTGTTGATGTACACAAGTTTGTAAGAAAACTGAACATCAAGAGACATTTTCTTTTAAACCCAATTATTAATCAAGCCCCATCTTTTGTTAACAGGCCTTCCATTGTCACTAATGGTGTGACCAATTCTCTCTCAGGTTCATCTAATCAGGATAATGAGGCTCCTGTTAGACATACTAATATGTCTAACGCTTCATTATTTAATCCCCCAGGTCCCATTGCCCCTTCTATACAAGTTTTCAAAGAAATGGTAATTAAAGACCTCATAGCACTTAAATGCCCCCGCAATCAACAAGGGGATTTCCATCATCATTTAACTAAAATCTGTGAACGGAATGACATAGTCATACGTCCAGCGGATAAAGGGGGAGGTGTTGTCGTTCTTGACAAGGCTCACTACCTAGATGAAATGAACAGACTCCTTTCTGACCGGGAAACTTACTTACCACTAGCTGCCAACCCTACAACTAAATTCAAAAGAGAACTTCAGATTTTGGTTGAAAAAGGTTTCGAGGAAGGCATTTTGAATAAAAAAGAAAGGGCATATCTGGTTCCCTCTGCTCCAAGGGTTCCGGTTATGTATTTTTTACCCAAGATACACAAAAGCCTCTCTAATCCTCCTGGCCGCCCGATTATCAGCGGCATAGATTCGATCACGGCTAGGATTGGGAGGTATATAGATAATTTTCTACAGCCCTTAGTGACAGCTACCCCAGCATATTTGAGGGATACCACCCAGGTTATTAACCTCTTGGAAAATCTTGAGTGGAAGGAGAGCTACATCCTGGCTACGGCGGATGTAGCCTCTTTATATACTAACATCTCCCACCAACATGGTTTTGAGGCAGTTCATTATTACCTTGATCAAGAACCCTCTGTACCTCGGTCTCAAAAACAGTTTATTTTGTCACTTTTGAAATTTGCAACAGGCCATAATTATTTTTGGTTTGGGGGTCACTTCTATCTGCAAATTTGTGGCGTAGCCATGGGCGCTAAATTTGCGCCCAGTTTGGCAAACTTATTCATGGCCAGATGGGAGATGGAGGTTATTGACAACAACCCCCCTGTACAGCTACGTCTTTGGAAAAGGTACATAGACGATGTGCTGCTGGTGTGGGACGGGGACCAAACCTCATTGGAGAACTTTTTTCTGTCACTGAATCAGAATGATAGAAATATATCCCTCCAATCTGAAATTAGTGACACTGGAATCCACTTTCTTGACCTTAATATCTTGGTAAGGAACGGTCGCCTAGTTACTAATACGTACTTTAAGGCGACCGACAGAAACGCCTATATCCCGCTTTCTAGTTGTCATCACCCAGCCTGGTTGTAGGCTGTCCCTCGGGGACAATTTCAGCGGATTAGACGCAACTGCACTGAAGTTGTGGAATATTACCAACAAGCCCAGGTACTCAAGCAACGTTTCCTTGAAAAAGGTTACTCTGGGAGTGAGATAGATGCCACCATTTCCCAGGTTGCTGATATGGATAGGACACTTTTGTTACATAGGGATATTGAACCTGGCTCCACATCTGACAATAGGTTCAGCTGGTCTTTGATCACGGGTTATTCCAACCAACATTTTTCTGTTAAGAAAATTATTCACAAGTATTGGAATATACTCAGGAATGATAAGGTCTTAGGACCTATCGTCCCTGAAAGACCTACGGTGATTTACAGGGGTGCACCTTCTTTGCGACATCGGGTTGCTGGGAATGTGTTAGATCCCCCCAAAACCATCTCTTTCTTTCATACTATGAAGGGCTTTTACCCTTGTCGTAAATGTAACATCTGCCAAATTAATAATTTTTCTGGGAGGAAATGTGATACTTTTCATTCCTCTGTCACGAATAAGATGTACGACATTCAATCGTTTATCACATGCACCACCAAATATGTCGTCTATCTTATTCAGTGCCCATGTTCAAAACAATACATAGGTCGAACTAAACGAGAACTGCATGTGCGATTATCGGAGCATATAGCCAATATCAAACGGGGTTATCCCAAGCATAACCTTTCTAGGCACTATGCCAAGCATCATGACAAGAATTTGACGGGCACCCTGTTTTTGGCAATTGATAAATTGAATCCTCATTGGAGAGGGACCAATAAAATTAGATCCATTTCCAGGCTTGAAACGAGGTGGATCTTCCACATGAGATCTTTCGTTCCCTTTGGGTTAAATGTGGACTGGGACATCAATTGTTTTATAAACAATTCTTGAATATTATTCTCCCTCTCCACTTTTTTCCCCCTTATTTTCTCTCCCTCTGTCCTCATTTATGCTTCCTGGTATGTTTTTTATACTATTAAATTTTTAAATTTTTAATATTTTTATAGTTTACAATATCTGTACTAATTTTACCATGTTGTGTATAATGTAATAGATGTTTAATATTGTTTATTGCACTACATATATACTTCCATTTTGCTTCGTCTTCCGTTTGCTGAGCCTCTTCATAGGTTTGTTGCCATTATCCGAGAACCTTTTTTTCTTTTCCCTGGTGCTATGCTTTTTCACCACAAGATGGCGCTCTCTATTTTCGATTCTCGACTTGCCTTCGCTCAGTTTTCGTTTTGGCTGATGGCTGTTAATTAAACAGCTGGGCAGTTCTCCAACGTTACACACTATTTGCCATTCGTTAAGATGGCGCCCTTAATGTATTTAATGCCCACACATGGTGACGCTCGAGCTTGGCCAATCCCCAGACGACGTCCTTTTGTGACGAAACGCGTAGGGAGGAGCCTACGACGTCACCACGTCTGTTCTCGTGTTGGGCATACACAAACCTAGGAAGCGGAGGCGGTAGACGGAGACGCTATTTGTTTGGCTGACATTTCGATCTATGCTGTTGACTCACTGAAGTCCTGTAAGTGCAACTCTTTTTAAATAAATTGATTGTGCAGACGTTATCACGCTATGGCTTGTCCTCTTGTCTTTTACTCCTGAGATAATACCTGTCGCTTATGGGCATCGTATACTGAGGTTGTGGGGAGACCATTATATTCCCTGTGCCGTTTATGACTGCCGTCATAGCAGTCATTGGGATTCGGTAAGCGCATCTGATATTACACCTTGGGTGTGAAGACTTATTGGAGGATTCCCTATCTGCACCTTTACCTTTACAATTTATTTTTGGCACTTTTTCTTTTTTCCATCACGGACTTTCTTCCTTTTTTGGTTATATATATATTTAAAAAAAAAAATTTTTTTTGGGACTTTTTTAATACTTTAGGAGCATCTTTCACTGAGTATAATACTTCACTCACTTTGGATAATTTATCACTAAATTCAGATTTCTGTATGAATTTGTTATCACCAGTGTTTTTTTACCCCCCTTTTTATATTTTATTTTATTAATTAATTTTTTTTGATTTTTGATAGCAGTGTTTTCATTTTGCCTCTATCCTCACGTTTTCCACCAATTATTGATTTATTTAGTGGTTTATTTTCGCTCTTTTTTATTCAATCATGAATGTTTTCATTTCATTATCTTAGCGCCGCATCTCCTTTTATTACCTTCTTTGATGAGATTTGGAGACTAGATCTTGGTGCAGGCTGCTTTTTTGTCACTAAATTATTTTTATTTTTTTGATTATCACCCAGAGCGCAGCTTTCACTTGTTTTTTGTTCTATCTTTTAATATATTCTCACATAATTTATATATTATTTTCCACTTCAGCGCTTTAGTAATTATATCACTAGTGCTGGGTATTGCTGAGCATGGGGGGGATGGCTGAGCATGGAGGGATGGATGGATGTGACCACACATGTCACTGAGCAGCGCTGTGGGCACTACACATCCAGCCCACAGCGCGGCTCCCATCCGATCTCTCCCCCTCTGTACCGATCGGTACAGAGAGGGGAGGGAGGAACCGGCGTCATGACATGACGCCGGTTTGTTTACATGTGATCGCTCCGTCATTTGACGGAGCGATCACATGGTAAATGGCCGCGATCAGCGGCAGTTTACTGTGATCCGTGATGCGCCGGGTCCTCTGGACCCGGCGGTCACGGATGTTCCCGTGTGCGTGCCCCAGGGGGCGCGCGGGAGCAGTTTTCTGGAATCACGTCATATGACGTGCTCCCAGAGTTATCCAACCGCCCTGCAGCCGTCATTTGGCTATGAGCCTGTTGGCAACTGGTTAAGGACACACAGACCATTTGGAAACATTTTAGGGGGGGCTTATAAATTAATTCAAGGACACACAGACCATTTGGAAATATTTTAAGGGGGGGCTTATAAATTAATTTAAGGACACACAGACCATTTGGAAACATTTTAAGGGGGTGTTTAGGGTAAAGCACCACAATGGAGCTGACAAAATACATTGTTAAGTGACAAGACTAGGTGGATATGGGCCCAGCATAGCATGCTGGGGAGGTTAGTGAAGGCAAATATGCATGAAGGACAAAAAAGGAGCATTAAATGAATACAGCATGCATGAGGACAAAGGGGACATTCACAGCATATTGCAATCATGGTAATTAGGGATTGAGGAAAGAAATACAATACATTAGCAAACATTAAATACAATAAAATGTGATGTTAAAGGATAGACCTTACTTTAATATAGTCCTTCTGCAGGACCTGAATTATAGAAGAACAGGATAATGATTCCCAGAGCCTGGGGGGAGATGCCTGTCGAGAACTTAAGGTCCTGCAGGCTTCTCCCAGTCGCCAAGTACTGCAACGTGGCGACTACCCTCTGCTCCGGAGTGGCTTGCCTCATGCAGGTATCCTGCCTGCTGATATAAGGGGTCAGCAAAGCCAACAAACGGTGAAAAACGGGGTCAGTCATCCTGAGAAAGTTCCTGAAATCGTCAGGATTATTCTCACGGATCTCACGAAGCAAAGGCATGTGAGAGAATTGGTTACGCTGGAGCAACCAATTCTTGGTCCATGAACTCCTCCCCACCCTGTTCATGGACTGGGCTTAGATCGAAGAATTAACTACAACACCAAGCCCAAGCAAACCACAAACTCTACGATGAGTACGTACATGCAACATGGCTTCAAAATGCTCGGCTGGTCAGAACGAACTTAAACAGAACGCACTGAATAACAGCAAGGCCTATGAAGAGCGAGCTGAAAATCAGCAACAAGTGGACAATAACGCACTGAATAAACCAATGCGAACTGACTACACGCACTGAAAAGCAGTGAAAAGGAGTTCATAAAACTCCTGCAAGTGTTATATCGTTGGATTCAACTCTGCCACTTTTGCTGGACAGCTGATTCTGGTAGAGTTGAATAATAATAATAGGTGATACAACTGATACAGGGTGAATTAGGAAAGCAAAAACTGCTGTGGTAATGCTGTTAACAGACTGCATCATGTGTGTGACACTGATTTGGTACATAGCTCCACCTTAAAGTAGAACAAAAGTCAGTGTACTTTTGATGGTTGGATAAAGATGCTTGAAGAAGAAAAGTCAAGGAGGCACATGGGGGGAGTGGAAATATTATGAGCTCCGTTTTTGAAAGATGGAGTTTTTGGAAGTGGTACAACATCCATACAGATACATAGCTCCCAACTGTCCCTGATTTCGTGGGACTGTCCCTGATTTGGAAGTCCCTCTGTCCATCTTTCCTCTTCATTTGTCCCTCATTTTGGTCTGATGTATATAGTTGTATATGTAACAGGCATTCTGTCATTGGCCCATTCAAGATATGCATAGATTATAATGTAAGACTATTTGATCCAATCAAACATGCAGTGTCTCCTTTTGGCCACAAGGTGGAGATAGGGGGATGCCAACCCTTCCTTCCTTCCCGAACATGAGGAGACAGAGAGGACACTGGAAAGAAGGGGAGTTTTCAGGAAGTGCTGAGGTGATTGAAGAGAGAGGAGGCTTCCACACAGCACTACAGAGAGAGTGGAGGAAAGGTGACAGAACTGTTTGGTCAAACTCCATCTGAAAATGAGAGAGCCACACTGTCTAGCGGCACCTGCTAGTGATGCTTTTCTTGAGACTACTGTAAGGACTGACAGGAGGCTGAGGGGAGTTAGGAACAATAACAACTACACGGTTTGCCACCGTTCAGCCCAGGCACCCTGCTCAGCAACCCAGTGCCATCCAGCAGATACAACCCACACCGTTTCAGGGATCACAATATCCATCCAGGTGGTCAGCCACTGTCTGATCACCTTGCCAGTTTAGCTACCAGCCAGTGGCGGTGCATCCATAAGGGCGAGTATTATCTGTGTACCTGTTTTTTCAATAAACAGTCCATGTTCAGAAACCAAATGAGTATTGTCTTGTTTACTGGTTGTCAGCGGTTGGAATATCTGATATCTATATTCAGACTGGGAGGAAGCGGTGTGTGAAGAAAGCACTCAAGCAAAGTTTGGGATGTTTCGTTACATCAACTTTATATTTCAACATTAGTATAAACATTTGGTACATTAATGTACTTGGGCCAAAAAAAAAAAAAAGCATGGAAATGATGCTCCAGCATTTGACAATATAGTTAGAAGGGCCCTGCTCAAAAGAGCTTAAAATCTACAAGAGAAGGACACTAAAAATTAGACACATTAAACAAATCACATTAGAAAAGCAGGGATACAAATCAAGCTAACAGTAAGCATGACTAACCTTTTTTGTGATCAGAAGTCCTTGCCCCAAACCCCCAAAAAGTTACATAGCAGAATTATCATAATTCAAAATGAATACAAATGCCAAAAAGGCAGCGCACAAACTACATTGACACACACACAGCGGGAGTGAATTAGTAGGAACCTTCCTTTGCATCTCAACCATTACATAGCAGTTGTAAGTCTAACATGTGAGATTATCAAACAACAGTCTTAATGGGGTGTGTGGGTCAGGAATTATGCACACCCCCCAAAACCCACAAAAACCATATCTATATGTAACCCAATATACACACTGCAAAGAAAAAATCAAGCCTGTTCTTAGGCCAAACACCCACCACAAATGCTGGCCTTTAACCGCTTGCTGACCAGCCCACACCAATATAGGGTGGCAGAATGGTACTCCTGCGCAAACTGATGTACCCATAAGTCAGTCCGCAAAAGCAGGATAGCAAGCGTGTACCCACCTCGGGAGTGTCCCCGTGGTTCCCGTGGACTTGATTGCGTCAAGGAGAGGCAGAACGGGGAAGTCCCTATGTAAACAAGGCATTTCCCTGTTCTGCCTAGTGACATGACAGGGATCAACTGCTCCCTGTCATCGGGAGCAGTGATCTCTGTCATGTCAGTGGTAGCCCATCCCCCCTACAGTTAGAACACACTGAGGGAACACACTTAACCCCTTGATAGCCCCCTAGTGTTTAACCCCTTCCCTTTTTTTACAACAAATATGTAGAAGAATGCATATTGGCCTAAACTGAGGAAGAAATTAGTTTTTTTTATATATTTTTTGGGGATATTTATTATAGCAAAAAGTAAAAAATATTGCTTTTTTTTCAAAATTGTCAGTCTTTTTTTGTTTATAGCGCAAAAAATTTAAACTGCAGAGGTGATCAAATACCACCAAAACAAATCTTTATTTGTGGGAAAAAAGTACGTCATTTTTGTTTGGGTGCAGCGTCTCACGAGCATGCAATTATCAGTTAAAGAGATGCAGTGCCGTATCGCAAAAAATGCTCTGGTCATTAAGGGGGTAAAATCTTCCAGGCTGAATAAATAAACTAGCTAAGCTTGCTCACCCACCCAGTAAAGGGCACACCCACCAGTGTAATTGTTTCTGTCTCTTGAGGTAAGCCTCAAGTGCTCACACCTGTTCATCAGGAATACACACTCTTTACAAATGAAAAAATGCCTCAGAATAGATATCTGTGCAGGGTAAAGCACAAAATAACACATGCCCAAGGCTCTGCCCATGATCAGTGATCCCAAAATTCTCCAAATCAAACTTGCACATCATTGGGCATGTGGAGAGTCCAAACCAGGAAACCATAAGCATACAAAATTAAAATATGTGTGCAGCATCACATCAGACTTAGACATCCATATCTGGGCCAAAACACCCCAGTCCTAGATCTGGTGCAAACCCACACTTGCTCGATTTATAATAATTTCTTGGGGTTCTATCATATGAAACCCATCAAAAATGTTAGCACTGATGAAAAAGAAACTTTAACACCACAACATACAAACCTCCAGCTAGATAGCAGGATTGGGATTCAAACTCAGAAACTCAGGACTTCTAGGAAAAAATGCCAACCCATTAGCCACTGTGTGCATCTCTGTGGTGTAAAACAGTCCTAAGTCCCAGGAGTGCAAGAGGATAATCAATGCAGATGTACTGTGGAAGGCCAGAGAGTCAGTGAACAACCTGTTTCTGGCATATGCCATCTTTTTTCAAGGTTGGTTATGGTTGATTACTGTCAGCATTCGGAGAGCTAAGCAGCTGTCATTATGTGGGTTTTGGCTTGGTAAGAGGCTGCAATTAGTGCTGGTGGGGAAATGTTAAGGCTGATTGGAGTTTTTGCCCATGGAAAACAACTTCACTACATAAAGTGGCATGTTTTGTATTCAAACCCGGATCCTCAGGGCTACTAAGCAGAAGAGCTAACCTGTTAGCCACTGAGCTGCCACATGTGGTACCCTCCTATACATAAATACACAGAAATACTGCATTTCTCTGGACATATAGGTGGTGGAAAATTAGTCAGGAGTTATTCTTCTTGATTTATTCTGTGATATTTGGTGCTTCTTGGTGTGTGAGTGTAGAATAATTATGTTACCCTCTGATTTTTAGGAATTACATTTTTATTTCTGATGTTGGTACACATATCACATTTTCTGGGCTCAAATTAGGATCATTTGAAAATAATAAAAAACACACACAATTGTGACTCATTTTAAATTTGCATCAGAAATTGTATTGTTTATGGTTTGTAACAATATCTGTGTGAGTTTAGGTAAAGATTTTTGTGAGATAGACAGCAACAAGTGAAAGTGACAGAGAAAAAAATATTTTACCAAAACATGAAAACATTACACATTCTAGCATTCTTAAAAACAAAATAGATGATGAAGAAGCAACATTGTTGCAAGGACAATTTCTTTGAGCGAAAGATACATTTCATCTCAACATGAAAAGGATTTATTTGGGGAAGTTATAATTGTACCATTAGAATCAATTGCTACATAACTCTCATTTTCAAACCCAAAAATGCTGTTTAAGAGCTCATTTTGGTATTTACTATAACTCTTGGTAAAAAAGGCATGGGAGTTAAAATGAGAGTAGTTTGCATGTTTGAGTATGCTCAGTTGTGCTGGCACCTAGTTGTAAAGAGATGGGGAATTTATCTCTTCCCAGACTTTTAAAGATACTTCAGTGTAGAAATCACGTTTTCACACACTTTAAAAGCAGATTATCTTTTAAAAATATACCGCATATTTTAGTATCACTTAGGCTATCACATTATGCTCTAAATATTATTTCCATGTGCAATTCTCAAGGTCCTAACAAAAGTAAGGGTTTGGGCACTATCTGTTTTCTGGGAGCTATAGTAAATTCGATTTTGATAGTATTTTTGCACCAGCGCTATAGTGGATTCCGTTTTAGCGCTAACTACCGCGATTGCGGCATCTTATTGTTAATTAATGCAGTTGCGGTAATTTTGCTGCTAATTAGCGCTCAGCGCTATAGTAAATAAACCCCACTGTATATTTCATAACTAGGGCAAAACATATTCCATCTCCTGCACACATACACTTACTGTATAGTCTTTTTTACTTAATATCAAGGGCATCTACAGAAATATGAAAGGTGAAATCAACAAAGGCATAATTGCTTCATAAAAACATGTTTGTGAAATCACAGTGATAAAAAGTTCTTAGTTTCATTAGCCATGAAATGAAAAGCTACCCTAATGACATGTACTGTATACCGTGTGCTCTTGCCAACATCTTGTGATCATCATCTGATACCGAGACCATATTTTATTAGGCAATGTTTTTACAGGGACCGTGAGGAATTAAAGCTGAACTCCAACCTTGCAATCAATCGCAGTTATGCAGGCTTCTCTCCTGTAAGTTGCTTCCACGGCATTAGAAGCTGCAACAAGATAGGGCCCATCTCATTATCTTGCTGAAGGACATCCAGCACCATCAAGCCCCTTCAGTTATAGTAAGATTCCAATTGCATCCCACTCAGGAGGGGAAGCTGTGCAGACCTCTTTTTCGAGGGGCATTATTTCCATTCTGCATGCGAGTTTGGAAACTGATAAATGGTCAAACATTAAGGAGATGTGCGGATTGTGCTTTCTTACCGCTTGATTTTTGGGCAACACTTATGTTTAATAATATAAATATGATCATTTTATAGTCTGTATATATAAATAATATAATCTTACAATATCATACATATGATGTATAAGATCGAGTAAAATAACAAAAAAACATTCAAGAAACAGAACGGCACTATAAACATTCCCCCAAAAAATGTCACTGTATGTGTTTGCAGTGTTTACCAAGTCCAGTGACAAGTTCTGCTTCAAACAAATTCAAACTGTGCAATTCTGTGTGCTGTGTCTTCAATGATGCCCCTTTAAGAGGAAAGAGCTCACCAGATGGCTCAGACCTTTCACATAAGTAATTGGTCAGTAAGCGTTATGTTGAACCAAGGGCCGCCATCTTTGATCTCAGTTCTCTGGGTTCCAGGGATTTCTATATACACCCCACTGCTCCACACCTCCAATATACACATATATTAGGTGAAAGAACCAAAAAAAGGCATCATCATAGCGTAATTAGTTTAAAACGTTATTGCTCCAAAAACCCCATCCAATCCAATAGTAAAAGATTAGAATGAACACTCACATTTTTAAGTGCCAAACCTGACAAACAGTGTCTCCAGCAATGCCACACTGCCTGGCTGCCACTATTCTGAACCCAGGAGCTGACATGCGTGCCACCAGGTGGAACTATCATCACCGGAAGTGATGTGCACATTGTCTAATGCTGCCTCAACATGTTTCACCCTTCCGGGCATCTTCAGGAAGCTAAATTTTACTAAAAGAAGGAAATATAGGGGAAGATAACATAGAAGAGAAGAAGAAAGGAGCATTATAGTTTTAAACAAAAGTTCTTTTTTTTCTAGTAACTGGTTTACCAATTTGCAAACTGTCTGCCAAAACAAAATACTACAACCACTGGATGTGATAGAAGCTGCTGTTATTGCTAACTCTTTTTTGGTAACTTTTTATTGAAAGACTGGAACCATCATTTTATAGCATTTTTAACATTTTATATGAGCACACAGTGCTGCTTGTGTTGTCCCTTATATGACTGATACATATAGCCACATACAATAAAATGTAACTGTACATTTTCCTACATCAGCATACACATAGTCCAGATAATGAAATTGATTGTTTAGGTAGGCCCTTTCACTACAGAGCTCTAACTCAGAATAGATTGTAGTGATGGCAGACCATGCCTGCAAAATGTGTGTTGGCATGGCCTCCTGTAGTCTCCACCAGGGATGCATGTGACAGGGTGACAAAGAAGGAGCAAACTGAGAGACAGGGACAGAGCATTGTTACCCTATTCCTGGAAGTACCTGCACAGTGACCTTCATGGCAGGATCACCAGATATTCTTTTAATGAGGCATGATGTATATCGCTAGATTTCACATTTACAGACACTTCTGGATTGCCATTTACTTGGTGATGCCATGTCACCACACTGCCATAATGCAAAGTCAGTAACACTGTAGGAAATTCTCTTATCTCTTTCACAATACCAGGCCCATTAGTAGCCTGGTTAATACCCTGCTAAATGAGATGTACTAGGCAACCACCTTATGTGCCACATTGCTCAGATATGTTTTGTGATTTCATCCTGAATCTCTGATTGGCAGCCAGTATTAGCAAAAGTCAAACCAAGGGTACATCCCAGCTGAGCAAAGTATTGTGGTGTGTTACTGTACTGAAGAAAAAAATGACTGAAGTGCGGATATACACATAATTTTATGTGCGGATATGCAACTGACTTTATGTGCGGATATGCGCATAAAAAGTCAAGTACTTTAAGTACAATTTCAAGGGAAGGTGTTTTTAGAGCCATAAAACTAGGAGTGGTACTTATAGATATGGCGTTACCATAACTTATCATAAATCCAATCCTGAACATAATATGAATCATTATAAACCTTCACCTGGGTAAAGAACCTTCTATTTAATCCAAAAGATATACACAACTTCATTTGTCCTTAGTCTTTAATAAAAACATTTTTCTATTTGAACATTTGCACAGCTATCTCTAGAAAATAATGGCCTTATAGCATATACGCAATTGTAAAATACTTAGGGGTCTAGTATTACAATTTTCACATTAATCTAACTAATCTGCAGGTACATTTGCTGTGTGCAAATTGTCCAAAAACAAATGCTTTTTAGGCTATTTTCTCTTCTGAAGGAATGTTCTTTTTTTCTTGTATAATGGTCACTAGATGGAGCGGTGGGTTGAACAATAGAAATCTAACAAATTCCTCCTTTCACCCAAACGTGTGCATGGACAAAGTTCCAATGCCACGCTATTGTTTTCTGATAGCTGATAGCACCAGCTATGAGAACATTTGAACAGTGCCTGCAGCTGATAGGCTGCAGGCACTGTTCGGTCAACTATTTTCAGCCTGGCTCCGTCAATGAAAGTCGATTGAGTAACCAGCTCTTGTTGAGTCATTCGGGTCACCCACTGTTCAGAGGAATCGGCAGAAATTCTAATGCTGCGTTCACATGGTCAGATTTTCCGACGGGAAATGTTTGATGGGAGCTTTTTGTCGGAAATTCCGACCCTGTGTAGGCTCCATCAGACATTTTTCGTCGGAAATTCTGACAAACAAAATTTGAGATCTGGATCTCAATTTTTCCGACAACAAAATCCGTTGTCGGAAATTCTAAACGTGTGTACACAATTCCAACACACAAAATTCAACGCATGCTCGGAATCAAGCAGAAGAGCCACACTGGCTATTGAACTTAATTTTTCTCAGCTCGTCGTACTTGTTGTACGTCACTGCATTTTTGATGATCAGAATTTCCAACAAGATTTGTGTGACCGTGTATATGCAAGACAAGTTTGAGCCAACATCCGTCGGAAAAAAAAACATGGATTTTGTTGTCGGAATGTGCGATCTTGTGTACGCGGCATAAAAGTGTATGGCAAGCTTTAGATGGACATATGGTTTTAAATAGAAAACAAATTAAAGCCCAACCAACACTATTTAAGCATTTTTATTTTCTGGAAAAAAGGTTTAAAACATATGAATAAAATATGCCCATTCATAAAACTCCAACAAGTGTTATATCCTTGGATTAAACTCTGCCACTTTTGCTGGACAGCTAATTCTGGTAGAGTTGAATAATAATAATAGGTTATACAACTGGTACAGGGGGAATTGGGAAAGCAAAAACTGCTGTGGTAATGCTGTTAACAGACTGCATCATGTGTGTCATTACTGATTTGGTACATAGTTCCACCTTAAAATAGAACAAAAGTCAGCGTAGTTTTGATGGTTGAATAAAGATGCTTGCAGAGGAAAAGTCAAGGAGGGACATGGGGAAGTGGAAATATTATGAGCTCCGTTTTTGAAAGATGGAGTTCTAGGAAATGGTGTGACATCCATACAGATACATAGCTCCCAACTGTCCCTGATTTCGAGGGACTGTCCCTGATTTGGAAGTCCCTCTGTCCATCTTTCCTCTTCATTTGTCCCCCATTTTGGTCTGATGTATATAGTTGTATATGTAACAGGCATTCGATCATTGGCCCATTCCGGACATGCATAGATTATAATGTAAGACTTTTTGATCCAACCAAACATGCAGTTTCTCCTTTTGGAGATAGGGGGATGCCGACCCTTCCTTCCTGAACATGAGGAGACAGAGAGGACACTGGGAAGAAGGGGATTTTTCAGGAAGTGCTGAGGTGATTGAAGAGAGGGGAGACTGAGGTGATTGAAAGAGAGAGGGACAGGCTTCCACACAGCACTACAGATAGAGTGGATCAGAGGTGACAAAACTGTGTGGTGAAACTCCATCTGAAAATGAGAGAGAAATGAGCAGGTGTCTAGCGGCACCTGCTAGCCACGCTTTTCCTGAGACTACTGTGAGTGCTGACAGGAGGCTGAGGGGAGTCAGGAACAATGACAACTACATGGTTCGCCACCATTCAGCACAGGCACCCTGCTCAGCAACCCAGTGCCGCCCAGCAGAGACAACCCACCCCGCTTCAGGGATCGCAATATCCATCCAGGTGTCCAGCCGCTGTCTGGTCACCTTGCCAGTTTAGCTACCAGCCAGTGGCGGTGCGTCCATAAGGGAGCATGGGCGCCACCCCCTCTCTCCAGCCACCCCCCTCTGTGTAATATGTAGTCTATCCATGGCCACTGTAGACACCCCCTTTATAGGCGTCCGGCCCCTTTTTGGTCACTGGGCGTCTGAATTATAGCGGCGGGGGGGTGTTTTTGATGCACCTGATTAGGTGTATCCTGAATAAGTACTGGCAGCTACTAACGATGGATTCATTGCTTGCTCCATATGTCTCCGATATACCAGCTGTCGCCTACAGGAGGGCTCCCTCTGTGGGTGACAAACTGGTAGAAAGCGAATACAAACCTTATAAAGGTGATATATGCAAAACTTTGGGAACCTTTGCGTGTGGTGGATGTGCCTATTGCCAGTACATGGATAGGCAGACACATTGATTTACCCAATGGACGCAATTTTCACCCTAAACACTATGTAAACTGTAGGTCTCCTAGGATAGTGTACCTACTTACGTGTGAATGTGGGTGCTACTATGTCGGGAAAACTATAAATGAATTCTGGAAACTAATATATCAACATTTATCCACCATACGCAAACGAGACCTTGATGTGCCTATTGGCCGCCACATGGCATTAGTTCACCCAGAATCTATCCCTAAGTTATACTTTTTGGCAACCGATCGTATCCACTTCAACTCCAGAGGCGGTGACTTTAACAAGCGTCTCCTCCAATGTGAGTTGAGATGAATATTTAATTTACAGGCCACCTCACCACCTGGCCTAAATGAGGCTTTCAACTTTAAATCTTTTCTTCCGGGCTTTGTTTCAGGGAGATGTAAATTGGATCTATAGCTTCTTTTTTCAAGTTCTGGATGTGGCATTTTTATGCCACATCCCTCACACTATGGCTTCACAAATTTATTAGCTATGAAGGCGCCTCCTTTGACAGTACGGGTACATTGCAACTGGTGACACCTTAGCACCTCTACACTGTGATTTATTTCTCACAGTACAGCTCTGTGACTATATCACCAACTCTAGTATTGCATGCATGCAATGTGGATGATTCATTTCATTGTTAACCCTGTCCATTTGATATTTAATCGCCATGTTTCTTTTCTCTTTTTTCTTTTTCCTTTCCATTTTTATTGTTTGTTTTTGGTTATTTTTAGGCATTTTTCATTGTACACATGTTGGCTGTTATTGTCCTCTTTGTCCACTTTGTGGCTTATAGTGTGCTCCCTGGACTGCTCTGTTTTTTCACAAACACCCGATGGGTAGGCTCCACCCGTGCATGGCTAAATGGATGTCGGGGTTCCCCTTGTGTCCATGTGGGCCATATGTGCGGGGAGGAGCCCCTACGTATCCCCTCTGTGTTTTTCTAACACAGGGGGTGGGCTTTCTCTTCACCGGTGATGCGCCGGCGCATGACGTCACCACGTCCCGAGGGGCGGGGCTACACCGCACGCCTCTGCATCAGAGAGACGCTTTGAATTCTGCCCTCAGCTGTTTTTCATACAGCTAATGGGGCAGACTAACCAGCATTACCCAAACAATCTGTGAGGATTGGCTCTCTCATCAGCTGACTCACTATTTAGAGCGCTCAGACACAGCTGGCACGTCTCAGTCTGAGGAATGCCGCCCTGATGTCTGCACCTCTATCAGCACAGTGAAAGGTAACATACTAGTTTATATAGGCAATTCTGGGTAATACATGCCCTTGTCCTGTTGTTACAGCACACTAGTTGTGTTTGTATATTTATTCTAAAAACATTGATTGAATTTCCTTTGTTCATTTATGGCCTTTTAGATAGCAATACTCCTTTGCTGGTTTAACATTGGGGCGTCCCTTGTGGATGTGAATCAGTGTCCTGCTCTGGGTTGCATGCTTGTCCATCTTTGTGTCCATGCATACTCTTTCAGCCAGCGTGGATTCCCCCCATTTGCTTTTACCATTTCCCCATGTCTTTTCAATGAACCCTATATGTAAGTACCTTTAAGGCTAAATACTATATAGCTTATTATGTAAAACCACTTGGTTTTTATGTACTTTTGTACAAATACTATGTAACTATATCTAAGTTGCAGATTAAGCTAAAGTCAGCCAAGTATAAATCTTCCCTGATGAAGGAAAATATGTACCAATAAAATTCCCAAAACATGTCAGGATGTATGTTAAAAATCTTCATGGACTGACCTCAGCTTGACTCTGGCAGTGCCTGGATTATAAGCTTTGAGTTTGATATCTATATCTATGTATTAATTGGTTCATTGGTGTACTTTCTGTATATTGTGATTGTTTATGACAACAAAATTTATCAGATACTGTGTACTCAATAAAAGTGGCACATGGTTGCCTTTTATTTACTCCATTTACCTTTATTTCTGCCTTAAAAGTCCAAGTGGGGAGGCACTTATTGCAGGCTCCTTTTTTCTTATGTTTTAAGGATGTTGGCAGTCCTACACATCTAATTCCCAAAAATAACCTTCTTCTCACCTTGCCAGTTTAGCTACCAGCCAGTGGCGGTGCGTCCATTAGGCCGCACGGGCGCCGCCCCCTCTCTCCAGCCATCCCCCTCTGTGTCCTATGTAGTCTTACTATGGCCACTGTAGACACCCCCTATTCAGACGTCCGGCCCCTTTTCGGTCACCCGGCTCCTGAATTATAGCGGCGGGAGGGTTGTTTTGAGTGCACCTGATTAGAGCCATAGGCTATAATAGGCTTCAAAAAAGGTAAACTGCAAGCGCAAAGCATTGCGCTGGCAGTTCTCCCAGGTGGGTTAGCAAAGCAGATAAATATTTGCTTTGCTAACACTGAACCACCTCTCAGCCAATTAGGAGGC
Source organism: Lithobates clamitans (assembly GCA_037952925.1). Lineage (NCBI taxonomy): Eukaryota > Metazoa > Chordata > Amphibia > Anura > Ranidae > Lithobates > Lithobates clamitans. Next base: position 2,749,059 of record JBBGZY010000675.1, read on the forward strand.
GCAGATCTAATACCCGTCACCTGATTGGCTTAAGGCACAGGCGTCCTGATTGGACGCCTAACGGAACGGAAGAGAGCAGAGGAACGGAGCAGGAGAGGACACAGAGCCATGACGGACACAGGAGCTTGCCGCCATCTCCTGCTGCATATCTCACAGCTCGCTGCCGTCACCCACCACCAGGATGGGGTGTGTGCCGGTCAGACGGCGAGTGGGGGGGTCACAGAGGCTACATATGATGGGTCACAGAGGCTGCATAGGATGGGCACACAGGCTACATATGATGAGCACACAGGCTACATATGATGGGCACAGAGGCTACATATGATGGGCACAGAGGCTACATATGATGGGTCACAGAGGCTACCTATGATGGGCACACAGGTCACATATGATGGGCACGAGCTGCATATGATGGGCACACAGGCTGCATATGATAGGCACAGGTGCTGCAATTGATGGGCACAGTGGCTGCAATTGATATGCACAGTGGCTGCATTTGATGGGCACAGTGGCTGCGTTTGATGGCACAGTGGCTGCAATTGATGAGCACAACGGCTGCGTTTGATGGCACAGCAGCTGTGTTTGATGGCACAGTGGCTGTGTTTGATGGCACAGTGGCTGCGTTTGATGGCACAGTGGCTGCGTTTGATGGGCACAGTGGCTGCAATTGGTGGGCACAGTGGCTGCGTTTGATGGCACAGTGGCAGGGTTTGATGGCACAGTGGCTGCATTTGATTGGGCACAGTGGTTGCATTCGATGGGGCACAGTGGCTGCGTTTGATGGCACAGTAGCTGCGTTTGATGGCACAGTGGGTGCAATTGATGGCTGTAATTGATGGGTTTTTTCAGAATTTTTCAGTTTGTTTGCGCCCCCCAAAAATTTTGAGCACCAGCCGCCACTACTACCAGCCATCCTGATCGACCAACGGGAGGCGATCCGGTGCCTTACAACATTTCCGGGAGCCTGAACCAGCATTGGGAATATCCTTTGTGTCATCGCACAGAGGATTGGTGAGCGGGTGTAAAACCATCATCCTGCTAAACACAGTACAGACACTGCATGCAGACACCTATTTACCTTTCTAGTGTCAGAGGATGATTGTTTTGAGCTGCCACCTTTAGCCACTACCTAATGGAATATCCTAGATGATTACCGTCTCCATTAAACATACTCTCTTTACAAAGGGCCCCAACATTTGCTAGCAGAAGATTCACTGTACTGTTAACCCATTCTTCATTTTTTTTTGTGTTGTTACTTTCAATGGTGATTGTGGCCCAGTAGGAGCTGAGAAGTTGACAAACCTCTCCTCCCTCTCAGAACCCATGCAATAGACATGTACTGTAGATTATTGTGCTTTGTTTTCTATATTTACAGTTGCTAAATATTAGATGTTGTCATTTCTATTGTATTGATACTTTGCAGCAAGGTTTAACAGTGCTGTAAGTTTCCACATTTTCTTTGGGGGATAATATACTCAACTCATTTATCACTACCAGGTGTGTCTGTCTGTTTCTGGTAACAATCCACAGCCAAGATATCGGTATTTTCTACTTGTATCCTTGAAAGTTTTTTTAGTGATTTTATATCTAACCAGGTGTACCAGAGGGGCTAAGGCCATTCTTGGAGTTGAGGCACAGAACAAAGGGCCCAAAAATCAACAAGCAGCTCCTTCGGGGGTGGTGCTATATATATATATATATATATATATATATATATATATATATATATATATATATATTGCACTGCTTACAGTAACTTTCAGAAAGTGTTTTCTAGTGCTAAACCTTTCATCCAATTTCTAATTTTCTGCATTTGTAAATTTCAAAAGCGAGTAGAACGGAATTGTAGTGGTTAAAAAAAAACACTTGTGGGTTTAACTAATAATTTGTTTGTGTGTATTTTTCCTTTAACCTTTTCCCGATGGCCCCGCGCAGATATACTGTGGCAGGGCAGCCGTGGCACTTACGGGTTTGGGGCGGGGCGAACCCGCTCCTTCTGTGATGTCTGCCGGGACCCGCTGATCGTTCGGGAGCCAGGCAGAATAACAGTTTGCCTAAGTAAACAAAGGAGACAGCTGTTCTGTGAAAAGGGAAGGCATTGATTTTGTGTTTCTGCTAAGCAGAAACACGGATCTCTGTCTTCCCACAGCACAAGCACCCCCCACACAGTTAGAAAGCACTCCCAGGGAACACATTTAACCCCTTTGAGCGCCTCTGATGTTAACCTCTTCTCTGCCAGTGTCATTAGTACAGTGGCAGTGCATATTTTTTACCACTGATCACTTTATTAGTGTCACTGGTCCCCAAAAAGTGTCACAGTGTCTCATTTGTCCGCCGCAATATTGCAGTCTCGCTAGAAAATATCCCACAGTTCGTAGATGCTATAACTTTTGCGCAAAACAATCAATATACACTTAATGGGATTTTATTTTACCAAAAAGATCTAGCAGAGTATATATATCACACTCATTCTCATCCAGTCCACGTCAACTCTTCTCTACCTTCAAAACTCTACTCTGTCCTCCGCTGCCTCCACCCACCAACTCACTCACTGCCCAGGAGATCGCCAATCACTTCAAAACTAAGATTGATACAATTCATGAGGAGATCTCCAATGCGCAAAAACCTCCCCCATGCAACACCCCATGTCCACAGATACAATCATTACTTCCCTCATTGAACCCTGCTACTATTAATGAGGTTGCTAAACTTTTAACTAACACTCATCTAACCACCTGCCCCCTGGATCCTGCTCCCTCGCAAATGCTACGTTCACCCTCTGACTCGATTCTACACTCTCTAACTCACATTTTCAACCTCTCCCTCTCTTGTGGCGTCTTCCCAAACTCTCTAAAACACGTGCTAGTCACCCCCATAAAGCCCTCACTGGACCCCACCAATCTTAACAACCTACATCCCATCTCCTTACTCGCGTTCTCCTCCAAACTTCTTGAAAGACTGGTCTACAACCAACTAAGCGACCATTTGACCATGAATAAACTTCTTGATCCTCTTCAGTCCGGATTTCGCCCTCAACACTCTACGGAAACTGCTCTCCTTAAACTCTCAAATGGCCTACTAACGGCTAAAACCAGTGGACACTATTCTGTACTACGTCTCCTGGATCTCTCTGCTGCCTTTGACACAGTGGACCACCCCCTCCTCCTCAATAAACTCCACTCTTTTGGTCTCCGTGACTGTACTCTTCGCTGGTTGTCATCCTACCTATCCCACCGCTCCTTCAGTGTCACTTACAACTCTACTTCCTCCTCTCCTCTTCCTTTCTCCGTTGGGGTCCCCCAAGGTTCTGTTCTTGGACCTCTCCTTTTCAGAATCTACACCACCTCCCTGGGTCAGTTGATTGCTTCCCACGGCTTTAAATATCATCTCTACGCTGATGACACCCAAATCTATCTCTCCACCCCCCAGCTCTCTCCATCTGTCTCCTCACGCATTACCAACTTACTAGCAGACATATCAGCCTGGATGTCACATCACTTCCTCAAACTCAACCTATCCAAAACAGAGCTCATGATATTTCCTCCCTCAGGTGCCACTTCCCCTGATTTCTCTGTCAATATCAACGGCTCAACTATCAACCCATCTCCCCACGCCACAGTCCTAGGTGTAATCCTGGACTCTGAACTAACTTTTTGGCACCACATTCTATCACTATACAAAATTTGCTGCCTCAACGTTCGCAACATCTCCAAGATACGCCCCTTCCTAACCAATGTCACCACAAAGCTTCTAATCCACTCCCTGGTCATCTCCCGCCTCAACTACTGCAACTCCCTCCTCATTGGCTTACCTCTAAATAGGCTATCCCCACTCCAGTCTATCATGAACGCTGCTGCCAGGCTCATCCACCTCACAAACCGCTCAGCGTCTGCTATACCCCTCTTCCAATCCCTCCATTGGCTGCCACTCAGAAACCAAATTAAATTCAAGATATTAACTATAACTTGCAAAGCCATCCACAACCTGGCCCCCAGCTACATCTCTAACCTAGTCTTAAAATACCAACCTAATCATTCTCTTTGCTCCTCCCAAGACCTCCTGCTCTCAAACTCCCTTGTCACCTCATCTCATGCACGCCTTCAAGACTTCTCCAGAGCCTCTCCCATCCTCTGGAATGCTCTACCCCAATCTGTCCAATTTTTTCCTACTTTATCCACTTCCAGACGATCCCTGAAAACTGATCTCTTCAGAGAAGCCTGTCTGGCCCCCACCTAACTGTACATTTATTTTCTCAATCAGCACATCACCCACAGTTATTACCGCTTGTATCTCTTGACCTTCCCTCTTAGATTGTAAGCTCTAAGGAGCAGGGCCCACTGATTCCTACTGTATTAAAATGTATTGTATTTGTACTGTCTACCCTCAAGTTATAAAGCGCTATGTAAACTGTTGGCGCTATATAAACCCTGTATAATAATAATAATAATAAAAATTGGCCAAAATTGATGAAGAATTTAGATTTTTCTTATTGCATATGTTTTATAGCAGAAAGTAAAAAATATTGTTGTCTGGGTTTTTTTTGTTTATAGCGCAAAAAAAAACAAAAAAACGCAGAGGTGATCAAATACAACCAAAAGAAAGCTCTATTTGTGGGAAAAAAAATAAAAAACATTTCATTTGGTTACAGCGTCGCATGACTGCGCAATTATCAGTAAAAATAACATAGAGCTGTATCGCCAAAAAATGGCCTGGTCGTGAAGGGGGGTAAACCTTCCGGAGCTGAAGTGGTTAAGGAAGCGTGGCAGGGGGTGTGTCCTATGCCTACACACTTTTGTTAATAGGTGTCCCTCATTCCCTTCTCATAAAGGTGGGAGGTATGCAGATATTTCAGTTAGTAAATTAGTGATGCGCAGGGAGACTGAAGGGGTGGGCAAAGAGTAAAGTGATACATTTGTGTGTCGTCAGCATAGGGATGGTAATGGAAGCCGTGCAAGGTTAACAACTATACAAGGGAGGAGGTGTTGATCGAGAATAGAAGATGTCATGTTGAAGCTTATCTATTGTACAAATGTTTGTTTGTTTATTTAGTAGAACCCGTCAGTTTTTTTATCTCTTTGGGGAGATTTCTCCTCACTTCCTTTCCAAAAGAAAGTAAGTGGAAATTTTCCAAAATAAGGGAAAATATAGTTGTCAGCAAAACAGGTTTCCTGTTGGAAGATTTCCTCTCACCTCCATTTCTCTATGTCCAGTCATCTCAAACTGAGAGGTGTGAATCTCCCCAGCAGGGGCATAGACAACAATAAAATCATGATAGGCGTTTTAACCCCTCACCACTTAAAGCGGAACTTCCCCCTAAAAGGGGAAGTTCTGCTCCCCCCCCCCCATCCCTTTTTGGTGGTTGTTTTGTTTTTTGGGGAATGAAAACAAGTACCAATTACTGACAGATACCCGCTCCCACTTCATCTGGGATCATCTAGGCCAGTGTTTCTCAACTCCAGTCCTCAAGGCGCACCAACAGGTCATGTTTTCAGGATTTCCCTCAGATGAAACAGCTGTGGTAATTACTAAGGCAGTGAAACTGATCAAATCACCTGTGCAAAATAGTGGAAATCCTGAAAACATGACCTGTTGGTGTGCCCTGAGGACTGGAGTTGAGAAACACTGATCTAGGCCATGGATGCCCAACCTTTAGAAGAGTGAGGGCCACTTTAGCGACTTGGCAGCTGGTCGCGGGCCACAATGAGCAGAGCGGGCAGATGACAGGTCTGTGTCCACTCTGCATATGCAGAGCAGACAGGGAAACAGCCCACTCTACTCTATGGGCCCTCTGATCCACCCAGGCAGAAGGGGACGGATTCCCTTCTGTTTTTTAAGCAGATCGGATTGGAGATAGGCGGGTGTAAAAGGACGTAGGTCAGTTTAAATCTGCCGCTCTATAGATGTGATCATGTGAAAGGAGCCTAAGGCGGCTTTCACACTGATGCACTGTGGTTTACATGCATCTTAACTGACCTCAATCTTCACTTCTTCCTCAGGATTCCTGCAGGTATCGCTGGCTGCTGCCACCTCGCAGGTGGGTAAGGCCGGTGGCTGCTGCTGGCTGTCCTTCAGGGTGGGTACGGCTGGTAGGTCTTACTGGCTGGTACTGTTGGTTGGTACTGGCTTCTCCTGGTGGGTACTGATGGCTGATACTGATGGGAATTGCTTTCTGGTACTGGTAGGTACTGCTGGCTGGTACTTGTGGGAACTGCTGGCAAGTACTTCTGGCGAGTACTGGTGGGTACTGCTGGCAAGTACTGCTGGCTAGTACTGGGATGTACTGCTGGCAAGTACTGGTGGGTACTGCTGACTGGTACTGGTGGTGACTGCTGGCTGGTACTGGTGGCTGATACTGGTGGGTACTGCTGGCTGGTACTGTTGGATGGTACTGGTGGGCACTGCTGGCTGGTACTGGTGGGTGCTGCTGGCTGGTAATGCTGGGTACTGGTGGGTACTGCTGCTGGTACTGCTGGCTGGTACTTCTGGGTACTGCTAGCTGGTACTGCTGGGTACTGCTGACTGGTACTGGTAAGTACTGCTGGGTATTGGTGGGTACTGCTGGCTGGTACTGGTGGGTACTGCTGGCTGGTACTTCTGGGTACTGGTGGGTACTGCTGGCTGGTACTGCTGGCTTGTACTTCTGGGTACTGGTGGGTACTGCTTCTAGGTACTGGTGGGTACTGCTGGCTGGTACGTCTAGGTACTGGTGGGTACTTTTTGTTACTGCTGGGTGGTGCTTGTGGGTACTGCTAGATGGTACTTCTGAGTATTGCTGGCTGATACTTGTGGGTACTGCTGGGTACTGGTGGGTGGTACTTCCGGATCTTCCCGCTAATGGGTCGGGAACCCGCAATCTGGGCTTGCCGAAACGCCATCCCAGAACAGGAGGCGCGGGCCACATCAGAGGACGCCGCAGGCCACATGGTCTAGGCTATTCCATGGGAAGTTCACCCGCCACAACCCATCACAGGTGCAAGGAGGTTGCAGGTCCATTCACAAAGTGCAGCGCGACTCACGCACGCGCAGTGGGAAGCCAACTGTGAAGCCACGGGGAGACACACCTGGCTTCCCACATGCAAGATGGCAACACCAGGGACCCAAAGACCGGCAAACAACTGGCTCAGGTGAGGACAGTGTTGGATCCCAGGACAGGTAAGTGTCCTTTTATTAAAAATCAGCAGCTACAGTATTTGTAGCTGCTGACTTTTAATTTTTTGTTAACTGACTATAGATCCTCTTTAAGCCAGCTATACATGGATCAAAACTTGGCAGGAAGGTTGTACAGAAGTCAATCAACTCCTGTACAACCACCCTGTCAGATTTTCCTCGCTACAGGCTATAGCCGGTAATGTTGATCAGTGTACTCTGACAACAGGGAAGTCTCCCCTCTGTCAGAACACAATAGCTCACCGGGGAGGATTTCCCTATCCACATCGAGTGCGTGGATGGGGGAATCGAGTCAGTTCTTTTTGTTCAACTCGCTGGTTGAACAAAAAAAAAATAAATGTTTCTGCTGTGGGCTGCTTTAGTTTTGGCTATAAATACATTGTCATTAGGAGAGAAAACGTGAACATTTGGTGATGCTTTAGGCCTGGTTCACACCTATGCAGGTGGCAATTTGCATATTCCAGGTGTATTTTGCATTTTTCAATACACGATTTTGATCTTTTGAAGTAAATGGAACCAAAAACTAGAAAAAAGTCCCTAACTCTTTCCATAAAATGCACAGATGTGAACATGACCCATAGGAAACTATGTTAACCATTTACGGACTGCCCGCCGTCATTATACGGCATCTAGCTGCCATAACCCTAGTATCCACTTCTTCAGCAGGCCAGTCCGCTTTCAGATAAAAGGAGCCGCCGGCAGCAGCAGAGACGATTGTGTCCTGTTACGTGTTAGGTATGGAGCTGAGGAAAGGGAAGGTGGCCCCCACCCGGCTCCATACCATTGCAGGGCGAAAGCGACGTCAAAAGGTCACTTCCACCCATAGCTCTTAAAGGGACTTTTTTTATTTTATTTTTTCAAACAACTTTTTTTTTTATTGCATTTTAGTGTAAATATGAGATCTGAAGTCATTTTGACCCCAGATCTCATATTTAAGATGTCCTGTCATGCTTTTTTTCTATTACAAGGGATGTTTACATTCCTTGTAATAGGAATAAAAGTGACACCATTTTTTTATTTTTAACGCGCCCCGTCATGCCAAGTTTGCGTGCAGAAGCAAACGCATACATGAGTAGCACCCGCATATTAAAACGGTGTTCAAACCACACATGTGAGATATTGCCGCAATCGTTGGCTCAAAACATGCAACCTGTAGAATTTTTCCAACGTCGCATATGGAGATTTTTAAGGATAAAAGTTTGTCGCCATTCCACGAGCGGGTGCAGTCTTGAAGCGTGACATGTTGGGTATCAATTTACTCGGCGCAACATCATCTTTCACAATATAAAAAAAAATTGGGCTAACTTTACTATTGTCTTACTTTTTTAATTCAATTTTTCTAAAAAAGTGCACTTGTAAGACCGCTGTGCAAATACGGTGTGACAGAAAGCATTGAAACAACCGCCATTTTATTCTCTAGGGTGTTAGAAAAAAAAATATATATATATATATGTATATATATATATATATATATATATATATATATATATATATATATATATATATATATATATATATATATATATATATATAATGTTTGGGGGTTCTAAGTAATTTTCTAGCAAAAAAAACATATTTTAACTTGTAAACAACAAGTCTGAAAAATAGGCTCAGTCTTAAAGAGGTTACAAAAACTGTAGTGTGTTTCTGCAAAACGGAAAATGCACTTAAAAAATGCATAGGTGTGAAGCAGGCCTTAAGTAGAATACAAGTGCTTTTACTTATTTTGCTGTCAAAATTGAGATGTGGTGTCTTTTAGATCCATTATAGTCACCTCTAATTATTCTCATATACAATTGCGGGTGCACTCTAGGTTTTATTGTCATAGTGATATTTTGCAATGTGCATCTGATTTGGTGTCTTGTGTTCCCAGGAGAAACTGCCAACTGTTACTTTGTTCTCTCTCCTTCCCTCGCCTGGCTGATAACATGAAGCTATAAGCAGCAAAGAAACATGGTGTACATACAGTATTAATTATCTCATTACATGCACAAGTAAGGGCACTTTTTTAAAATATTTTTAAAAATTATATATACAGTATCTCACAAAAGTGAGTACACCCTTCTCGTTTTTGTAAATATTTTATTATATCTTTTCATATGACAACACTGAAGAAATGACACTTTGCTACAATGTAAAGTAGTGAGTGTACAGCTTGTATAACGGTGTAAATTTGCTGTCCCCTCAAAATAACTCAACACACAGCCATTAATGTCTAAACGGCTGGCAACAAAAGTGAGTTCACCCCTAAGTGAAAATGTCCAAATTGGGCCTAATTAGCCATTTTCTCTCCCCGATGTTATGTGACTTGCTATTGTTACAAGGTCTCAGGTGTGAATGGGGAGCAGTTGTGTTAAATTTGGTGTTATCGCTCTCACTCTCTCATACTGGTCACTGGAAGTTCAACATGGCACCTCATGGCAAAGAACTCTCTGAGGGTGTGAAAAAAAAGAATTGTTGCTCTACATAAAGATGGCCTAGGCTATAAGAAGATTGCCAAGACCCTGAAACTGAGCTGCAGCATGGTGGCCAAGACCATACAGTGGTTTATTAGGACAGGTTTCCTTTAGAACAGGCCTCGCCATGGTCGACCACAGAAGTTGAGTGCACATGCTCAGCCTCATATCCAGAGGTTGTCTTTGGAAAATAGACGTATGAGTGCTGCCAGCCGCGGGGCAGTTTACCAACATAGCGACTCCAAACACACCTCCAAGACGACCACTGCCTTGCTAAAGAAGCTGAGGGTAAAGGTGATGGACTGGCAAAGCATGTCTCCAGAACTAAACCCTAATGAGCATCTGTGGGGCATCCTCAAACGGAAGGTGGAGGAGCGCGAGGTCTCTAACATCCACCAGCTCCATGATGTCGTTATGGAGGAGTGAAAGATGACTCCAGTGGCAACCTGTGAAGCTCTGGTGAACTCCATGACTAAGAGAGTTAGGGCAGTGCTGGAAAATAATGGTAGTCACACAAATTATTGACACTTTTGGCCCAATTTGGACATTTTCACTCAGGGATGTACTCACTTTTGTTGCCAGCGGTTTAGACATTAATGGCTGTGTGTTGAGTTATTTTGAATGGACAGCAAATTTACACTGTTATGCCCCGTACACACGGTCGGATTTTCCGATCGGAGCTTGTTGTCAGAAATTCTGACCGTGTGTGGGCTCCATCTGACATTTTCCATCGGATTTTCCGACACACAAAGTTTGAGAGCAGGCTATAAAATTTTCCGACAACAAAATCCGATCGCGTCGGTTCCGACAATTGTGTGGACAATTCCGACGCACAAAGTGCCACGCATGATCAGAAGAAATTCCGAGCGTTCGGAATGGATACAGCACTTTCGTCACGCTGCAATGTTTTAAATTGTTTAATACAGCGCACTCTCTTCTTCTTTATAATGTGAGAAGAATGAAGTAGTTTTGCTGCTCATATTCACACAGACTTCTCACAAACTTCTTTCTTTATTATTTATCGTGTTTCCCTCAATATATTTTGATTAGTCACATCTGACCAAATTTCTTTTTTGTTGTTTTATTTTTGTTTTTTATTTTTTTCAAGGCTGATTTTTTTTGGGGGGGGTTGTATTTTTTTCAAGGCTGATTTTTTTAAAAGTTTTTTTGGGTTTTACTCCATAATATTTTTGTGTGTGTTTTGTGTGTCAAGTTACCACAACACCATTGATATCTTGTACTATTTAATCTCAAGGAGATTGTTTGGTGTTGGTGTCCCTTGTTAATTTCACATTGTAGTTTTGAAATGTACCTGCCTCCTCACAAACAAACTGTCTTTTTTGAAGGAAAACACACATAAGCGAGTATAAATGAACCAATAAATTCCTTTATTAAGGGCTCAGAACCAAACAAAGAGGGAGGCAACGCTGGAGAAACAGCAGAAATTGGCGAAGCCTTTGGCCCCCAGGGCAGACATCAATTATTTTACTGCAAAATTGGTGGCCTGAGGAGTCCATATCTAAGGGAGTGCAGTCTGGTCCAGAAGTCCAAGAGATCATGAAAGCAGCAGATGACATGTATGTCCCCAGGCTGTGGTCATACAAGAGACTGCATCTTTTGTCAGACCACACTGAACCCAGGGCCATCACTCTCTGGTCTTCCTTCCACGCTTCCTTCCACGCTGTGGCTGTGGTGGTGTAGTTGTTGCAGGAGGAGGAGGAGGAGGAGGAGGATGGTCCAACTCACACAGGTGGGTATTGGGTGTGATTTCGCCACTCACTCCCTTAGTTAGGACTTTATAAAGAAGGTTCTCACACAGCTGGCATTGACCCTCCTGCATGCCCTTCAGTTTGGTGGCAGCCATGCAGGCAAAGGCCTCTTCAGGAGTGGGTAAGGCTCTGAGGGATGCAGAAGCCTCCTGAATGAGCCTGAGCGCTGAATCCTGCACGTGACTCCCCTTCCTGGGTCTTTTGTTTGGAAGGCGGAGGGGAGGAACCTGCGAATCGGTCAGGCTCCTACTGGGCCCAGGCTTCTCCTGGCTGCCACTTAGCCCCGCCTCCTCCTGGCTGCCACTAACCCCCGCCTCCGCCTGGCTGCCACATTTCACAGCCTCCTCCTGTGTGCCACATTCCAGAGCCTGGCTGAGGTCTTCCTGTGTATGAAAAAGGGACATAGTTTAGTTTTTTATTCATTAATCACACACAATTTTCATCTCATGACTGTTGCAAATTGAATGTTAACAAATATAACAGACTATCCTTCTGAGCCCAGCATTTTTCATTCTTGTCCCAATTGTTTTTGCCCATTACTGTCTATTGATATGTAAAAAACTATATTAAATGAGCAATTAGTGATCAATAATAACACCTAGTAAAGATCATTTATTTATTGACCAGAAATATGTAGAAAAATGCTATACCTGACTCCATCTGGGCTCCTCCACTTCTTCCTGGCTGGAAGTCCCAGGTTGGACATCGGAAGCCTCAGCTGGGATGGAAGGAAGAGTGGAAAGAAGGGTTAAGAGGGATTCCCTGACTTCAGTCTGGTCTGACAGAAATCGCAGTCTCTCATAGTACCACAGCCTGGGGACATAAACGTCATCTGCTGCAGCTCCGGATCTCTGGGAATCCGTGACCTTCTTGCGCTCCCTTAGATAAGTGTTCCTCAGGCCACCAATTTTGGCTTTTGAATAGGGGATGTTTGCCGTGGGGACCACCTGTTTGCCCAACTCCAGCAGTTTCTCCAGCGCTGCCTGCCTCTTTTGTTTATTATTGTAATGTGGATGTTTCACCTGCCACAGACAGGGCAGCTCCCTGTACTTGTCTATGAACAGGGGGAGGAAGTTGTGGTCATTGAAGCGATCCATTTTATCTGCAAGACACAACACAAGACAAACCCTAATGTCAGGCAAAACTCAACCAAACTTGTTACAATATAGGCCTCAATCTAGAAGCAGTATAGGCCCAAGTTTTGCTCTTACCTTCGTTATCACGATCGGCGCCTCCGATACTCCTTCCTCCGCTCACAGATCGTACGTACTACGCACGCGTGTTACGCTTTATAGACACTGCACATGCGTCTGCCCGCCCCTGATGTTCTTTCTAGTCTGTTCCCCACCCCTTCCCGTTCGGCGCAGTGGGGGAAGAGCACATGGCGGAGACACAGCAGGTGTGTGCTAATTACAGCAACGAGGAGGAGAGGGAGGAAAGTCCGGAGCTTGAAACGTCATGATCCAGAAGGAGAAGATTTAAGGCATCGAATATGTCCTTTGGGGAGATGTTGGAGATGGTGGACATCCTAAAAAAGGCAGGCTATGATGGAAAGTATGGACCTTACCCCAACCCCAATGTCAGAAAGGCCAAGATCATGGCGAAAGTGGTCAAGAGTAGGGATGAGCCGAACACCCCCCGGTTCGGTTTGCACCAGAACCCGCGAACGGACCGAAAGTTCGCACGAACGTTAGAACCCCATTGACGTCTATGGGACTCGAACGGTCGAAATCAAAAGTGCTCATTTTAAAGGCTAATTTGCATGGTATTGTCCTAAAAAGGGTTTGGGGACCCGGGTCCTACCCCAGGGGACATGTATCAATGCAAAAAAAACTTTTAAAAACGGCCGTTTTTTCGGGAGCAGTGATTTTAATAATGCTTAAAGTAAAAAAAAAAAAGTGAAATATTCCTTTAAATATCGTACCTGGGGGGTGTCTATAGTATGCCTGTAAAGTGATGCGTGTTTCCCATGTTTAGAACAGTCCCTGCACCAAATGTCATTTTTAAAGGAAAAAATCTCATTTAAAACTGCTTGCGGGTTTAATGTCATGTCGGGTCATGGCAATATGGATGAAAATCAGTGAGACAAACGGCATGGGTACCCCCCAGTCCATTACCAGGCCCTTTGGGTCTTGTATGGATATTAAGGGGAACCCCGCACCCAAATTAAAATAAGGAAAGGTGTGGGGCCACCAGGCCCTATATACTCTGAACAGCAGTATACAGGCGGTGCAAACAAGACAGGGACTGTAGGTTTGTTGTTAAGTAGAATCTCTTTGTAATTTTGAACATTTTTAACGTGTTTAGCTCCAGCCAAAAAATCTTTTCTAAGCTTTTTGGAAAACATAGGGAAGGGTTATCACCCCTGTGACATTTGTTTTGCTGTCTTTCCTCCTCTTCAGAAGATTTCACCTCACTTTTTTGTCCCAATGAAAAATGTTTTTTGAAAATTTGGGTTTTTTTGTGGAACAAGGATTGGAAAGCATCAGTGGAAAGGAGAAATTGTTTTCCCATATTAACTCTTACAGGAGAGAATTTCCCTTCCTAGGGGTAGATTTCATCTCACTTCCTGTTGTCTCCTTCCGTTTGCAAGTAGGAGTCGTTTGTAAGTTAGATGTTTGAAAGTAGGGTCCTGCCCTATATACTCAGCAGAAATTTGGGCCTTAGGTGTTGCTGTGGCCACAACACTGTAAGCCCTCACAGGGCCCTGCTGTGAAATATTAGATCAAGAATTGTAATTACATGCCCCTGTTGAACAGGAGCTGAAAAATTAGGCCTTAGGCACTGGTGCTGGTGCCACAACACTGCAACCCCTCACAGACACTCTAGTTGGAACGCAGGAACGAGCCCTGCTGCAAAGTATTGCATCAAAAATTGTTATTACACGCCCCTGTTAGACAGGGGCAGAAAAATTGGGCCTTAGGCACTGGTGCTGGTGCCACAACACTGCAACCCCTCACAGACACTCTAGTTGGAACGCAGGAACGAGCCCTGCTGCAAAGTATTGCATCAAAAATTGTTATTACACGCCCCTGTTAGACAGGGGCAGAAAAATTGGGTCTTAGGCACTGGTGCTGGTGCCACAACACTGCAACCCCTCACAGACACTCTAGTTGGAACGCAGGAACGAGCCCTGCTGCAAAGTATTGCATCAAAAATTGTAATTACACGCCCCTGTTAGACAGGGGCAGAAAAATTGGGCCTTAGGCACTGGTGCTGGTGCCACAACACTGCAACCCCTCACAGACACTCTAGTTGGAATGCAGGAACGAGCCCTGCTGCAAAGTATTACATCAAAAATTGTAATTACACGCCCCTGTTAAACAGGGGCTGAAAAATTGTGCCTTAGGCACTGGTGGTGGCGCCCAGAACCAAAAATGTTCTTACAAGCTATCAGCGTGATGATTGAGGAGGAAGAGGATAATTACTCAGGGATAGTCACTCAGCATCAGCATAGGCAGTCTTTGAAGGGATCTGAGATTTCAAAAAAAATTATTCGGTTACATCAGCATCAGGTGCTTGGTAGCTGGTGGTGATCCAAGACTGTTTCATTTTTATGAAGGTCAGCCGATCGACGAGTCGGTGAACAGACGCACCCTGTGATCGGTTACCACGCCTCCAGCAGCACTGAATGTGCGTTCCGAAAGAACGCTGGATGCAGGACAGGCCAGTAGCTCAATTGCATACTGTGCAAGCTCTGGCCAGTGATCCATCCTCAAGACCCAGTAACCCAGAGGATTTTCGGTGGGAAAGGTGTCCAAGTCTGATCTTGCCCCTAGGTATTCCTGCACCATGTAAAACAGACGCTGGCGATGGTTGCTGGAACCGATCATACCTTGGGGCTGCGGACCAAAAAATTGTCTGAACGCATCGGTCAGACGGCCACCTTCTCCACCGCTCCTTCTTTGACTGACCGAAGCCTCAGCAACACGTTGTCCAGAAACAGGAGTTTGTAACCTCCCAGTCTCTGGGAACGCGTTGCACAGACCTTTCTGCAAGGCCTCCCGAAGATGTTTCATCCTCTGCTCCCTCTGCGATGGCAAGATAAGGTCCGCAACCTTACCCTTGTAACGTGGATCAAGGAGGGTTGCCAGCCAGTATTGGTCCTTCTCCTTAATACCACGAATACGAGGATCCTTACGCAGGCTTTGCAGGATCAGGGAGGCCATGCAGCGTAGGTTTGCTGAGGCATTCGGTCCGGAGTCCTCTGGGTCACTAAGGACAACAACGTCCGCAGCCACCTCCTCCCAGCCACGTACAAGTCCATGTGTTCCTTGGGACTGATCCCTTAAAGACTGCTGCTGATGCTGAGTGCCAGGCTCCACCTCCATACTGACACAATCTTCCTCTTCCTCCTCCTCCTCTTCCTGTGTGATCGGCGGGCACGCAGGAACACTGTCTGGATAAAGGGGGCCTTGAGAGCTAAGGAAGTCCTCCTCTTCCTGCCTCTGTTCTGCCTCAAGTGCCCTGTCCATTATTCCACGCAGCGTGTGCTCCAACAGGTGGACAAGGGGGACAGTGTCACTGATGCATGCACTGTCAGTGCTCACCATCCTCGTGGCCTCCTCGAATGGTGACAGGACAGTGCATGCATCCCTGATCATGGCCCACTGGCGTGGGGAAAAAAAAACAAGCTCCCCTGACCCTGTCCTGGTGCCATAGTCGCACAGGTACTCATTGATGGCCCTCTGCTGCGTGTGCAGCCGCTGCAGCATGGCCAACGTTGAGTTCCACCTGGTGGGCATGTCACAGATTAGGCAGTTCTTGGGCAGGTTAAACTCCTTTTGGAGGTCCGTCAGCCGAGCACTGGCATTATATGACCGGCGGAAATGCACACAGACTTTCCTGGCCTGCCTCAGGACATCCTGTAAGCCCGGGTACCTGCCCAAGAACTGCTGCACCACCAAGTTAAGGACGTGAGCCAAACAGGGCACATGGGTCATTTGTCCCTGTCGGAGGGCAGAGAGGAGGTTGGTGCCATTGTCGCAAACCACCATTCCTGCCTTAAGTTGGCGTGGCGTCAACCACCTCTGAACCTGCCCCTGCAGAGCTGACAGAACCTCTGCCCCAGTGTGGCTCCTGTCCCCCAAGCACACCAGCTCAAGCACCGCATGGCATCTTTTGGCCTGCGTACTTGCGTAGCCCCTTGAACGCCTACGGAGCACCGCTGGTTCCGAGGAAGAGGCCATGGAGGAAGAAGAAGAGGAGGGGGTGGAGGAGAGAGGTGTGTCACAATCAGCATTTTGGAGGCGTGGTGGCGGAACAACCTCTAACACTACTGCACCTTGTCCTGCATCCTTCCCAGCTGCCAGCAGAGTCACCCAATGCGCCGTGAAACTTAGGTAACGTCCCTGTCCATGCCTGCTGGACCATGAGTCAGCGGTAATATGCACCTTACCGCTGACCGCCCTGTCCAGCAAGGCATGGACATTGCCTTCCACATGCCGGTAGAGAGCCGGAATCGCCTTCCGTGAGAAAAAGTGGCGTTTGGGTACCTGCCACTGAGGAACCGCACATTCCACAAACTCACGGAAGGGGGCAGAGTCTACCAACTGAAAAGGCAGCAGTTGAAGTGCTAGCAATTTTGCCAAGCTAGCATTCAACCGCTGGGCATGTGGATGGCTGGGAGCAAACTTCTTTCGGCGGTGCAGCAGCTGGGGCAGGGAAATTTGCCTGGTACAATCTGACGTCGGTGTACCAAAAGCAGATTGCCCACAAGTACTTGGCTGTGACACACCTAATTCTACACCTTCATTCCTCTCACTGCAGGTCTCAGAGAGGACTGAAGGTCTAGTGGGGTTGGAAATCTCAGCTGATGAGGAGCTAGGAGAGATCCTCTTTGTTCTTTGGTGTGGGTCTTTTAGATACGCTTGCCAACGAACTGCATGGCAGGTCAACATATGTCTGGTCAAGCATGTGGTACCCAAGCGGGAGATGTTTTGGCCAAGCGAGATACGCTTGAGACATATGTTGCAAATAGCAGCGGTGCGATCTGATGCACTCGTCTCAAAAAAGGCCCACACCAAAGAACTTTTTGAATAACGTGCAGAGACTGCAGCGCCCTGCACATGTGGAGCTTTGGGGTGTGATGCAGTCAATGTGCTGCCCTTAGGCTGGCCCCTGGAGGGCATCCTGCCTCGTTGGTGATGTGCCGCCTCCTCCTCCTCCTCCTCCTCCTCCTCTCTCCTATCAGGCACCCACGTTGAGTCAGTGACCTCATCATCCCCTCCCTCCTCATCACTGGAGCAAACCTGGCAGTATGCTGCAGCAGGGGGAGCATGACTGCCAGATTGCTGTCCTTCTTGGGCACCCCCTCTGTCCGTGCTCATGTTACTGCCTTCATCGAGCTCAGTATCATCATCAGAGCCTTCCAAACGCTGGGCATCCTCCTGGAGCATGTACCCAACACTGTGGTCAAACAGTTCGAGGGAATCCTCAGGAGGACATGGTGGAGCTAGGGAAGGAGTCACTGATGACATTGAGCTGAGGGAAGAGGCCGCTGCTTTGCCAGACAAAGCACCCTGGGCATGGGTGAGAGAGGATGAGGAGGATGAGGACGGCTTGGTCATCCACTCGACCAAGTCTTCCGCATGTTGCGGCTCAACACGGCCAGCTGCCTAAAAAAAGGCCAAGCGTGTCCCATGGCCACGTGCTGATGAGGATGCACCGTCTCCACGACCAGCACTAGACACAGAGCCTGCTTGCCCTCTCTTATTGGCTTGTGACTGTCTGCCTCTCCTTCTTGGCCTTCCAGACATACTAATGGCCTGTAGCTGCACTAAGCTGGGATAGAACACCTGTAATTTTCTTCAGGTAGCTTTATATACTGTAACCAGACAAGCCTGCCTGTCAGTAGGAAGATAACAGGATTGGATCTAGCTGAACACTGTGAGCAGGACGCACTGTACTAAATGTAAATAGTCTAGCTGCCTGACCGTGGTACTAATAGGATCAAATAGAACACCTGTAATTTTCTTCAGGTAGCTTTATATACTGTAACCAGACAAGCCTGCCTGTCAGTAGGAAGATAACAGGAACGGATCTAGCTGAACACTGTGAGCAGGACGCACTGCACTAAATGTAAATAGTCTAGAAGATAACAGGAACGGATCTAGCTGAACACTGTGAGCAGGACGCACTGCACTAAATGTAAATAGCAGGAACGGATCTAGCTGAACACTGTGAGCAGGACGCACTGCACTAAATGTAAATAGCAGGAACGGATCTAGCTGAACACTGTGAGCAGGACGCACTGCACTAAATGTAAATAGCAGGAACGGATCTAGCTGAACACTGTGAGCAGGACGCACTGCACTAAATGTAAATGGCAGGAACGGATCTAGCTGAACACTGTGAGCAGGACGCACTGCACTAAATGTAAATAGCAGGAACGGATCTAGCTGAACACTGTGAGCAGGAGGCACTGCACTAAATGTAAATAGTCTAGAAGATAACAGGAACGGATCTAGCTGAACACTGTGAGCAGGACGCACTGTACTAAATGTAAATAGTCTAGCTGCCTGACCGTGGTACTAATAGGATCAAATAGAACACCTGTAATTTTCTTCAGGTAGCTTTATATACTGTAACCAGACAAGCCTGCCTGTCAGTAGGAAGATAACAGGAACGGATCTAGCTGAACACTGTGAGCAGGACGCACTGTACTAAATGTAAATAGTCTAGCTGCCTGACCGTGGTACTAATAGGATCAAATAGAACACCTGTAATTTTCTTCAGGTAGCTTTATATACTGTAACCAGACAAGCCTGCCTGTCAGTAGGAAGATAACAGGAACGGATCTAGCTGAACACTGTGAGCAGGACGCACTGCACTAAATGTAAATAGTCTAGAAGATAACAGGAACGGATCTAGCTGAACACTGTGAGCAGGACGCACTGCACTAAATGTAAATAGTCTAGAAGATAACAGGAACGGATCTAGCTGAACACTGTGAGCAGGACGCACTGCACTAAATGTAAATAGCAGGAACGGATCTAGCTGAACACTGT
The DNA here is from genome assembly GCA_037952925.1 of Lithobates clamitans. Taxonomy (NCBI): domain Eukaryota; kingdom Metazoa; phylum Chordata; class Amphibia; order Anura; family Ranidae; genus Lithobates; species Lithobates clamitans. The sequence continues at coordinate 2,768,460 of JBBGZY010000675.1, forward strand.
GAGCAGGACGCACTGCACTAAATGTAAATAGCAGGAACGGATCTAGCTGAACACTGTGAGCAGGACGCACTGCACTAAATGTAAATAGCAGGAACGGATCTAGCTGAACACTGTGAGCAGGACGCACTGCACTAAATGTAAATAGCAGGAACGGATCTAGCTGAACACTGTGAGCAGGACGCACTGCACTAAATGTAAATAGCAGGAACGGATCTAGCTGAACACTGTGAGCAGGACGCACTGCACTAAATGTAAATAGCAGGAACGGATCTAGCTGAACACTGTGAGCAGGACGCACTGCACTAAATGTAAATAGCAGGAACGGATCTAGCTGAACACTGTGAGCAGGACGCACTGCACTAAATGTAAATAGCAGGAACGGATCTAGCTGAACACTGTGAGCAGGACGCACTGCACTAAATGTAAATAACAGGAATGGATCTAGCTGAACACTGTGAGCAGGACGCACTGCACTAAATGTAAATAGTCTAGAAGATAACAGGAACGGATCTAGCTGAACACTGTGAGCAGGACGCACTGCACTAAATGTAAATAGCAGGAACGGATCTAGCTGAACACTGTGAGCAGGACGCACTGCACTAAATGTAAATGGCAGGAACGGATCTAGCTGAACACTGTGAGCAGGACGCACTGCACTAAATGTAAATGGCAGGAACGGATCTAGCTGAACACTGTGAGCAGGACGCACTGCACTAAATGTAAATAGCAGGAACGGATCTAGCTGAACACTGTGAGCAGGACGCACTGCACTAAATGTAAATAGTCTAGAAGATAACAGGAACGGATCTAGCTGAACACTGTGAGCAGGACGCACTGCACTAAATGTAAATAGCAGGAACGGATCTAGCTGAACACTGTGAGCAGGACGCACTGCACTAAATGTAAATAGCAGGAACGGATCTAGCTGAACACTGTGAGCAGGACGCACTGCACTAAATGTAAATGGCAGGAACGGATCTAGCTGAACACTGTGAGCAGGACGCACTGCACTAAATGTAAATAGCAGGAACGGATCTAGCTGAACACTGTGAGCAGGACGCACTGCAGTAAATGTAAATAACAGGAACGGATCTAGCTGAACACTGTGAGCAGGACGCACTGCACTAAATGTAAATAGTCTAGAAGATAACAGGAACAGATCTAGCTGAACACTGTGAGCAGGACGCACTGCACTAAATGTAAATAGTCTAGATAGAAGATAACAGGAACGGATCTAGCTAAACTGAATACAGTGTATATATATATATGCAACACCTGGGATGCATATATATATACACAATACACTGTAAGTGCAGCTAACTGACTGACTGTTCTGCCTAATCTATCTAACTCAAATCAAATGACACTGTCTCTCTATCTCTCAGCACACCGGAACACACACTACACAGGGCCGCTGTGCAGGCGGCCTTATATAGTGTGGGGCGTGTACTAAATCCCCTGAGCCAAAATTGGCCAAAGCCACCCTGGCTTTGGCCAATTACAGCTCTTTCTACTGACGGCGCTGTGATTGGCCAAGCATGCGGGTCATAGTGCATGCTTGGCCAATCATCAGCCAGCAATGCACTGCGATGCATGGGCCGCGACGCGCCACGCGAATTTGGCGCGAACGGCCCATATCGTTCGCAATTCGACGGACGGTCGAACAGCCGATGTTCGAGTCGAACATGGGTTCGACTCGAACACGAAGCTCATCCCTAGTCAAGAGTCTGCACCGGAATTTCAGGATACGACGATCGAAAGATCAGCTCAGGAAGTGGTGGTCGGACCTGAAATTAAGAGAGCACGAGCAGTACTGAAAGATCCGGAGAGTGCTGCAAAAAAGTAAGTAGTTGTCCTGTGTTCCTATTCTTTATGTTTATTACGTTCGTGCTGCTCCATGTGCTTTTCTTAACTGTTATCCAGTTTCAAAAGGCAACTTTCATGTTCATGGGCACATTATTCGTTCGTATAAAACATTGTTCGTTCGGCCTATAAAACACCATTGTTTTGGCCATATGCATTTGCCCACATTTTTTAGGGCCTACTTGTCTGAAACTAATTTGGTTGTGTAGATGGGTTTGTTACTATAATGAAATGCAAACTAGATTCTGTGTAAGGAGAGGACAGTCAGCAGTTTTCACATCTGGACACTGGAGCACTAGTGTGGGACACCAGAACACCCTTTTTATTAGGGGTCCCACACAGGTGCGCCAGTTTATACTATAGGGGTGTCTCCATCTGTGAAGCTTGTACAAAACAGGTAAGTATTGAAGCTTGACAAAGGACAAGAAAAATGCAACATCTTGGAACTCTGCCAAAACAGACAATTGTACCCCACTTCCAAGCAATGTTTCATATTTATAATTCTGCCATCAAATATCTGTGTGCTAAGTATACCTATTTTTTTTTACATAGGGGATAAAAGACTCGGAGGACACCCCTCATCCGAGGAGACCAGAGACCCCCCACCTCTGGAAGAAGGGGAAATGCACCCAAGCAACGCAGAGCAGGAGGAGGAAGACGTGGTGGAAATTGGCATCACAACAGGTGAGTGTCTGCGACCACAGGCTCAGTTAAGAGATGGATGCCGGCATATTTATAATACATGGTGTTTTTTGGTTTCTATGTTTTTAGGTGATCGTGATGTTGTGGATCCAGATCCTTTCACCTCGGAAAGTGCACAGATCCTGATCGGGGAGATCATGGGGTGTAATAGGGACTTGGAAAACATCCAGAAAAACATCAATGATATTCAACAAAAAATGAAGAACATCATTGATGTTTTAGGGAGAGTTTAAAACCCCTCCAAATTCCTTTGTTTTTTTGTGTGCTAAAAATGTTTGACATTTTTTGACAAATTTGAGAAAAGCCACATTTTGAAGATGCACACAGTGTGTCAACATGTGCTATCTGCCATCACGGGAGATCAATGTAGGCGTTTTGGGGGTGCAACCCCTTCCTTAATAATAAAGTAGCTGTGAGGAAGGGGTTGCACCCCCAAAACACGTCCCTTGATCCCCCGTGATGGCAGGTAGCACATGTTGACATTCATAAATTTGTGTGCATCTTCAAAATTTGTCTTTTCCTGTGGTGACTTCACCCCATCTGAACGCAATATCAAACACAGTTTGTAAATACTCATGTCTGATATTGCCTTCAAGTTCTACCAAATGTGAACTTTGTAAGTTCAAGATTTGTTTCTTTCTTGTTGGTTTTAAACATGCCTGTTTTATCTTAAATGGACATTTCTACTTTTTCTAATGTGACCCCAAAAATTGTTATACAAACAAACATTTTGGTTTGTTTTAAAAACCTTTTCTAAATGCACATGTTATTGTGCTGGTATTAAAAAGATTGTTAATCAAGAATGTGTGGATTATTGTTTCAACGCTCCAACACTTTTGTGGTGCTCTAATTGGTGTTTTCAGTGACAATGGGTGTTATTTCCTAAGGGCAAATTCACTTTGCACTACAAGTGCACTTGTAGTGCAAAGTGTCTTTGCCTTTAGTAAATAACACCTAACAGTGCTTTGTAAGGTTACACAATCACGCCATTTTCAGGACTCATCACATTTCTGTCGGGGTCAGCTAAAAGAAACACAAGCAGTAAATGTCACCAACGATTTTAGTAGTTATTTGTTTTTTTTTTATTTGAAAAAGGTTTCAGACATTGTCTGGCATATTGATGGCCCCCCTACCCGCAAAGAATTCAAGGTATCTTAGCCGGACATCACGGGCACTCAGGGGGGCAAACCAGGACGGCCACTTTCAAGCGCCGTCAGGGTTGTTTCATTTTGAATTCCAGCCTCAGGCCAAACTGAGCCAGCATAGTTGGCAGAATGTTGCCGTAAAAAGTTGTGTAGAACACAGCACGCCAGGATTATATGATTCGGTTATACTCCGCCATATCTATGGGTGTAAGAAATAGGCGGAACCGGCTGGCCATGATTCCAAACGTGTTCTCAACCACTCTTCTGGCTCTGGCCAGCCAGTAATTAAAAACCCTCTGGTCCAGGGTGAGGGTCCTCATCGGGAATGGCCGCATAAGATGGTCCCCCAGCGCAAACGCTTTATCTGCAACGAAGACGAATGGGAGTCCTTCCACATTGTCTTCTAGAGGTGGCAAGTCCAAGCTGCCATTCTGGAGATGGCTGTAGAACTCCGTCTGGGCGATGACATCCGCCCATTCTTCCCCACGTCCACATACAGGAACTCATAAGTAGCCCACACCACCGCCAACATCACAATACTATTGAACCCCTTATAATTATAATAGTACGACCCCGAGTTGGGTGGTGGGACGATGTGGACGTGTTTCCCATCAATTGCCCCTCCGCAGTTAGGAAAGTCCCACCGCTGGGCAAAGTGGGAGGCCACAGTCTGCCATTCCTGTGGCGTGGAAGGAAACTGTGGAGTCAAACCAAAAAAAAAATTTAGTCATTTTGCACATAAACAGGGAAAGCAGATTAGACACAAACATTCTTGGCCAACATCAAGATAACATTTATTTGAGAGAGTTTTTAAAGACCAAAGTATAAGGTACACCTATCAGATTCCCCCCCCCCTCTCATGGGCCATTTCTAACATTATAGGGGGGGACTCTTGGACAGGTAACCCTCTCCACTTCATCCGCATGGAAGAAAACCATCAGGCCTTCAGGAAAAAACTAAAGACCTTCCTTTTCTAAGAAGCTGACAACAGAGAACACATCTAGCGCCTTGAGGCGATTCAGTTCGCATTTGCAGAGCTTTACAAATCATTCATTCATACATTGAGGTATTGAATGCCTATATAATGGGTATTACTTTGAACAACCCCTCCTTAGTTACACTATTGGCAGCCCACTGGACAGGTAAGAAGTGTCATAATACAAAGATATAAATACACATTGTACACATTTGAGCACATTTGGACATTCTGCTATTACCTATCAAGATAATAATAGTATACAGAAACTTGAAACAGTACCATTTGAAAGTATACAGGCAGGCCCTTGTACTACATGATTTGGGGAATTCATCTATAAATCTGACCACAAAAGATATGGGTATAGTGTGTATGGGTTTGGCAAAGTCAGCAGATAGATGATTGAGGATAGATAGAGAATTGGTATCAGCTGACTTAGCAGTTGGGGGGAGGGAGGGTTCAAAATCATTTGGGGACCCCCCAAAAAAGCCTCTGGCACTCTGCCTGAATTTAAAGCACAAATCACATTTGAAAACATTTTAGGGGTTGTTTGGGGTAAAGCACTACTATGGAGCTGATAAAATACACTGTTAAGTGACTACATGAGGTGAATATAGGGCCAGGAGACCATGCTGGGGAGGTAAGTGAAGGCAAATATGTATGAAGGACAACAAAAATAATTACCTAAAAATCCAGCATGCATGAGGACAAAGGGGACATTCACAGCATATTACAATCATGGTAATTAGGAAATGAGGAAAGAAAAACAATATGTTAGCAAACATTAAATACAATAAAATGTGATATTAAAGGATAAAAATCTTACATTCATATACTCCTTCTGCAGGACCTGGATGATGGCAGAACAGGTCTCTGGGATAATGATCCCCTGAGCCTGGGGGGAGATGCCTGTCGAGAACTTCAAGTCCTGCAGGCTTCTCCCCGTCGCCAAGTACCGCAGGGTGGCGACTAACCTCTGCTCTGGAGTGTTGGCTTGCCTCATGCAGGTATCCTGCCTGCTAATATAAGGGGTCAGCAAAGCCAACAAACGGTGAAATACGGGGTCCGTCATCTGGAGAAAGTTCCTGAAATCGTCAGGATTATTCTCACGGATCTCACAGAGCAAAGGCATATGACAGAACTGGTCACGCTGAAGCAACCAATTCTTGGTCCATGAACTCCTCCCCACCCTGTTCATGGACTGGACTTGTGTCAAGGTAAGGACCCCAACACCAAGCCCCCGCAGAGCACGAACTCTACGAGGAGTATGTATACGCAACATGGCTAGAAAACGGTCGGCTGCTCAGAACGCAGTAACAGAACGCACTGAAGAACAGCAAGGCCTGTGAAGAGCGAGCTGAAAAACAGTAACGAGCGGACAAGATCGCACTGAATAGTACAATACGAACTGACTGAGTACAATACATACTGACTGCACGCACTGAAGAGCAGATACAAACCCACAAGCACAAACTGAACAGCAGAAAACGATCTGAAAACCACGAGTCTGAAAAAGCGCGAATCGTCTCTCACCAAACTTTTACTAACACGAGATTAGCAAAAGGAGCCCAAAGGGTGCCGCGCTTGGTTCTGAACTGGCCTTTTCTAGTCTCGTCGTACGTGGTGTACGTCACCGCGTTCTTGGCGATCGGAAATTCCGACAACTTTGTGCGACCATGTGTACGCAAAACAAGTTTGAGCCAACATCCGTCGGAAAAAATCCATGAACTTTGTTGTCGGAATGACCGATCAATGTCCAATCGTGTGTACGGGGCATTATACAAGCTGTACACTCACTACTTTACATTGTAGCAAAGTGTCATTTCTTCAGTGTTGTCATATGAAAAGATATAATAAAATATTCACAAAAATGAGAAGGGTGTACTCACTTTTGTGAGATACTGTATTTTCTGTGTGAGAATGTGTTTACATACATAATTTTTCAAGGAAGCATTGGGATTAATTTCACAGACTGTAAATGTTCAGTACTGTGGGTTTTTGGGGAGCATTTTGTTTGTAGGTGTGTTATGGGATCATATGCTATATCTATAAGGAAGTAAGATATGCATGGCATATTTACTCTGAAAACCTTGAATACCAGCACAAAATGGATGATACATTGATGTATTCAAGAGAGTTAGGAAGTACAGCTCAAAGATACAGCTGCTAAAGTGTAAATAGAGTGTTCAGCTCATAGAGACTCTATTTCCATTATAAACGTAAGGATTATAGGTGGCATAGATAAAGTTCCGCCAGAGCTTTGAAAACTCTTTAATTAGTCTCGTGGACTGCAGGATCCAAGGAGATGTTAGCTCGTGCAAAAGATGAGATTTTCCAGAGACTATTTCCCCTGTGTATGGTTTATTTACATGTACATGTGTGGACTTGTACATTGTAGCAAAGTGTCATTATTTTTCAATGTTGTTACATGAAAACATATAATAAAATATTTGCAAAAATGTGAGAGGTGTACTCACTTTTGTGAGATACTGTATATATATATTTATGACTACAGTGTACCCATCTTCTGATGGCTACTTCCAGTAGGATAATGCACCATGTCACAAAGCTCAAATCATCTCAAACTGGTTTCTTGAACATGACAATGAGCTCACTGTACTCCAATGGCTTCCACAGTCACCAGATCTCAAACCAATAGAGCATCTTTAGGATGTGGTGGAACAGGAGATTTGCATCATGGATGTGCAGCCGACAAATCTGCAGCAACTGCGTATGCTATCATGTCAATATGGAACAAAATCTCAGAGAAATTATTCAATACCTTGTTGAATTTATGCCATGAAGAATTAAGGCAGTTCTGAAGCCAAAAGGGGGTCCAACCTGGTACTAGTAAGTAAATACACCCCTCACATTTTTGAAAATATTTTAGTATATCTTTTCACGTGACAACAATGAAGAAATGACACTTTGCTACAATGTAAAGTAGTGAGTGAACAGCTTGTATAACAGTGTAAATTTACTGTCCCCTCAAAATAACTCAGCAGACAGCCATTAACCACTTCAATACCAGGTACATCCCCCCCTTCCCGCCCAGGCCAATTTTCAGCTTTCAGCACTGTCACACTTGGAATGACAATTGCGTGGTCATGCTACCCTGTACCCAAACAAAATTTTTATAATTTGTCTCTCACAAATAGAGCTTTCTCCTGGTGGTATTTGATCACCTCTGGGATTTTTATTTTCTGCTAAACAAATAAAAAAAGACCGAATTTTTTTTTTTTAAAGTTTTTTTTTCGTTTCTGTTACAAAACTTTTTAAATAGGAAAGTTTTCTCCTTCACTGATGGGCACTGATGAGGCTGCACTGACGGGCACTGATAAGGTGGCAATTATGGGCACTGATGAAGTGGCACCATTGAGGTGGCACTGATATGCAGCACTGATGGGCATTGATAGGTGGCACTGATGGGCATGCATAGGTGGCATTGATGGGCACTGATAGGCTACATTGCTGGGCACTGAAAGGTGGCACTGATAGGCGGCACTGATGGGCACTGATGGGCACGGATGGGCACTGATAGGTGGCACTGATGGACAATGATGTGTGGCACTGATGTACACTGATAGATGGCACTGATGGGCATCACTGATTGGCATGCACTGGCAGGCATTAGTTATGGGCACTGATTGGCATCAATTGTGGGCACTGATTGGCATCCCTGGTGGCCATGGGTGGCATACCTGGTGGTCACAAGTTGTGGGCATCCCTGGTGGACTTAGTGGTGTCCCTGTTTGTCCTGGGTGGGCATCCTCAGGGGGGGGGGGCTGTGCTCATAATCAATCAGGACAGATCCCCCATCAGAGGAGCAGCCGATCGGCTCTCCTCTACTCGGGTCTAACAGACACGAGTGAGGGAAAAGCCGATACACAGCTTTTCCTGTTTACACTGTGATCAGCTGTGATTGGACACAGCTGATCACGTGGTAAAGAGTCTCTGTCAGAGACTCTTTACCTATATCGGAGTTGCGGTGTGTCAGACTGACACGCCACACCACCGATTGCCGCGCTGCTAGTTATCCTGATCATGTCCTGATCACTTATTTTGGCTAGTTATTCTGATCCTGTCATATGACATCAGATCAGGATAACTAAACCACTTTGTCGCCGACATATTGCTATATGGCGGGCGGCAAGTGGTTATATTGTCTAAACCGCTGGCAACAAAAGTGAAAATGTGCAAATTGGGCTCAATTAGGGCCCATTTTCCCTCCCCGGTGTCACGTGACTCGTTAGTGTTACAAGGTCTCAGGTGTGAATGGGGAGCAGGTGTGTTAAATTTGTTTTTATCGCTCTCACATACTTGTCACTGGAAGTTTAACATGGCACCTCATGGCAAAAACTCTCTGAGGATCTGAAAAAAAAGAATTGTTGCTCTACATAAAGATGGCCTAGGCTATAAGAAGATTGTCAAGACCCTGAAACTGAGCTGTAGCACGATGGCCAAGACCATACAGCGGTTTAACAGGACAAGTTCCACTCAGAACAGACCTCACCATGGTTGACCAAAGAAGTTGAGTGCACGTGCTCATCCTCATATCCAGAGGTTGTCTTTGAGAAATAGATGTATAAGTGCTGCCAGCATTGCTGCAGAGTTTGAAGGAATGGGGGGGGGTCAGCCTGTCAGTGCTCAGACCATACGCCACACACTGCATGAAATTGGTCTGCATGGCTGTCATCCCAGAAGGAAGCCTCTTCTAAAGATGATGCACAAGAAAGCCCGCAAACAGTTTTTTTAAGACAAGCAGATTACTGGAACCATGTCCTGTGGTCTGATGAGACCAAGATAAACTTATTTGATTCAGATGGTGTCAAGCGTGTGTGGCGGCAACCAGGTGAGGAGTATAAAGACAGTGTGTCTTGCCTACAGTCAAGCATGGTGGTGGGAGTGCTGTGGTCTGGGGCTGCATGAGTGCTGCCGGCACTGGGGAGCTACAGTTCATTGAGGGAACGACGAATGCCAACATGTACTGTGATATATTGAAGCCGAGCATGATCCCCTCCATTCAGAGACTGTGCCGCAGGGCAGTATTCCAACATAACGACCCCAAAACACACCTCCAAGAAGACCACTGCCTTGCATATTCTTAGCAGACAGGAGTGGCACCCGGTGTGGTCTTCTGCTGCTGTAGCCAATCTGCTTCAAGGTTCAATGTATTGTGCATTCAGAGATGTATTCTGCATCCCTTGGTTGTTTGAGTTACTGTTGCCTTTCTATCATCTTAAACCAGTCTGCCCATTCTCCTCTGACCTCTGACATCAACAAGGCATTTTTTGACCACACAACTGCCGCTCACTGGATATTTTCTCTTTTTCAGGCCATACTCTGTAAGCCCTAGAGATAGTTAGAAATACTCAGACCAGCCCCTCTGTAACCAACAACCATGCCACGTTCAAAGTCACTTAAATCCCCTTTCTTCCCTATTCTGATGCTTGGTTTGAACTTCAACAAGCCGTTTTCACCATGTCTTGTGCCTAAATGCATTGAGTTGCTTCCATGTGATTGGCTGATTAGCAATTTGTGTTACCAAGCAATTGAACAGGTGTACCTAATAACGTGGCTGGTGAGTGTATAAACATAGTATACTGTATGTCCTTTTTGAAGTAATCCTTCCCACATTTTCACAGCACAGTTTAAATTAACATCAATCCTCAACATAACCACTTAGGCAATATGTGCAGAAAAGGATATTATGATGTGGATTATGAGCAGGAGGGTGAAGGTGGTATGATTGTGGGCAAAATGTGCAAGAGAAGAGTGTAAAAGGTATACCAGTAGGCAGTATGTGCAGTAGAGCACTGTAGAGGGTATGACAACAGGCAATATGTGGAGGAGAATAATGTAGAGGGTAGGACTGCAGTCAGGATGTGCGGAAGAAGAGTGGTGTTGAGTGTATAACGAGGGCTATATGTGCAGCAGAGGACTGTGGAGGGTATGGCAACAAGCATTATGTGCAGGAGAGAAGTGCATGGAATATGATAGAAGGAAATAGAAGAGGAGTGCAGAAGATAATGTATGTGCAGGAGAGGAGTGTAGGGGTTATGAAGGAGGGCAGTGTACATGAAAGAGTCTATAGGGCATTACGAGGCTTTCATATTCAGGATTGGAGTGCATAGTTTGATACGGCAGCCTTCATTCTCAGCAGCATATGCAGGAGAGGATTGTGAAGGGTATGATAGTGGGCAGTATGTGCAAGAGAGGCGTGGAGGGTATTAAGGTGGTTGGGAAATCATGCCTGTCAGGAAGGGGTGCGAGGCAGCTTCGGAAGATATATGTTAGAAGAAGGTATAACACATGCAGTGAGTAATGAGTTAGTGGTGGTGGGTGAGGAGGCCAAGTCGGGATGTCTGTGGGGTGAGAATGGTAGTGTGTGTATGCTGGGAGAGCATAAGGTGGCATTTGGTGGTAATGTCTATTAATGTCGAAAGGCATGAGCATACCTCCCAACGTTTAGAGATGGAATGAGGGATACCTACCAGCAAACGTATGTAGGCATGGGACACACCCCCTGCCAACCCCCCAAAAAGGTTAGTTAAATCCACAAGGGCTTTTTTTACCACTACTATTGCTTTATATCGGCTTTTAAAATTTACAAATGAGGCAATTTAGAATTTGGATGAAAGGTTTGGCACTGGGAAACACTTTTTGAAAGATAAAAAGTGCATTTTATATACAGCTATTTGGATCAGACCAAAATGAGGGACAAATGAGGAGGAATAAGGGACAGAGGGATATTGCTAGGGGACAGTTCCTCGAAATTAGGGACAGTTGGGAGCTATGCATGAGGTACAGCAGGATTGGGATGTCTGGCTATTGTGGAGATGTCTGTTAGCGAAGGGTGGAGGGGGCTCTGTAGAGATGTCTGCTAGCAGGGGCATACTACAGCTTTCAATAGGAGGGCATGGGGTGGTGAGGGAAAGGGGTAATCCATCAACCCTTGATGTTAGGTACCTGAGGGGATATATTAGTCGGGAGTGTGAAGTATACATGTGCGGTTTGTTTTGTTCCAAATTAATATTCAGACAAATTTTTCGTTATTCAGGGATTTGGCTATATCTGAATACCCGAATTACAATATAAACAAATTTTACTGAATGCTCTGAATAACGTAACGAAATTCGTCCAAATTTTCTAAGTTCGAACTGAAATTCGAATTGAATTTTACATTGAACTCCAGTCGAATTCTAACTACACATAATGCTGAAATCAAAGACTGTGTGTGTTATTAGAGTACCATCTTGAAATAAAGCAAAAGATTGCCGCTCCAATCTCCCAAATCTGTAACAAAACACCCACCATAATAGAACTCACAGGTGCTGGCTCTGCACAAGCTTGAGGAAAAAAATAGCTTTGAATAAGCGCCACAATAGGGCTTTTATAGCTTTTCCCTGTACATGAAGTGACTGCATTTGGATTTTACTTTTTCATATCAATAAAGATACCTTCTATGGTGTGCGGCCGTCCAGGATCCTCTTTTTTTCACCATTTTGAAATAATGCTGTTTTTGTATAACATTTTCGTTTGGACCTGATTCAAAAATTTACCATTGTATCTTTATATCGATTTGAACAGTTTGAATTTTAAAAAAACGGTAAATTCGAAGAAAATTTAAAAATTCGGAATACGAATTGAACAAATCAACCGAATTGAACTAAACTAAATAACTAGATTAACAAATCAAAACTAAACGAAACAAAGCAAATTTTATCGTCATGTACATGTCTAGTGTCAGGCAGGAGGTGGGGGAACACCCTCCTGGGCATATTGCATCCCTAAGAGTAGATCAGATCGCCTAGGTACCACCCCATTATTTTCAGTGTCATGCCATTCTCGCTGAAGCCTCATCTCACCCCCTCTCACACATCCCTTATGGTAGCCTAACAATCCTGGGCAACTCCCCGCAGCAATCACTGATGACTCTTACAGTATCTCCACTGTCTGCAGCTGCCTTTTTGTGTACACCTCTTCTCCCCAGGTCTAATCCTCACCTCCTCAGTAACTTGGCTCAATTGCTTGCACCTTACTAAACCTCCATGCACACATGCTCCCTCAACTCCTTTAGGCTTGGTTCACACTATGACAGGAAATTGTGACCAGCTCTCTAAGGAAACGATTCACAAATATCCATGACAGCTGCAGGGTGGATTGCACAGAGGTCCTGTGCGTCTTAAGTGCCATTTCAGGGCTGAATTCAAGCAAAAATTCAGTCCTGATTCATCCCTGAAACGAAGAACAGGGATGCACCGGACCCCTGCTGTGAGCCGCATGCTGCTTAGATGTGAACCCAGCCTTAGTCAGTTTAGCAACTCCTGAAACACTTGTATCTCAAAAGCTAACAAATGCTTTATGCTGATACTGGCAATAATCAAATCAATTGTGTACCAGCCTGTATATAGCCCTTTCTTTAGAGTCCATTTTTTTCATTTCCAGCACTGTGATAAGTTGACTGACCATTACTCGGTCATGAAACACTGTACCCAAATTCATTTTATATAATTTCTTTGAGAAAGATAAAGCTTTCTTTTGGTGGTATTGATTAAGCACTGAGTTTCTTTTTAATATTTACTGCACAAAGAAAAACATTTTGGGGTAAAAACAGTTTTACTTACTATATAAAAAATATCAAATAAATAGTCTTTCTTCATAAATGCAGAACAAAATACTTCCACCTGTACATTCAGGAGGGGGTGTATACATTCAATGAGGAGGACTTTCATATTCACACATGTCCAGGCAGGAGGGGGTGTATATAGATTGTATAGGAGGCATATAGGTATAAGGTAATTCGGTGCCCAGGGCAAAGATGAAAAACTGCGCCCCCCCCCCCCCGCGCTGTGAAAAGCTACAGCACCTACAGAGGATGGGATTCATACTAATGCATCAGTGACAGTGCATGAACCCCCTTCCTGCTGCATATTACCAATACCATTGCTAATCAAGCAAACTCCCCACAGAGACAGACATAATATAAGACAAAAGATGGTTAGAGACTGGGGACATGATGCAGGCGGTAGTTAGAGACTGAGGACACCATACTAAAGATGGTCAGAGACTGCAGACATGATACAAGAGATCAAAGCAGTATTACCAGTGCCCATCAATGCCACCTCACTGTGACCATAATAGCAGCCTCTCTGTGCCCAAAATCGCAGCCTCTTTGTGCCCATAATCGCAGCCCCTCTGTGCCCATAATAGCAGCCTCTCTGTGCCCATAATCGCAGCCTCACTTTGCCTATGAATGCAGACTCACCATAGCCTGCCCTGGATCACACATCAGACATCTCCCACAGCACTGTGTGTAACATAGGGGGTCTGTGTGTGTGTGTTCGGCGGTGCTGTAACAAGGTCCCACCCCCCTAGACCGGCTTGTGTGATAGGCAGAACACTGATTCAATCTGCTACCACATGAGCCGGTCTACTGGGGCAGGACCTTGTTACGGTGCCGCCGAACACACACACAGACCCAGCTCCCTGACACACAGCACTCCCGGAACTGTGTGACGAACAAGAGGAGGAGGTGGAAGGGGAGCGGTGCAGCCACAAAGCGGCCCCAGGACAGGCGGCCTGTAGCGTAGCCTCTACTGCCTCCCTTCCTTCAGTAAATGGTCCCACTCAGGGCATCCGCCCCTTCTGCCCACCCCTTGTACCAGCATTATAGGAGGTATCAAATTCACACGTGTCCAAGCAGGAGGGGGTGTATATAGAAGGTATAGGGGGTGTCATATTCACTCATGTACAGACATGAGGGGCTGTGGCATAGAAACCAGTGGGTAAAGCTTTGATCTGACTCTTATAGATCCTATTGTCCAGAATAAACCACTTAATAATTTGTAATAATAAAAGAGGCAGTGTTTACATTTGTTATTTCTGTAAGTGGCCATCATATTAATCACAAGGCACAGAGCCAATCTGATTGGCTTTGTAGAATTTGCCTGTCTAATGACAGCTTGATCACAGCATTCAATGGGCACACTGGCCACACGTATATGTTTCTAAGTCCACCTACATACTGTTTGTGCTTCTGCAATCTAAGCACTGAAAGTGTGATCCATATAACTGATCCAGTTGTGGTGAGATAGCTTAACCTACAGTCTCAGTAGCTTGGAAGACGGTGACTCATTCCAAATTACCACTTGCAGATCGTAGAAAGCTTAGAAATGTGTGCAGATCATAACAGATGAACATCATAGTGTCAAAAATCATAATGGGTCCCAGCAGAATACAGTACAGGTGGTAATTTGAGCCTAAAGCATGAATCAGAAGGGTGGGACTAACTACATAGGACATCCCCTAGCTATGGAGTGAAGTAGGGACAAAATTATTTGAAGCCAAACAAACAATAAGGCACATGTAACATAATACTCTCCATCAAAATCTAAGATTTTATAACTAAAGCAATTGAAAATTAGGTCCAAGTGTTAAGTGAAGACTCTCTTCTAGGAACACCTGAAAGATAAGGAAGGGGTTGAACATGGAAGAATAATTCAAACATTAACATACTGTACAGATTCTAAATTCATTACTGGTGTCTGTAAGATGGCACAGAAAACAGTCCAAAAGCCTGTCTTCAGAGGGGAAGGCAGCAACATGCACCATTCCTCCTTACCAACCTTTAAATCAAGTTCTTCAGAGGGGAAGACAGCAACAGATGAACATCAGATAAACCTCAAAATTTATAGTACGTCTAGCTCCAGCAGAATACAGTACATGTGGTGTTTGGAGGCTAAAGCATGAAGAAGATCGGTGGGACTAACTACATAGGACATTCCTAGCTATGGAGTGAGGCAAGGACAAAATGATTCACAGGCAAACAAACAATTAGAGCCCTTTCACACTGGGGCGCGGGCCGCATTAGTGGCAAAACGCGCTCGTTTTAGTGTCACTTTACCGGAGCTATGCGGGTGGGAGCAGGGCGCTTTTAACCCCAAAGAAGGGGTTAACAAGGGGTTAAAAGCACCCGCAAAGCGCCGCTGCCAAAGCTCTTTGCACGCACTTTTGCAGCGCAGCCCATTGATTTCACGGGCATGGACAGCTTAGGAGAGGTGTATACACCGCTCCCGCACCGTCCCAATGATGCTGCTTGCAGGAATTTTTTTTTGGTCCTGCAAGCGCACCCCCCCCCCCCCCAATGTTAAAGCACTCTGGCTTTCTCACTGGGAGGCTTGACTGGGGCGCTCTTCAGTCGTTTTACAGGTGCTATTTTTAGCGCTAAAACACCTGAAATAATTCTTCAGTGTGAAAGGAGCCTAATGCATGTGTAACTTGATACTCCCCAATAAAATCTAACATTTCAATACTGAAACAATTGAAAATCAAGTCCAAGCTTTAAATGAAAACTCTATTTTAGGAACACCTTAAACAGAAGAAAGGGGGAGAACATTACCATACTATAAAACTTCTAAAGTCATCACTGGTGTCTGTAAGATGGCACAGAAAACAGTCCAAAAGTCTATCTTCTTCGTCTATCTTGCAGCAACATGCACCATTCCTTCTTACCTCCCTTTGAATCAAGTTCTTCAGAGGAGAAGACAGCAACATGGATAAGTCATGAGTTTGTACAATAGAAGACAACTTTGAAAAGCGTTCAAAACAAGGAGAGCTCAGCTCTGATTGCCTTGTAGACATGTGCAATTCGTTTCAGTCCAAATATAAATTCCACCAAATTTTTGGTTATTTGGAGATTTGGATACATACAAATCTCTGAATTAAATAGTAATGAATTTCATTGAAATTTGTTTAATTTTGTTTTGTATATTCGTTTTTGGAACGATTTGGATCGGTCACAAAATGATCGACTGATTCGAATTCTGTGTGAAGAACAGCTGGTTGTCAAGAAGTGGGCCGGGAAGCGGGCTGCCTCATCCTTAACAACTGATGACTCATCAGCTGTCAGCGGGCTTCCCTACTGACAGCTGAAATGTAAACAAAAGAATGCCGGCACTAGGAAATTCTGACAAAAAAACAGTGTGGGGCCACCCCTCCCAATCCATAACAGGCCCTTTGGGTCTGGTATGGATTTTAAAGGGGGAACCCCATGCCACAATAAAAAAAAACAGCATGGGGTCCCCCCAAAATTTATACCAGACCCTTATCCGAGCATGCAGCCCGGAAGGTCAGAAAAAGGGAGGGGACAGGCGAGCGCCCCCCCCTTCTTGAACCATACCAGGCTACATGCTCTCAACATAGGGGGGTGCTTTGGACAGAGCCCCCCTGCCCCAAAGCACCTTATCCCCATGTTGATGGGGACAACAGCTTCTTCTCCACAACCCTGGGCGGTGGTTGTGGGGGTCTGAGGATGGGAGCATATCGGAATCTAGAAGCCCCCTTTAACAAGGGGGCCCCAGATCAAGGGGGCCCCAGTGACGTCAATGACCAAGCATGCCTGTAGGCAGAAGCGAGTTGAAGCTCCAAGAGAAGGTCGCTGAGCTCTTGAAACTTTAGATTCTCTGCTAGATATTTTTGGGAAGGTTAGCAACCTTTTAAATAAAGTATCCTCAACGGCTTATGGGCTGGCAAAGCTACGTTCAAGTCTGTCAAAGCAGTGTTAAGTCCTGCGCAAGGGTTGTTGATGTGAACAGCATTGACCCTTTTTATACATTCACAGGATTAAGAACCTAGCCACCAGACAAGCAGATCTAGTTCTTCTGTAGTTGTGACATCTATTTCAGGGATGGTGGTTTTGAAGGTGGATTTCCAGTCTCAGTTTCAGGTTTGTCATCAAACGTAGTGAGACTTGTCTTGGTGAGCTCCTTGCAGAGCTTCTATTTAGCAAACTTTACATATTTTGGATGCACAGCTACATGTGGAACAAAGTTAGTTACATTAATTGGTGTGCTGAGATTGAGCGACAGTTAGAGGTATGGTGGTACAAAGTCATTTATGCCTGACGCTGTCTCAGAGCTGATTGCCATGTGGGTTTTCAGTTGTGGAGCAATGTACTTGGTAGGAGGTTGTTGACTAGCTTCATGGTAAGATGTATTGTCGATTATTTACATACCGGCGTCTACAGTTTACTGCTGTGCAAAAGCCTGGTTTACTGAGGGATGAGCAGGCAGATTTTTTTGAGAGATGACAGGCATGGTGTACCGACCTTGATGGAGAGATACAGTTGAGGTGGCTAGTATGTGAAGTTTTGGGAGAGAGTGTGAGGAATATAAAGGATACAATGCAACTGAGTGCCTGCTGCTATGTCCTTCAGATTTTTTCTCCGCAGCTTCCATCTCTGCTCTCTTGCAAGCAGCTTCTGCAGCCTCTGCTTCCATCTCTACTTTCTTGCATGCAGTTTTGGCTTCCATCTCTGCTTTCTTTTGGGCAAAGGCTGGTTAAATTTTAGCTGAGAGTAGAAGAACTTGATTGTAGAGACTTTGCAGATTTGGAGGAGTGTCTCTTAGAAACAGAGTGACGAGCTTTAGATTCATGAAGTTGTGTGGTTCTCAATTCTGCCTTTGTTTTTATGTTGTACTATGTGAAGAAAGGTTAATTACAAAAACTTGTGCAGATCATAACAGATGAACATTAGTTAGGTCAAAAAATCATAGTGTGTTTAGCTCCAGCACAATACAGTACATGCGGTGAATGGAGGCTTAAAGAAGAAGGGTGGAACTAACTATACAGAGCATCCCCTAGCTACGGAGTGAGTTCGGGACAAAATGATTTAAAGGCAAACAAACAGCAATGCGTGTGTAACATGGTAGGAGTAGCAAGGAGATTTATAACTAAACTGAACCCTAACACTAATTAAAGAGAAACTACCCTACCAATCAAAAATGCACATGTCCCTTTGCACAAAATACAAAAACATATACTTACTAGTCCATGGAGTCCAGCTTTGTCTTGTTTGCAGGCCATGTTCTCCCTACTCCACTCTTCTGCCATGCTGCCACCTTGAATCCACAATTGGCACATGCGCAAACACGCCATTGGTCAGTGCCTGGTCCATGGGATCTGGCAGAGAGACTCACAGTGGGTCTGCACATGTGCTGCATTTTCTGTACATGTGCAGAAATGTCTTGGATCCTTGCTAGTAATATGCCAGAGACCTGTGTCATGTCTGTGCATGCACAAGAACTCATACACTTCCTCCTGGGATGTCTACGACAGAAATCCCAGAGGGCAGTTCTTGATATCTCTGACATGCACAGACAAGCTGTGGGATCTCCATCATTTTACTGTCAGGGGCTCAAACTGTTTCTATGCATGCACAGGATGTAATTACTGTATATCACTCTTGCATTGGCAAGAACATAGATCGAAAAATAAAAAATAAAAACAAGGTATTTCTTTGTTGGATTTTTTATTTATTTATTTTTTTTGCAATTGTGTAAGGAGAGGGGGGGGGGGGGGGGGCAGACAGGGGACCTTAGGAAAAGGCATCATAATAAACTGATTGTTCAGTTTCCACCTAAAACAACAACAAAAAATCAACAGGTAAATCAGTTAAACATTTGCACAATTTTTGCTTATACTTATGCAATGTTTATGCAGTCAACTATGTATTTTTTTAATTATTATTGTTATTAATACCTTTAAATCTCTTTGCAGAGATCTGATTTCAGGGAAGAGTCTGATTCTATTGATCACTGTAAAAAAAGACACAGAATAAAAATGTAAATAAATAAATCCACTTTGATTCAAAGTTTAAAGACAATAAAACATTAAATTCTGCAAGGGGTTAAATCCTTTTTATGGTCATTGTTTATAGAAATAATGTATTGTTTTACCTATAATTGCTATTTAAAAATAGTCCATTAGGTGGTGCTCAAGCAGTATAAAAGTATAAATGATTCAGAGCCTAGTGACACTTCTACAAGAGTGGTTTTGTTCGTTTTGCAAAGGCCAAAGCATTTTTTTCTTTGTACGGATATACAAAGTTTGCTCTTAACTGTCCAAATATTGATAAATCATTATAGAAGTGTTCATTTTGTTCCTTTGTGTAGAAATGGTGTATTTTTTTTTTTGGAATGTTAGGTAAAAATGATGTATTTTTTTGGTTATGAATGTTGATTTTAAATCATATCTAAACTAAACAACATGTAATCTGTTGCAGCTAATCAGTTCTTAAATGTGGTGGCTGCATTATTTTTCTTTTTCCAGTATTTAATTCTTATTTTTCAACACTCATTCTCCCCTAGGGTGGTTACACTCACTCACTCCACTGTATCTGTGGAAGGAGACATGGTTGTCACCCATGCTGGACTTCAAACATGTCTTCCTTTCATCATCTACATTACATCATGGGGTGGGGTGGGGTGGGGGGATTAGTAGTAAACAAAAGAAAAAAGAAGACTGTCTGTAGTTTAAGTTCAGTTACAGAAAGTGGCACTGCATTTCTGACAATTTTTTTTTATTAGAGGTGTTTATATAGCACCAACAATGTATACAGCATTTTACAATGCATACATTCACATCAGTCCCTGTCCTTATGGAGCTTAGCCTCTAAGGTTCCTGTGACAGGAGGGCCCGTGGAACCCAGAATCCCTTGGAGAGGTTGGGGGACCCTTGTTTCAGCTCCCCATGTACCTCCTATGTCTAAGTTACCCTGTGTCCATTAGGGGCGACTGAGAAAAATGATGAACAGCTGTTTAATGGACAATTCAAAGGTGGTTACTTAAATGTAACAGTAATATTTATCCACAATATCTCCCAGGATATATATAAAGACTATTCCTGGTTTCTTTGATTCTGAACTCAACATGTTAATTGAAAGAGCTGCTCACAGGCCTCTAGAACTGTGTAGAAGCCAGATAGTCTACTCCTACTATAGTCTGTTGCCTACTAGGCTGAGGAGGGAGGAGATCACTGTATATTGTTAATTGAAATAAGCGTCTGCTATTGTGTAAAGGTGTCCTGTGTTTATATTTATGATAATGTGTGTTGTGTCTTCTAAGCTAAAAGACAAGTCTGTCCTGAAAGGTCATGCCTCGGAGTCACCTAGGCTGTCTAAGCAATTAGTTAATTAGCTCATGTTAATTAGGTTTCTGGTTATGGTTTGTATTGTCGTTCTGGTGTATATATTTGTGTGAGATCTCAAATAAAACAGTTCATGTTCCAGCTTGCCAAACTAGTCCTGCCTTGTTCCTGGTTGTAATATCCGGCTAATATCTAATATCTATATTCAGACTGGAGGAAGCGATATCTGACAGACGCACTCAAGTGGAGTGCGACACGGATCCGTTACATTGGTGACAAGCAGTGGGACGCTTCCTGCAGTCTGGGACATCCAAACCTCCACCTGGATCCAAGGTCCGGATAGCAGGAGAGGTACAGATACTAGCCGCCATGGAAGAGGAATTTGGAAGGAGGTTGTGAGAGATGCAGATACAGCACAGGGGACCAGTATCAGAGCAGGTCCTGCTGGGTATGATTCTATCCACTGAGAAACTCTGGAAGGAAACGCTAGCCCCTGAGCAGCGTCACCAGGGAAAAATTCTCCCCCCCATCCAGGAAAAGTACTGGTCGCAGTATGGATTGCGGGTGCTGTTTTTGGGAGAAAAACCTCACAAGGAGCAGACAGCTGAGTTAAGCAGGCTGGTCTGGGCAGAGATGTGGCTGGACGAGAGCTACAGAGCCCTCCGGTGGCATGTATCCCAAGCATGCCCTTGGACAGAGTATGACAGCCCAACAAAAGGCTTTGGCTACAGTGCCTGGGACTGTCGTACGTGAAGCTGACAGGGGACCATAACTTTGGAAGTGATTTGGAGTGGCAGTTGGAGGAAATCATGGATTTCAGAGAAGAGATACTGAACGTCTCAAAAGTGCACTGGGCACTGGAAGATATTGAGTTTCTGGCCGTTCATGAATGGGAGCTGGAGATAGCCTATAGACGGCTGCTAGACTCTGCTCAGCACCAGGGCTGGGCTCCCTTCGCCTGGGACTATCCAGAAGTACCAGCAGACAGCTCCGAAATCCTGGCTGAAGAGTCGACAATGTGGCAGAGTAACAGGGTGCTTTGCCCACCTGCACCCGCAGCTATGGACTCGGAGGTCTTATGGCAGATGCAGCAAATGCTCACTGACCTTGATGATCCTGTTTCTGCACTGGATGATCTTGGATGGAGGAATGCCTCTGTTTAGCAGCTGGATGAGGATACGGGAGATGGAGCAGTCGGCTCATCTCTACAGCCACAGATTACAGAATGTATGCACTTAATGGACTGTTCATCGGAGGATGTTTTAGATTATGCATCACCTGCCAAAGTGTTGGCACTGGGCCCAAATGTCACCAACCCATGCCCTGGATTTTCAGCAATTCCAGAGACTAGTGGTTTAATCAACTTTTCTGTAGAGGAGGAACCACCTAACGAACCCCCAGCAGAAGTATTGGCAGCAGGACAGAGTAGTCTGCTATTGTGTAAAGGTGTCCTGTGTTTATATTTATGATAATGTGTGTTGTGCAGACCCCTGCTCTACACCCGTGGCAGTTTAGGAGGCCTGAGTTGAGAAGGTGATGGTTTCTCTTCCCCAGTGGATTTCAGAGATGCAGGAAGGGGAAGCAGCCATTTCCCCTCCCCAACTAGGGTTCGTGCACCTGGAAGATAATACCAGTGAAAGGGAGCATCAGACGGCACCCTAGAATGATGACACCAACCCAGCTGACGTGCTGGCAACTGGAAAGAGGGTCCAAGACCTCTGCCCCACATCTACGGCAGTTCTGGAGGACCAGGGTGAGGAGGTGGCGGTCACTTCTGAGCAGCAGATCAGGACCCAAGGAGAGAATGCAATTGGCACCTCACAACTGCAGCTTAATGTGATGTCGGTGGATGGGCCTGCGGTCTCCAGTAACAGAAACCCTGCAGAAGTGCTGGCAACAGGGCAGAGTGCTATCAAACTCTGCCCAGCACTGGCAACAAGTGCTGAGTTCCAGGGAGTCGGGGCAGTTGGCCTCCCTCCCCAACAGTTAGCCAGAGCAGATGGTGTGTAGTTCCCAGCAGAAGTACTGGCGATAGGGCAGAGTGCTACTAGCCTCTACCCTCAACTAACAGAGGATGGATTTCCTGTGAAGGTGGATGGGACTTCAGTCTTCACCTGTATACCCCAGAGATGCTGGGCAGTTGGTGTCAGGGATGTGCTGCCCGCATTAGAAGATGTGTGCCAACGCGTATGCGCGAATCACAGACATTGTGCACGCGCTTTGGCACTTAGTGGCCTATAAAGATGCTCCAGGGGCGCTAGGTCCTGGCGGTTTGATCTGCAACTGCCCCCTGAAACCTGACTCTGTGCTTGTATCCTGTTCAAGTGTTTGACCTGGCTTCCTGACCACACTACTATCTCCAGTCCTGACCTTTGGCTTGTTTGACCCTGCTTTCTCGTGTCTGCCGGCCTGATTACCTGTTGCCAAAACCCAATCTAACAAAGGAAAGGGTAAAAATAACACAACGGCTACACCTATGTTTAGTAATGATTGGACTCAAGGAAGGAAAAATCATGATGATAATTTCTCATACGAGTCCCCACACACCGTCACCTCGGGAAATATCTTCCAAAGAAGTCTGGGATGTATTCCTCTGAATTGAAACAAGCATACAGAAAAAAGGGGGGAAAGAGAATTTCCCAAAACAATTCTTCAGAAAGGAACAGGCAAATTTATCATAAAATATAAAGTATTTATTACAAAAATTCACTTAACACTATTCGCTTATTAAATGGAAAGACATACCTCCACCAAATACACTAAAATTAGACAACGTTGCCTAAAGACTCAGTTGGCCACCACACTCAGATATTCAATCCTCACCAATATAATTATTTACTGATAAATATATTGGAATCACTGTGTTGGTATGAATAGTAGTGGTTTCAAAGCAGTTCTTTACAGAGGATGTTCAGATACCCCACACAGAGAAAAAATCCTGTCCATAACTCTGTTAAACAATGACAGTGGACAGAAGTAGAAGCAATTGACCCTGGTGACCGCTCTTCCGATATCCACCATGTCCATGGCATCAGTGTAAAGCCAGTGTTCCACTTATCTCTGGCTAAGAAAAGAACCTCCTTCTGTCCCTCTGGGTCTCCCAGATACGACCAATGTTTATGGATGTCCAGGGGAGTTTGTCAGCTCTGAAGAAACTCGGGTCACGAGTGAAACACAACAGCTTGACGCCATCACGCTCCCTGTAGCGCGGGCTCAGATCCACCCACCAGCTGACAAACTCCCCTCTGCATTCCCCAGGAGATCTGAAAAAGCCATCGGAGTGCTCGAGCTGCGAGTAGGCTCTTAATAAACAGGACATTCCATCGACATTGGTCGTATCTAGGAGACCCGGAGGGACAGGCGGAGGTTCTTTCCTTAGCCAGAGATAAGCGGAACATCAGCTTTACACTTATGCCGTGGACGTGGTGGATATCAGGACAGCAGTGAGCTGTATTGTTTTTCACTTCCCGGCTGGGAGGAGTTCATACATACACACACTCACCTGCCCCCTAGGGATTTATTAGCCCGTCCGCATCTGCTGTTAACAGCCGCTATACATATATGCATATTGAAGGAATTTTGAACATTCATCTTCTGTCTACCTCCCAATCTGTATTGCCAGGGACTTTTTCCTTCACTCCATTACCAGCTTTGTGAACTGTCTATGATCCATCATTATTTGACGTCACCGGGGTCAATTGCTTCTTCCTCTGTCCACTGTCATTGTTTAACAGAGTTATGGACAGGATTTTTTCTTGTGTGTGGTATCCATGCAATATTAAGCGAACTGCTTTGAAACCACTACTATTCATACCATCACAGTGATTCCAATATATTCATCAGTAAATAATGATATTAGTGAAGGTTGAATGTCTGAGTGTGGTGCCCATCTGAGTCTTTAGGCAACGTTGTCTAATTTTAGTGTATTTGGTGGAGGTATGTCTTACCATTTATTAAGCGAATAGTGTTAAATGAATTTTTGTAATAAATCATTTATATTTTTTTATAAAATTGCCTGTTTCTTTCTGAAGAATTGCTTTGGGAAATTCTCTTCCCCCCCTTTTTTCTGTTGCCAAAACCCAGCCTGGACTCTGACTACTCTCTGCCTGCTGTTTATGCTGATTGCTCTTCTGTGTATGACCTGGCTTTTCTGACACTGCTCCAGCCTGCTGTCCTGCATCCTCTGCTCTGCATCCGCAGCATACCTGCATCCACTGCGCTCTGCATCCGCAGCATAGCTGCATCCGCTGACCTTCATCCGCTGCCCTGCATCCGCAGCATACCTGCACCTGCTGACCTGCATCCGCTGACCTGCATCCGCAGCACTCCTGCAACAGCTGTATCGGCTTCTCATCTGGCACCACCACTTCCAGCTAAGAGAACCCTGCAGGCACTCTTACACCACCGTGCTCTTAGAACCACTGTCTCAACTCCAGTGGTCTCTGAGCCAGGGTTGTACAAGAGGTCTCTGCACATCAGGCTCACACCTAAGGTACATGGCAGTATCAAACCGCCATGTCTGAGCCTGCAAGAGGGGCCTCGTCTATAGATGACATCTGCCAGCACCCCGCAGCTCTCACCAAGGCCGTAAATTCTTTTCAGGATGGCTACGTCCAATCGGAAGAACAGATGCAAACCCTGGCCACCGCTGCGAAACCTTCTTCGGTCTCCACACCTTCCACTGGTGAGGCACCATTCGCAACTACTACTGCACCCACAGAGATGATGCTGCCTCCTGAACCAAGGGTCCCCATTCCAGAGAGGTTTTCTGGGGATCAAAGCTAATTCCGGGCATTTCGCAATGCATGTGAACTATACTTCTCATTACAACCTTAGACTTTTTCATTAGTGGTCACAAAAGTAGGCTTCATCATCTCTCTGCTGCAGGGTGAACCTCAGACCTGGGCCCATGATCTGCTTGAAGAACGCCATGTAGTTCCGGTCTCTTTTCCATCTTTCTTCAATGCGATGGCCCAACTTTACGATGACCCCCAACGGACTACCACCGCAGAGGCTGCCCTCCATATGCTCCAGCAAAGCCGCAGAGCATTCAAGAACTATGTGACTGACTTCAGACACTGGAGCGGGGATACTTAGTGGAATGATGCAACCCTGCGGCACCAGTTCCGTCTTGGTCTATCCAAAGGGTTAAAGGACGAGCTAGAGAGGGCCGGTCTTCCTAATATCCTAGAGACTCTAGTCACCTTGTCTATCCAGGTAGACCATGTGTAACGTGGGTAATCCGCGCTACCCCCAAAATGATAAAGCTAATAAAAAGTAAAAATTATAGTATGCTGGTATCAAACCAAAAAAGTGAACAAACCAATGTGTGCAACCAGAAGTTCAAATGATTGTGTGCAGCATAAAATGCCAAATAGCAAATGAACAAATCAGTGCAAGAAAAAACTTGCACAGCTGGTGTAAATTAACGAATAGAACAAAAACGTTCATATATTGTGTCATTCAATATAACTCCATTCGGTATAAGTCCTTCAATAAAAATTTCAATAAGAGGACAGACAGTTCCTTCCACGGTATATGCCCACAGAAGAGCCAAACAATAACGAGCAAAGGATAATAAATGCCAGATGGCCACTTACCCGATCTGTAGGATCTCTGTTACGGAGATCGAAAGGACATATACAGGAGGGATCGTTCAGACAGGGGGGGCTGATTCACACATCCATCAAGATCCTTTTTTCTGCTGGCAAATTCAAGTGCTACAATGTACGCCGTAGGACCCGTTCCAAAAGAATACACACATGCAATTTTTCATGAAAAGAAGAGAGAGGGCTTCATAGTGCAGTAGGGTTTAAAACAACAGTTCCTTTATTCCGTATCATGGACAACTGACATCTAAAAAGCATTAGCAGAAAATACAAAATGAGAGACACAGCTGCAGCTTGAGCCAGCCAGCTGGTGTGTGGTGACGTCAGGTCCTAAAGCTCCCCCCAACGCTGCGTTTCTCCGTACTGGGCATCAACAGGGAAAGGAGGCTTTCTTTTCTAGCCTAGAAGCAAGGCCTGGGGTCTGTTCAGATCCCTACCAATTACCGACAGAC
The DNA here is from genome assembly GCA_037952925.1 of Lithobates clamitans. Classification (NCBI taxonomy): domain Eukaryota; kingdom Metazoa; phylum Chordata; class Amphibia; order Anura; family Ranidae; genus Lithobates; species Lithobates clamitans. The sequence goes on from JBBGZY010000675.1 coordinate 2,795,134, forward strand.
CCTGGAAAATGATTGCCATGAAATTTATAGTGGAACTTTCCCATCAGAAGGTTGTCCAGGTCTTGTAAGGCTACATGGGGTTCCAACAAACATTGTTTCAGATAGAGGGGTGCAGTTCACCTCTCGCTTCTAGGAACTGTCTATGTCCTCTGCCTATCACCCTCAGACTAATGGGCAAACCGAGAGGACGAACCAAATGCTTAAGCAATATCTCCGTTGTTTTACATTTGTCCAGGATGACTGGGTAGCATTACTGCCCTTAGCGGAGTTCGTCTTCAACAATGCCAGTCACTCGGCTACAAGTCAGTCTCGATTCTTCAACTATGGATTCCACCCAACCTTCCTACTTGATCTCATTTCCGATTCCACGGTTCCAGCAGTTCAGAACACCATTGATTTCCTGAATCATAACAACTAATTATTACAGGAAGCCATGATCAAGGCACAGGCAACTAATAAAAGGATGTTTGACAGGAAGAGGAGAGGGGAATTGTGCCTTCAACAGGGCGATCAAGTATGGCTGTCTACCGCTAACCTCAGAATGACTTGCCCCACAAGGAAACTGGCACGAAAATTCATGGGTCCCTTCCCAGGGAAAGGGAAATTAAATGAAGTTTCATATGAACTTTCTTCACTCGATTCACTGAAAATCCACCCAGTGTCACTACTAAAGCCTGCAGTGCCAGATACCTTCCCAAACAGGGGATCGGGACCACCTGAACCAGTAGTTTTCAATGAGGATGAGGAGTTTGAGGTGGAGGCCATCTTGAATTGTAGAGGAAGAGGAAACCAGCTTCAATACCTGCTCAAGTGGAAGGGGTATGGTCCAGAAGAGAACTTCTTGGAAACCAAGCAGAATGTCCATGCCCAAGAGTTAATCCAGACGGGTTGACTCCGAAGTTAGTCCATAGTTCCAGACCCCCAATGCCTGTATCCACACAGTACCCCAAACAAATTGTTCCAAACAGAGCATTGGAGTCCCTTCAGCGGCTGGAGAGAAGACACGATGGCTGGGCTCATGTTGGGCATCTGGGCCAACTGTCACGTACCTTAGGTGTGAGCCTGAGGTGCAGAGGGAGACCTCTCGTACACCCCCGGCTCAGAGACCACTGGAGTTGAGACAGTGGTGGTAAGAGCACGGTGGGGTAAAAGTGCCTGCAGGGTTCTCGTAGCTGGAAGTGGTGGTGCCAGATGAGAAGCCGGTACAGCTGGACAGCGGATACAGGTCAGCGGGTGCAGGTATGCTGCGGATGCAGGGCAGCGGATGCAGGACAGCAGGCTGGAGCAGGGTCAGACAAGCCAGGTCATACACAGAAGAGCAATCAGAATAAACAGCAGGCAGAGAGTAGTCAGAGTCTAGGCTGGGTTTTGGCAACAGGTAATCAGGCCGGAAGACAGGAGAAAGCAGGGTCAAACAAGCCAAAGGTCAGGACTGGAGATAGTAGCGTGGTCAGGAAGCCGAGTTAAACACTGGAACAGAATACAAGCACAGAGTCAGGTTTCAGGGGACAGCTGCATATCAAACCGCAAGGGCCTATCGCCCCTGGAGCATCTTTATAGGCCAATATGTGCCAAAGCGAGTCTAACGCGTGCGCAATGTCCATGATCCACACATGTGTGTTGGCACACGTCTTCTAATGAGGGCAGCATGTCCCTGACTTTGCCCCCTCCTTAAGGGCAACTTCTGGGTGCCCAGGAGAATACTCTTTTGAGGATGGCTGTGAAAGAAGGCCTGGGGTCTCCTCCTGTGTTAGTCTACTGCTGAAGGGGAGAGATGTGACAGGAGGGCCCGTGGAACACAGAATCCCTTGGAGAGGTTGGGGGACCTTTGTTTCAGCTCCCCACGTACCTCCTATATCTAAGTTACCCTGTGTCCATTAGGGGCACAGGGTGACTGAGAAAAATGATGGACAGCTGTTTAATGGACAATGAGAAGGTGGTTACTGAAATGTAACAGTAATATTTATCCACAATTTCTCCCAGGATATATAAAGACTATTCCTGGTTTCTTTGATTCTGAACTCAACGTGTTAATTGAAAGAGCTGATCACAGGCCTCTAGAACTGAGTAGGAGCTGGACAGTCTACTCCTACTATAGTCTGTTGCCTACTAGGCTGAGGAGGGGGGATCACTGTTTGTATTATTAATTGTAATTAGCTTCTGCTATTGTGTAAAGGTGTCTTGTGTTTATATTTATGATAATGTGTGTTGTGTCTTCTGAGCTAAAAGACGACAAGTCTGTCCTGAAAGGTCATGCTCAAGTTAGTTAGGTTTCTGGTTACAGTTTTGTCAGGGCTGGGCTCAGCCATTCCTTCTCTGAGCTGGCCGCTCAGCTGTCGGCTAATTGCCAGCTCCTATCTCTTCACAGTGACTCACCTGTTGATGGTATCCTGTTCGTTAGTCCTGCCTACTTAAATAGGAGTTCCAGTCAAAAAAAAAAAAAATTAAAAGTCAGCAGCTACAAATACTGCAGCTGTTGACTTTTAATTGGACACTTACCTGTCCCTGGGTCCAGCGATGCGGGGCATCGAAGCCCAGCTCGTTTCCCCCTCCCATTCAATGGCACCGGCATTGCAACTGTGGGCGCCGGGCTGTGGCTTCACAGCCTGGCACCCACTGCGCATGCGCGAGGGGCGCCGAGCGCTGTGATTGGCCGCTCAGTCACCTGGGACCTGTAATGGGTCCCAGATGATTGACAGGAGGGAGGGAGCAGAGCTGAGCCCTTCCTGTGCCGAGGGGGAAGTGATGTCACCAGCCCAGGCACTGGAAGAGGCAGACTATGAGGGACCCCCTAGCAACAGGCATTTAGAGGTGAGTAAAAAAAAAAAATATCCAAATGTTTTTTTGCATTTTTTTTTACGATTTTTCATGTAGTTTTTTTTTGGGGTGGAACCCCACTTTAAGCCTTCCAGTCTAGATGATCTCTGCCTTTGCCTTGGTCACATCTCTAGAGACGCTCTCCTGTGTTCCTGTTAAAGACTTGCTTGGCTGACATTCCTTCTGGCTCCAGATCCTGCTTGCTGTTCTACTACGCTCATCTCTGGCTCCCTGACGTTTTGGCTCGTCTGAATATCTATTCCGGTTCCTGAACTCTGGCTATGTTTTGACTACGTTTACTTTGTTTACCTTTTTTATTATTATTAACCACTTGCCTACTGGGCACTTAAACCCCCCTCCTGCCAAGACCAATTTTCAGCTTTCAGTACTCTTACACTTTGAATGACAATTACTCAGTCATGTGATACTGTACCCAAAAGATTTTTTTGTCCTTTTTTTCTTACAAATAGAGCTTTCTTTTGGTGGTATTTGATCACCTCTGGGTTTTTATTTTTTGCGCTATACATGAAAAAAGCCCGACAATTTTGAAAAAAGAAGCAAATTTTTCTTAGTTTCTGTGATAAAATTTTGCAAATTATTAATTTTTCTTCATACATTTTGGCCACAATTTATACTGCTACATATCTTTGGTAAAAATATCCCAAATTAGTGGATATTATTTGGTCTGTGTGAAAGTTAGAGAGTCTACAAGCTGTGGTGCAAATCATAAAAAATTTATCACACCTGATGTACTGGTGGCCTATCTCATTTCTTGCGACCCAAACAAGCCAGAAAAGTACAAACACCCCCCAAATGACCCCTTTTTTGAAAGTAGACATTCCAAGGTATTTAGTAAGATGCATGGTGAGGTTTTTGATGTTGTAACATGGCATGTGTATACAACACATGGCGCCCCAAAATACATTCTGCTACTTCTCCTGAGTATGGCGATACCACATCTGTGGGACTTTTTCACAGCCTAGCCCAGTGATGGTGAACCGTGGCACCCCAGATGTTTTGGAACTACATTTCCCATGATGCTCATGCACTGTGAAGTGTAGTTAAGCATAATGGGAAATGTAGTTCCAAAACATCTGGGGTGCCAAGGTTTGCCATCATTGACCTAGCCACATAGCCCAACATACAGGGAGCATCATCAGGTGTTCTAGGAGTATAAAATACACATCTAACTTGTTGACTACCTATTACAATTTTGAAGGCCCTGGAGCACCCGGACAATGGAAACACCCACAAAATGACCCCATTTTGGAAAGCTAACATCCCAACGTATAATCTATGAGGCATAATGAGTCTTTTTTTCCAGAAGTTTTTGGAAAGTGTGGGAAAAAAAAACAAAAACATTTTTTTATGCAAAGTTGTCCATTTATAAGATATTTCCAACACATAGCATGTACATAGCAAAAATGACACCCCAAAATACATTCTGCTACTCCTGAGTATGACGATACCACATGTGTGAAACTATTACATGTGATGGCAGATGGCACTGATTACACGTGACACTGATGAAAATGGCACTGATGACACATGACACTGATGACAGATGGCACTGATGACACGTGACACTGATGTGGCACTCATGACAGAGGGCACTGATGACACCTTACACTGATGTGGCACTGATGACACGTGACACTGATGTGGCACTGATGACAGATGGCACTGATATGTGGCACAGATGGCACGTGACACTGACAGGTGGCACTGATGACAGTTGGCAGAGGCTAGATGGCACTGAGGCTAGATGGCACTGATGACAGATGGTACTGACAGATGGCACTGATGACAAATGGCACTGACAGATGGCACTGATAGGTACTATGAAACTAACAATGGGCACTGTATTTACTGTGTTTTAACTGTAATTTGTGTTGGCACTCACAGAATCTGCAGCACAGAAGCTCCCCATCCTCACACGCCGCATCTGTGTGAGGAGGGAGAGCCAGCATTGAGAGATGATCTCATATGTTTACATTTGAGATCATCTCTGGACACGCCATTTACCACGATCTGTGATTGGCTGTGTTCAAGGGACACGGCCAACACAGATTTTCCCCGATGCGCACCGCGGCGGCGTTCGGGGACCAGGTAGACAGGAGGACGTCCATGGACGCCCTCCCGGCAATTAAGCCCCGCGCTATAGCCGAAAGACGGGGAGTGGTTAAACAAGTGTAATTTAACTGTCCTGACAAGTTTCTATTGTCATTCTGGTATATATATTTGTTTGAGATCTCAAAAAAACAGTTTATGTTCCAGCTTGCAGCCAAACGAGTCCTGCCTTGTTCCTGGCTGTAATATGCGGCTAATATCTAATATCTTTATTCAGACTGGAGAAAGCGGTACATGACGGAAGCGGAGTGCGACGGGGATCCGTTACAGTTCCTTTCTTACATGCATACATATACAGGACAATTTAGAAAGGAGCAAATTAACCTATCAGTATGTGTTTGGAGTGTGGAAGGAAAATAGTGTACCCAATGAAAATCTGTGCAAGCTTCATGCAGATGACTTCCTAGATAGTGTTGGGCAAACGGTTCAAGCCAAGCAAAAGTTCAGCCCGAACTTTGCCTATTCACCTATTCGCGTGGGTGCTCAGTGGGATGTTCGCCCAACGAGTGCCCCACAATGTACAGTGCATTCTAGGGCCCTAATTAGATGGAGCCTTGCACCTGACCACTGGTCTGTTAGGGCCATGATTGGACAAAGTGATGATGACTTTGTCCAGTCACGACCCCACACTATAAAAGGTGCAGTGTTACTGGCGTGGAGATAGATAGAGCAGGGCTCAGTTTGCTACTAGCGAGTTAGTGTGTTCACTTATTGTGACTCTGAGTGTAGAGTGTTAGGCCTCATTCACACCTGAGCATAGCGTTTTCAGGCAGAAAGTCGCGCGATTTTAACGCCACAATTTTTGCCGCATTTTTACCACGTTTTGCTGCAATTTTGATGCATTTTTACAGGTCAAAAGGTCACCCAAATCTGCCTAAAAAAGAAGTTCCAGAACTTGTTTGAGCTTCAGGCGTTTGGAAGCTTTTGGCTTCAGGCATTTTGGAGTGGAGATGTAAACCATATCCATAGATAAAAATTTCCCCTCCAGCGTTTTGTAGCTTCAGGCTTAAAGCTACAAAACGCTCAGGTGTGAATGGGGCCTTAGTGTAATGTTAGTATAGTGTCAGTATAGTGTCAGGCATTAAAGGGCAGTTATGAGGCTTTAAAAACAATGCTTAAATGCAGTATAAACAAAGAGTATTGATGTACATGTGAATAAGCCCTAAGTGTACAATTTATAAATCTTATGCAATGCTCAGGAGGCTGAGAGTTCAATCTATTTTTAGATCTTGGGTTCAAGAGTTCAATCTATTTTTAGATCTTGGGGTCAAGAGTTCAATCTATTTTTAGATCTTGGGGTCAAGAGTTCAATCTATTTTTATATTTTGGGGTCAAGAGTTCAATCTATTTTTAGATCTTGGGGTCAAGAGTTCAATCTATTTTTAGATCTAGGGGTCAAGAGTTCAATCTATTTTTAGATCTTGAGGTCAAGAGTTCAATCTATTTTTAGATCTTGGGGTCAAGAGTGCAATCTATTTTTTTGGCCGTGGGTTTAAGAGGTCAATCGAGTCAAGTTTTTTGTAGATAAAAACAAACTGTGCAACTTTGATAAAAGTTAAATAATGTCCATGTCCTTGCTATAGTTGTAGACCATTTAAAAATGCTTCATTAACATGCCATAAATGCTATAGGTGCAGTTACAGCACATTTCAATTGCAATGAATGGAAGTGCCTGACAATTTTTGATGCCTCATGAAAGCAACATGTTGCTTAATTTTTAACATTATCACACCTGTGTGCTTTCCATTGAAATATTCATGGCAGCCGTTGAAGGGCAATTATGCGCTGTACACACGGTCGGACATTGATCGGACATTCCGACAACAAAATCCATGGATTTTTTCCAATGGATGTTGGCTTAAACTTGTCTTGCATACACACGGTCACACAAAGTTGTGGGAAAACTTGATCGTTCTAAACGTGGTGATGTAAAACACGTACGTCGGGACTATAAACGGGGCAGTAGCCAATAGCTTTCATCTCTTAATTTATTCTGAGCATGTGTGGCACTTTGTGCGTCGGATTTGTGTACACACGATCGGAATTTCCGACAACGGATTTTGTTGTCGGAAAATTTTATAGCAAGCTGTCAAACTTTGTGTGTCGGGAATTACGATGGAAAATGTGTGATGGAGCCCACACACGGTCAGAATTTACGACGACAAGGTCCTATCACACATTTTCCGTCGGAAAATCTGACCGTGTGTACAGGGCATAACAATGCTTAAATGCAGTATAAGCAAAGTGTATTGATGCACATGTGAATAAGCCCTATGTGTACAATTTATAAATCGTGTGCAATGCTCATTTTGAGTAAACAGTTATAGAAACAATATGCAGATCAGTAGTTATTTGGGCTACTTTTAAAGCCAATGCTCAAAAAACTGGTGCATAGGTATAAAACATGTTTTTTACAACTGCCAGGAGACATGGCAAATACCACATTGGACTGCTGTCTCCCCAATGTAGAGTGTTAGTGTAGTGTTAGTATAGTGTCAGTATAGTGTCAGGCGTTGAAGGGCAGTTGTGAGGCTTTAAATGCAGTTTAAACAAAGAGTATTGATGCACATGTGAATAAGCCCTAAGTGTACAATTTATAAATCTTGTGCAATGCTCAGGAGGCTCAGAGAAAGTTATCTGACAATAGTGTACCCATTTTGAGTAAACAGTAAACAGTCAATCAAGTCAATTTTTTTGTAGATAAAAACAAACTGTGCAGCTTTGATAAAAGTTAAATAATGTCCTTGCTATAGTTGTAGGCCATTTAAAAATGCTTCATTAACATGCCATAAATGCTATAGGTGCAGTTACAGCACGTTTCAATTGCAATGAATGGAGGTGCCTCACAATTTTTGATGCCTCATGAAAGCAACATGTTGCTTAAGTTTTAACATTACCGCACCTGTGTGGTTTCCATTGAAATATTCATGGTGTTGAAGGGCAGTTATGAGGCTTTAAGAACAATGCTTAAATGCAGTATAAACAAAGAGTATTGATGCACATGTGAATAAGCCCTAAGTGTACAATTTATAAATCTTGTGCAATGCTCAGGAGGCTCAGAGAAAGTTATCTGACAATAGTGTACCCATTTTGAGTAAACAGTTATAGAAACAATAATGGCAAAAAACAAGTAAAAATTTGCGCTGAACTGAAAAAAGCAAGCGGTCAGCAAAGTTCGTAGATAGCAAACAAAAAGTCACATGCATAAAAATTATTGCGGCGCTGAAAAGTTCAAAATTAAATTGAAGAGTGGGAGGAATCCAATCACCAAATATATTGTGCAGATGTAGAAAGAGTCACTCGTCACCACGTGGTAATGTAGTCTGCTTACCAGAAGGTGTTAAGGATTAGGCATAGATGATGAATTCTCAATAGCATCCAGCAAATCCAGCCCACTGGAACCCCTCATCAGACCACAACATCCGTGGGATTTCCTTCACATATAAACATCTCCCAATGGTCACTTCAGAATTAGGCATTCAGCCATGTAGTCATCATATATCCGAGAAAAGAAAATGAAGGACCCATAGTGAAGCCCGTAATGATAGATGAAAAAAAACTTTTATTGTAGTAACTTACAGTTAAAGCTTAAAACAGCATGCATCAATGATAGGAACAAACGGCTGCAGCAATCAACGTACGGATGTCAGCCTGCCTAGGCCGTACGCTGATTGCTGCAGCCGTTTGTTCCTATCATTGATGCATGCTGTTTTAAGCTTCAACTGTAAGTTACTACAATAAAAGTTTTTATATCTATCATTACGGGCTTCACTATGGGTCCTTCATTTTCTTTTCTCGGATATATGATGACTACATGCCTGAATGCCTAATTCTGAAGTGACCATTGGGAGATGTTTATATGTGAAGGAAATCCCACGGATGTTGTGGTCTGATGAGGGGTTCCAGTGAGCTGGAATTGCTGGATGCTATTGAGAATTTATCATCTATGCCTAATCCTTAACACCTTCTGGTAAGCAGACTACATTACCACCTGGTGACGAGTGGGGTACAGGGCACAAGTTTTAATGTATTTTTTCCCCTTTTCCTTCTATAGTAAATGGGGGATTTGCGTTCTGTTACTGGCGCATCATTCCGTAAATATGAAAATGTGCGTTGCTCCTCGCCATGCGCCTCACTGATGGCACACGGCTTTCGGAAATCACCCCCTATGGCTGCTATCTCTGTGCTACCTCTTCTATAGTAAGAGAGCTGGCTTATCCAGTAGTTTGAAGACTATATAGTACATTATAGTTAAAATTCTCCTGGGTAAACCTGGACTGGGAATCTTGAACCTGCATTGCCAATGTACAATTAGCAGACATAGTCCACTATCGTCAGGAAGCTCGTCTAGGACAATAAACTAGAAGTGACTGGAGAGTGGCTGGAGTAGATCAGCATAACTGAGATTCAAAAAAGGTAGAACAATGTTTCATAAAAAAGGCAGTTGTTTATGCTAGTTAGTGCTTTAGCAAATGGTTTACATATACAGTAAAACCTTGGATTGCAAGCATAGTTAGTTCCGGAAGCATGCTTGTAATCCAGAGCACTTGTATATCAAAGCGAATTTCCCCATAAGGAATAATGGAAACTCAGATGATTCGTTCCACAACCATTTATTCATAGGTCTTGTTTATAGTCCATATAAAAAGATCATAGCAATGTGTTAGGTTGAGTAACCATAAAATGTCCATTTACAAATGGCAGCCTCCACAAGGGGATTAGAAGCAAATTCCAGCAGGAGCTACAGAGTATAAAAGAGAAGAGAGGCACCTTTAAGTGTAGCAATATGGTTACATTTAATGAAGGTAGAACATTTAGCAACTCACATGGTTGATGGTTAAAACTGGCACATCTAAGTATGCAGGCATCTGGGATAAAGCTGTCCACATAGACCATCCTCCGTACCACAGGCTCTCACCGCTGTCAATCTGCAATTGTGACCGGGAAGACTACCCTGCAGTAGAGCGATCTGAAAGCGAAGCTTGAAGTCCTTGTGGAACGCAGCTTGGAAGGGATGACGTAGATGGCGGTGCGGAGGATGATGAGTTGGGAGGATGTGAGTTGCTAAAAGTTGTACCTTCATTAAATATAACCATATTGCCACACTTATGTCCCGTACACACGGTCGGACATTGATCGAACATACCGACAACAAAATCCTAGGATTTTTTCGGACGGATGTTGGCTCAAACTTGTCTTGCATACACACGGTCACACAAAGTTGTCGGAAAATCCGATCATTCTGAACGCGGTGACGTAAAACACGTACGTCGGGACTATAAATGGGGCAGTAGCCAATAGCTTTCATCTCTTTATTTATTCTGAGCATGCGTGGCACTTTGTGCGTCGGATTTGTGTACACACGATCGGAAATTCCGACAACGGATTTTGTTGTCGGAAAATTTTATAGCCTGCTCTCAAACTTTGTGTGTCGGAAAATCCGATGGAAAATGTGTGATGAAGCCTACACACGGTCGGAATTTCCGACAACAAGGTCCTATCACACATTTTCCGTCGGAAAATCCGATCGTGTGTACGGGGCATTAGAGGTGCCTCTCTTCTCTTTTATACTCAGTTGTGACTTGATGCTACTCGTATATCAAGACATCGCTTGTATATCATGTCAAATTTTGTTAAACTTTTTTGCTTTTCTTGCAAAATGCTCTCATACCAAGTTACTCTCAAGGTTTTACTGTACTTTAAAGTTCTTAAAGGAAGGTACTATTTTCTGAAGCGTCTTCAAGCAAGATACGAATTCCAGGGCTTTTCCTACCTTTTAGAACTTTGCAGTTGGCAGGGCAGTGTTGGGGAAGCACCATATTTTGGCTAAAGTTTCTATTTAATAAACCTTGTATTGCTCATTTGCGTTCTTCGTTTGCTTAGCTATGCCTGCATACTTCCCAAAACTGTCTAGCTGGAATTCAGTTATTACCAAACAAGGAGTATACATATCAGTATTAAAGCAGGATATGTATCATATCTGGATTTTATCTGCTTGGTTTAAATTTGAATCACGGTTATTGTCCCAGACAAAATGCAACAGGAGAGCATTTAGAGTAGTTTGGCATATGGTAAGATTACAATTTTGATGTTGAAAGCAGCTTAAGGGATTTCAGAGAGATAGTAGGCAATGCAATGTAATTTACAAGAGGAAGTTTCTATGCTTATGTAAATTAATCACTGTGTGGTTCAATTTCCATTGCATGGAGTGGTAGGCTGATCTACAAAAGAAATTGACAGGATAGAGAACAAAGCAGTATTGAAATCATCATATTATAAAGTATTCTACATATTGTTTCATGTGCAAAGGGAAGGTAAGGAAGATTGCCATATAAATTAAAGAGAATATATTCAGGAAAAAATTTTGAACGCTGTTTTCAGAGTTGAGATAACTAGTGATCCATGCAAGTTAAATTTTGTGCAGAAGATTGTGAACTGTTAGTGATTTGAGCCACTGTCATTTGTGCCATTTTGCTGCCATGCTTTTGTAACATTGGCAGGACTTCCCATCAACTTGCCAGCTCTCTGACCAAGAAGAGAGCTTTTCCTCCATCTGCAGCAGCCAGTCACGAACTGGGAAGAGAATGAGCATTCCTACATATAAAGTGGAGGGAGAAGGCTAGGATACAGAAGTCTATTGTTATGCAATTGTGCATTACAGATGCGTGGTTACAGTGTGCCATTTCAATTTTATTTTACATATTTTGTGATCTGCATCTTGTACACTAGTAACTACATTGCTGGTGCATTAGCAAAACTGTGGATCACTCTGCCAGACTGTCTCTTTTCTGTACTTGTAAATAAAGCTAACACTGATACAATTGCAGATTATTTCTGCAGAAAAAAACACCATTCTAATTCAGTGTAATACTAGGCCATGGTGTCAATGCAAACAGATTACTCTGTCGGCTGCCTTTTTTTGTAGCAGGCAGAATCCTATCTGAATGATGCTGCTTGGTCCATATGGGTGATTTATGCTAGAGTGATCATCGCCTGTGATCACCTTGTGAGTTATTGCTAGCGATAACTACATATAGGGAACAATGGAGTGTAGCATGTAATAGCAATTAATTGCAAATAATAGCATATTGCTCCAAATGGGTGCAAATGATTGCTTTTACATGCAACTGCATGTAAAATAATTGCAGGGTTCTCATGGGCCATGATTTCTCTAGCAGCCTTATGTATTGAACTATATAAATCATATAGAAACAAAAATGTAACTTTTATATTCAAGCACACATACCTTAAAAATGATCCATTAAGAGAACCCTGAAAAGTAATAAAAGCGATAAACTGGGATCTAGAAGGCAAAGCAGACAGCCTAAACTTTCAGCATGTAGCACTTGGTCACCAAGTGAGCCCCATGTATAATGGTTTGGAGAGGCTTAGGATGGCTTATTCACTGTGCCTGCTTGCTAGGGATGAGCTTCGTGTTCGAGTCGAACCCATGTTCGACTCGAACATCGGCTGTTCGACCGTCCGTCGAATTGCGAACGATATGGGCCGTTCGCGCCAAATTCGTGTGGCGCGTCACGGCCCATAATTCACTGCGGCATCGCAGTGCATTGCTGGCTGATGATTGGCCAAGCATGCACTATGACCCGCATGCTTGGCCAATCACAGCGCCGTCAGTAGAGAGAGCTGTAATTGGCCAAAGCCAGGGTGGCTTTGGCCAATTATGGCTCAGGGGATTTAGTACACACCCCACACTATATAAGGCCGCCTGCACGGCGGCCCTGTGTAGTGTGTGTTCCGGTGTGCTGAGCGATAGAGAGAGAGAGAGACAGTGTCATTTGATTTGAGTTAGATAGATTAGGCAGAACAGTCAGTCAGTTAGCTGCACTTACAGTGTATTGTGTATATATATGCATCCCAGGTGTTGCATATATATATATACACTGTATTCAGTTTAGCTAGATCCGTTCCTGTTATCTTCTATCTAGACTATTTACATTCAGTGCAGTGTGTCCTGCTCACAGTGTTCAGCTAGATCCGTTCCTGCTATTTACATTCAGTACAGTGCTTCCTGCTCACAGTGTTCAGCTAGATCCGTTCCTGCTATTTACATTCAGTGCAGTGCGTGCTGCTCACAGTGTTCAGCTAGATCCGTTCCTGCTATTTACATTCAGTGCAGTGCGTGCTGCTCACAGTGTTCAGCTAGATCCGTTCCTGCTATTTACATTCAGTGCAGTGCGTCCTGCTCACAGTGTTCAGCTAGATCCGTTCCTGCTATTTACATTCAGTGCAGTGCGTGCTGCTCACAGTGTTCAGCTAGATCCGTTCCTGCTATTTACATTCAGTGCAGTGCGTGCTGCTCACAGTGTTTAGCTACATCCGTTCCTGCTGTTTACATTCAGTGCAGTGCGTCCTGCTCACAGTGTTCAGCTAGATCCGTTCCTGCTATTTACATTCAGTGCAGTGCGTCCTGCTCACAGTGTTCAGCTAGATCCGTTCCTGCTATATACATTTAGTGCAGTACGTCCTGCTCACAGTGTTCAGCTAGATCCGTTCCTGTTATCTTCCTACTGACAGGCAGGCTTGTCTGGTTACAGTATATAAAGCTACCTGAAGAAAATTACAGGTGTTCTTTTTGATCCTATTAGTACCACGGTCAGGCAGCTAGACTATTTACATTTAGTACAGTGTGTCCTGCTCACAGTGTTCAGCTAGATCCGTTCCTGTTATTTACATTCAGTGCAGTGCGTCCTGCTCACAGTGTTCAGCTAGATCCGTTCCTGCTATTTACATTCAGTGCAGTGCGTCCTGCTCACAGTGTTCAGCTAGATCCGTTCCTGCTATTTACATTCAGTGCAGTGCGTGCTGCTCACAGTGTTCAGCTAGATCCGTTCCTGCTATTTACATTCAGTGCAGTGCGTCCTGCTCACAGTGTTCAGCTAGATCCGTTCCTGCTATTTACATTCAGTGCAGTGCGTGCTGCTCACAGTGTTCAGCTAGATCCGTTCCTGCTATTTACATTCAGTGCAGTGCGTGCTGCTCACAGTGTTTAGCTACATCCGTTCCTGCTGTTTACATTCAGTGCAGTGCGTCCTGCTCACAGTGTTCAGCTAGATCCGTTCCTGCTATTTACATTCAGTGCAGTGCGTCCTGCTCACAGTGTTCAGCTAGATCCGTTCCTGCTATTTACATTCAGTGCAGTGCGTCCTGCTCACAGTGTTCAGCTAGATCCGTTCCTGCTATATACATTTAGTGCAGTACGTCCTGCTCACAGTGTTCAGCTAGATCCGTTCCTGTTATCTTCCTACTGACAGGCAGGCTTGTCTGGTTACAGTATATAAAGCTACCTGAAGAAAATTACAGGTGTTCTTTTTGATCCTATTAGTACCACGGTCAGGCAGCTAGACTATTTACATTTAGTACAGTGTGTCCTGCTCACAGTGTTCAGCTAGATCCGTTCCTGTTATTTACATTCAGTGCAGTGCGTCCTGCTCACAGTGTTCAGCTAGATCCGTTCCTGCTATTTACATTCAGTGCAGTGCGTCCTGCTCACAGTGTTCAGCTAGATCCGTTCCTGCTATTTACATTCAGTGCAGTGCGTCCTGCTCACAGTGTTCAGCTAGATCCGTTCCTGCTATTTACATTCAGTGCAGTGCGTCCTGCTCACAGTGTTTAGCTAGATCCGTTCCTGCTATTTACATTCAGTGCAGTGCGTCCTGCTCACAGTGTTCAGCTAGATCCGTTCCTGCTATTTACATTCAGTGCAGTGCGTCCTGCTCACAGTGTTCAGCTAGATCCGTTCCTGCTATATACATTTAGTGCAGTACGTCCTGCTCACAGTGTTCAGCTAGATCCGTTCCTGTTATCTTCCTACTGACAGGCAGGCTTGTCTGGTTACAGTATATAAAGCTACCTGAAGAAAATTACAGGTGTTCTTTTTGATCCTATTAGTACCACGGTCAGGCAGCTAGACTATTTACATTTAGTACAGTGTGTCCTGCTCACAGTGTTCAGCTAGATCAGTTCCTGTTATTTACATTCAGTGCAGTGCGTCCTGCTCACAGTGTTCAGCTAGATCCGTTCCTGCTATTTACATTCAGTGCAGTGCGTCCTGCTCACAGTGTTTAGCTAGATCCGTTCCTGCTATTTACATTCAGTGCAGTGCGTCCTGCTCACAGTGTTCAGCTAGATCCGTTCCTGCTATTTACATTCAGTGCAGTGCGTCCTGCTCACAGTGTTCAGCTAGATCCGTTCCTGCTATATACATTTAGTGCAGTACGTCCTGCTCACAGTGTTCAGCTAGATCCGTTCCTGTTATCTTCCTACTGACAGGCAGGCTTGTCTGGTTACAGTATATAAAGCTACCTGAAGAAAATTACAGGTGTTCTTTTTGATCCTATTAGTACCACGGTCAGGCAGCTAGACTATTTACATTTAGTACAGTGTGTCCTGCTCACAGTGTTCAGCTAGATCCGTTCCTGTTATTTACATTCAGTGCAGTGCGTCCTGCTCACAGTGTTCAGCTAGATCCGTTCCTGCTATTTACATTCAGTGCAGTGCGTCCTGCTCACAGTGTTCAGCTAGATCCGTTCCTGCTATTTACATTCAGTGCAGTGCGTCCTGCTCACAGTGTTCAGCTAGATCCGTTCCTGCTATTTACATTCAGTGCAGTGCGTCCTGCTCACAGTGTTTAGCTAGATCCGTTCCTGCTATTTACATTCAGTGCAGTGCGTCCTGCTCACAGTGTTCAGCTAGATCCGTTCCTGTTATCTTCCTACTGACAGGCAGGCTTGTCTGGTTACAGTATATAAAGCTACCTGAAGAAAATTACAGGTGTTCTATCCCAGCTTAGTGCAGCTACAGGCCATTAGTATGTCTGGAAGGCCAAGAAGGAGAGGCAGACAGTCACAAGCCAATAAGAGAGGGCAAGCAGGCTCTGTGTCTAGTGCTGGTCGTGGAGACGGTGCATCCTCATCAGCACGTGGCCATGGGACACGCTTGGCCTTTTTTTCGGCAGCTGGCCGTGTTGAGCCGCAACATGCGGAAGACTTGGTCGAGTGGATGACCAAGCCGTCCTCATCCTCCTCATCCTCTCTCACCCATGCCCAGGGTGCTTTGTCTGGCAAAGCAGCGGCCTCTTCCCTCAGCTCAATGTCATCAGTGACTCCTTCCCTAGCCCCACCATGTCCTCCTGAGGATTCCCTCGAACTGTTTGACCACAGTGTTGGGTACATGCTCCAGGAGGATGCCCAGCGTTTGGAAGGCTCTGATGATGATACTGAGCTCAATGAAGGCAGTAACATGAGCACGGACAGAGGGGGTGCCCAAGAAGGACAGCAATCTGGCAGTCATGCTCCCCCTGCTGCAGCATACTGCCAGGTTTGCTCCAGTGATGAGGAGGGAGGGGATGATGAGGTCACTGACTCAACGTGGGTGCCTGATAGGAGAGAGGAGGAGGAGGAGGAGGAGGAGGAGGTGGCACATCACCAACTAGGCAGGATGCCCTCCAGGGGCCAGCCTAAGGGCAGCACATTGACTGCATCACACCCCAAAGCTCCACATGTGCAGGGCGCTGCAGTCTCTGCGCGTTATTCAAAAAGTTCTTTGGTGTGGGCCTTTTTTGAGACGAGTGCATCAGATCGCACCGCTGCTATTTGCAATATATGTCTCAAGCGTATCTCGCGTGGCCAAAACATCTCCCGCTTGGGTACCACATGCTTGACCAGACATATGTTGACCTGCCATGCAGTTCGTTGGCAAGCGTATCTAAAAGACCCACACCAAAGAACAAAGACGATCTCTCCTTGCTCCTCATCAGCTGAGATTTCCAACCCCACTAGACCTTCAGTCCTCTCTGCGACCTGCAGTGAGAGGAATGAAGGTGTAGAATTAGGTGTGTCACAGCCAAGTACTTATGGGCAATCTGCTTTGGGTACACCGACGTCAGATTGTACCAGGCAAATTTCCCTGCCCCAGCTGCTGCACCGCCGAAAGAAGTTTGCTCCCAGCCATCCACATGCCCAGCGGTTGAATGCTAGCTTGGCAAAATTGCTAGCACTTCAACTGCTGCCTTTTCAGTTGGTAGACTCTGCCCCCTTCCGTGAGTTTGTGGAATGTGCGGTTCCTCAGTGGCAGGTACCCAAACGCCACTTTTTCTCACGGAAGGCGATTCCGGCTCTCTACCGGCATGTGGAAGGCAATGTCCATGCCTCGCTGGACAGGGCGGTCAGCGGTAAGGTGCATATTACCGCTGACTCATGGTCCAGCAGGCATGGACAGGGACGTTACTTAAGTTTCACGGCGCATTGGGTGACTCTGCTGGCAGCTGGGAAGGATGCAGGACAAGGTGCAGTAGTGTTGGAGGTTGTTCCGCCACCACGCCTCCAAAATGCTGATTGTGACACACCTCTCTCCTCCACCCCCTCCTCTTCTTCTTCCTCCATGGCCTCTTCCTCGGAACCAGCGGTGCTCCGTAGGCGTTCAAGGGGCTACGCAAGTACGCAGGCCAAAAGATGCCATGCGGTGCTTGAGCTGGTGTGCTTGGGGGACAGGAGCCACACTGGGGCAGAGGTTCTGTCAGCTCTGCAGGGGCAGGTTCAGAGGTGGTTGACGCCACGCCAACTTAAGGCAGGAATGGTGGTTTGCGACAATGGCACCAACCTCCTCTCTGCCCTCCGACAGGGACAACTGACCCATGTGCCCTGTTTGGCTCACGTCCTTAACTTGGTGGTGCAGCGGTTCTTGGGCAGGTACCCGGGCTTACAGGATGTCCTGAGGCAGGCCAGGAAAGTCTCTGTGCATTTCCGCCGGTCATATAATGCCAGTGCTCGGCTGACGGACCTCCAAAAGGAGTTTAACCTGCCCAAGAACCGCCTAATCTGTGACATGCCCACCAGGTGGAACTCGACGTTGGCCATGCTGCAGCGGCTGCACACGCAGCAGAGGGCCATCAATGAGTACCTGTGCGACTATGGCACCAGGACAGGGTCAGGGGACCTTGGTTTTTTTTCCCCACGCCAGTGGGCCATGATCAGGGATGCATGCACTGTCCTGTCACCATTCGAGGAGGCCACGAGGATGGTGAGCACTGACAGTGCATGCATCAGTGACACTGTCCCCCTTGTCCACCTGTTGGAGCACACGCTGCGTGGGATAATGGACAGGGCACTTGAGGCAGAACAGAGGCAGGAAGAGGAGGACTTCCTTAGCTCTCAAGGCCCCCTTTATCCAGACAGTGTTCCTGCGTGCCCGCCGATCACACAGGAAGAGGACGAGGAGGAGGAGGAGGAGGAGGAGGAGGAAGATTGTGTCAGTATGGAGGTGGAGCCTGGCACTCAGCATCAGCAGTCTTTAAGGGATCAGTCCCAAGGAACACATGGACTTGTACGTGGCTGGGAGGAGGTGGCTGCGGACGTTGTTGTCCTTAGTGACCCAGAGGACTCCGGACCGAATGCCTCAGCAAACCTACGCTGCATGGCCTCCCTGATCCTGCAAAGCCTGCGTAAGGATCCTCGTATTCGTGGTATCAAGGAGAAGGACCAATACTGGCTGGCAACCCTCCTTGATCCACGTTACAAGGGTAAGGTTGCGGACCTTATCTTGCCATCGCAGAGGGAGCAGAGGATGAAACATCTTCGGGAGGCCTTGCAGAAAGGTCTGTGCAACGCGTTCCCAGAGACTGGGAGGTTACAAACTCCTGTTTCTGGACAACGTGTTGCTGAGGCTTCGGTCAGTCAAAGAAGGAGCGGTGGAGAAGGTGGCCGTCTGACCGATGCGTTCAGACAATTTTTTGGTCCGCAGCCCCAAGGTATGATCGGTTCCAGCAACCATCGCCAGCGTCTGTTTTACATGGTGCAGGAATACCTAGGGGCAAGATCAGACTTGGACACCTTTCCCACCGAAAATCCTCTGGGTTACTGGGTCTTGAGGATGGATCACTGGCCAGAGCTTGCACAGTATGCAATTGAGCTACTGGCCTGTCCTGCATCCAGCGTTCTTTCGGAACGCACATTCAGTGCTGCTGGAGGCGTGGTAACCGATCACAGGGTGCGTCTGTCCACCGACTCGGTCGATCGGCTGACCTTCATAAAAATGAATCAGTCTTGGATCACCACCAGCTACCAAGCACCTGATGCAGATGTAACCGAATAATTTTTTTTGAAATCTCAGATCCCTTCAAAGACTGCCTATGCTGATGCTGAGTGACTATCCCTGAGTAATTATCCTCTTCCTCCTCAATCATCACGCTGATAGCTTGTAAGAACATTTTTGGTTCTGGGCGCCACCACCAGTGCCTAAGGCACAATTTTTCAGCCCCTGTTTAACAGGGGCGTGTAATTACAATTTTTGATGTAATACTTTGCAGCAGGGCTCGTTCCTGCATTCCAACTAGAGTGTCTGTGAGGGGTTGCAGTGTTGTGGCACCAGCACCAGTGCCTAAGACCCAATTTTTCAGCCCCTGTCTAACAGGGGCGTGTAATTACAATTTTTGATGCAATACTTTGCAGCAGGGCTTGTTCCTGCATTCCAACTAGAGTGTCTGTGAGGGGTTGCAGTGTTGTGGCACCAGCACCAGTGCCTAAGACCCAATTTTTCTGCCCCTGTCTAACAGGGGCGTGTAATTACAATTTTTGATGCAATACTTTGCAGCAGGGCTTGTTCCTGCATTCCAACTAGAGTGTCTGTGAGGGGTTGCAGTGTTGTGGCACCAGCACCAGTGCCTAAGACCCAATTTTTCTGCCCCTGTCTAACAGGGGCGTGTAATTACAATTTTTGATGCAATACTTTGCAGCAGGGCTTGTTCCTGCGTTTCAACTAGAGTGTCTGTGAGGGGTTGCAGTGTTGTGGCACCAGCACCAGTGCCTAAGACCCAATTTTTCAGCCCCTGTCTAACAGGGGCGTGTAATTACAATTTTTGATGCAATACTTTGCAGCAGGGCTTGTTCCTGCGTTTCAACTAGAGTGTCTGTGAGGGGTTGCAGTGTTGTGGCACCAGCACCAGTGCCTAAGACCCAATTTTTCTGCCCCTGTCTAACAGGGGCGTGTAATTACAATTTTTGATGCAATACTTTGCAGCAGGGCTCGTTCCTGCGTTCCAACTAGAGTGTCTGTGAGGGGTTGCAGTGTTGTGGCACCAGCACCAGTGCCTAAGGCCTAATTTTTCAGCTCCTGTTCAACAGGGGCATGTAATTACAATTCTTGATCTAATATTTCACAGCAGGGCCCTGTGAGGGCTTACAGTGTTTTGGCCACAGCAACACCTAAGGCCCAAATTTCTGCTGAGTATATAGGGTAGGACCCTACTTTCAAACATCTAACTTACAAACGACTCCTACTTGCAAACGGAAGGAGACAACAGGAAGTGAGATGAAATCTACCCCTAAGGAAGGGAAATTCTCTCCTGTAAGAGTTAATATGGGAAAACAATTTTTCCTTTCCACTGATGCTTTCCAATCCTTGTTCCACAAAAAAACCCAAATTTTCAAAAAACATTTTTCATTGGGACAAAAAAGTGAGGTGAAATCTTCTGAAGAGGAGGAAAGACGCAAAACAAATGTCACAGGGGTGATAACCCTTCCCTATGTTTTCCAAAAAGCTTAGAAAAGATTTTTTGGCTGGAGCTAAACACATTAAAAATGTTCAAAATTACAAACAGATTCTACTTAACAACAAACCTACAGTCCCTGTCTTGTTTGCACCGCCTGTATACTGCTGTTCAGAGTATATAGGGACCTTTCCTTATTTTAATTTGGGTGCGGGGTTCCCCTTAATATCCATACAAGACCCAAAGGGCCTGGTAATGGACTGGGGGGTACCCATGCCGTTTGTCTCACTGATTTTCATCCATATTGCCATGACCCGACATGACATTAAACCCGCAAGCAGTTTTAAATGAGATTTTTTCCTTTAAAAATGACATTTGGTGCAGGGACTGTTCTAAACATGGGAAACACGCGTCACTTTACAGGCATACTATAGACACCCCCCAGGTACGATATTTAAAGGAATATTTCACTTTTTTTTTTTTACTTTAAGCATCATTAAAATCACTGCTCCCGAAAAAACGGCCGTTTTTAAAAGTTTTTTTTGCATTGATACATGTCCCCTGGGGTAGGACCCGGGTCCCCAAACCCTTTTTAGGACAATACCATGCAAATTAGCCTTTAAAATGAGCACTTTTGATTTCGAACGTTCGAGTCCCATAGACGTCAATGGGGTTCTAACGTTCGTGCGAACTTGCGGTCCGTTCGCGGGTTCTGGTGCGAACCGAACCGGGGGGTGTTCGGCTCATCCCTACTGCTTGCTATCATAATGATCGAAGCATGTATCCTTCTCTCTTCTGTAGCACCCTGGAGGATGCCTCCAGGCACCAGCTGTAGTAAGCTGAGATATAAATTAGCTAATACAGGCTTATATATTAAAGTGACCCAATCACTCTCATCACGTTTTCACACTAGTTTTTTCCCACTAGCTTTGTCCCATGGGTCACTGGATAGGTGTAAATCTGGAACAATGTTCTCCTTAACTTGGGGCTTGTTCAAACCAGAACAAATGTGCTAATGTGTGTTATTTTGACAAGCCTTTCCAAGCATTTTAGACTTTGTTTGGGAAAGACTCAATATAAACCGATCTGGATGGCACACTGCAGATCAGTGAAGCAAAATGCATTTAGTCTGCACTGGAAAATTAAGAAAAATGCAGGCTACAAGAACAGGTCCCTAGGCGGGGCCAGACAAAGGGCAACTGCTGCCCTAAGCACAGCCCAACAATGATTCCCCCCTTTGATCCCACCTCCCCCTCCACAAGAGATATACTTACCGAAACTGGACTGCCAGCCTCCATTGTTTATTTATATTAAACACCACAAGTTATGGTATAGTTTGCATATACCTGTACCAAGCTGTGAATATCTATCCTAAACTTTAAGCAGTTACTGAGGTGCCAACTACTAAAGGACCTGTCCAATTATAGTTGTATACCCCTCCATTTAGAATACTTGGCAAAGTACAAATAGTGGTAGTTTAATGTACTGTCTCAAATGGTAGAGCATAGCTTTGGAAACTTATGTAAGCCCAAATCACTGCAGTGCAAGTTACATCCGCAGGCTAATAATTAAACTTACCCTTTTCTGTTTTGACTGAATTTAGACATGGCTCTGTTATCTTTTCTGCTATCGTAAAAGCACCAAAACCTGGACTGTGCTGAACATGTGTAGATGTGTAAATTGATGTTCAAAATGATAAGAAATTTAATAAAAACATAACTGAGTGCCTGAGAACAAGAACATAACACACCTATAGCTATAAATTCTGCCTTGAAGATATAGGAAATCTAGCCATGGTATAAATTGTCCTTTAGGGCATGCCCTCACCCTGCTAGGTGTAGCCCTTGGTCCAACAGTTACCCCCCACCCATTCCAGTGATCTTTACTGTGCATTCTCCCTGTAGCCATCCAGCCTTTTTCAGAAAGTGTCACTGCTGAGTCCCCTCATCCTGTTCATGTACACCATGGTCCCTTTAATTTTTATGCAGGGCAGCCGGAGGCCACCATGAGTACGGCTCCCCATAAAAATGAATAGGAACACAGGGCGCATGTCCAGGATGAGGAGGAGTTGGTAAAGGGCACTTTCAGAGGAAAGCCTATGTTGAAAATAAGTATTGGACTACATGGGCTGCACTCAAGGTGGTTGGAGCATGCCTTGAAGACAACTTGTACCAAAAATACAGTTGTCCTTTAAAACATTTGTGCAGTTCAACCATTTAGGTATTTACCTGCGCTTCTACATTAATGAGCTAGCATATCTATATTTACCAACAGCTCCGCTGCAATGATATATCTATAAAGTAAATGGTCCATAACTGTAGCAACCCTCCAGTGAGAAAGAGAACCCCCATCGCAGGGGGGAGTGGGGGGGGGGGGGCTGACATTAACCCAGGGTGGATCAATGACTGTAATAGAGGGTGGAAATAAAGTTGTGTGCCAATTACTTTTTGTCTTATCCAGATGTTTATTTGCTTAAGGCTCACAGAGAGAGAAGTTTAGGATGTAAGATACCTCAATATATTTTTGAGACTTTGACCACACTCCTACTGTCGCAGTCACTAAAGAACAGGGACCATAGAGTATTGCAAAAATAAGGACAATCAAGCAAACACTGACAGCACTGTCTTCAGAGCTCCAAATCAGGAAGTGGGTACCTCCAAGCATCCTCTCCAAGGGATGTACCAGGATCCTCTGAGGGTCATACTACCTCTCCCTCCAGCAGGTCTTCTTCCCCTGTCTTCTTCCTTGAGTGCTGTATCCTCCTTGACCAGACAGGACAGCTTCATGATTGTGCTAGGCCCAAACAGGCTTCCAGCCTAGCCAGCCCAAACTTCTACACAAACCTACACAGAACACAGTCTGGGATGAAGAGGACTCATCAAATCACTCCCCAAAAATTTATATCCTTTATCTCATTCTCCCAGCATGCACCATTGTCAATAAACCTCCTAGTGGTTGGCCAGGAGAAACATAAATATTCATAATCCAGCATTAACAAATCTCCGCTGTCTATTACCAAAGGTGCCTGTGATACCTATTGGCAGTAGCCAGGAACAGCAGTAACACCGAGCTTAGGGAGCCAACTGAGGTGCTACAAATTAGCCTTGGCAGATTACCATCTGTAAGAACTACATTTAACTAATCATCTCTATTTATGGCAGTGTGGATACATAAATGTAAAGTGTATGTAAACCTTTACCTTGTTAAATGATCTATTCAGTCTAAATAGAAATGCAAGGCAAAACATGTACGGCATGGCAGTACTGCCCACTGAGCACGATGGAGGGATAATGTTTGCATCCACTGCCTTTGCAGCAGAACCAGGAATGATTGGGGTGTGATAAGGGAGGTCTAAAGTTACCCACAGTTGAGGAAAGTCAAAAGATAGCACTGGAACTGTAGGGTTATCTCCCTGGTATTGTTATCTTAAAGTATTGATGTTGATGTACATGGTCTGATTCATGGGCAGGCAGCTTCTATACTACCATACCACTGGTGCCATACCACTGCTAAAAGGTCCAGATACAACTTTATTCTGATAAAAGTCATGGATACAATCCAAAAAGTCTCCAATGCGTTTTGGGTCCAAGGGTGCCCCCATTATCTGGGCCAGAAAGACCTCCATATCAATCTGATATCAATACAAAATGGCCTCCATGGATACCCACAGACATTAGAGAAAAGTAAGAAAAAGAGATAAGTAAATCGGTTCCCAAATAGCTGCAAATCAGGAAACCTGATAACTCAGCAAGTGTAAACTTTGCATGTTTGACTTTTGCCATCTAAGAAAAACATTCAGCCAGGAATATTTTTTTGTATGACTGTACTGAACTGTTAGATGTGAGCTGTTGGGCGAACGTTTGTGTCTATGTTTATAGAAAATCTCAAAGCAAAAGTAAACCAAAAAAACAAAAACATGACAAGGACTCTTACAATCTGAATCGGAAACCTCAA
The DNA here is from genome assembly GCA_037952925.1 of Lithobates clamitans. NCBI lineage: Eukaryota > Metazoa > Chordata > Amphibia > Anura > Ranidae > Lithobates > Lithobates clamitans. The sequence goes on from JBBGZY010000675.1 coordinate 2,819,537, forward strand.
AAAAGATATTTCAATACTGACAATATTTGATAGTTCTTTAAAAAGCATTTGCATTTAGATCAAAGGAAGTGATTATTCAGGATATATGCATGCACAAGGAAATAAAATAGGCAGCTGTCCCTCTCCAATATATCAGTATATTGCTCAAAAGACATGTTGATCATTACTTGCTAAATAATAACTTCCTCTTTTGTATGGGAAACAAAGAACAGTTGCTTGAAAAAAATTGTTTGCTTTACTGAACATATTCACCTAAAACATAGGCTGGGGTGGGTGGCTGGAGTGAGGGAAGTTAAAAACAGTACAAGTGATGCCTGTCAAACTCGGCCATTCAAGTAAATGGGGCTGTGCCGCAACCTTAAGACAAACTGTTGGTTCGTGGTTGTGGTACATTAGCCAATAGGTGTACACAGCCTATTGCTTTAGGGTGTGCACCTCAAAGCTCAAACACGTATGGCAGAGGATGGTGTTAAAAGTTTTTATTTTTTTACATTTTTACAATTTTTTTTTAATGAGTTTTTAAATTTTTTTTAGGAGACTCATTAGGGGGCTTTGGTGAAATATCAGGGGTTTTGGAATACTGATTTCCTTGTTGCTGTTTAAACCACGAAAGACCTTTTTTTTTTTTTTTTTGCATCATTGCAGGGTTATTAGGGTTATTAGGGTGTGCCCAGGCACAACTGGCACACCCTGTGTGCATGCCTATGCATCAGCCCCATCGTAAACTGCTATTCAGCACCTGCGGCTTTCCTGTGGGTTAACTGCACTTTGCCATAGACTTCTATTATATCTTGCAAGTGTGGTGCACTCTCTGAAAGCGCACCAAACCCGTAGGATATAATAGATGTTTACGGTGTGCTGTGCTACACCTATGGATCAGTGTGAAAGAAGCCTAATAACCATTGAAAAACTATGCCCATTGCAAAGTTCACATAATAAATATGCCCAGTTCTCAAATTGTTATATTTGTTAGCTGACCTTTTATTATCCCCTTCTGCAGGCATCACTGGCTGTTGTATTCCTGTCCGAGACGGAGTGATATCAAATGCACTCTGCCTGGGACACAAGCTGGCGCTATAAAGGAAGCTTATTCGGCTCTTGCTCCCCCCGCATTCGCTTGCATCCTCCAGTGCCGACTCCATTCACAACACTGATGCTCTGGGATGGGCGGTCAGCCATTGGCGTCCAGACAAGCTGGGATCTGAGGATGCGGGGTGCGCCCTCCGAAACGTCAGCCTATACCCTTGCTATGTCCGCACCGTGTAACAGTTGTATGGCTCATTATGAGTCACCACTTTTGTGAGTATCCACTTTTAACCTTTTAATACCTATTAAATGTGTTTGGTTATGCACAAAGTGTGCGCACCTCCCTTTTGTTCTGTTTTATAGTTTTTACCGGATTACCCCATCCGAGGAGGGCAGCATCCGTCTGGTTTTGGAATACTGATTTCCTTGTTGCTGTTTAAACCACGAAAGACCTTTTCCAACTGCAAGGTATTGCCCATCTGCAAGATCCATTCTTTAAGTGTAGGGAGTACAACCGTCTTCCAGTGCCAGAGCATAAGTAAGTGGGCCTGAAAAGCATAAAAACTGCTTTTGTTGAGGATGACAAGCACGCCATGGATCCAAATGTACAAATTTTAACAGTGCTGTATGGCAGCCGCCGACAGCCAACAGGGGATGTTTATCCATCTGTTGGTTGAGATAGCAGTTAAGATCGCCAATTAAGATCAAGGGGACAACTGGATTGCCCAGCTGGTATGTCAGAAGAACTCTTAGAATATCTGATGTGAAAGGTGGTGGGATATACACAGCAGCAATTATACACTTCAATTGAAATAGTCTGCAAGGCAACATAACGTAACGACCCTCAGCATCTATCAATTTGTCAAACAATTGGAAGTCCAGGGACCTGTGCACCAGGACACTCACCCCCCTGGAATAGGAGGTGTTAGTGGAGTGGAATGCCCAACCCACCCAGGAGAAATTCACAGAGACTAGAGTGTCGGGAATTAAATGAGCCTCTGGAAGAGTGCAGATTGCAGGCAAGTATTTCTGAAGGGAGGTAAAGACCATAGTGCTTTTGAGTGGATTTTGAATGCCTATAATGTTCCATGAGACAGTGGGGACAGTAGACATCATTAACAGTCAAATATAAATGAAAAGAAAGTGTCAAAGTCACATGTAACACATACAGTCCAAGCAGAGCCCTGCCTGGGTACACACAATGAACACAGGAGCCCACCCGCAGGAACAGGGTCTGTTTTCTGCTTAAACACCTTGTATAGTAGCATTGAGTGTGACTGCCACCAAACTGTTTGGACCCGGATGCTCTGCAACTATACTGTCTCAGACTTCTGAAAAAAATGCTGGTTATCAGTAAGAATGTACAAAATAAAACAAAAACAATCTCTGCCAACGGGTGGGATCTTCCAACGAAAGACCTTTTTAGCGGTAGAAGTGATTGTTTTTTCTTGTATTTTTACTATTACAGGCTCCCAATTATCTTATCTCAACAGTTGTTGTTATTGCTAAACTGTTTTGCATCTAGAAGCTTATCTATAAAGAGAGAAAAAGCAAGTAAAATGTGAAAGTCATTACTCCCCTCCCACCGCTAAAACAGGAAGAAACATTTACGGATATAATGGTGGGGGGCAGCCACCCCCTTCATGGCCCACGCCAGGCGCCTACAGAAAGCCCTCCCCATGCAGATGACTCGACAGGCAAAGACCAAGTGATCCAGCAAAGACTGAAGCTGTTTTAACTGCAATTTTTTAGCCCCTTTTGCCAAGTGGACCAGGGAGAGGAGCCTGGCCAGCTTGTCACTGGGCAGCCGAAAAACCCTTGGTCTTGTCAGCTGATGGCAAACCGCTCGCATGTGTCCTGAAAAACAGACAGGAGCTGCTGGCACCCACCGCTATCAGCTGGGCCGACGAAGAGAAAGTAATCCAAATAGTGTAACACGGACTGCAAACCAGCTGCCTGGACAAATACCCATTCAAGGAAACTACTGAAGAGTTCAAAGAATTTTCCCTCAGCCCTTTTGGGGACCACACCGAGGGGGGAAACCCTCAGGTTGTTCAAAGGGGGAAGATCAAACGGCCCGCCATATGCCCCAAATCCAATTCCTTTTGGAGTTTCTCGGCCACCACGGACTCAAATCGAACAGCCATTTTTAAATTAGGTGCCATGGTCGGCACATCCGAAGGAGTAAAGGGGATCCAAAAACCGCGGTCCAAACTGTCCCTCAAGATTAAGGCCTCTCTATGAAGGGGGTACCGATCTAGCCAAGGAAGCATCTCTGAGACGATCACTGGGGTCCTCCAGTTTAGAGACGTCAGGCTTGGCCCCCGGCCGGGAAAGAGGTTGTTTTCCCTTTCGGAAGCACCGGCTGGCTGGGTAAGCACCCCCCCACAAAGTGAGCACTTGTGCTTGAAACGGCACGCGGTGTACCACTTGCATTGGCTCTCATTGAACAGCCAGCATAGACCTTTTTTGGGGGCAGCCGACGGTCCTGAAGGAGCGCCGGCTGGGGACTGAGAGGACGAAGGACTGTGGGGGCACATGAGCAATAGCCACAGGCTACCGTCCTGACAATCAAAGCGGAACTCCTTTTTGGACGCCATTTTTTGACAAAACTGTGTGTCGTCGTGGAACCAACACTGACCCCCATATACTTTGTAGCCACCCCAAATGAGATCACGATAGCAAAAGAGTGATGCAGCTAACTCCAGAAAATGCTCACAAAGCACTCCAGCGTAAGCACAGAACCCCTGCAGCCAGTTCCCAAACGTCCGAGGAAGCTGCTTAGATTCTTCGCCCTGCGCCGCAACGTCAACCCGACGGGATTTGTTGATCTTCTCTCGGTTGGGAGGAACTAAAGCGAGGAAATCCATAAATTCGCGATGCCAGATCCTATCCTTGACGTCTTCCGACAAGTGCATGCCGGTAGACGAAACCGGCCACAAAGTGCCACCCGCAGAAGAGGCCGGACTACTTGCCGGACCCGACACACCCATGCGAGAAAGGACAAATTTTATGACCGAAACAATGCGTTCGTCCAGCTGACCCGATACGGCAGCGTCACTGGTCCCACCCCAAATCAAATCACAATCATACTCACTGAGGCGCGGATGTGCAGCTGAAGAAGGGCGATCAACCACAGGTCCAGGAGGAATGCCCAGGGCAGGATCATCCGTGGAAGGAGCTGGCAGGGGGCCGCGACGTCCATCAACTTGAGGAATGTTGATAGCTGGCGAGCCACAAGGATGCTGGCGGAAGGAGAGGTCCAGGGGCGGCAGTCCAGCCACTGACCCTGAGGAGCCCGGGGGTGTCGAGGATGGCACCTGAGCAGCATTTGGAGCAACCGGAAACCTTGGGCGTGGTACTTGTAGCAGGTGCAGCCCACATCCCGGGCGTGCGCATCTCCCGCCCTGCCAGGCGCAGGGAGATGGTGCCGAGCCACAGGCAGGGGCAAGGCCGCAGCGGCAGGCATCCAATGGGAATCTCCCACCCTGCCGGGTGCAGGGAGATGGTGCAGGGTGGTAAACCGGGTCAAGGCTGGCTGTGGTGTGGCAGTAGACGTCTGGACGGAATCTTCCACCCAGCCGGGTGCAGGCAGCTGCCGGTGATGAAGGGAGGGGAGCAGGCGACTGTCGGCCATCCCCCGCCCAGCCGGTCACAGAGAGATGTGAGAAGGCAGGGGTCTGAGGCAGGGGGCAAGAAGCCTGAGCAGCTCTGCCATCCCCCACCCAGCCAGGTGCAGGGGGATGCGGGATGGTAGGTGTCAGCGGCAGGGGGTGAGCGGCATGTGCCGACCTGCCATCCCCCACCCGGCTGGGTGCAGGGGGATGTAGGAAGGCAGGGGTCAGTGGAAAAGGGTGAGTGGCCTGTGCAGCTCCACCATCCCCCACCCAGCACGGTGTAGGGGGGGATGTGGATGCAAAGGGGACATTGCAGAGGCTGTGAGGACTGTAGCCAAATTTGAATCTCCCACCCAGCTGGGTGCAGAGAGAGATGCCGTCTGGGACATTCCAGCTGAATCATGCAGCGTGGAGGAGGGAGGAGGATGGGTGGCCAGTGCCGCAGCTCCGTGCTGGCGTGCACGGCATCTGGCACCGCAGGACAATCTACATGCAGCCCCCCGCTCTGCCAAGCGCCAGCGGAGCGGTGTGGGGACCAGGGACGGCAACTGCCTGTGACTGCGGGGGGTGAGAGGCGGGGAGCACCGCAGTTCCCATCCGCGCTGACGAGTGCCCGCTAGCGGGGGGGCAGCCGGCGGTGCCCGAGCAGACCGCCAGAGGACTCTGGGGCTCCTGGAGCAGGCCGGGCGAGAGGAGTCCCAGCCCGTGGAGCGGACGGATGGGGGGGAACACGCCGGGGGGGAACTCCGCCAGCGGGGAGCAGCAGGGCGAGGCAGAGGGGGGGAGAGCAGGGGCCCATGACAACCGGAGCTCCAGAGGAAGATGGGGGTGGATGGCAAGTAGAAAGGCCTGAAGGGACTGGGGCTAAGGCGGGAAGGCAGATGGGTACGTCTCCTGGCCCTAGAAGCCTGAGGCCCCGCAGGTGGCAGTGGAACTGGGGGAGGGGGGCATCTCAGGGGTAAGGAGGGAGAACAACTAGTCAGCCTGGCCATGGAGAGCCAGCTTGTGGCCCCTGGCCAGCAAGAGTTCAGTGTCCATGGCAGAGATGCAGGGTCCACAGCAGCTCTTCCATCTGATTCCAAAAGACCCAGAATTCCCTGGGGCACACATTCCCTGAGCTCAGGCCCATCCCATCCTCCATGTTTCTACCAATCATTACCCTTGTCCGACACCTGACCATGCCCCCATCAGTCAAGGCTCTCTTTCCCTAGGGAGGGGGCTCAAGAGGCCTTCAGTTGAATTGAACAAAGTTCGGATAAAGTTCAAAATATACCTTTCCAATACCGAAATTTAGGTTTAGGACAGTGTCATAACATATGAATTAACGTGCCCGTATGCATATTACAGCGAGGGCAATTAGGTAAAGGTCGATGACCCCAATAGAACAATTTAGGGATATATAACTGTGTCAGCTTTTGTGAGGAGGAAATTGAAACTTCTGGAAGGAGCTTTAATGCCGCTATCCACTGGTCCTCGTCTAAATTGCCTATGCATTACTTAAATAAAGCCGATTTTTAAGGATTTTACACTATTGGATGTTTATCTTGATATTGACACATCCCATTGGACATCTTGCTTCGGGACTGGAGGAGTACCACTCAGAGGTGCTCAGAGGTGCCTGCTGGATGATTACTCTTGTTATTTGATGTGGAGCAGCAAGCGTAGATGGAACATATAAGATACACAAGCCTTATTTGACCCCCCGTAATAGGTGGCCAATACACTCTGGTAAGAGTACATCCTTTATTATGGTGGTGGTTAGGGATGAGCTTCGTGTTCGAGTCGAACCCATGTTTGACTCGAACATCGGCTGTTCGGTCGTTTGCCGAATTGCGAACGATATGGGCCGTTCGCGCCAAATTCGTGTGGCGCGTCACGGCCCATAATTCACTGCGGCATCGCAGTGCATTGCTTGCTGATGATTGGCCAAGCATGCACTATGACCCGCATGCTTGGCCAATCACAGCGCTGCCTTAACAGAGAGCCGTAATTGGCCAAAGCCAAGGAGGCTTTGGCCAATTATGGCTCAGGGGATTTAGTACACGCCCCACACTATATAAGGCCGCCTGCACGGCGGCCCTGTGCAGTGTGTTCCGGTGTGCTGAGAAATAGAGAGAGAGAGAGACAGTGCCATTTCATTTGAGTTAGCTAGATTAGGCAGGACAGTCAGTCAGTTAGCTGCACTTAAAGTGTATTGTGTATATATATGCATCCCAGGTGTTGCATATATATATATATATATACACTGTATTCAGTTTAGCTAGATCCGTTCCTGTTATCTTCTAGACTATTTACATTTAGTGCAGTGCGTCCTGCTCACAGTGTTCAGCTAGATCCGTTCCTGTTATCTTCCTACTGACAGGCAGGCTTGTCTTGTTACAGTATTTTGAAGAAAATTACTGGTGTTCTTTTGATCCTATTAGTACCACAGTCAGGCAGCTAGACTATTTACATTTAGTGCAGTGCGTCCTGCTCACAGTGTTCAGCTAGATCCGTTCCTGTTATCTTCCTACTGACAGGCAGGCTTGTCTTGTTACAGTATATAAAGCTACCTGAAGAAAATTACTGGTGTTCTTTTGATCCTATTAGTACCACAGTCAGACAGCTAGACTATTTACATTTAGTGCAGTGCGTCCTGCTCACAGTGTTCAGCTAGATCCGTTCCTGTTATCTTCCTACTGACAGGCAGGCTTGTCTTGTTACAGTATATAAAGCTACCTGAAGAAAATTACTGGTGTTCTTTTGATCCTATTAGTACCACAGTCAGGCAGCTAGACTATTTACATTTAGTGCAGTGCGTCCTGCTCACAGTGTTCAGCTAGATCGGTTCCTGTTATCTTCTTACTGACAGGCAGGCTTGTCTTGTTACAGTATTTTGAAGAAAATTACTGGTGTTCTTTCGATCCTATTAGTACCACAGTCAGGCAGCTAGACTATTTACATTTAGTGCAGTGCGTCCTGCTCACAGTGTTCAGCTAGATCCGTTCCTGTTATCTTCCTACTGACAGGCAGGCTTGTCTTGTTACAGTATATAAAGCTACCTGAAGAAAATTACTGGTGTTCTTTTGATCCTATTAGTACCACAGTCAGGCAGCTAGACTATTTACATTTAGTGCAGTGTGTCCTGCTCACAGTGTTCTGCTAAACCTACAAGTTAGTGGGGTGCGTCCTGCTCACAGTGTTCAGCTAAACCTACAAGTTAGTGGGGTGCGTCCACCTCACAGTGTTCAGCTAAACCTACAAGCTAGTGGGGTGCGTCCACCTCACAGTGTTCAGCTAAACCTACAAGCTAGTGGGGTGCGTCCTGCTCACAGTGTTCAGCTAGATCCGTTTCTGTTATCTTCTTACTGACAGGCAGGCTTGTCTTGTTACAGTAAATACAGCTACCTGAAGAAAATTGCTGGTATTTTTTTGATCCTATTAGTACCACAGTCAGGCAGCTAGACTATTTACAGTTAGTGCAGTGCGTCCTGCTCACAGTGTTCAGCTAAACCTACAAGTTAGTGGGGTGCGTCCTGCTCACAGTGTTCAGCTAAAGCTACCTGTAGAAGGTTGGTGGTGTTCTCATACTACAGGCAGGCAGTTGATTTTGCTAGCTGCAGTATCAGTACATATATATATATATATATATATATATATATATATATATATATATATATCCCAGCTTAGTGCAGCTACAGGCCATTAGTATGTCTGGAAGGCCAAGAAGGAGAGGCAGACAGTCACAAGCCAATAAGAGAGGGCAAGCAGGCTCTGTGTCTAGTGCTGGTCGTGGAGACGGTGCATCCTCATCAGCACGTGGCCATGGGACACGTTTGGCCTTTTTTTCGGCAGCTGGCCATGTTGAGCCGCAACATGCGGAAGACTTGGTCGAGTGGATGACCAAGCCGTCCTCATCCTCCTCATGCTCTCTCACCCATGCCCAGGGTACTTTGTCTGGCAAAGCAGTGGCCTCTTCCCTCGGCTTAATGTCATCAGTGACTCCTTCCCTAGCCCCACCATGTCCTCCTGAGGAGTCCCTCGAACTGTTTGACCACAGTGTTGGGTACATGCTCCAGGAGGATGCCCAGCGTTTGGAAGGCTCTGATGATGATACTGAGCTCGATGAAGGCAGTAACATGAGCACGGAGAGAGGGGGTGCCCAAGAAGGACAGCAATCTGGCAGTCATGCTCCCCCTGCTGCAGCAAACTGCCAGGTTTGCTCCAGTGATGAGGAGGGAGGGGATGATGAGGTCACTGACTCCTATCAGGCACGTGGGTGCCTGATAGGAGAGAGGAGGAGGAGGAGGAGGCGGCACATCACCAACGAGGCAGGATGCCCTCCAGGGGCCAGCCTAAGGGCAGCACATTGACTGCATCACACCCCAAAGCTCCACATGTGCAGGGCGCTGCAGTCTCTGCGCGTTATTCAAAAAGTTCTTTGGTGTGGGCCTTTTTTGAGACGAGTGCATCAGATCGCACCGCTGCTATTTGCAACATATGTCTCAAGCGTATCTCACGTGGCCAAAACATCTCCCGCTTGGGTACCACATGCTTGACCAGACATATGTTGACCTGCCATGCAGTTCGTGGCAAGCGTATCTAAAAGACCCACACCAAAGAACAAAGAGGACCTCTCCTTGCTCCTCATCAGCTGAGATTTCCAACCCCACTAGACCTTCAGTGCTCTCTGAGACCTGCACTGAGAGGAATGAAGGTGTAGAATTAGGTGTGTCACAGCCAAGTACTTGTGGGCAATCTGCTTTTGGTACACCGACGTCAGATTGTACCAGGCAAATTTCCCTGCCCCAGCTGCTGCACCGCCGAAAGAAGTTTGCTCCCAGCCATCCACATGCCCAGCGGTTGAATGCTAGCTTGGCAAAATTGCTAGCACTTCAACTGCTGCCTTTTCAGTTGGTAGACTCTGCCCCCTTCCGTGAGTTTGTGGAATGTGCGGTTCCTCAGTGGCAGGTACCCAAACGCCACTTTTTCTCACGGAAGGCGATTCCAGCTCTCTACCAGCATGTGTAAGGCAATGTCCATGCCTCGCTGGACAGGGCGGTCAGCGGTAAGGTGCATATTACCGCTGACTCATGGTCCAACAGGCATGGACAGGGACGTTACCTAAGTTTCACGGCGCATTGGGTGACTCTGCTGGCAGCTGGGAAGGATGCAGGACAAGGTGCAGTAGTGTTGGAGGTTGTTCCGCCACCACGCCTCCAAAATGCTAATGACTGTGACACACCTCTCTCCTCCACCCCCTCCTCTTCTTCTTCCTCCATGGCCTCTTCCTCGGAACCAGCGGTGCTCCGTAGTCATTCAAGGGGCTACGCAAGTACGCAGGCCAAAAGATGCCATGCGGTGCTTGAGCTGGTGTGCTTGGGGGACAGGAGCCACACTGGGGCAGAGGTTCTGTCAGCTCTGCAGGGGCAGATTCAGAGGTGGTTGACGCCACGCCAACTTAAGGCAGGAATGGTGGTTTGTGACAATGGCACCAACCTCCTCTCTGCCCTCCGACAGGGACAAATGACCCATGTACCCTGTTTGGCTCACGTCCTTAACTTGGTGGTGCAGCGGTTCTTGGGCAGTTACCCGGGCTTACAGGATGTCCTGAGGCAGGCCAGGAAAGTCTGTGTGCATTTCCGCCGGTCATATAATGCCAGTGCTCGGCTGACGGACCTCCAAAAGGAGTTTAACCTGCCCAAGAACCGCCTAATCTGTGACATGCCCACCAGGTGGAACTCAACGTTGGCCATGCTGCAGCGGCTGCACACGCAGCAGAGGGCCATCAATGAGTACCTGTGCGACTATGGCACCAGGACAGGGTCAGGGGAGCTTGGTTTTTTTTCCCCACGCCAGTGGGCCATGATCAGGGATGCATGCACTGTCCTGTCACCATTTGAGGAGGCCACGAGGATGGTGAGCAGTGACAGTGCATGCATCAGTTGCACTGTCCCCCTTGTCCACCTGTTGGAGCACACGCTGCGTGGAATAATGGACAGGGCACTTGAGGCAGAACAGAGGCAGGAAGAGGAGGACTTCCTTAGCTCTCAAGGCCCCCTTTATCCAGACAGTGTTCCTGCGTGCCCGCCGATCACACAGGAAGAGGACGAGGAGGAGGAGGAGGAGGAAGATTGTGTCAGTATGGAGGTGGAGCCTGGCACTCAGCATCAGCAGCAGTCTTTAAGGGATCAGTCCCAAGAAACACATGGACTTGTACGTGGCTGGGAGGAGGTGGCTGCGGACCATGTCGTCCTTAGTGACCCAGAGGACTCCGGACCGAATGCCTCAGCAAACCTACGCTGCATGGCCTCCCTGATCCTGCAAAGACTGCGTAAGGATCCTCGTCATCAACCCTCCTTGATCCACATTACAAGGGTAAGGTTGGGGACCTTATCTTGCCATCGCAGAGAATGAAACATCTTCGGGAGGCCTTGCAGAAAGGTCTGTGCAACGCGTTTCCAGAGACTGGGAGGTTAAAAACTCCTGTTTCTGGACAACGTGTTGCTGAGGCTTCGGTCAGTCAAAGAAGGAGCGGTGGAGAAGGTGGCCGTCTGACCGATGCGTTCAGACAATTTTTTGGTCCGCAGCCCCAAGGTATGATCAGTTCCAGCAACCATCGCCAGCGTCTGTTTTACATGGTGCAGGAATACCTAGGGGCAAGATCAGACTTGGACACCTTTCCCACCGAAAATCCTCTGGGTTACTGGGTCTTGAGGATGGATCACTGGCCAGAGCTTGCGCAGTATGCAATTGAGCTACTGGCCTGTCCTGCATCCAGCGTTCTTTCGGAACGCACATTCAGTGCTACTGGAGGCATGGTAACCGATCACAGGGTGCGTCTGTCCACTGACTCGGTCGATCGACTGACCTTCATAAAAATGAATCAGTCTTGGATCACCACCAGCTACCAAGCACCTGATGCTGATGTAACCGAATAAGTTTTTTTGAAATCTCAGATCCCTTCAAAGACTGCCTATGCTGATGCTGAGTGACTATCCCTGAGTAATTATCCTCTTCCTCCTCAATCATCACGCTGATAGCTTGTAAGAACATTTTTGGTTCTGGGCGCCACCACCAGTGCCTAAGGCACAATTTTTCAGCCCCTGTTTAACAGGGGCGTGTAATTACAATTTTTGATGTAATACTTTGCAGCAGGGCTCGTTCCTGCATTCCAACTAGAGTGTCTGTGAGGGGTTGCAGTGTTGTGGCACCAGCACCAGTGCCTAAGGCCCATTTTTTCTGCCCCTGTATAACAGGGGCGTGTAATTACAATTTTTGATGCAATACTTTGCAGCAGGGCTCGTTCCTGCGTTCCAACTAGAGTGTCTGTGAGGGGTTGCAGTGTTGTGGCACCAGCACCAGTGCCTAAGGCCCATTTTTTCTGCCCCTGTTTAACAGGGGCGTGTAATTACAATTTTTGATGCAATACTTTGCAGCAGGGCTCGTTCCTGCGTTCCCACTAGAGTGTCTGTGAGGGGTTGCAGTGTTGTGGCACCAGCACCAGTGCCTAAGGCCCAATTTTTCAGCCCTTGTTTAACAGGGGCGTGTAATTACAATTTTTGATGCAATACTTTGCAGCAGGGCTCGTTCCTGCGTTCCAACTAGAGTGTCTGTGAGGGGTTGCAGTGTTGTGGCACCAGCACCAGTGCCTAAGGCCTAATTTTTCAGCTCCTGTTCAACAGGGGCATGTAATTACAATTCTTGATCTAATATTTCACAGCAGGGCCCTGTGAGGGCTTACAGTGTTGGGGCCACAGCAACACCTAAGGCCCAAATTTCTGCTGAGTATATAGGGCAGGACCCTACTTTCAAACAACTAACTTACAAATGACTCCTACTTGCAAATGGAAGGAGACAACAGGAAGTGAGATGAAATCTACCCCTAGGAAGGGAAATTCTCTCCTGTAAGAGTTAATATGGGAAAAACATTTCTCCTTTCCACTGATGCTTTCCAATCCTTGTTCCACAAAAAAACCCAAATTTTCAAAAAACATTTTTCATTGGGACAAAAAGTGAGGTGAAATCTTCTGAAGAGGAGGAAAGACAGCAAAACAAATGTCACAGGGGTGATAACCCTTCCCTATGTTTTCCAAAAAGCTTAAAAAAGATTTTTTGGCTGGAGCTAAACACGTTAAAAATGTACCCGTTCAAAATTACAAAGAGATTCTACTTAAAAACAAACCTACAGTCCCTGTCTTGTTTGCACCGCCTGTATACTGCTGTTCAGAGTATATAGGGCCTGGTGGCCCCACACCTTTCCTTATTTTAATTTGGGTGCGGGGTTCCCCTTAATATCCATACAAGACCCAAAGGGCCTGGTAATGGACTGGGGGGTACCCATGCCGTTTGTCTCACTGATTTTCATCCATATTGCCAGGACCCGACATTACATTAAACCCGCAAGCAGTTTTAAATGAGATTTTTCCTTTAAAAATGACATTTGGTGCAGGGACTGTTCTAAACATGGGAAACACGCGTCACTTTACAGGCATACTATAGACACCCCTCAGGTACGATATTTAAAGGAATATTTCACTTTTTTTTTTTTTTACTTTAAGCATCATTAAAATCACTGCTCCCGAAAAAACGGCCGTTTTTAAAAGTTTTTTTTGCATTGATACATGTCCCCTGGGGTAGGACCCGGGTCCCCAAACCCTTTTTAGGACAATACCATGCAAATTAGCCTTTAAAATGAGCACTTTTGATTTTGAACGTTCGAGTCCCATAGACGTCAATGGGGTTCTAACGTTCGTGCAAACTTTCGGTCCGTTTGCAGGTTCTGGTGCGAACCGAACCGGGGGGTGTTCGGCTCATCCCTAGTGGTGGTTATCACAAGGTGGAGGAGTTGAATGAATAATCGTTCGTGTACTTTTTATCAAAGTAAAGGCATTACACTGATGTCAGTTGGAAGACATACGGACTCATTGTTTTATAATTATATGTATATTTATATTTTTGTTTAGCGCAACACTTTTGCTATACATTCATTATTTATGTGATCATATCTCACATCAGTGGTGCTGCTATACACATGTTTAATGCGTTTACACAAGGGCAGTTTACTTTCATTTTTATATAAAAATGTAAAATTTTATAAGATGGTTACCAAAACCAAATCTTCATGATATCTGCCAAAGAGAGTTCCATTCTATACTATCAAAAGCCTTAGAGGCATCTAAGGAGAGAATTGCCCTGTTGCCCAAATTAATGACTGGAGTTTGCAAGTTAAGAAACAAGCAGCGAATATTGGAGGCCAGGGATCTATTTGGTATAAAACCACATTGATCCAGATGGATCAGCTTTCCAATAAGAGTAGACAATCGATTAGCTAATACTTTAGCTAAAATGTTCACATCAGCCGTAAGTAATGAAATCGGGTGATATGATTCTGGCTAAAAGTGATAAGATATTGATTTTAATAGCATACAATTTACCAATGTAAATAGTTTGAAGAAGCACTGAGGTCAGTGTGAAATGCACGCGTTACCTCCTGGGTGAGTTCGGACACTCTGTCTTTGTTGGCTGTCATTTGCTATTTTTGGAATAAAATCATTGGAATGTTCCTGTGGTGTGCAGCTGTTCTTTTCTTCCTATACAATTTACCAAACCAAGGAGGCAGAGACGTGAGCCATCGATCCATATCTGCTATTAGCTGCTTATGGATGGGAGGATAATTCTTTTAGTAAATAGTTGACAGGGAAGGGGTCAGGTGGATGCCTAAATAGGGCAGAGAGTCAGATTGTCAGTTTTTCTGCACAGTCTGGACCGTCTGATCATCTAGAGCAGTGGTTCTCAACTCCAGTCCTCGGGACCCACCAACAGGCCAGATTTTAAGTATTACCTTGGGGAGTTGCAGACTAGAATACTGCAATCACTGAGCAGCAAGTGATATCACCTGTGATGTATTTCAGCTATCTTGCAAACCTGGCCTGTTGGTGGGTCCTGAGGACTGGAGTTGAGAACCACTGATCTAGAGCCTGGGATTTCGCATGATTCACCCTCAGTCTTGACACCGCAGAGAATTGTGTTACGAGAGCTTGCAGATTGAGAATAGTGATAATCTGTGAAGTTTTTAGCAGCAAGATATCGTCAATCAGCTTCTATCTTTAATTTTTAAAGCTTAAAACTGAACTAAACCCACTCTTTTAACAGTTTTCCAACCTTTTCTGCAAAATTTGAAATGCCCAGTTTAAACCCATCTAAAAGCAAAAGGAGGACACATCCAAGGGCCGACTTACTGAACGGGCACCACTGGGCACTGCCCGGGGGCCCCATGTGCACATGGGGCCCCATCAGGGCCGCTTCTGTCACAACCTTGCAGGATGTGGCAGAGCTGAGCTGGAAGGACTGCAGTGTATGGTCTCTGCAGTATGGACAAGTGACTGTGACAACTATCAGCGCCAGGGCTGCCTGGTTCGGGAGTCGGGGGGGCCACTTTTTTCTGCCTGCGGGGCCGGCTGTCACTTCTCTCTCCTCTCCTTCACTCTTCTCTGAGTGAACTGAATATTGGCAGCTCTGCCTCCATGATCTCCACAGCAGCAGGTTGGGTGAAAAGTGAACTGCTGCTTTTGCAGCTGCCTGTGCCGATCCTGCACTGTCACTCATCATTCTCACAGGAGGATTCACAGTGAACAGCACAAGACCTTAGTGTGCTGAAGACCCCTGTAAACTGACCAATCCCTGATTCCCTGCTGTGCCAGGGCTAGCAACCCCACCACACAAGTCCACTGTCCAGACACCCCCCTCAACAAATGTCCTTCTCTGCTGCTCTGAGCCAGTTCACACTATGCGGTGTGGGAACTGCATGTGAGTTTGAACAGGAATTGCACCGCATTCCTTTTCAAATCACATGTGATTCTTCAGCAGTGCAAATTGAGCCATTCATTCTGTATGGCTCAAATTGCACCAAATCTACACCAAAGTGTAGCAGGACCCTTATTTTTTTTTTTTGGCCAAACCGGAATCAGATCGGATGGGTGTTCACACCCATGCAATCCAATTCTGCAAATCACACTGTGTTTTGCGAACCAATTTCAGGGTGTCCTTACCTTAACATACACACTTGCAGTGGTTCGCATGGACGCTGTGTGATTTGGATGTGGTGCGGAATATGCACAGAATTTGTTGCGAATTCACAGAGCAAAAGTGTGGACCGGCACTTAGTCTCTTATGCCGCGTACACGCGACCGGTTTTGCCATCGGAATAAACTCCGACGGAACTCCGATGGAATTCCATTCAAGCAGTCTTGCCTACACACGGCCAACCCAAAGTCCGACCAAAGTCCGACCGTCCAGAACGCGGTGACGTACAGTACGTACGATGGGACTAGAAAACGGAAGTTCAATAGCCAGTAGCCAATAGCTTCCGCCTCGTACTTGCTTCAGAGCATGCGTCGTTTTTGGTCCGTCGGAACAGCATACAGACGAGTGGTTTTCCCAATAGTAATTAGTTCCGTTGGAAATATTTAGAACATGTTCTATTTCTAGGTCCGTCAGATTTTTTGAAAAGAACAGTCCGATGAGGCACACACACGATCGGAATAGACGATGAAAGGCTTCAGTCTGACTTTTTCTGTCGGACATTCCGCTCATGTGTACGCGGCTTTACTGTAAAAAACTGCCGCACATGGATTGCTTTTCAGAGGTATTAGACAGGCGGTGAGGAGGTGATATATTGCTTCCTCACCATCCATTTTAACTCCCTAAATGCTGCATCACCCTCACCACAACTATATGCATTGCACATGGTTGTGGGAAAGTTGCAGCACAGACTCTTATTTGATATGGTTGCATTTGGTAAGCAGTAGTGCCCACCAAATGCAACTGGTGATATAATTCATTCAGCAGTCAAGAATCAAAGCATTGTGGCTCCAGCATGTGTACACCCCCAGCTACTGCATTACAGCATGCTGTGCTTTCTTTTTTAACCGCTTACCAATCGTATACTGTATATATACGGTGGCAGAGCAGCTCTTCTTTACAACTTTACATACCTAGTACATGATCCTGCACTTCCAGGTCTGGTGCGTGCACGCACGCCACTGGCAATCCAGACCCACTGTGATTGGACACAGCGGGAGCCAATCAGCAGACCTGGCGGACTCAATGTCCGCCAGCACCTGCCGATCATTCGGGACACAAGCAAAAGGGCAGTCTGCCTATGTAAACAAGGCAGAATGCCGTTCTGTCAGTAGGGAAGGTATTGATCCTGTGTTTCTGCAAAGCAAAAGCTTCTCCCCCACAGTAACCAAGCACAGGCTAGGCACGCAGTTAGCAAACACCCCCTAGACACACAGTTAACCCCCAGGTGTCATTAGTACAATGACAGTTCATGTTTTTAGCATTGATCACTGTATTGGTGTCACTGGTCCCCAAAAAGTGTCACTTAGTGTCCGATTTGTCCGCCGCAATATCGCAGTCTTGCTATAAGCCACTGATCATCGCCTTTACTAGTAAAAAAAAAAATCTATAAATCTATCCCACAGTTTGTAGACGCTAAAACTTTTGCGCAAACCAATCAATATACGCTTATTGGGATTTTTTTTTTAACCAAAAATATGTAATAGAATACGTAGTGGCCTAAATTGATGAAGAAATGTGATTTTTGACATTTTTTTATCGGAAATGTTTTATAGCAGAAAGTAAAAAATATTGCTTTTGTTTTTTTTTCAAAATTGTCGGGATTTTCTGTTTACAGGCAGTCCCTGGGTTACAAACAAGATAGGGACTGTAGGTTTGTTCTTAAGTTGAATCTGTTTGTAAGTCGGAACAGGTACATTTTTTAAGTGTAGCTCCAGCCAAAAAATGTTTACGTAGAGAAGGGCTATCACCCCTGTAACATTTGTTTTGCTGTCTGTGCCCCTGTCCAGAAGATTTCACCTCACTTTCTGTCCCAATCACAATTGGATTTTGAAAATTGTGGGTTGTTAGGGAAACTAGGATTGGTGATAAAGCATCAGTGGAGACACCTTTTTCCCAGGAGTGAATTTCCCTTCCTAGGGGTAGATTTCCTCTCACTTACTGTTGTCTCCCTCCATTTGTAAGTAGGAGTTGTTTGTAAGTCGGATGTTCGTAAGTAGGGGACTGCGTATAACAAAAAAATAAAAATCGCAGAGGTGATCAAATACCACCAAAAGAAAGCTCTATTTGTGGGGGGAAAAAAGGACATCGATTTTATTTGGGTACAGTGTCGCACGGCTGCGCAATTGTCACTTAAAATAATGCAGTGCCTTGTATCCAAAAATTGCCTGGTCATGAAGGGGTATAAACCTTCCGGAGGGCAAGTGGTTAAACAAACTTTATTGAAATGTCACACTGACATTTCATAAAGTTCAATTGGCCACAGTGCTGTGAACTGGACACGCCAGAGACCAGGCATTTTGCCTTGTCATGCGGTGGGACTATGTTGAAATACCCACCCAACACAGTCCCACCACATCTGGTGTAAAATAAACCTTAAAGTGGTGTTCCGGCCGAAATTATACTCTCTAAATAAAAATACCCCTATAATACACAAGCTTAATGTATTCTAGTAAAATTAGTCTGTAAACTAAGGTCTGTTTTGTTAGTTTATAGCAGTAGTTTGTTATTTTATAAACTTACAGCAGGCCACGGCCATCTTAAGTGTGGGCATCTAAAGCCCGACTGTGTTTCTTCCTGGATCTCATCCTTGCAGATCTTGCACATGCTCAGTGCAGCACAAGCAGTGTAAGAGGTTTCAGGTCAGGTTTCCATAGCAATGGCAGTGTCAGAGGAAGTTGCCGCCCCTTCCCAGAAGGCTTTGCAAACAGGAAATGATGCGATGGGCCACGGCCAGGGAGGATGAAGTGAAAAATGAATACAGCAGATATACAGTAGGTGCTGAGAAAAAAAATAAAAAAATATCCAATTTGTTTACAGTGCACAGTTTAGTGAGGGATGCTGAAGAGTTGTAAAAGTGGGTGGAACTCCACTTTAATTGCTTACTACCCACCTGCTGTAGTTTTCTTGAGGGTAAGCAGCCCAGGTAGGACAGACAATGTACTTGTACATCGCCACCTATCTTCCTGGTTGCCATGCCCACTGCCAACCCATGCTGTGATTGGACATAGCAGAAGTTAATCAACAGGTTTCACCCAATGTTTTTGAAGGAATCCTGCTGATCAGCTGTGTCCAATCACAGCACAGAGTTCTGTGTTAAAAAAAACACATATCTAACTCTGTACACAGAACAGCGATTTTGCTGTTTCTTCTTCCTGGAAAGCAGGGAGAAAAAACAGCCAGTTCTTTAACTAAAAGCAGCACATATTACACTTGCTAGGCACACAGTTAACCCCTATAGGTTAACCCCTTCCCAGCCATTGTCATTAGTACAGTGTCAGTGTATAGTACTGTATGACTTTTAGTGGGACTGTGATAGGGTACCAGGCAACCTGGCGCTAATAGACCCTAACAGGGAGTTACACTGACTAACTAACACTGAAATCACTAGTGACACAAATATAGTGATCAAATATAATACTTAATATGATATAAAACTTTTTATACTGTTTGTTCAAATTTATCAACTATTTATACTTTCATTCTTGAGAGTAGGTGCATAAATTGGGGAAAGCTTGTAAGGGCCCCAGTGCATTACTTTGCCCAGGGGCCCATGATGCTATTAACCACTTGAGCCCCGGACCATTATGCTGCCTAAGGACCAGAGGTCTTTTTCCAATTTGGCACTGCGTTGCTTTAACTGCTAATTGCGCGGTCATGCAATGCTGTACCCAAACGAAATTTGCGTCCTTTTCTTCCCACAAATAGAGCTTTCTTTTGATGGTATTTGATCACCTCTGCGGTTTTTATTTTTTGCGCTATAAACGGAAAAAGACCGAAAATTTTGAAAAAAAATGATATTTTCTACTTTTTGTTATAAAAAAAATCCAATAAACTAAATTTTAGTCATACATTTAGGCCAAAATGTATTCGGCCACATGTCTTTGGTAAAAAAAATGTCAATAAGCGTATATTTATTGGTTTGCGCAAAAGTTATAGCGTCTACAAACTAGGGTACATTTTCTGGAATTTACACAGCTTTTAGTTTATGACTGCCTATGTCATTTCTTGAGGTGCTAAAATGGAAGGGCAGTACAAAACCCCCCCAAATGACCCCATTTTGGAAAGTAGGCACCCCAAGGAAATTGCTGAGAGGCATGTTGAACCCATTGAATATTTATTTTTTTTGTCCCAAGTGATTGAAAAATGACAAAAAAAAAAAATATTTACAAAAAGTTGTCACTAAATGATATATTGCTCACACAGGCCATGGGCCTATGTGGAATTGCACCCCAAAATACATTTAGCTGCTTCTCCTGAGTATGGGGATACCACATGTGTGGGACTTTTTGGGAGCCTAGCCGCGTACGGGGCCCCGAAAACCAATCACCGCCTTCAGGATTTCTAAGGGTATAAATTTTTGCTTTCACTCTTCACTGCCTATCACAGTTTCGGAGGCCATGGAATGCCCAGGTGGCACAAAACCCCCCAAAATGACCCCATTTTGGAAAGTAGACACCCCAAGCTATTTGCTGAGAGGCATATTGAGTCCATGGAATATTTTATATTTTGACACAAGTTGCAGGAAAGTGACACTTTTTTTTTTTTTTTTTCATAAAGTTGTCACTAAATGATATATTGCTCACACAGGCCATGGGTATATGTGGAATTGCACCCCAAAATACATTTACCTGCTTCTCCTGAGTATGGGGATACCACATGTGTGGGACTTTTTGGGAGCCTAGCCGCGTACGGGACCCCGAAAACCAATCACTGCCTTCAGGATTTCTAAGGGTGAAAATTTTTGATTTCACTCTTTACTGCCTATCACAGTTTCGGAGGCCATGGAATGCCCAGGTGGCACAAACCCCCCCCAAATGACCCCATTTTGGAAAGTAGACACCCCAAGCTATTTGCTGAAAGGCATGGTGAGTATTTTGCAGCTCTCATTTGTTTTTGAAAATGAAGAAAGACAAGAAAAAACTTTTTTTTTTTCTTTTTTCAATTTTTAAAACTTTGTGACAAAAAGTGAGGTCTGCAAAATACTCACTATACCTCTCAGCAAATAGCTTGGGGTGTCTACTTTCCAAAATGGGGTCATTTGGGGGGGTTTTGTGCCACCTGGGCATTCCATGGCCTCCGAAACTGTGATAGGCAGTGAAGAGTGAAATCAAAAATTCACGCCCTTAGAAAGCCTGAAGGCGGTGCTTGGTTTTCGGGGTCCCGTACGCGGCTAGGCTCCCAAAAAGTCTCACACATGTGGTATCCCCGTGCTCAGGAGAAGCAGCAGAATGTATTTTGGGGTGTAATTTCACATATTCCCATGGCATGTTTGAGCAATATATCATTTAGTGACAACTTTGTGCAAAAAAAAAAAAAATTTGTCTCTTTCCCGCAACTTGTGTCGCAATATAAAATATTCCATGGACTCGACATGCCTCTCAGCAAATAGCTTGGGGTGTCTACTTTCCAAAATGGGGTCATTTGGGGGGGGTTTGAACTGTCCTGGCATTTTATGCACAACATTTAGAAGCTTAGGTCACACATCACCCACTCTTCTAACCACTTGAAGACAAAGCCCTTTCTGACACTTATTGTTTACATGAAAAAGTTTTTTTTTTTTTGCAAAAAAATTACTTTGAACCCCCAAACATTATATATTTTTTTAAAGCAAATGCCCTACAGATTAAAATAGTGGGTGTTTCATTTTTTTTTTCACACAGTAATTGCGCAGCGATTTTTCAAACGCATTTTTTGGGGAAAAAAACACACTTTTTTAAATTTTAATGCACTAAAACACGCTATATTGCCCAAATGTTTGATGAAATAAAAAAGATGATCTTAGGCCGAGTACATGGATACCAAACATGACATGCTTTAAAATTGCGCTGGCAACAAAATAAATACATGTTTAAAAGCCTTCAAAAGCCTTTACAGGTTACCACTTTAGATTTACAGAGGAGGTCTACTGGAAAAATTACTGCACTCGATCTGGCCTTCGCGGTGATACCTCACATGCATGGTGCAATTGCTGTTTACGTTTGACGACAGACCGCCGCTTGCGTTCGCCTTAGCGCGAGAGCAGGGGGCGACAGGGGTGGTTTTTTTTGTTTTTGTTTTTTTCTTTATTATTTTTTTGCTTTTTTAATCTTATTTTTAAACTGTTCCTTTCATATTTTTTTTTTTAATCATTTTTATTGTTATCTCGGGGAATGTAAATATCCCCTATGATAGCAATAGGTAGTGACAGGTACTCTTTTTTGAAAAAATTGTGGTCTATTAGACCCTAGATCTCTCCTCTGCTCTCAAAGCATCTGACCACACCAAGATCGGTGTGATAAAATGCTTCCCCAATTTCCCAATGGCGCTATTTACATCCGGCGAAATCTAAGTCATGAAATACTCGTAGCTTCCGGTTTCTTAGGCCATAGAGATGTTTGGAGCCACTCTGGTCTCTGATCAGCTCTATGGTCAGCTGGCTGAATCACCGGCTGCATTCTCAGGTTCCCTGTTGAGACAGGAGAGCCAGAGAAAAACACGGAAGACGGTGGGGGGGGGGGCATTCCCTCCCACGGCTTGTAAAAGCAGTCTAGAGGCTAATTAGCCGCTAGGATTGCTTTTACATGAAAGCCGACCGCTGGCTGAAAAGAATGATACCAAGATGATACCTAAACCTGCAGGCATCATTCTGGTATAACCACTCAAAGTCGTGAATGGCGTACCTGAAGACAAAAAAATGGTTAACAATGGTTAACAATAAAGCACAGTAAACAGTAAACAGTAAAGTGTAAATAATTACACACCTGAAAAACAAACATGATAAAACATAATAACAATAACAATAACAATAACAATAAAACATTGCAGAATAGAATACAGTAAAAAAGAGCAGAACAATAGAGAGAGAGAATAGAGAGAGAGAGAACAATAAAACAACAACTATTTTTTTTTATTTCATATTTTTTTTTTTTTTTACACTTTTTTTTGTAACTAACTTTTATAACGGTAACCGGTTCCAGGTTCGGGTCTCTCAAAATGCGATGGCATCTTGGGAGACCCTGTGAAAGTGTGCCTAGTCTGTGCAATGTTGTACCCTACGCTAATACTCAACTAGTGAATGGTAGCGTTCAAAACATTCACCAATGCAAAGACCAGGATTGTCAGGACAGGAGGGACAATAATAGCGGGTGTCATGCCTATATCCGCGCTTGCTGCAGACACTACCTCTTTTTTGGGGGGGTTCGTTGGGTAGGGGTACTCGGGAGGACATAAAAATGCCTCTCATGCAGCCGACTGCATTTGGTTGGGGATGTGAATGGGGGAAGTACGGGCGCTGCAGAAGCGGTGGGTTCCCAATTAGGATTGGCGAATGCAGCAGGAAGGGCATTATGGGCACGACGGGCCTGTGTTTGTCTTTTTGGTGGCAGCGGGACACTACTTGTGCTTGCCACCTCACCAGCTTGAACTGCACTTATGGGACTCGCCACGTCACCAAGTGTTACTGCAGTGCTGGTTTGACTACGACTGGGGTGTACTAGGCCGCTGGCGCTTGCCAGTTCACCAAAACGCTACCAAAAAACTGTTAGCGATCGCAGGGATCAGGCCTGACTCTGCGAACGCTGCAGTTATGCGTTTAGTGTTTTGTAAGTGACAGTGATCGATCGATACTGCACTTGGGTGGGCTGGGCCGGGCGGAGGGGCAAAACGCAGGTGCTAGCAGGTATCTGGGCTGATCCCGCTAACACTGCGTTTTTGGGAACCCTAAACTGCTGGTGACGCTAGTATAGATCTGATCGGATCAGATATTGATGCGATCAGATACTATACCACTAAGGGAGGTGTACGGTGCGTGCGTGGGTGTTAGCGGTACTGGCGCTAACCTGACGCTGCCTGGGGCTGGTGCTTGCCAGTTCACCAAAACGCTACAAAAAAAACTGTTAGCGATCGCAGGGATCAGGCCTGACTCTGCGAACGCTGCAGTTATGCGTTTAGTGTTTTGTAAGTGTCAGTGATCGATCGATACTGCACTTGGGTGGGCTGGGCTGGGCCGGGCAGAGGGGCAAAACACAGGTGCTAGCAGGTATCTGGGCTGATCCCGCTAACACTGCGTTTTTGGGAACCCTAAACTGCTGGTGACGCTAGTATAGATCTGATCGGATCAGATATTGATCCGTTCAGATACTATACCACTAAGGGAGGTGTACGGTGCGTGCGTGGGTGTTAGCGGTGCTGGCGCTAACCTGATGCTGCCTGGGGCTGGTGCTTGCCAGTTCACCAAAATGCTACCAAAAAAACTGTTAGCAATCGCAGGGATCAGGCCTGACTCTGCGAACGCTGCAGTTATGCGTTTAGTGTTTTGTAAGTGACAGTGATCGATCGATACTGCACTTGGGTGGGCTGGGCTGGGCGGAGGGGCAAAACGCAGGTGCTAGCGGGTATCTGGGCTGATCCCGCTAACACTGCGTTTTTGGGAACCCTAAACTGCTGGGGACGCTAGTATAGATCTGATCGGATCAGATATTGATCCGATCAGATACTATACCACTAAGGGAGGCGCATGCTGCGTGCGTGGGTGTTAGCGGTACTGGCGCTAATCTGACGCTGCCTGGGGCGACGCATATCACCGCCGGGCGATCGGGGGGCTAAACCTTTATTCGGTAATAAACGGCGGGTGCCCTGACACTATAAAAAATAAACGAACTAACCAGCGTCAACCGTAACGGTTATACGGTGATCAGTGGTGAAAGGGTTAACTAGGGGGCAATCAAGGGGTTAAAACATTTATTAGGTAGTATATGGGGGTCCCTGACGCTATAAAACGCTGACGGCGAACCTAAATATTTACCTCACTAACTAGCGTCACCAACGACACTAATACAGCGATCAGAAAAATGATCGCTTAGCGACACTGGTGACAGGGGGTGATCAAGGGGTTAAAACTTTATTAGGGGGGGTTAGGGGGGTACCCTAGACCTACAGGGGGGTAACAGTAACTGTGCTAACACAGTAACTGTCACAAACTGACACAGCAGTAATCAGAAAAAAAAAAAAAAAACTGCTGGTGTCAGTTTGTGACAGGGGGGGGGGGGGGTGATTAGGGGGGGATCGGGGGGCGATCGGGGGGGGGATCGGGGTGTAATGTGTGCCTGGCATGTTCTACTGTGTGTGTGTGTGTTGGTGCACTCACTCACATGTCGTCTCTCCTCGGGCCGGAACGGAAACTACCGACCCGAGGGGAGATGACATCACTTCCTTTGCTGCTGTTTAGCATACAGCAGCAAAGGAGTGTTCCCATTGGCCGGCGGCGATCGCGAGGGGGGGGCCACGAACGGATGGCCTCCCCCTCGTCTCTGATCGCCGGGGGACAGAACGGGACCGCCTCGGGCGGCGGGGGGGGGGTCCGATCGGACCCCCCACCCGCGGGAGGCAAATCACGTACATGTACGTGATTTTGCCTGCCCGTGCCGCCTTGCCGACGTACATCGGCGTGAGGCGGTCCTTAAGTGGTTAAGATGGCCCTGACACATATCTTAGGCTACTTTCACACTAAAGGCGTTTTTCAGGTATTTTAGCTCTGAAAATAGCGCCTGTAAAGCGCCTAAAAACTGCCTCCCATGCCAACCCAGTGTGAAAGCTCGAGTGCTTTCACATTGAGGCGGTGCGCTTGCGGGACGGGAAAAAAAGTCCTGCAAGCAGCGTCTTTGGGGCGGTGTAGGAGTACTGTATACAGCACACTTACACCACCCTTGCCCATTGGAACGCATGGGCAGCGATTCCAAAGTGCCTGAAAAGCTTTTCGGAAGCGCCACAGAACAGGCGGTTTTAACCCTTTCTTCTGCCGCTAGTGGCGGTTATAAGTGCCCTGCTAACGGCGAAAAGCTTCACTAAAACGGCAGTAATGCTCCACTAAAACGCGGCCCCAGTGTGAAAGTAGCCTTAAGCATGGCAGCCCGTCCATGGTCAAATAATTGTATCTGAGGTATACAACATTTCTGTGGAAATCAACCATTTAGGGCTCCTGGTGCACACTGAAGTCACTCTGAGAAGCAAATTGAATGCATAGTTGGCAACAGTCCTGAATCACCTGGGACACTCACAAATTCTTAACAGCTGTCATGATATTTCCTTATCCCAAATATCACCATCTGTCATAGACAGCTGTGAACTGTGCATTAAAATCATGGGGCAAAACGCAGGGCTGGCTGTACCGAGAACAAATATCAGATGATGCAGCACACACTAATGGGGACACAGATCGGATGCCTCCCCCAGCCCTACTTTCACCCCCAGCAGCAGCTGAGTGGTTTAGGCAGCTCAGTTATTCAGGACTCTCACTCACCAATGTGAGGAGGTCAGGTGGAGCTTGCCTCTCAGTGATTGGGTGGGACTCGGAGAGGGATTGTGGCCAGCCCCGGAGGGGTGATGATGAATATGCCAGCCCGCCTTGAGCCCTGAAGTGCGACACATGTGTGAGGCTGGAGTGCCCCTGAGCAGAGGTATGTTTAGTGCTGCAATCTGGACTCTCTCTGTATCTCCATCTCAGGGGGAAGATCACGACGGCTGGGGCCTCTCTGTGTTTTTTTGGG
The DNA here is from genome assembly GCA_037952925.1 of Lithobates clamitans. Taxonomy (NCBI): domain Eukaryota; kingdom Metazoa; phylum Chordata; class Amphibia; order Anura; family Ranidae; genus Lithobates; species Lithobates clamitans. Next base: position 2,845,767 of record JBBGZY010000675.1, read on the forward strand.
GGTGAGAGCGAGCAGATCCCACCCTACTAAACTCATGGGGATTGCTGTAAGTCTCGTAGTGGGGATGGCTGTGCAATGGAATTGCACAGAGTGGCCACAAACCCTCTTCTCGGGTTTCTGACACCGGCGCTGGCCCCTCCTCTCTGTACAGTGCCTCCATGGGAAGCTGCTTCCCATGGGGGCACTCGTGCGTGCTCGCTCCCAAGCCCCACTCTCTGTGTCTCTGGCTTTGATTGACAGCACTGGGAGCCAATGCCCCAGCAAAGCCAGAGAGACCTGGATGTGGGGAGAGAAAAGAGCTGCAGACGTGTACAGCGCTGGATCGAATGAGGGCTCAGGTAAGTAAAAAGGGGGGTGAGGGGGGATGCTGATGCCTAAACATTTTTTACTTTACTACAAGGAATGCATTAAGGCAAGAAAATGTTTAGGCTTTAGAACCACTTTAAAATTTTGTTTAAAAAATTAATTTAATGCACGAGATAAGCCATTTACAATGTTACAATATTAAGTATTGCTCAATTTAGGGCTGCTTCCAACCAGATGCAATTCAGTTTTTTTTTTTTTTTCTGCATCAAAAACACATAGACAATAGATTATATGGGTTCCATTGGTCTAGTTCACACCAGTGCAGTCAGTTCCAGTGTGTTCCAATGCAGAAAAAAAAGTAGAACATGCTGCATTTTTTTCTGCACAGAACTGTACTGGCAAAATGCATCAAAAACACCCTAGAACACATCAAAAATGCACTACAGCAAACAAAACATCTCACATAAAAAAAAACAGGACACTTTAAAAAAAAAGAGGGGAAAAATGCATTGAAAATGTGCATTCGGACTGTGTTTCTGTGGTGTGAACTGGCCCATAAAGTAGACTTAGATAGTCAAACTTTACTAAGTGTTCAAAATACTAGGAAGATATTTGTGCACTTGCTTCATTTTGAATTGAATCTACACGTGCAGACCTTTCATCAGAACTAATAAAAGGACTACAAATGGTTGTTCTCCAAAAGGCAGAATATTTGATTTTCTGGTTAAATAATTCTGAATGGTTTGCACAGCTATTCTTCAATATCCTAGGACATTGCTGATTCATATGCTATGAAGGATTATAGAAACTAAATATAAAGAAGAATTATAGCAAATAGAAAGGATTACATAACCTGAATGTAAAGAAGATTATATCAAAGAGACATAGAGTATATGCATTTGTAACGCTTAAACCCTTGAACTATGCGGTAGGGAAATAAATACCAAGAGGCACTGGGAACTAAAGGTCCGTTGGTCTCTCTAAACTCCTCCTACTGGCTAGTGTATTGGTAATTGTTGGGGCCCATAGTTGCGGCATTAGAGCACTCAGACTTGAGTAGATCCCACAATACCAGGCGTGTTAGCCAAGCTGTATTCTAAAATAGGTGACACTGTCCCTTTTAAGAGATGCTTGTAGGAAGGGCAATCATGGGAGGACGTCCATAGACACCCTCCCGGCAATGTAAGCCTGCACTGTAGCCGTCTTTCGGCTGTAGTGTGGGCAGGAGGTGGTTAACGTGATTGTAAACTCTAATGCCCCGTACACACGGTCGGACATTGATCGGACATTCCGACAACAAAATCCTAGGATTTTTTCCGACGGATGTTGGCTCAAACTTGTCTTGCATACACACGGTCACACAAAGTTGTCGGAAAATCCGATCATTCTAAACGCGGTGACGTAAAACACGTACATCGGGACTATAAACGGGGCAGTAGCCAATAGCTTTCATCCCTTTGTTTATTCTGAGCATGCATGGCACTTTGTGCGTCGGATTTGTGTACACACGATCGAAAATTCCGACAACGGATTTTGTTGTCGGAAAATTTTATAGCCTGCCCTCAAACTTTGTGTGTCGGAAAATCCGAAGGAAAATGTGTGATGGAGCCTACACACGGTCGGAATTTCCGACAACAAGGTCCTATCACACATTTTCTGTCGGAAAATCGGACCGTGTGCACGGGGCATTACATGTATACAGTGAAGTGACTGGCCCCCGGTGATACACAAAGATTAAACAAATCCTCCTACATAAATTGCACTTGTTTATCTGCAGTCTTCACTTTACTACATCCATTCAAAGTCTAGAGTTTATCAAGCTTGTCTGAGCTGTCAGAAAAAAAGGGTGCAGAGAGCTAAAATGACATACTACAGAGCTCAGTGAGAGATTTCCGACAATGGATTTTGTTGTCGGAAAATTTGAGAACCAGCTGTTGTCGGAAATTCCGTCAACAAATGTCCAGTGGAGCCTACACACACTCACATCGAACATTTGTTGTCGGAAATTCCGACCATGTGTACGCGGCATTAGAGCTCTGGATGATGAATGGCATGTTATACACAGTGGAAAACCTCAAGGCGTCAGGATAAGTCGCCACAGACAAAGGCCTTGTATTATAATTTTTGGCTTCTGAGAACTGAGCTTTATATAAGTCTGCAATTACAAGTGCTAATGTTTGACTAAAGTGATTGTTTCAATTTGGGTACTGAATGGTATGTGCAGCTGCGATTCCCCTTCTTTTTAACATATGACAACATTGTCCAATTTTTAAACTACCTGTGTGGTAAACTTAGTCCCCTCTTTTTCATTAATTTGTGTGTTTTTTTTCAATATAATTAAACTTTTTTGAATCAATCACTGTGTCCTAGAAGTGGTCCTCTTGGGAGAACTATATTCTCTCTTTTTTGTTATATGTGTCTTAGGGTCGCTAGGACTGCGTCTTTTTGGTTATACCATCTAGATGAAAGATTGATATATATATATATTTTTTTTTTTTCTTACTTTAATAATTAACGGTTGATCCAGGCAATCAATATATTTTTCATTAGGGCTCTGGATAGAGACAAGTACACACTAGAGAGGGATGCTTTATTCATATTTCAGGTTTCAGGTTTACAACCACTTTAATGTCTCCATAATAAAGTTCCTGTCACTTCTTCAATCTATATGAACTACCACAAAGGGGACTTCACAGACTCCCTGTAGGAGTAATAAAAAAAAGAAAAAGTTTTGTTGTCAGTAGAAAAAAATAGACCTTATTTGGTGTCAGAAACTGTTATAGAAAAAAAAATCTGTGTAAAATATAAAAACAAATTCTTGGTGTCATAGAGATAAAATATGTGCCAATGAGTGCCAGTGTGATAAAATATGTGCCAATGAGTGCCAGTGTGATAAAATATGTGCCAATTCTTGGTGTCAGTGGGATAATGAACTTAGTGGTAATTTGCAGTGTCAGTGGGATAAAATAAGCCTTGTATCTTCCAACGCATCCTCAAATGTGTACATTCTTGAGTCTGCACTGTCTGTGTGCTGGAATATACTACTTTAAGGCTACACAAGGCTAGATTCATTCTGTATATCTCTGCAATATGCAGTTGCATTACCAACAATCAATCCAATGCTGCTCCATTGCGGGTTGCTAACTGCAATGTGCACTGCTGTATTTTTCCTACCCATGTTATGTTGCATGTTTGCATTTCAAAGTGTTTATGCACATATTTCCATAGGACCTTCACAACAGGCAGCTCAGCCTGGAGTTTTCTTTTGTGTGGGAAATGTTTTCGTATTACAAATTAATAAGTATTGTAATATGGAGAGCCAAAGAGTAAGGCCCTTTTCACACGGGGCAGATCTGTTTTGACAGCCTGCTCGTTTTCATCTGATCCCATCCGACCCGCTGGACAGATGGTGAACGTATCGCCATCTGTCTGTTTTCAGCAGATTTTGTTGGATCAGCAGGGTACATCCCCCTCCCCATAGAGGACAATGGGTGGTCCGACCGGGTTTGCCTGAAAAACGGACAGGTGGACCTGATCGTGTGAAAGGGGCCTAAAAGTAAACAGTCTTTATTTTTATGTTTTTAAATACATAAACAAATACTGTTTTATTCAGCAAACTGGAAACTGAACAGTCCATAATCCTGGTACAGTCAAAACAAAAGAATGGCTCACTACCACTATACCAGTCCCACACTAGAGTTAGGGGTTTTCCCATCTGCTTCTCCTTATTGCGGCGCTGCACCGATTTCAAAAAGTAGTTTTAATTTCAGGGTGCGATTTCCATTGACATCTGCACAGATGTCTTTGAAATCACAGCCGAAATCGGGACTGACATGCGGGAATGAAATCGTGTGAGTTCAGCTAAACTTGCATGTCTTCATTCCTGCAGCTCAGTGTGAACCTGGGCTTACAGCTATAAACCACTCCACACTCCCCCACAGACAGGTGCTGCTTCCTCCTCACTGATGTGGTTTAACCCTTTGAGGACCAAAGTTCCTGTAATCAGTGTTTGGAGGTTCTTCCCCCCCCCCCCCAAAGTCACTCTGAATCTCTGAATTCTGGGTCCCAAATAAATAAAGCAATCCTGACTGTAAGAGACCTGAAGGCTAAAGCTAGCAGCTGAAAACTGCCTTAACAGTGGTAAAGAGCCACTAAAACTAGCAGTGCTTTACCGCTATGATGGCCGCGCTAGCAGTGTGAAAGGGGTCTAAATCAGCCCTTTTCTCTCCACCTAGACTACCATGGAACCCCTCACTCTGCATGGGTGAAAACCCCTGAATACTCAAAAATGCACACAGGTCACCCCCCTAAAAGAGACCACAACCCAAATAGTGGGTAAACATATCTCCCATTCAGGACCCATACCTGGCATCCTGTCCAATAAGTCTTTTTATTTACTGTGTAAATTTTAATTGAATTGATGCTGAGGCACCAGCACTAGTTGGAAGCTTGCTATATCTGTTTCCTGTGAGTACAACTATCCAGTGTTAAATAATTGGCTCACATTCATCCCTCATACTCCTCTAACATATCCAGTTTTAAAGAAGTTCTAAAGGCTGAAGGTTTTTTACCTTCATCAGACATCCCAAGTCTCCCATGAGGTGCCGGAGTCTCCCGCATTTGACTGTTGGCTCCCGGACACCCGTGAGTGCCGCACGATATCCCTGGCTGAGCCTGTCACTCAGCCACAGCAGCCCGTTCAGCCGTACTCCATTCACTCGGCAGTGCGGTGGGCGGCGGATCCAGATCCTTGAATCATCATGCCGTGCCAGCCATGGTGTCAGACAGAGTCAATGTGTAAGCTGGCAGACAGACTGTGCAACAGTCTGCAACCTGCGAGCAATGCAAACCCACCCGGCGGCCGGATGTGATGACAGACGTCCTCACCAGGAAGACCAGTCTGTGTGAGAAGGGAGTCACACTGACTCTGGTGCGCACAGGCTGGTTCTCCAGAGTGTGTGAATTCTGCAGAGTGTGGATAGAGTGACACAGTGATGCTGAGCATCACTGTGTGTCACTCTCTCACCACATCTCTCAGCTCATTCATTCATCATGTGTCACTCAGGATGATCAGATGATTCCAGAGAGCAGTGAGTCACAGCATGCCAAGTCTGAGCAGGGGCCATTTTAGGACACTGCAGGTGCCAGATTCTCTCCACAGTGACCATTTACTTAGCAGGTGTCCACAGGGTCCATTTACTTAGCAGGTGCCCACAGGGGCCATTTACTTAAAAGGTGTCCACAGGGACCATTTACTTAGCAGGTGTCCACAGGGACCATTTACTTAGCGGGTGTCCACAGGGGCCATTTACTTAGCAGGTGTCCACAGGGGCCATTTACTTAGAAGGTGTCCACAGGGACCATTTACTTAGCAGGTGTCCACAGGGACCATTTACTTAGCAGGTGCCCACAGGGGCCATTTACTTAGAAGGTGTCCACAGGGACCATTTACTTAGCAGGTGTCCACAGGGACCATTTACTTAGCGGGTGTCCACAGGGGCCATTTACTTAGCAGGTGTCCACAGGGACCATTTACTTAGCAGGTGTCCACAGGGGCCATTTACTTAGCGGGTGTCCACAGGGGCCATTTACTTAGCAGGTGTCCACAGGGACCATTCAGCAACTTTTATATAGTTGTGTAAAACTGGGGGGGTTGTCGGCGCAGAGCGCCACCTCCCTGCCATGAGTTTGCCACCTCCCTGAAATTAGTTTTTGCAGGTTGCGATGTCTGCTTCATGCATTCTATGACTGGTGTGGATGACTGGTGGCTGATCAGGGATCTGATGTGGCTGCACTGTGTCCTTACATACTGTGTAAAAACAGTAGGTATACACACATTGTGATCTTGCACAGATCGGCTATTCAAAAGAGGATAGGAAAACCCTGGCTGCGGTTGTGGAGATGCTAGCACAGTGGTCACCTGCTAAAGTTAATGTTGTTGGAGACAAGCCCTCAGCCATCCATGTGGGTCGCTTTCTTTCCAAGATGACTGCAGATGATGATCCAGAGGCCTTTCTCTTAACGTTTGAACGGACCGCTGAGAGGGAAGGTTGGCCCAAAACCCAGTGGGCAGGACTGGTCACCCCCTTGCTGTCTGGAGAATCGCAGAAGGCCTACTATGATTTGGAGTCAGCAGAAGCAGGAGACTATGAAAAGGTCAAGCGGGAAATCCTGGCGCGACTTGGTGTCACCCTGGCAGTTCGAGCACAGCGGGTCCACAGCTGGTTCTTCCAAGACGAGAGGCCCCCAAGATCGCAGATGTTCGACCTAATTCACTTGGTGAGGAAATGGCTACAGCCGGAGTCCCTGTCTGGGCCACAAATAGTGGAGCGTCTGGTCATAGACCGGTTCCTGAGGTCACTACCAGTTCCCCTGCAGAAGTGGGTGAGTCAAGGAGGCCCCAACTCGGCGGACAACCTCGTGGAACTTGTTGAAAGGTACTTTGCTGCAGAGAACCTGGTCACCACCCCTACAGCCGCACGGACTTTCCGCCCAAAGCCACGGTCTCCCCAGGCAACCGGTAAGACTGTTCCAGGGGAAGTGGGTGGTAAGCATGGCAAGGAAATAGGGGGGAGGATTTTTGGTGCCAGGACTGAAGTTTGGCGTCCCAAACAAGGGAAGCTACTGCCTGTCAGCAAACCAAACTGGGGAAACATCAGGTGTTTTCGTTGCCAAGAACTGGGACATGTTGCAGCAAATTGTCCATTGACAGATGAACCAATGCAGTGTGATCTATCTATTAGAAGGCAGTCTATGTGTGCTGCTGTTTCATGTGCTGCAGCACCAAGTATGGGAAAACACATGTGCCAAATGACTGTTAATAATAAGCCTATTACGGCCTTGCTGGACTCTGGAAGTCTAGTGACTTTGGTTACAGCTGAGATGGTTGAAACTGTGAATTTTCATGCTAAAAAAGTTGCTGTGATCTGTGTACATGGGGATACCCGCGAGTATCCTATAGCCACTGTTCAGTTTAAAACTGGCTTAGGTACGGTGACCCATCCGGTCGGACTTGTGCCCCACTTGGTGCACAAGGCCATCGTTGGTAGGGACTTCCCTAAGTTTTGGGAACTGTGGGATCGTCCCGACCCGGTCGCAGTAGCTGACTCAGTGACAGAGCCAGAACTCCTGGCCGCTACTGATAATGTGGGTTCAGGGGACTCTTCTCAGGGCTCCCCAGGTTTTCCTTTCTCAGTTATGGCAGGAGAGCTGGAGGAGCCTGAGGAGGTCCCCACAACCAGTAGAGCTGGACAGCCACCTGCTGAATCTGAGCCAGGTTGGAGTTTGCTGACCTTAATGTACACAAGGAAAATTTTGGTACCGAGCAGAGAAAAGACCCAACCCTTGCCAGGGCCTGGGAAAATGTAATGGTGATTAATGATGTACCTGTCGAATCAGGGGACAGGCTCTGTTTTCCTTATTTTAGCAGCAATGAGGATTTAATGTATCGTGTATGTAAAAAAAATGATGAAGTGGTTGAACAGTTGGTGGTCCCTAAGCCATACAGACGGGTGGTGTTGGAACTTGCCCATGGGCACTTGCTAGGAGGTCATTTAGGGGTTGAGAAAACTACTGAAAGGGTGTTGCGCAGGTTTTATTGGCCTGGAATACAGAAGGATATTGAAAATTATTGTCAATCCTGTCCTGTGTGTCAGATGTCAGCCCCACTACAACACTTCCGAAGTCCTTTAGTGCCCTTGCCCATTATTGAAGTGCCCTTTGAGAGGATTGCCATGGACCTTGTGGGTCCACTCCCCAAGTCCGCCCGAGGTCATCAGCATATCCTCGTAATCATGGATTATGCTACCCGTTACCCAGAGGCAATTCCCTTACGCACCGCGTCTGCTAAAAACATTGCCAAAGAGCTGTTTATGGTGTTCAGTCGTGTTGGAATCCCTAAAGAAGTCCTTACAGACCAGGGCACCCCATTTATGTCACGAATAACTAGAGAGCTGTGCAAGTTATTTAAGGTGACGCAATTTCGAACCTCGGTGTACCATCCTCAAACGGATGGCTTGGTGGAACGCTTCAATAAAACATTAAAGAGCATGTTAAAAAAGGTTGTTGACAAGGAGGGGAAAAACTGGGACTTCCTGATACCATACTTGATGTTTGCCATCAGGGAGGTTCCCCAGTCCTCCACGGGGTACTCTCCCTTTGAGTTGCTTTATGGGAGACACCCTCGGGGACACTTGGACATAGCCAAAGAAACTTGGGAGGGGGAGCAGACACCCCATAAAAGTGTCATTGAGCATATCGCTCAAATGCAGGACAGGATTGCAGCAATCATGCGGTAAAAGAACACTTACTGCAGGCCCAAACAGCTCAACAGAGGATATACAACAGGGGGGCCCAACTCCGTGTTTTCTCACCTGGTGATAGGGTCCTGGTGTTAGTTCCCACTGTTGAGAGCAAGTTCCTGGCTAAGTGGCAGGGTCCCTTTGAAGTAATTGAAAGAGTTGGGGAGGTCAATTACAAAATATATCAACAAGGAAAAAGGAAGCCCGAACAGATTTACCACATAAACCTGTTAAAGCCCTGGAAGGATAGACTGGCGTTAACTGCGAGGTCCCTCCCGGTAACGCCTAAGGGTACTGAGTCCCCTCTGATCCCTGAGGTCACGATTCCAGACACCCTGTCATATTCTCAAAAGCAGGAAACTAGAGAATTCCTGATAAGAAATAGAGAGAAATTTTCAGAGTTACCTGGCACGACTTCAGCAGTTCAGCATGATATTGTTACTGAACCTGGGGTCCTTGTCAAGCTAAAACCATACCGAATTCCTGAAGCGAGGAGAAAGGACATCAGCGAGGAAGTTAAAAGAATGTTGGAGCTAGATGTCATTGAGGAATCCAATAGTGACTGGTCTAGCCCCATCGTGTTAGTCCCAAAACCGGATGGCACTTGGAGGTTCTGTAATGACTTCAGGAAGCCTAATGCAGTGACAAAGTTTGACACGTACCCAATGCCCAGAGTGGACGAACTTATAGACCGACTTGGCAAGGCTCGCTATCTGACCACTTTGGACTTGACAAAAGGTTATTGGCAAATACCCCTGACTGGTAGCGCCAAAGAGAAGACTGCATTTGTGACCCCGGAGGGTTCCTACCATTATAAAAAAATGCCTTTTGGGTTGCAAAATGCCCCCGCCACATTTCAGAGGGCCATGGACAGGACTCTAAGACCCCACCGACAATATGCAGCAGCATATCTAGATGACATAGTGGTACATAGCACTGACTGGGAGTCTCACTTGCCCCGTGTCCAGGCTGTCCTCGATTCCCTCTTCAAAGAAGGTTTTACAGCAAATCCAAAAAAAATGTGCCATTGGTCTAGAGGAAGCCAAGTATTTGGGCTACACTATTGGGCGTGGTGTCATAAAACCTCAAGTGAATAAAATAGAAGCTATCCAGGAATGGCCACGTCCTGCAAACAAGAAGCAGGTCAGGGCCTTTCTTGGCATTGCGGGGTATTATAGAAGATTTATCCCAAATTTTGCAACTATAGCTGCCCCACTGACAGACCTTATGAAAGGGAAAGACTCTGTAATGGTGAAATGGTCCTCAGTAGCAGAGGAATCTTTCCAAGTCCTGAAGAAGGCTCTTTGTGCACAGCCAGTACTGTACTCCCCCGATTTCTCCAAAGATTTTTTGGTTCAGACGGATGCGTCTGATGTTGGTATCGGGGCAGTACTATCACAGGTACACAGTGGGGAAGAACACCCTGTGGTGTACCTAAGCATAAAGCTCAACGACCATGAGCAAAGGTATGCAGTCATTGAAAAGGAGTGTTTAGCCATAAAGTGGGCCGTGGACGCACTCAGGTACTATTTGTTAGGACGCCAGTTTGAGTTAATAACTGACCATGCTCCTCTGAAATGGATGGCCCAAAAGAAGGAGACTAATAGACGGGTGAACCGGTGGTTTTTGGCTCTACAGGATTACTCATTCACTGTAAAACACAGGCCAGGTGTTGAGATGGGGAATGTAGATGCCCTGTCCCGTGTTCACTCCTGTTGGGCTACAGGTGTTCCAACCCTGGGGTTGAAACAAAGGGGGAGGATATGTCGCAGAGCGTCCGAGAGAGAGACAGGAAAAGTCCTGTTCGGGGTTTATACATCTCCCAGGCTCCTCTCATACAGGTTCAGGGATCTCTGACCCATGGTCCAGTTCTGGTCTTGGTCCTCTCCCCCAGGCTAATTTAAAGCTCACCTGAGCAAGACAGCCTTGCTCTTGGCCTGGGATACTCAGAGAACTTCTGTGTAAGAGTGAAAAAAGGTATGTGGAAGCTGATAAGCTGTAGGCTTGCTCAGCTTAGTAGTTAGGATCTGTAAATATTGTTTAGTTAGTGCCGAGACATGGCTAGGTTTTGTTTTGGCTATTTTTGTTCCTATTTGTTTCTTTTGGAACACTGTACAGCACCTGTATATAGACTTGTATATATCACAAATAAACACCGCACTGTTTTTCACTATTCCACTGGATTTGGTATCTGTGCCTGAAAGACTGCTCATCCCAGGGAGCTTTGTGCCTGCTACCTGTCCCCCAGGTTACAATATATATATATGTGTGTGTATGTATATATATATATATATATATATATATATATATATATATATATATATATATATATATATACACAGTGGGGACAGAAAGTATTCAGACCCCCTTAAATGTTTCACTCTTTGTTATATTGCAGCCATTTGCTAAAATCATTTAAGTTCATTTTTTTCCTCATTAATGTACACACAGCACCCCATATTGCCAGAACACACATTTATTGAAATTTTTGCAGATTTATTAAAAAAGAAAAAAAAAAAATATCACATGGTCCTAAGTATTCAGACCCTTTGTTGTGACACTCATTTATTTAACTCAGGTGCTGTCAATTTCTTCTGATCATCCTTGAGATGGTGCTACACCTTCATTTGAGTCCAGCTGTGTTTGATTATACTGATTGGACTTGATTATGAAAGCCACACACCTGTCTATTTAAGACCTTACAGCTCACAGTGCATGTCAGAGCAAATGAGAATCATGAGGTCAAAGGAACTGCCTGAAGAGCTCAGAGACAGAATTATGGCAAGGCACAGATCTGGCCAAGGTTACAAAAAAATTCTGCTGCACTTAAGGTTCCTAAGAGTTCCTAAGAGTGGCCTCCATAATCCTTAAATGGAAGACGTTTGGGACGACCAGAACCCTTCCTAGAGCTGGCCGCCTGGCCAAACTGAGCTATCGGGGGAGAAGAGCCTTGGTGAGAGAGGTAAAGAAGAACCCAAAGATCACTGTGGCTGAGCTCCAGAGATGCAGTCGGGAGATGGGAGGAAGTTGTAGAAAGTCAACCATCACTGCAGCCCTCCACCAGTCGGGGCTTTATGGCAGAGTGGCCCGACGGAAGCCTCTCCTCAGTGCAAGACACATGAAAGCCCGCATGGAGTTTGCTAAAAAAACACCCAAAGGACTCCAAGATGTGAGAAATATAAGATTCTCTGCTCCAATGAGACCAAGATAGAACTTTTTGGCCTTAATTCTAAGCGGTATGTGTGGAGGAAACAAGGCACCGCTCATCACCTGTCGAATAAAGTCCCAACAGTGAAGCATGGTAGTGGCAGCATCATGCTGTGGGGGTGTTTTTCAGCTGCAGGGACAGGACGACTGGTTGCAATCAAGGGAAAGATGAATGCTGCCAAGTACAGGGATATCCTGGACGAAAACCTTCTCCAGAGTGCTCAGGACCTCAGACTGGGCCAAAGGTTTACCTTCTAACAAGACAATGAAGAAGTGGGTTCACAACAACTCCGTGACTGTTCTTGAATGGCCCAGCCAGAGCCCTGACTTAAACCCAATTGAGCATCTCTGGAGAGACCTAAAAATGGCTGTCCACCAACGTTTACCATCCAACCTGACAGAACTGGAGAGGATCTGCAAGGAGGAATGGCAGAGGATCCCCAAATCCAGGTGTGAAAAACTTGTTGCATCTTTCCCAAAAAGACTCATGGCTGTATTAGATCAAAAGGGTGCTTCTACTAAATACTGAGCAAACGGTCTGAATACTTAGGACCATGTGATATTTCAGTTTTTCTTTTTTAATAAATTTGCAAAAATGTCAACATTCTGTGTTTTTCTGTCAATATAGGGTGCTGTGTTTACATTAATGAGGAAAAAAAATGAACTTAAATGATTTTAGCAAATGGCTGCAATATAACAAAGAGTGAAAAATGTAAGGGGGTCTGAATACTTTCCCTCCCAACTGTATATACAGTTGTGCTCATAAGTTTACATATCCTGTCAGAATTTATGATTCCTTGGCCATTTTTCAGAGAATATGAATGATAACACAAAATGTTTCTTTCACTCATAGTTAGTGTTTGGCTGAAGCCATTTATTATCAATCAACTGTGTTTACTCTTTTTTTAAATCATAATGACAACAGAAACTAGCCAAATCACCCCGATCAAAAGTTTACATACCCCAGTTCTCAATACCGTGTATTGCCCCCTTTAACATCAATGACAGCTTGAAGTCTTTTGTGGTATTTGTGGATGAGGCTCTTTATCTTCTCACATGGTAAAGCTGCCCATTGCTCTTGGCAAAAAGCCTCCAGTTCCTGTAAATTCTTGGGCTGTCTTGCATGAACTGCACGTTTGAGACCTCCTCAGAGTGGCTCAATGATATTGAGGTCAGGAGACTGAGGTGGCCACTCCAGAACCTTCACTTTATTCTGCTGTAGACAATGACAGGTTGACTTGGCCTTGTGTTTTGGATCATTGTCATGTTGGAATATCCAAGTACGTCCCATTTGCAGCTTCCTGGCTGATGAATGCAAATGTTCCTCCAGTATTTTTTGATAATATATTGCATTCATCTTGCTATCAATTTTGACAACATTCCTGTGCCTTTGTAGCTCACACATCCCCAAAACATCAGCGATCCACCTCCCTGTTTCACAGTAGGAATAGTGTGCCTTTCATCATAGGCCTTGTTGACTCCTCTCCAAATGAAGCATTTATGGTTGTGGCCAAAAAGCTCAATTTGGTCTCATCACTCCAAAGGACTTTGTGCCAGAAGGTTTGAGGTTTGTCTCTGTGCTATTTGGCTTTTAGTAAGCGGGATACTTTGTGGCATTTGCGTAGTAATGTCTTTCTTCTGGCGACTCAACCATGCAGCACATGTTTCTTCAAGTGCCTCCTTATTGTGCATCTTGAAACAGCCGCACCACATGTTTATATAGGGAGTCCTGTATTTCACCTGAAGTTTATTTGTGTTTTTTTCTTTGCATCCCGAACAGTTGTGGCTGAAATTTCAGTTGGTCTACCTGACCGTGGTTTGGTTTCAACAGAACCCCTCATTTTCCACTTCTTGATTCGAGTTTGAACACTGCTGATTGGCAATCTCAATTCCTTGGATATCTTTTTATATCCCTTTCCTGTTTTATACAGTTTAACTACCTTTTCCCACAGATCCTTTGACAATTCTTTTGCTTTCCCCATGACTCAGAATCCAGAAACGTCAGTGCAGCACTGGATGAAAGATGCAAGGGTCTGTCAGGAGTCCAGAAACTCATTGACCTTTTATACACACAGAATAATTACAAGCAAACAGATCACAGGTGAGGATGGTTACCTTTAATAGCCATTCAAACCCCTTTGTGTCAACCTGTGTGCATGTTATCAGGCCAGAATTACCAGGGTATGTAAACTTTTGATCAGGATCATTTGGGTAGTTTCTGTTGTCATTATGGTTTAAAAAGAGTAAACACAGTTGATTGATAATAAATGGCTTCAACAAAACACTAACCATGAGTGAAAGAAAAGTTTTTGTGTTATCGTTCATATTCTCTGAAAAATGGCCAAGAAATCATAAATTCTGCCAGGGTATGTAAACTTATGAGCACAACTGTGTGTGTGTATATATATATATATATATATATATATATATATATATATATATATATATATATATATACGCACACAGTATTCATACCCCTTGAAATCCACATATTGTCATGTTACAACCAGAACCTAAATGTATTTAATGTAAAAGACCAACACAAAGTGGCCCATAATTGTGAAGTGGAAGGAAAATGATAAATGGTTCTCAAAATTTTTTACAAATAAATATGTGAAAAGTGTGGCGTGCATTTGTATTCAGCCCCCCTGAGTCAATAGATTGTAGAACCGCCACTTTTTGGGTATGCCTCTACCAGCTTTGCACATCTAGAGAGTGACATTTTCAAGTCTTGCCACAGATTCTCAATTGGATTACGGTCTGGAGTTTGAGTGGACCATTCTAACACATGAATATGCTTTGATGTAAACCATTCCATTGTAGCTCTGGCTGTATTTTTAGGGTCATTGTCCTGCTAGAAGGTGAACCTCCGCCCCAGTCTCAAGTCTTTTGCAGACTCTAACAGGTTTTCTTTTAAGATTGCCCTGTATTTGGCTTTATTCTTCTTCCCATCAACTCTGACCAGCTTCCCTGTCGAAGAAAAGCATCCCTACAACATGATTCTGCCACCTTGGTGGGGATGGTGTGTTCAGGTTGATGTGCAGTGTTAGTTTTCCGTCACACATAACGTTTAGCTTTTAGGCCAAAAAGTTCCATTTTGGTCCCATCTGACCAGAGCACCTTCTTCCACATGTTTGCTGTGTCCCCCACATGGCTTCTCGAAAACTGCAAACGAGATTTCTTATGGCTTTTTTCTTGCCATTCTTCCATAAAGGCCAGATTTGTGGAGTGCACAACTAATGCTGCGTACACACGATCGGACATTCCAACAACAAATCCCATCCTGGGATTTATTTCAGACGGATGTTGGCTCAAGCTTGTCTTAGATACACACGGTCGCACAAATGTTGTCAGAAATTCCGATCGTCAAGAATGCGCTGACATACAATAAGTACGACGGCACCATAAAGAGGAAGTTCAAGCCAGTGCGCCACCCTTTGGGCTCCTTCTGCTAATCTCGTGTTAGAAGTTTGGTGAGAGACGATTCGTTCTTTTCAGCCTCGTGCTTTTCAGATCGTTACTGCTCTTCAGTTTGTGCTTGTGGGTTTGTATCTGGTTTTCAGTGTGTGTAGTCAGTTCGCATCTGTTTTCAGTGTGTGCTATTTATAGTACGTATTTGATTTTCAGTGCGTTCTTGTCCGCTCATTTCTGAATTTCACCTCGCTCTTCTCAGGCCTTTCTGATTTTCAGGGCGTTCTGTTAGTTGGTCCTGACCAGCCGACTATTTTGAAGCCATGTTGCAGATACGTACTCATCGTAGAGTTCGTGCTGTGCAGGGGCTTGGTGTTGGGGTTCTTACTTTGACCCAAGCCCAGTCCATGAACAGGGCGAGGAGGAGTTCATGGACGAAGAATTGGTTGCTCCAGCGTTACCAATTCTCGCACATGCCTTTGTTGTGGGAGATACGTGAGAATAATCCTGGTGATTTCAGGAATTATCTCAGGATGACGGACCCCATTTTTCACTGTCTGTTGGCTTTGCTGTTCCCTTTATATTACCAAGCAGGACACCTGCATGAGACAAGCCATCCCTCCTGAACAGAGGCTAGCCACCACCTTGCGGTACTTGGCGACGGGAGAAGCCTGCAGGATATCAAGTTCTTGACAGGCATCCCCCCTCAGGCTCTGGAAATCATTATTCCAGAGACCTGTTCTGCCATAATTCAGGTCCTGCAGAAGGACTATATTAAGGTAAGTTTTCTCCTTTAACATCACATTCTATGTATTTAGTGTTTGCTAATGTGTTGTATTTCTTTCATCATTCCCTAATTACCATGATTGTAATATGCTGTGAATGTCCTTTGTCTTCATGCATGCTGGGAGTTTTCAATGCTCCATTTTTGTTCTTCATGCATATTTGCCTTCACTAACCTCCCCAGCATGCTATCCTGGGCCCATACACACCTAGCCTAATCACTTAACAATGTATTTTGTCAGTTCCATAGTAGTGCTTTACCCTAAACACCCCCTAAAATATGTACAAATGTTATTTGTGTCCTTAAATTCAGGCAGAGTGGCAGAGTGGCAAAATCATTTGGAACGCTCCCTCCCCTGTAACCGCTAAGTCAACCAATATCAATCCTTTATCTGCTGACTTTGCCAAACCCATACACACTATACCTACCTCTTTTGTGGTCATATTTATGGATGAATTCACCAAAGCATGTAGTGAAAGGGCCTGCCTGAATACTTTCAAATGGTACTGTTTAAAGTTTTGTTCTCCTATTATCTTGATAGGTAATTGTAGAATGTAAAAATGTGCTTCAATTTGGACAGTGTGTATTCATATTATCCAGATACACCACGTCTACGGGCCTTCCGTTATCTAGATGGCAACTCACCTCCTCATAGAAGGTTAATAGATTGGTTTGGCAAGAACGATTCTTCATGAATCCATGCTGATTACTGCTAATGATACCGTTCTAATTACTAAAATCTTGTATATAGTCCCTTATTATCCCCTCCAAGAGTTTACATACTATTGATGTTAGGCTAACTGGTCTGTAATTCCCAGGGATGTATTTTGGGCCCTTTTTAAATATCGGTGCTACATTGGCTTTTCTCCAATCAGCTGGTACCATTCCAGTCAGTAGACTATCTGTAAAAATTAGGAACAACGGTCTGGCAGCCACTTGACTGAGTTCCCTAAGTACCCACGGATGCAAGTCATCTGATAAGATAAGATAAGTACAGATAAGTACCGATAAAAAGAAATTTAATGATATGTTAGATAAATACCATTTAGTTGATATTTGGAGGGCCTTTCAGCCAATGGAGAAAGATTATACGTTTCAATCAAAAGTTCATGGCACATACCATAGATTAGATTATTTTTGGACAAATCAGTTAGGAATGGCCGCCGTCTCCTCCTCTGAAATAAGTAGTTTTGTTTGGTGGGACCCCGCCCCCATATTTTGGTGTTTGATTCACCAAGTGCCAATATAATAAGAGGCACTTGGAGATTAAATGACAATTTATTATATGATGAGGTCTGTACTTTAGAAATTAGGTTGGCTATTTCGAATTTTACACTAGATCATGTAAAGGATAGTACTTCCCTGCCCATTCAATGGGAAACATTAAAATGTATACTGAGGGGTCTATTTATAAAACATGGAGCTAGGTTAAAAAAAGCAAAAGGAAATAGATCAGTCCAGTTATTACAAGAAATAAATCAATTGGAAAAACGGCATAAACAAAATCCAGCACGGGAGATATTGGATCTGACAGAAAAATGACTCGAAGTACGAACTTTATTAAATGAACAAACACTATGGGTTAGGGGTAAAAATCATACTTTATTCTATCAACAAGGTAATAAACCCAGTAAATTGTTAGTCAGAGTACTACGTCAGCGAATAAATATCTATTGTAAATGTTAAGTCAGAAACAGGGGATATGGTATACGACCCAAAAGGTATTTTGAAAACATTCCATAATTTTCTATTCCCGATTGTACAAAATACCTAACCAACTAGCAGAGAGGGATCCTGAAATATTTAAACAGAATATACAACAATATATAAATGATACTGCTATACTGACTTTAACATCAGTAGAGGTTGAGCAGTTAGAAGAGGAATTTTCAGATACCAAAATACAGAAGGTAATTGATGCATTAGTACCGGGGAAAAAGCCCCGGTTCGGATGGTTTTACCCCATGGTTCTATAAGTCATTCAAAGATCTATTAGTCCCAATTAAGAAAAAGACCTTTAATTCAGTGTCTGCCTCTCAACCATTTGTCCCACAGGGTATGCAGGCATATATTTCACTCATACCAAAACCTGAGAAGGATCACACAATGTGTGAAAAAACTATCGGCCAATCTCGCTGACAAATATTGATCTCCGACTATATTCAAAGCTCATAGCCAATAGACTTACACCAAAAATGCAGACATATATCCACCTAGATCAAACGGGGTTTGTAGAGGGACGAGAGGCATAGGATAATACCTTGAAAACCCTGACACTGATGGAGTATGTCCGTAAACACGCCATCCCATCCTGTCTTTTGGCAATCAATGCCGAAAAGGCTTTTGACAGGGTGGGATGGCAGTTTCTTGAAGAGACATTAAGACAATGGGGAGTAGGCTCTATCCTTCGGGAAAAAATAATAGTTTTATATAACAACCCAACTGCCAGAATACGTGCAAATGGAGATCTATCCGATATAATTAACATAGCTAATGGAACTCGACAGGGGTGCCCCTTGTCTCCATTGCTATATGTATTGGCTATGGAGCATCTGACGATAGCAATCCGGAACAATATAGATATACAAGGAATAAAAGTGGGAGATAATGACTATAAAATGTCAGTATATGCAGACAATCTGTTATTGTATATTACGAATCCAGTGGTACCAATACCGAACTTAACTAAGGAATTTAAACCCTTTGCCGAATTGAGTAACTTTAAAGTGAACTATAACAAATCTGAAGCTTTAAATATAACTATACCCATGAACATTGTGGATTCTCTTAAAAAAAATTCTCTTTTAAATGGCAGGATAATGTAATTAAATATCTAGGGGTATTTATTCCTAGGAAAATGGAGACGCTCCAGGAATATAATTATCTTCCAATAGCGCAAAAAATAATCAAGACACTCCAACAGTATGATAAGGGTGTTTTTTCTTGGACAGGCAGGATAAATATTATAAAGATGGATATATTGCCTAAAATTCTCTACATATTTCAGACCATTCCAATATTTCAAAGCAAGAAACATCTTGAACCTCCTACGAAAAGCTATAGGGAGCTTCATATGGGCAGGTAAACCAGCTAGGATTAGTGGAAAAGTACTAACTAGGCCTAAAGAGGATGGGGGCCTGGCACTTCCAGATCTATCAATATATCTTAGATCGGTATTTGTGTCTAGGATAGTGGACTGGTTCCACAATGCAGAATGTAAACAATGGGTGAAAGAAAATAGGCCCTCTGTTGAGGAGTTGCCGCTCTTGGTGGCATCAACATTGAAGGTATGGGGTGGATTGATGAGGAGGGGGTCCACTTATATTGGCCCAATGACTCCCCTCTTCAGCAACCCAGAATTCCCACTGGCAATGGATGATATGACCTTCCTAAAATGGCAGAGAAGGGATGATATAAGGGTGGTACAGATAATGGAGGGGAATGGACCTCCCTTGATAGAGATTTTAGGTATGGAACATAAAAGGAAATGGATGCAATATTTGCAACTTCAAGTTTATCCTCTCTCTCATAAAAGGGGGGAAATTGGATAGATCACCGACAATACTAGAAAAGTTATTTCTACAAGAACAGAAGTCAAAACACACACTAATGTATATAAATATTTAATGTCAGAAAACAAGGACCAGGAAATAAGTTATATTAAAAAATGGGAGGAAGAGCTGGGGATTGATATCCCTAGGGCTAAATGGGAAAAAGCATTTATATTAATACATAAAATATCATTTTCTAATAGTCATCAAGAAAGAAATTATAAATTACTAGCTAGATGGTATAAATGCCCCATAGACATGCACAAAGTAAATCCAGAGAATGAGGACATTTGTTGGAGATGTCGGGCGACAAAGGGCACTTTGTCACATATATGGTATTTTTGTCCGGGGTTCAGATATTTTGGAATAAAATTTATAAAATATATCTGGCTGTGCCGGGAAAAAATGTACAACCAAATATATTGGTTTCGGTACTATGAATGATTCCAGGATCGGTAAAGAATATAAAAAAAGGTATCTTAAACTATTTTTTGACGGCAGTACGAACTACTATAGCTAGAAAGTTGAAAAGTAGGACAGCCCCTTCCATAGATGAATGGATTGAATGGATGAGCGAGATGAGCGAGATGCGTTCTATGGAAGAAAGGATGATAATTGAAAGGTTTAAAAAAAACAAATAATGGCAGCATGGAAAGTGTGGGAAGAATTTAACCACTAGACATCCGCGCTATGGCCAAATGACGGGAGGCCGTCATATGACGGCCTCCCCTGTGCACGCTCCCTGCGCGTGCCCTGTAGGGCGCGCGCCGGGCGCGCTGTGATCACCGAGTCACTGAGACTCGGCTGATCACCGATCCGAGTAAGGGGCCGGTCCTGGCCCCTTACCATGTGATCAGCTGTCAGCCAATGACAGCTGATCACATGATGTAAACAAAGGATCGGTAATCTGTTTTTTTTTTACTCACGCATACAGCGTGAGTAGAAAAAAAAGCCGATCACTGGCTCAGATGTCAGGGACATCGGTCCCGAAGTGGAAGCACAACATCTGCCTCATCACTGCCACCTAAAAGTGCCACCTAACAGTGCCCACAAGTGCCACCTATCAATGCCAACAAGTGCCACCTATCAATGCTCACAAGTGCCACCTACCAATGGCCACCTGTAGTGCCAATCAGTGCTACCTGCCAGTGCTGCCCATCACCACCCATCGGTGCCCATCAATGGCGCCTATCAGTGCCCATCACTGCCGCCTCATCAGTGTACATCAATGAAGGAGAAAAATTACCCGTTTTAAATTTTTTATAACAAAATATAAAAAAATACATTTTTTTTTTTTAAATTCAGTTTTTTACATTTTTTTTAACAAAAAGTAAAAACCGCAGAGGTGATCAAATACCACCAAAAGAAAGCTCTATTTGTGGTGAAAAAATGATAAAAATTTCATTTGGGTACAGTGTTGTATGACCACGCAATTGTCATTCAAAGTGCGTCAGCGCTGAAAGCTGAAAATTGGTCTGGATAGGAGGGGGGTTTAAGTGCCCTGTAAGCAAGTGGTTAAAACCTTGTCGTCCCTATTAAAGGAAATATAGGATGCATGATTGAATAGTGACAACGGAGAGAGGAAGGGGAGGGGGGAGAGGGGGGAGGAGATTTTTTTTTCCTTCTTTCTTTATAGGAGTGGGTGGTGCAAGTATGGAGTGTTTGAGGTAGCAGGTGGGGGGAGGGGGGGGGTGGATGTAAGATAGGGAGAATGAGGATAATTGGGCCATGGACTTAATATTATGGTAAATTTAAAGGATAAATTAGAGGCTAGGAATGGAGTTTTTGTGTATATGTGAAATGTATTTAAGCTTATTGTTAGATAAAAAAAAGTTTGTTTTGGTGTCCCACACTAGTGCTCCTGCGTCCAGATGTGTGAACAGCTGCTGAGTGTCCTCTCCTTACGCTGAATCAAGTTTGCATTTCATTCTAGTACAAACCCATCAAGACAACAATGTACTAAACTTCTTTTAATACAAATAGGCCTGAACAAATGTAGTTAACCTACATCTGCCAAAAACATCATATTAGTGGGCGAACGATCTTTAATACGAACGATTAATGTGACCACGAACCTGAAACTTGCCATTTTAAACTGTACAACATTAAAGAAAAGCACATGGAGCAGCAAGAACTTAAGAATAGGAACACACGGCAAAATACTTACTTTTTTGCAGCACTCTCTTGATCCTTCTGTAGTGATCCTGCTCCCTCAATTTGAGGTCTGACCATCGTTTCCTCAATTGATCCTTGGATCGCCGTACCCCAAAATTCTTCTGCAGACTTTTCACAACTTTAGTCATGATTTTGGCCTTTCTGACATTTGGGTTTGGGTAAGGTCCATGCTTCCCGTCATAGTCGGCCCCCTTCAAGATGTCCACCATCTCCACCATCTCTACAAAGAACATATTAGAGGCCCTAAATCTCCTCCGGGATTGAGACGTTCATGGCTCCAGGCTTTCGACGTTGCTGCTGTCTTCATGCACCTGTTGTCTCTCCGCTATGTGCTCTCCCACTGCACCGAAAGACAAGGGGCGGGGAATATACTATAAAAAAGGTCAGGGATGGGCAGAGTTTCACACATGCGCAGTGTATATAAAGCGTAACATGCGTGCGTTGTATGTACGATCTGTGAGCGGAGGACGGAGTAGCGGAAGCGCCGATCGCTATAACGAAGGTACAGTTTTAACTTGGGGCATTAGTGGTGTATACTGCTTAGAGATTGAGGCCTATATTGGGACAAAATTAGGCGAGTTTAGCCTGACATTAGGGTTTGTCTTGTGTTGTGTCTTGCAGATAAAATGGATCGATTCAACGATCATGATTTCCTCCCTCAATTCATTGATTTGTACAGAGAGCTGCCCTGTCTGTGGCAGGTGAAACGCCCCTTTTATACAAATCGACTAAAGAGGAAGGCAGCACTGGATAAATTGCTGGAATTTGTGAAGCTGCAGATCCCCATGGCAGACATCAACTATTTGAAGTGCAAAATTGGTGGCCTGAGGAGCACTTACAATAGGGAATGCAAGAAGGTCCAGGATTCCCAGAGATCAGGAGCTGCAGCAGATGACATTTATGTCCCCAGGCTGTGGTACTATGACAGACTGTTTTCTGTCAGACCAGACTGAAATCAGGCCATCACTCTCAACCCTTACTTCCACTCTTCCTTCCACCCCAGCTGAGGATTCCGACGTCCAACCTGGGCCTTCCACCCAGGAAGAAGATGTGGAGGAGCCCAGCTTGAGTCAGGTATAGCACTGTTCAACATATTTCTCAAAATTGTGTGTGATTAATGATCAATAAACTAAAACTATGTCCCTTTTTCATACACAGAAAATCCTCAGCCAGGAGGTGGCGGGGGTAAGTGGCAGCCAGGAGGTGGCAGGGAAAAGTGGCAGCCAGGAGGTGGCGGGGGGTAAGTGGGAGCCAGGAGGTGGCGGCGGTAAGTGGCAGCCAGGAGGAGGCCGGGCCCAGTAGCCTGACCGAATCACAGGTCCCTCCCCTCCGCCTTCAACAAAAAAGGCCCAGGAAGGAGAGGAGCGTGGAGGAGTCAGCACTTGGGTTAATTTGGCAGGCTTCTGCGGCCCTCACAACCCCCCCAGTCTTCTTGAGGCCTATGACTGCATGGCTGCCAACAAAATGAAGGAAATGGAGGTGGGTCAAAGCCTCTTTTGTGGGGAAGTGATATATATGGCCCTAAATAAGGGATTGAGGGGCAAACTCACAAGCAAAACCCACCTGTATGAGTTGGACCATCCTCCTCCTGCCACAACTCCAACACCAGAGCCACAGCCTGGAAGCAAGCATGGAACCAAGTGCGTAAGGAAGACAAGAGAGTGATGGCCTGGGTTCAGTCTGGTCTGGCAAAAGACGCAGGCTGTTGTAAGCCCACAGCCTGGGGACATATATGTCATCTGCTGCTGTTCCTGATCTCTCGGAGTCCTGGACCGGATTGTGCTCCCTATTAAATGGACTACTTAGGCTCCCAATTTTGCCTGTAAAATAGTTGATGTGTGCCCTGGGATACAAAGGCTTCGCAAATTTCACAAGTTTATCCAGCATTGCCTTCCTCTTTATTTTGTTATGACTCATAATAAATGTCTATTTTTTGTCTAAAATAATTGGCTATGTGATAAAATTTAAAAACGACAGTTTGTGAGTAGGCAGGTACATTTCAAAAAGACAAATTACCAAGGGACACCAACACCAACCAATCTCCTTGAGGTTAAAAAACACAAGATAATAATGGTGTTGTGGTAACTTGACACACAAAACGAAAAAAAATATTAAGGAAATATCCAAAAAAAACATGAGATCTTGATTTAAACAAAAAAAAGCAGATTACTATAAACAAAAATTAAAAACATTATTCTGGAGATCCGGCGAAAAAAAAAAATGTATTCATGAGATCACAAGAAATAATAAAGAAATCAGTTTGTCAGAACTCTGTGTGAATATCAGCTGCAAAACAACTTAATAATTCTAGCATTATAAAGAAGAGAATGCGCTGCATTGAAAGATTACAAAATTTGCAGCGTGACAAGTGTTCTATCTCCATTACGAATGCTACTTTTACCAGACCAAGCGCTTCCATTTCTTACTTGATTCAGAGCATGCATGGAATTATGTGCATCGGAATTGTGTACACATGCTTGGAATTTCCGACAACGGATTTTGTTGTCGGAAAATTTGAGATCCAACTCTCAAATTTTTGTCGGAAATTCAGACAAAAAATGTCCGATGGAGCCTACACACGGTCGGAATTTCCGACAACAAGCTCCCATCGAACATTTGTTGTTGGAAAATCCAATCGTGTGTACGCAACATAATAGTTGTCCTGTGGACAGATTGTCCCAAGTTGTAGATCTCTGCAGCTCCTCCAGAGTTACCACGGGCCTCTTGGCTGCTTCTCTGATTGAGGTTCTTCTTGCCCAGCCTGTCAGTTTAGGTGGACTGCCGTGTCTTGGTAGGTTTGCAGTTGTGCCATACACTTTCCATTTTCAGATGATGGATTGAACAGTGCTCTGTGAGATGGTCAAAGCTTTGGAAATGTTTTTAGAACCTAACCCTGCTTTAAACTTCTCCACAACCTTATCCCTGACCTGTCTGGTGTGTTCCTTGGTCTTCATGATGCTGTTTGTTCACTAAGGTTCTCTAACAAATCTCTGAGTGCTTCACAGAACAGCTGTATTTATACTGAGAATAAATTGCACACAGGTGGACTGTATTTACTAATTAGGTGACTTCTATAGGCAATTGGTTCCACTAGATTTTAGTTAGGGGTATCAGAGTAAAGGGGGCTGAATACAAATGCACGCCAGAATTTTCACATATTTGTAAAAAATTTTGAAAACCATTTATAATTTTCCTTCCACTCCACAATTACGTGCCACATGACAAAATTCAAGGGGTATGAACACTTTTTCAAGGCATTGTATATATATATTTTTTTTTTTTTCCACAAAAAGTTTTTTATTTCAAAAAAGTAAGGCAAGAAATACAGGACAAAGGTATTGTCACAACACATCATTTAACAGAATCATATAAAGAGTATACATGTCACGATACAACAGAAAGTTCCTAGCTGAAAATAAGTGAACATTACTGAAACTTAAAATTGTCATTAAGCGTAAGTAGGTGGAGGATCTTCATTTCTCTTGTCCCACCCCCCCCCGGTTGGACTGCGGGAAGGGCAGGGATCAGTCACTTAAGTAAGTTCATCATCTAGAGTACAATGTATCCTGACAGGGTGAGAACTAAGTGTCGATCTGGGATAAAAGAGAATAAGGAGAGAGAAAAAGGGAAAGAAAAAGAGCAAAGAGAAAGAGAAGAGAGAAAGGGAGGAGGAGCAAAAAGAAGAGAAGAAAAAAAAAGGGGGGGGGGAGGGGAAGAGAAGGGGGGAGGGGGGCGAAGAAGGGACAATTATTAGGTGGGGAGTAAGGATGAAGGAAGTGAGAGGGGAAGGGTGTGTGGATCCGCACCTGCCCCCCCCCCCCCCCCCGCACAAAACGTCGATTGAGACGTTGTTACACTCTACAGGTATCTTTTTACGATACGTACTTTAGGTATCGTTCAGTAGTAACAAAATGAGACCAGCAGGCCCATGTGGTTGAAAATTTATGCATCCTGTCTTGTGAGGTAAAGATTAGTTCCTCCATTTCTTTTATAGAGGAAATCCGTGCAAACCATTCCCTGACTGTTGGAATGTTGGTGGAGCGCCAATGTCTGGGTATACAAAGCCTGGCGGCATTAACCATATGCATCGGTAGTGATTTGTAGTAATCTCTTTTGGATAGTGATGTGAGGTGTAGGAGAAACTGGGACGGGGTGTAGTCCAAGGTGTAGGTAGTGATATGTGAGATGAGACCGTGAACCTCCCTCCAAAAGGGTTGAATGTTCACGCAATCCCACCACACATGAAGCATAGTTCCCACTCCCAACCCACATCTCCAGTAGGTATCAGGAGTATTAGGGGAAAATTTGTGGATACGTGACGGAGTCCCATACCATTTTGTGATCACCTTGTAGCCATTTTCTTGGATGGCAACGTTCAAAGAGCCCTTATGTGCGTACTCATAGATAATGTTCCAGTCCTCCATGGAAAGAGATCTTTGAAGATCTTCACTCCAGGAAACCTGTGAGGGGGCAGGGGTCTGCGTTGGGGTTTCTGAAAGGAAGGTATACAAAAGGGAGATTAAGTGTCTTTGCGGCTGTTTACGATGGCATAAGGCTTCAAAGGGTGAGAGTTGTCGAGTCCAGTCCGACTGACTGGCATGAGTTGTGAGGAAATGACGGATTTGTCTATAAGTCCAAAAGGAAAATGAGAGCGTCTTGGTGTTAGATTTTAAAGTTTCAAAGGGTAAGGGCTTCTCATTGGAATAGAATTGAAGAGCTAGGACGTCTTCGAATGGCCACTCCTTACTTAAAAAGTCTGCAGAGTTCCCCGGTGGAAAGTCAGGGTTCCCCCGGAGAGTAGTTAGAGGGCCCGGGGGAGGGGTAACTGAACCCCTTATCATGGTCTTTCTAAAAGTCAGAAGTGTAGAGTGTATAAGGGGGTGGGTTAAGAGGGTATGGGGCCAATTCCAAGGAGATAACCATGGGAGAAGGTGTAAGGGACCTGACGAGAAGGACCTCTCTAGGAAGACCCATGTCTTTTTAGAGGCATGGATGTTCCAGTCAGCGATCCTTGTGAGATGGCAAGCAGAGTAATATTTTTGGAGGTCAGGTAGGCCTATTCCTCCTTTAGATTTAGCTAGTGTGAGTCTGGAGTATTTAATGCGAGGTGGAGAGTCCTTCCACAGGAAAGCAGAACATGCCTTCCGGTAGGATTTGAAAAAACTTGCTGGTAAGGATATAGGGATCGATTGCATAAGATAAAGAAAGCGAGGCAGGATTATCATTTTGATTAAGGCAGAGCGTCCGAACCAGGAGACATTTAGGCCTTTCCAGTCCTTAAGGTGTTTTTGTGTCTGAAGGAGGAGCGGGAGGAAATTTTTTGAATAAAGATCTGACAGGTGGGTGGGGATTCGAATACCTAAGTATGTAAGTGCAACATGTTCCCATTGAAACGGGAATGAGTCTTGGCAATGTGTCACTGTCTGAGAAGGGAGGGAGACATTTAGGGCCTGTGATTTGGTATAATTAATTTTGAGGTTTGATAAGGTACCAAAGTATTCAATGTCTTTGAGAAGATTGGGTAGAGAGATGTGGGGCTGTTGCAGGGAGAGCAAAATGTCGTCTGCGAAAGCAGCGACCTTAAACTCTCTGTTCTTCACAGTGATCCCTTGGATATTTGGGTTGCTTCTCAACCTGTTGAGGAAGGGTTCCAGGGTTAAGACGTATATCAGTGGTGAAAGTGGACATCCCTGGCGTGTGCCGTTACTGATGGGAAAGGCGTCCGACAGGTGGCCATTGACTTTTACCACTGCAGAGGGGCCCTTGTAAAGGGCCATAATAAATGATAGCATGTGGGTCCCCAAGCCTATGGCAGTGAGCACCTCCTGCATGTAGTCCCAGGCCACTCTGTCGAACGCCTTCTCTGCATCAAGTGAGAGAAAAAATCCTTGTGTATTGGAAGTCGTGAGCCAGTGATGTAAATTCAGTGTGCGGATGATGTTGTCCCTAGCTTCCCGCCCAGGGACGAAGCCGACTTGATCTAAAGATATGAGGTCGGGTATCAGTGGAAGTAGTCTATTTGCGTAAATTTTAATATCCACATTTAATAAAGATATCGGTCGGTAGTTTGCGACTAAGGACGCGTCTTTGCCCTCCTTGGGAATCACCGCTATTTGCGCAGCTAGCATTCTATCAGATTTAGTTTGGGGGTTTGAGAGGGCGTTAAACGTGTCCAAGAGTTTAGGAGCTAGGGAGTCAATGAAGGCTTTATAATATTGGAGGGAAAAACCGTCCGGGCCAGGGGCTTTACCTGTTTTCATTTGTTTCATAGCTGTATCTAGTTCCGACGCTGATATAGGACCATCCAGGTCCCGGGACTGTTGGGTAGATATTGGTTTAGGGCTGTAGTTGGAGAGAAACTCTTTGATATTTGGGAGTCGGGAGTCAGTATTGTTCAGTGGGGCATTGGTGGGTTGTAAATGGTAAAGTTTTTGATAGAACCTTTCAAATTCTTTGGCAATGTCAGCATTCATGTTTAGAAGCTCCCCCCTAGGGTTACGTAAATGATGGATTGTGGAGGACAATTTTGAATTTTGGACTGTGCGCGCCAGTAGACGGCCGCACTTGTTGCCCTGTTCATAGAAAATCCTCTGGCCGAGGATGTATCGTCTCCTAGAGCGTTTGCCCAGTTCTTCTAAGAGCAAAGCTCGGGTGTGTGTTAGTTCCTGTAGGGTGACTGGTGCGTGTGTCAATTTATGGGAAGTTTCAAGGGAGCCAATCGTCCTGATGAGAGAGTTTATGTATTCTTGGCGCTGTTTCTTAGCTTTTGTAGCAAGGGCGATTAGTTCACCTCGAATCACGCATTTATGCGCTTCCCAGAGGGAGGTTGGGGAAATCTCCGGATTCGAGTTTTCCGTGAAATATTGTTGAATTCTCGTGCGGACATGGTCCATCACCAGGGGGTCTTTGAGGAGGGAGGGATTCAGACGCCAAATCTTCGTTCTAGAATTGGGTTCGGGGAAAGATAAGGTCACCGTTATTGGGTGGTGGTCAGACAAAAACATCGGTTCTATGGTGGACTGTTGGAGTAGGGGAAGGTCAGTCTGGGAGAGAAAAAAGAAGTCGATCCTAGAATATTTTTGATGTGGGGCTGAAAAAAAGGTATAATCCTTGTCAGAGGGAAATAAAGTGCGCCATGTGTCATGTAAGGTCAATGATTGTAGTTGTAGATTGATCTGACGTATCGCTTTATAAGTTAAAGTAGATGTTCCTGTGGAGGAATCCAGTAAGGGGTTTAGGGGCACATTAAAATCCCCTCCCAGGAGCACTATTCCCGATTTAAAGGAGGTCAGGAGTTCACATGTTTTCCTAAAGAAGGCGACTTGGTGGTCATTTGGGCAGTAAATATTGGCTAATGTAATTGGTGTGGATGCATAGGAACCTTTAAGGAAAATGTACCTGCCGTCAGGGTCGATAAGTGAATCAGATATTTGGAAGTTAGCGTTTTTTGATACGAGAATAGAAACGCCCTTAGTCTTAGATTCAGGATTGGTGGAGTGAAACGCAGTCCGGTATATGTGGTTAGACAGTTTAGGTATGGCGTCGGAGCGAAAATGGGTCTCCTGCAGAAATATGAAATGAGCCCTATGTGTTGTGAGAGAGGATAATACTTGTGACCTTTTCTCTGGTAAATTCAGGCCCTTCACGTTTAGGGATAGGCATTTCAACGTCAGGGAAGACATGGCTTGGGTCTGATAATATTGGGTAAGTGAGTGAGCGGTGCGGGGGTAGTACTAGGAGAGGCAGGGGCGGACCCAGTCGAGGAAAAAGGGGGAGAAAGAAAGAGAAAGACGGGAGGGAAGGGGAAAGAGAGGAGAAGAAGAAAAAAAAAAAAAAAAAGGGGGGGGGAGGGGGAGAGAGGGGTGGGGAGAAGAAAGGAAGAGGTCAAGAAAGGAGACGGGGGAAGTGTCAGAAAGAGGTAAGTTGGGAAAGAGAGGAAGTAAGAAGAATAGAGAAGGAACAGAGTAAAGATCAACCAGAGGTGGAATTAGGTTAACCAAGCCACCTTAGGAAAAGGGAAGTCTGGAGGGTCAGCAAAAAATCCCAAAGGGATCGCTGTGTGGGTACGTAAAAATGGACGACGACCTCAGAGAGGTTGCGATCCGGGGAAAGAGTAGATATCATTGTTTAGAGTAGGGTGAGTGTAGTGGGGAACCTACCACTAGTGCAGAAACCATAACTCAATAACTAAAGTGCATTCTAAAACCAAATTGTTATGAACTCTTTGTGCTACAACTGAGGTGAGTGAAACATAGCAAACATATGTGCCCAGTGCCGCCGCTGATTACCATAACCCATCTGCAGTAAGAAGCTGTAATCAGGGGGGGCAAAAGAAGAAAATCAGCTGTAACATGTGACTATTTGAGAGCCCGAGACGTCGAGTGAAGTTCTTTTCCCTTCTCCCTCTCTGTACCGAGAAGTGAGAGAGAGCAGAACGTATCTAAGCAGCCATTATAAAAAACCAGACTTCGATTTAATTGGTTTAAATGCGTTAAGCACAACTAGACACATTGCCAAGACAGGCAGAGCGGTGTCAATTCAATTAACAGATCTAATCTGCTTCCCCCCTCCTTCCCCGGGAGGAGGCAGGGGGATTGCGCAGGAGGATAGCCCCGGCAACCCCGCCGTGATTTGGGGGACATTATCCTGCGGTAATAGTATGGCCTAAAGTGACGTCTCAGGCTGGCAAAGAGAGGCAAACTGTTTTCTTAGAGGCTAAAATAAAGGTTACATTAGCTGAGCTAAGCAGTGTCAGGAGTTCTTATATACCTCTATGCATGAAAACAGAGGGATAAAAAAAAGAAAAGAAAAGAACGCCCTCACATTTCTTATATGCTTGTAGAGTCTTTGAGATTTAAAGAGAAGAAAAAAAAAAAAAAAAAAAAAACATGGTGGATCGGAGCCTCCATAGGGTAATGTTGTCAAGCAGTTTCACGGAGAGGTTGGAGGCTGGTGTGAAGGAAATTGAGTCAGGCGGCGGCATCTGGTGAACAGGGAGTAAGGTGAGTTAGGCATCCATACGATCCCTCCTCCTGGAGGGTGTAGACGGGGATCCCGGGCTGCGTTGATGTTGATCACGGCGTGAAGTGTGGTTTCCCAGATTAGGTTGGTCAGCTCTGTATCTGCGGGATCTGTGGCGTTGGGCCTTTGGAGATGGATGTAGCGAGACCGGAAGCCAGGGTTCAGAGGGGAAGAAGGCGGCGTACCATTCTGGAAGTTCAACGTGCGGAAGATCGAGTTGATCGCAGAAACCCAGCAAGTCATCAGGTGTGCGAAGGAGCGCAGAGCGACCTCTGGTGGATGCTGACAGCCCAAAGGGGAATTTCCAGCGGTATTGAATATTTCTGGCTCGTAGGACGTCCAGAAGGGGGCGTAGTGCTCGTCTATGCTGGAGTGTTATTTGTGAAAGATCCTGAAATAGCTTAATTTCCGTGCCATTATGGAGGATGCGGCCTCTTTCCCTGGTTTTGCGGAGTATCTCCTCTTTCAGTGGAAAGTTGACTACACAACATATTATATCCCTTGGTGGTTCATTTTCACGGGGTACAGGGGGCAGGGCTCGGTGGGCTCTTTCCATTTCTATAGGAGAGTCTGCTGGGCGGTCAATCAATTCATTAAAGATAGTGCAGATGGTTTGTTGCAATGACCCTGGTTCTGTGGCCTCAGGTACCCCCCTCACTCTAATGTTATGCCTCCGACCGCGGTTGTCGAGGTCTTCGACATGCCTGTGTATGTCCAGAAGCTGGGAGAGCTGGGAATCAAAGGCAGTGTGTACTTGTCGAATGGCGGCAGCGTGTGTCTGAGAGGTTTGTTCCACCTCATCAATCCTGTGTGCCACCGCGTGTATTTCGGCTTTAAGGTCAGCGATCGCCGTTGTGACAGTGTTTTTAATGTCTGCAGCCACTGTTTCTAAGTCAAACAGACTTGGGGGGTGAGTTCGCCCTGTAGTTGCGGCGGAACTTCCAAGCAGTGGAGTGTCGGGTTCCATGCTAGGCGAGGACGGGGTTGGGGCCTGTGAGGCCGCGTGTGCAGCCAAGCGCTGGGACCGGAATATGTCCGGTATGTTCCTACTCTGCTGTGTACCTGAGTCGATGGTTGTGCGGGATGTCGAGGAGCTCCGGGTGGATCTGCTCATGATGTTGGCAAGGTGTAGGTTCCCCTAAAGGCTAAATTCAGTCCCCGGATCGCAGGAGCTCTTGACTTATGCTGCCATCTTGGTCTCCGTCCAGGCCACGCCCCAGGCATTGTATATATATTTATCCCCAACACTAGATATATCTGTGTCCCCAGCACTTCCTTCAGATATATAATGCTGTGAAAAAGTATTTGCCCCCTTTCTGATTTTTTTATTTTTTTGCATATTTGACACACTTAAATGACTCAGATCATCAAACAAATTTTATTATTACACAAAGATAACCCGAGTAAATACAAAAAGTAGTTTTTAAATTATGGTTTCATTTATTATGGCAAAAAAGCTGTCCAAACCTGTCTGGCTTTATTTGAAAAAGTAATTGCCCCCTAAACCTTTTAATTGGTTATGCCACGCTTGGCAGCAACAACTCCGATCAAGCTTTTGCGATAACTGGCAATGAGCCTTTCACATTGCAGTGGCAATTTTGGCCCACTTTTCTTTGCAGAATTCTTTTAATTCAGCCACATTGGAGGGTTTTCCAGCATGAACGGCCTGTGTAAGGTCTTGATACAGCATCTCAATTGGATTTATGTCTGGGGGGCTTTGACTAGGCCACTCCAAAACCTAAATTTTGCTTTGAACCATTTGGAGGTGGACTTGCTGTTGTGTTTTGGATCATTGTCCTGTTGCATAACACAAGTGCACTTGAGCTTGAGGTCACAAACTGCTGGTCGGACATTCTTCTTTAGGATTATGTGGTAGAGCGCAGAATTAATGGTTCCATCAATTATGGTAAGTTGTCCAGGTCCTGAAGCTGCAAAGTCTGTCTGACTGTTGGTATGACGTTCTTGTTATTAATTGCTGTATTCATTTTTAAATTTTTGTCTCATCAGTCCACAGAATATTTGCCAAAAAATCTTGAGGATAATCAAGATGTTTTTTGGTAAATGTGAGATGAACCTTTGTGTTCTTTTTGGTTAGCAGTGGCTTTGGCCTTGGAACTCTCCCATGGATGACATTTTTGCCCAGTCTCTTTCTTATTGTTGAATTATGAACGCCGATCTTACCTGAGACAAGTGAGGCCTGCAGTTCTTTAGATGTTGTTATGGGTTCTTTTATGACCTCCTGGATGAGTTGTCGTCATTCTCTTGGAGTAATATTTGTAGGCCGGCCACTCCTGGGAAGGTTCCCCACTGTTCCCAGTTATCTCCATTTGTGGATAATGGCTCTCCCGTGGTTTACTGGAGTTCCAAAGCCTTAGAAATGGCTTTGAAGCCCTTCCTAGACCAATACATGCACATTACTTTGTTTCTAATCTGTTCTTGAATTTTTTTAGATTGTGGCATGATGTGTGGCTTTTTTGATCTGTTAGCGTGCTTCACTTTGTCAGCCAGCTTCTATTTATGTGATTTCTTGATTCAACAGGTCTGGTAGTAATCAGGCCTGGGTGTGGCAAGTGAAATTTAACTCAGCTTTCCAAAAAAAGTGTGGTTAATCACAGTTCATTCATGATTCAGCATGGAAGTGTGCAATTAGACAGGATTCACACCTATGCATTTTTAGAGCTTTTTTGCATTTTGCAGATTTGCACTACAGTCCATTTAACATGGTTTCCTATGAAACACGTTCTGTAGTGCAAATCTGAAAAATGCAAAAAGCACTAAAAATGCATAGGTGTGAATCCAGCCTTAATTTTTCACATAGGGCCAGGCAGATTTGAACAGCTTTTTTTCCCTTAATAAATGAAATAATAATTTTAAAAACTGCATCTTGGATTTATTTGGGTTATCTTTGTATAATATTAAAATTTGTTTGATGATCTGAATCATTTAAGTGTGAGAAATATGCAAATAAATAAAAATAAATAAATTAAAAATCATTTTCACAGCACTGTATATGTGTCCCCAACACTTCCTCTAGATATATACAATATGTTTATATCCCCTGCACTTCCTCTAGATATATATGTGTCCCCAGTACTTCCTCTAGATATTCCTGTATCCCCAGAACTTCCTCTAGATATGCTTGTGTCCCCAGAACTTCCTCCTGTTATACCTGTGTCCCCAGAACTTCCTCCACATAAACTTGTGTCCCCAGCACTTCCTCCAGGTATACCTGTGTCCCCAGCACTTCTTCCGTGTATACCTGTGTCCCCAGCACTTCCTCTGGATATGCCTGTGTCCCCAGCACTTCCTTCTGGTATACCTGTGTGCCCAACACTTTCTCCAGGTATACCTGTGTCCCCAGCACTTCCTTCGGGTATACCTGTGTGCCCAGCACTTCCTTGAGGTATCTGTGTCCCCAACACTTCCTCCAGGTATACCTGTGTCCCCAGCACTTCCTGCAGTTATACCTGTGTCCCCAGCACTTCCTCCAGATATACCTGTGACACCAGCACTTCCTCCAGATATACCTGTGTCCCCAGCACTTCCTCCAGGTATACATGTGTCCTCAGCACTTTCTCCAGATATACCTGTTTCCCCAGCACTTCCTCTGGATATACCTGTGTTCTTAGCACTTCCTCCAGGTATACCTGTGAGCCCTGAATTTCCTCTAGGTATACCTGTGTCCCCAGCATTTCCTCCAGATATACCTGTGTCCCCAGCATTTCCTCCAGGTATACCTGTGTGCCCAGCATTTCCTCCAGGTATACATGTGTCCCCAGCATTTCTTCCTTCCACCCTGTCTGTTCAAAGACACATATGGAAGACTCATGAACAGAGTTGTTTGCTAGTTCCAGTGGTGTCTTCAAGCCTTTGGCTCTTATGCCGCGCACACACAGCTTGGGGTGTCTACTTTCCAAAATGGGGTCATTTGGGGGGGTTTTGTGCCACCTGGGCATTCCATGGCCTCCGAAACTGTGATAGGCAGTGAAGAGTGAAATCAAAAATTTACGCCGTTAGAAAGCCTGAAGGCGGTGCTTGATTTTCGGGGTCCCGTGCGCGGCTAGGCTCCCAAAAAGTCCCACACATGTAGTATCCCCATACTCAGGAGAAGCAACAGAATTTATTTTGTGGTGTAATTTCACATATTCCCATGGCATGTTTGAGCAATATATCATTTAGTGACAACTTTGTGAAAAAAAAATAAAAAAAAATTGTCTCTTTCCCGCAACTTGTGTCACAATATAAAATATTCCATGGACTCGACATGCCTCTCAGCAAATAGCTTGGGGCGTCTACTTTCC
This sequence comes from Lithobates clamitans, assembly GCA_037952925.1. Classification (NCBI taxonomy): domain Eukaryota; kingdom Metazoa; phylum Chordata; class Amphibia; order Anura; family Ranidae; genus Lithobates; species Lithobates clamitans. The sequence continues at coordinate 2,880,823 of JBBGZY010000675.1, forward strand.
AAAATGGGGTCATTTGGGGGGGGTTTGAACTGTCTTGGCATTTTATGCACAACATTTAGAAGCTCATGTCACACATCACCCACTCTTCTAACCACTTGAAGACAAAGCCCTTTCTGACACTTTTTGATTACATGAAAAAATTATTTTTTTTTTGCTAGAATTACTTTGAACCCCCAAACATTAAATATTTTTTTAAAGCAAATGCCCTACAGATTAAAATGGTGGGTGTTTCATTTTTTTTTTTTTCACACAGTATTTGCGCAGCGATTTTTCAAACGTATTTTTTGTGGAAAAAACACACTTTTTTAAATTTTAATGCACTAAAACACACTATATTGCCCAAATGTTTGTTGAAATAAAAAAGATGATCTTAGGCCGAGTACATGGATACCAAACATGACATGCTTTAAAATTGCGCACAAATTGCAGTGGCAACAAAATTAATACATTTTTAAAAGCCTTTAAAAGCCTTTACAGGTTACCACTTTAGATTTACAGAGGAGGTCTACTGCTAAAATTACTGCCCTCGATCTGACCTTCGCGGTGATACCTGACATACATGGTGCAATTGCTGTTTACATTTGACGCCAGACCGACGCTTGCGTTCGCCTTAGCGCGAGAGCAGGGGGGACAGGGGTGCTTTTTTTTTTTTTTTTTTCTTTATTATTTTTTTGCTTTTTTATCTTATTTTTAAACTGTTCCTTTCATTTTTTTTTTTTTTTTTTTTTAAATCATTTTTATTGTTATCTCAGGGAATGTAAATATCCCCTATGATGGCAATAGGTAGTGACAGGTACTCTTTTTTGAAAAAATTGGGGTCTATTAGACCCTAGATCTCTCCTCTGCCCTCAAAGTATCTGACCACACCAAGATCGGTGTGATAAAATGCTTCCCCAATTTCCCAATGGCGCTGTTTACATCCGGCAAAATCTAAGTCATAAAATGCTCGTAGCTTCCGGTTTCTTAGGCCATAGAGATGTTTGGAGCCACTCTGGTCTCTGATCAGCTCTATGGTCAGCTGGCTGAATCACCGGCTGCATTCTCAGGTTCCCTGTTGAGACAGGAGAGCCAGAGAAAAACACGAAAGACAGTGGGGGGGGGGGGCATTCCCTCCCATGGCTTGTAAAAGCAGTCTAGAAGCTAATTAGCCGCTAGGATTGCTTTTACATGAAAGCCGACCGCTGGCTGAAAAGAATGATACCAAGATGATACCTAAACCTGAAGGCATCATTCTGGTATAACCACTCAAAGTCATGAATGGCGTACCTGAAGACAAAAAAATGGTTAACAATAAAACACAGTAAACAGTAAACTATAAAAAATTGCATACCTGAAAAGCAAACATGATAAAACATAATAACAATAAAACATTGCAGAATAGAATACAGTAAAAAAGAGCAGAACAATAGAGAGAGAATAGAGAGAGAGAACAATAAAACGACAACTATTTTTTTTTTAATATATATATATTTTTTTACACTTTTTTTGTAACTGTAACTTTTATAACTGTAACCGGTTCCAGGTTCGGGTCTCTCAAAATGCGATGGCATCTTGGGAGACCCTGTGAAAGTGCGCCTAGTCTGTGCAATGCTGTACCCTACGCTAATACTCAACTAGTGAATGGTAGCATTCAAAACATTCACCAATGCAAAGACCAGGATTGTCAGGACAGGAGGGACAATAATAGCGGGTGTCACGCCTATACCCGCGCTAGCTGCAGACACAACATCTTTTTTGGGGAGGATCGTTGGGTAGGGGTACTCGGGAGGACATAAAAATGCCTCTCATGCAGCTGACTGCATTTGGTTGGGGATGTGAATGGGGTTAGTACGGGTGCTGCAGAAGTGGTGGGTTCCCAATTAGGATTGGCGAATGCAGCAGGAAGGGCATTATGGGCATGACGGGCCTGTTTGTCTTCTTCTTGGTGGCAGCGGGACACTACTTGTGCTTGCCACCTCACCAGCTTGAACTGCACTTATGGGACTCGCCACGTCACCAAGTGTTACTGCAGTGCCTACGACCGGGGTGTACTAGGCCACTGGTGCTTGCCAGTTCACCAAAACGCTACAAAAAAACTGTTAGCGAGCGTAGGGATCAGGCCTGACTCTGCGAACGCTGCAGTTATGCGTTTAGTGTTTTGTAAGTGACAGTGATCGATCGATACTGCACTTGGGTGGGCTGGGCCGGGCGGAGGGGCAAAATGCAGGTGCTAGCAGTTATCTGGGCTGATCCCGCTAACACTGCGTTTTTTGGAACCCTAAACTGCTGGGGACGCTAGTATAGATCTGATCGGATCAGATATTGATCCGTTCAGATACTATACCACTAAGGGAGGCGTATGCTGCGTGCGTGGGTGTTAGCGGTACTGGCGCTAATCTGACGCTGCCTGGGGCGACGCATATCACCGCCGGGCGATCAGGGGGCTAAACCTTTATTCGGTAATAAACGGCGGGTGCCCTGACACTATAAAAAATAAACGAACTAACCAGCGTCACCCGTAACGGTTATACGGTGATCAGTGGTGAAAGGGTTAACTAGGGGGCAATCAAGGGGTTAAAACAATTATTAGATAGTATATGGGGGTCCCTGACGCTATAAAACGCTGATGGCGAACCTAAATATTTACGTCCCTAACTAGCAGAACCAGTGACACTAATACAGCGATCAGAAAAATGATCACTTAGCGACACTGGTGACGGGGTGATCAAGGGGTTAAAACTTTATTAGGGGGGGGTTAGGGGGATACCCTAGACCTACAGGGGGCTAAACCTAACTGCCCTACCACTTCTAACTGTCACAAACTGACACCATGCAGTAATCAGGAAAAAAAAAACAAAAAAAAAAAACCTGCTTGGTGTCAGTGTGACAGGGAGGGGGATCGGGGGGCGATCGGGGGGGGGGTATCGGGGGTGTAATGTATGCCTGGCATGTTCTACTGTGTGTGTGTGTGTGTTTTACACTTACTCAGATGACATCACATGGGAGCGATCGCGAGGGGGGGGGCCACAATCGGATGGCCTCCCCCTCATCTCTGATCGCTCCCAGACAAATGCCGGCACCGGGGGGGTCAATCGGACCCCCCGCCCGCGGGAAGGCAATCACGTATGGGTACGTGATTCTGCCTGCCCGTGCCATTCTGCTCACGTATATAGGCGTGAGGCGGTCGGCAAGTGGTTAAACCACACATGTGAGGTATCGCCGTCATCTGTAGAGCAAGAGCAATAATTCTAGCCCTGGACCCCCTCTGTAACTCAAAACTGGTAACCTGCACATATTTTTAAACATCGCTTATGGAGATTTTTAAGGGGAAAAGTCTGTCGCCAATCCACGAGCGGGCGCAATTTTGAAGCGTGACATGTTGGGTATCAATTTACTCGGGGTAACATTATCTTTCACAATATAAAAAAAATTGGGCTAACTTTACTGTTGTCTTATTTTTTAATTAAAAAAATTTATTTTCTCCCAAAAAAGTGCGCTTGTAAGACCACTGCGCAAATACTGTGTGACAGAAAGTATTGCAACGACCTCCATTTTATTCTCTAGGGTGTTAGAAAAAAAATATATAAGGTTTGGGGGTTCTAAGTAATTTTCTAGCAAAAAAAAAAAATTATTTTTGTAAACAACAAGTGTAAAAAAGAGGCTTGGGGCTAAAGTGGTTAAAAAAAAACAACAACAAAAAAAACAAGGCTTTACTATCACAATAGCTGCTTGCCGACCAGCCGCCACAGTTATACTGCAGCAGAATGACAGCAGAATAGCTTGGCTGCGTAAATCGCCATACCGATACAGCGGTCCCTTTAAAGACTATAGCAGGCGCGCACGCGCAACATGTTGCCGAAGCCGATGCATGTGGCTGGCGTCCGCCTGCGATCGCTCCACAGAGAGCGGGGATCTGTCAATGTAAACAAACAGATCCCCACTCTGTCAGGGAAGTAGAGAGAGATCTGCTGTTCCTAGTGATCAGGAACAGTGATCTCTCTGTACTCCCAGTCAGATTTAACCGCTTAATCGCCCCCTAGTGTTAACCCCTTTCTTGTCAGTGTCATTTATACAGTAATCAGTGACTATTTTTAGCTCTGATCGCTATATAGATGTCAATGGTCCCAAAAAAGTGTCAAAAGTGTCCGATCTGTCCGCTGCAATGTCGCAGTCCCGCTAAAAATAGCTGATCACCGGCATTACTAGTAAAAAGAAAAAAATTTATAATAAAAATGCCATAAATATATTACCTATTTTGTAGACGCTATAACTTTTGTGCAAATCAATCAATATACACTTATTGCGATTTTTTTTTTTTTTTTTACCAAAAATATGTAGAATACTTATTGGCCTAAACTGATGAAGACATTTGTTTTATTTTTATTTATTTTTGTGGATATTTACTATGGCAAAAAGTAAAATATATATATTTTTTTTTTCAAAATTGTCGCTCTTTTTTTGTTTATAGCGCAAGAAATAAAAAGCGCAGAGGCGATCAAATACCATCAAAAGAAAGTTCTATTTGTGGGGAAAAAAGGACGTCAATTTTGTTTGGGTACAGTGTAGCACGACCGCGCAACTGTCAGTTAAAGCGACGCAATGCCATATCGGAAAAAATGGACTGGTCATTAACCACTTGCCGCCTGGACGTCATATGATGTGATCAGGATAACAAGCCGCTGCGTTGTTGTAGCCTGTCAGTCTGACACCCCGCAACTCCGATCTAGGTAAAGAGTCTCTGACGGAGATTCTTTACTATGTGATCAGCCGTGTCCAATCGGCTTTTCCTCACTCGTGTCTGACAGACGCGAGTAGAGGAGAGCCGATCGGCTGCTCTCCTGACAGGGGGGATCTGTGCTGATTGTTTATCCTAACAATCCTATCCTATCCAGTGCCTCCTAATCAGTGATGCCCATCAGTGCCATCAATCAATGTCAATCAGTGCCATTCATCAGTGTCCATCCATGCCCATCAATCAGTGCCCATCTGTGCCACCCATAAGTACCCATCAGTGCAGCCTTTCAGTGTCTATCAGTGCCACCTATGAGTACCCATCTGTGCTGCCTATCAGTGCCCACCAGTGCTGCATATCTGTGCCACCTATCAGTGCCACCTCATCCGTGCTTATCAGTGCCACCTTATCAGTGCCCGTCAGTGCAGCCTCATCAGTGCCCATCAGTGAAGGAGAAAACATACTTATTTACAAAATTTTATAACAAAAACAAAGAAAAACGTTTTATTTTTCAAAATTTTCGGTGTCTTTTTGTATTTGGTATCGCAGAGGTGATCAAATACCACCGAAAGAAAGCTCTATTTGTGGGAACAAAATGATAATTTTTTTTGGGTACAGTGTAGCATGTCATTGTCATTTAACCACTTGCTGTCCGCTGCACGCCGATATACGTCGGCACAATGGCAACGTCGGGCAAATGGGCGTATCTGTACGTCCCCCCATAGGCGTGCGCAGGGGGTGTGCCAGGTGTGCCTGGGCACACCCTAATCACTCTGTGCGGTGCCGATTCCCCTTACTGCCCAAGCTTCCCCTTGTGTTGTGCCATGCCACCGCACTGCTGCTGGCTTTCCTCCTTTCCTCTCCTCTGCTGTGTGGGATGTTTCAGGATGGAGTGTGGGTGAAGGTGCTAATCAATATGTAATTTACCGGCCCCTTCCTTTTCTAAATGAATACAGCGAACACACTCACTAACTGTGTTCAATCATAACTGAAGCATAGTGAACTCTCATTGGGACAAACATAAAGCTATAGTCAGAAGCATAGTGAACTGTGTTTACTATGCTTTAGTTTGTAAAGAAATAGGAACCCGCTCAGCACAGAGCACTTCCCATTCATTCACTGTTCGGTGCAGCTGAGGCTGCAGAGAAAGGCGTGTGTGTTTGAGCTTTGGGGTGCACACCCTAATGCAAGGGTCTGCGCACACCTATGACGTCCCCTTTGATTGGCGGGACTAGCGGGCGCGTGTGCCCGCCGCGTATAGCGTGACCGTGCCTACGGGACCGGTGGACTCGACGTGTCACAGTGCTGCATAACGGGGAAGTGCCTATGTAAACAAGGCATTTCCCCCGTTCTGCCTTGTGACATGACAGAGATCACCGCTCCTTGAGCAATGATCGCTGTCATGTGTGTTGTAGCCCCTCCCCCTCATAGTTAGAATCACTCCCTTAGGACACACTTAACCCCTTCATCGCCCCCTAGTGGTTAACCCCTTCCCTGCCAGTGTCATTTACACAGTAATTAATGCATTTTTATAGCACTGATCGCTGTAAAATGACAATGGTCCCAAAATAGTGTCAAAATGTGTCCGCTAAAATGTCGCAGTCCCGATAAAAATTGCAGATCGCCGCCACTACTACTAAAAAAAAAAAAAAAATAGAAATAAAAATGCCATAAATCTATCCCCTATTTTGTAGACGCTATAACTTTTGCGCAAACCAATCAATATACGCTTATTGCGATGTTTCTTTACCAAAAATATGTAGAAGAATACATATCGGCCTAAACTGAGGAAAAAAAATATTTTTTTTATATACATATTTTGGGGGACATTTATTATAGCAAAAGGTAAAAAAATAATGCATTTTTTTTCAAACTTGTCGGTCTTTTTTTGTTAATAGCACAAAAAATAAAAACTGTAGAGGCGATCAAATACCACCAAAAGAAAGCTCTATTTGTGGGGGAAAAAAGGACGTCAATTTTGTTTTGGTGCACAGTCGCACGACCGCGCAATTGTCAGTTAAAGCGACGCAGTGCCGAATCGCAAAAAGTGCTCTGGTCAGGAAGGGGGTAAAAATCTTCCGGGGCTGAAGTGGTTAAACAGTGACAGCGCTGAAAGCTGAAAATTGGCCTGGGCAGGAAGGGGGTAACGTGCCCTGTATTGAAGTGGTTAAGGGGGTAAAACGTTCCGGAGCTGATGTGGTTAATGGCAAGGAGATACTTTTTCTCGCCACTGTATATCAGCACTTCCTCCATATATGTCCCCAAAGCTTCCTCTACATATATTTGCGTCCCCAACTTATCTTTTTCTCCTCGCAACAACAACATACTAGCTGTTACGGCCACGCCCCCTCGGGAGACGCCGGGCCAGCTGACGTCAGCACGTGTTCGGTGTGTGTTTCTCCCAGAAGTTTGCGGCGGGGATTGGCTGGAGGTCAGAGGATCAGGTGAAGTAAGTTGCTCTGTGGTAATGTCTAGTCTCCGGTGGGAGGGGGTGTCATTGCTGGGACGTAGAAGTCCGCTCCAGCTGGGCAGCCACAGGTTGATGGGATGTGGGCGCACACAGTGCAATGCACAGAGCCGGGTGTCAGTGTGAGGCAGCCTCCAATCACAGAGCGTTCCTCACTTCCTCGTCCAATGTAGTGCAGTCACAGGATGAGGAGGAGGAGGGAGTGTGAGGAAGGAGAGGAGGCAATCACAGGAGGAGGAAGGAGTGTGTGTCCATCACCTAGGCTGTCCTCCTCCACCCACTGCCTGCATCCTCCCCTCTCCTCCTCCCTCCTCTGGGTTGGCACTGACACTTGGTGTGAGGGGCTGGCCACAGCACTTCGGTATAACCCCCTTTTTTGTGTCTTTGTCCACAGCAGCAGGTGACCATGGCAGAGCAGCCAGTGTGTGCAGCACAGGTGAACAGCTGCCCTGGCATTCAGAACAACAGCTGCAGCGCTGCCCTGGGAGGCTGTGGTGGCAACAGCAGCAGTGTGCCCGTCCTTTTCTGCTTCTCAGTGTTTGCCCGGCCTTCTTCTGTGCCCCACGGCGTGGGCTATGAAGTCCTAATCCAGAAGTTCCTCAGTCTGTACGGGGATCAGATCGACATGCATCGGAAGTTTGTGGTGCAGCTCTTCGCTGAAGAATGGGGACAGTACATTGACCTACCTAAGGGCTTTGTGGTCAGTGACCGGTGTAAAGTCCGCCTGGTGCCCCTACAAATTCAGGTCAGTGCCAATATCATCGGTTCAACATTGCAAGCATGTGCAAATAGTTCTCATCCATCATAGTGGAAGAAATAGAACGCTGAATAACCACACTTTTTTGGAGTGCGGCTATCCAGCGTTCTATTTCTTCCATTACCTCTGTTGCAAACAGAGCCAGCACCCTGCCTGATTGCGGAGACAGCTGTTCTTAGGAGAGGTGATTACTTTGGAGCGGTGCACTCCCATGTCTCATCCATCATAGGTATTGCTTTAGGATGAAACTCACCGTCCATCTGAAACTGATATTTCAGTTATGGGTGGGTGCTGGTAGATTCAATTGTCTTTTGGGAGACTTCACCAGCAAGATCCCCCTCACTGTCCCTGAGTCCACCTACTTGCCAGAAGGAGGGGGTTTCATGCTCCCTGTTTTTTGGCTATGCTTGCTCTTCATATAATATGGTGATTATAATAGGGATGGTGAGAGGCCATCTACAGCAGCAGGATACATGGGATTCTGATGTCAGCAAGAGCACAATCATCAACTCCCATATGGAGATCTTTTTTTTCTCTGAAGATCTCAAGGGATAGTACTGAAGCAACAAGGTTATTCACTCCCTTAGGGTCCATCCATAGCTAACTCATCTGTGTTTGGTGGAAGGAATGACTACAAGGTAGCTCAGATCCCCAGAGTCCGTTCATTACTAGCTCATCAGTTTTGGGTGGAATGAATGACTACAAGGTTATTTATTCCCCCTGGTCCATCCATAACTAGCTCATCAGTTTTGGGTGGAATGAATGACTACAAGGTTATTTATTCCCCCTGGTCCATCCATAACTAGCTCATCAGTTTTGGGTGGAATGAATGACTACAAGGTTATTTATTCCCCCTGGTCCATCCATAACTAGCTCATCAGTTTTGGGTGGAATGAATGACTACAAGGTTATTTATTCCCCCTGGTCCATCCATAACTAGCTCATCAGTTTTGGATGGAATGAATGACTACAAGGTTATTTATTCCCCCTGGTCCATCCATAACTAGCTCATCAGTTTTGGATGGAATGAATGACTACAAGGTTATTTATTCCCCTTGGTCCATCCATAACTAGCTCATCAGTTTTGGGTGGAATGAATGACTACAAGGTTATTTATTCCCCCTGGTCCATCCATAACTAGCTCATCAGTTTTGGGTGGAATGAATGACTACAAGGTTATTTATTCCCCCTGGTCCATCCATAACTAGCTCATCAGTTTTGGGTGGAATGAATGACTACAAGGTTATTTATTCCCCCTGGTCCATCCATAACTAGCTCATCAGTTTTGGGTGGAATGAATGACTACAAGGTTATTTATTCCCCCTGGTCCATCCATAACTAGCTCATCAGTTTTGGGTGGAATTAATGACTACAAGGTTATTTATTCCCCCTGGTCCATCCATAACTAGCTCATCAGTTTTGGGTGGAATGAATGACTACAAGGTTATTTATTCCCCCTGGTCCATCCATAACTAGCTCATCAGTTTTGGGTGGAATGAATGACTACAAGGTTATTTATTCCCCCTGGTCCATCCATAACTAGCTCATAAGTTTTGGGTGGAATGAATGACTACAAGGTTATTTATTCCCCCTGGTCCATCCATTACTAACGCATCTGTTTTTGGTTGAATGACTACAACGAGCAGCCTAAGTCATTCAATGTTTAGGCAGTTAATGTTCCAATATTCACTTTCATTAGCAAATAGTGTTGTCATTTGAGGTCTTTCATCTTTAGGACTAAAATACAGGATGCATCAATATTGTGTAAAAGTAGCCCAGCTTGTTTCCTTGGTAGCTAAGGCACCAATGATTAATGCTCTTTCAACGCTGCCTGCTTAAAAAAAAAAAAAATATCTGGATGCTGCTGCCCTGAATAATTCTCAGCGGATGTCTCCAGAAGGTAATAAGACAGAAGAGCTGCTTCGATGATGGAATAGGTAGAAGGGATCATCAGGAAATGACCAGCTCAAATGATACAGTGGACCTGTACATGATTTACTGTAATTTAATAAATGGATTGTTCAGAGAAGTTCTGCAACCTGCGGTGTATTTAAAACCACAAAAGAGCTATTAAACCCTCTTTAACATTGCATGCATTAAGCTGTTATTTTCCTTTTGGATGAGTTTATTAGGATGAGAGCTTTTCAGATGGTGAAAAATGAGCAGCAATCATTCAAAGAGATCTGGTTACGGGTTTTGGAACACACTTTAGCTTTTCATCACTGTGTCAGAACAAAAAAGGGACTCAAAACATGTAAAACAGCACATTTCCCCCAATCTGTCAAATTTATTCTGCTGATTACTTGGGGAAAGAACAAACTTCTAGGATGAAAGTCAAAAATCTGCTTTGACATATTGCATTAAAATAAATTAATTAATAGGTTTTATCCCTCACAAGACCTTTTACCATGTTTGCTGCCCATCTCGGGACTCGTTCTATCCTATCAGGAGAGAATTCAGGAACTTAATATGTACAGTCTGGAGGAAAGTAGGGAAAGGGGAGATGCATTGGAAACCTTTTATATACATCAAGGTGGTGAATAAGGTTCAGGAGGGCAGTATTTTCAATATGAAACCAAGAACGCTGGGACAAGACTTCAAACTAATTAATAAGCGGTCCTTCTAGGTATAATATCCACCATATACTAAGTTGACCACCACTGCGCCTCGGAGAATCAGCCTAGATGATGATTATCATCAGTAGGTATAGCCTACCTATAGCTGCCACTTGGTAAATATCAATTGTGTAAACAATATTTTCAAATCTTGTGACGAGACAATGGTGCACTACAACCCACGTGAAGAATTAAAAATGTGGCGCTATCCAAAACACACTCTATGTGATGTCACTATTTACAGTGAAAATCCTAATCTGGTGAACATATTTTTACAGGTGTATAATGAAATGAAAAATGAAAAAAAAATAAATAAACCAAATGAAAACAAAAACACCAAATTGAATACAATACCTACAGTGACTCAGTGCTGATGCTAAAAAATCATGTGTGTCACTTCTATGAAATCAACAAGTGTATAACATTACACCCATAACACAGTGTGCATATTAAACATTGACTAGGTGACTTAATAAATATTAATTATAGTCCAGAACAAGTGCACATATATGTGAAATAAAGTCCGTGATGATGATTCGATAAAAATCAACTGTGCCACAGCAAATCCTTATAGTTCCTGAAGTCTATTTGAACCTTCCACCACACCTATGTGTTCAGTGCTCCCTCTCCCAATAGACAGTCTCTCACCCGCTCTCTATGCCTCCACTTTTGTATGAGGCTATCAAGCATAAGAGTATCCAGGCTACCAGTAGGGGTTAAGTATATTACATCCAGGGATTCGTTCCATATGCAAATGAAAAAGAGCTCCCAATAGTGTGATAACGTAAAAACTTTTAATATCGCACACTTCAAAATACACTTCAAAAGATCCACTCACATTGTGTAAACACTATAAAAGCACAGCAAAAATCCACGGCAATCTGTAAACTGTAATCTCAACACAGCAACCTGGATAAGCTTTCCTATGGGGTATGCAGTCACGGCGGACCTTGCCACAGCTGACGTGTAAGGAGTCTCTCTCACCCTCTCCTCGCCCGCTCGTCCAATGGTCCCACCGTCTCCCCTGATAAGCGAACCACAGAGCTTGCTTCCTTCTGTCACTAAGTATATGGTGTTTAACCTTCGCTCGGCCTCGCCCCCGACATGTTTCGCTACAACTGTAGCTTATTCATGGGATCCCCATGAATATATGGTGGTTAAACACCATATACTTAGTGACAGAAGGAAGCAAGCTCTGTGGTTCGCTTATCAGGGGAGACGGTGGGACCATTGGACGAGCGGGCGAGGAGAGGGTGAGAGAGACTCCTTACACGTCAGCTGTGGCAAGGTCCGCCGTGACTGCATACCCCATAGGAAAGCTTATCCAGGTTGCTGTGTTGAGATTACAGTTTACGGATTGCCGTGGATTTTTGCTGTGCTTTTATAGTGTTTACACAATGTGAGTGGATCTTTTGAAGTGTATTTTGAAGTGTGCGATATTAAAAGTTTTTACGTTATCACACTATTGGGAGCTCTTTTTCATTTGCATATGGAACGAATCCCTGGATGGAATATACTTAACCCCTACTGGTAGCCTGGATACTCTTATGCTTGATAGCCTCATACGAAAGTGGAGGCATAGAGAGCGGGTGAGAGACTGTCTATTGGGAGAGGGAGCACTGAACACATAGGTGTGGTGGAAGGTTCAAATAGACTTCAGGAACTATAAGGATTTGCTGTGGCACAGTTGATTTTTATCGAATCATCATCTCGGACTTTATTTCACATATATGTGCACTTGTTCTGGACTATAATTAATATTAAGTCACCTAGTCAATGTTTAATATGCACACTGTGTTATGGGTGTAATGTTATACACTTGTTGATTTCATAGAAGTGACACACATGATTTTTTAGCGTCAGCACTGAGTCACTGTAGGTATTGTATTTAATTTGGTGTTTTTGTTTTCATTTGGTTTGTTTATTTTTTTATTTTTTTCATTTTTCATTTCATTATACACCTGTAAAAATGTGTTCACCAGATTAGGATTTTCACTGTAAATAGTGACATCACATAGAGTGTGTTTTGGATAGCGCCACATTTTTAATTCTTCACGTGGGTTGTAGTGCACCATTGTCACGTCACAAGATTTAAAAATATTGTTTACACAAGACTTCAAACTAGCAGGAAGAAAGTTCAAAAATGATCTTAGAAAGTATTATTTTACTGAAAGAATAGTTGATGCTTGGAATAAACTTCCAGCAGAGGTAGTGGATTCAAAAATGCGTGGGACAAACCTAGATCTATACTCCAAAAAAAACATGAGATGGATATAGATCTATGTTAATCCTTCTTTTCTTTTTTTTTTTTTTTTTTTTTTTTTTTAACACTACCGTGCAAAAGTTTTAGGCAGGTTTGAAAAAAATGCTGTAAGTTAAGAATGCTTTCAGAAATAGAAGTGTTAATAGTTTATTTTAATCAATTGACAAAATGGAGAGTAAATGAACAGAAGAGAAATCCAAATCAAATCAGTATTTGGTGTGGCCACCCTTTCCCTTTTTAAAACGGCATCAATTCTTGTAGGTATATTTGCACACAGTTTTTGAAGGAACTCGAGAAGTAGGTTGTTTCAAACATCGTGGAGAACTAAGCAAAGATCTCCTGTGGATGCAGGCTGCCTCAAATTCTTCTGTCTCTCCATGTAATCACAGACAGACTCGATAAGATCATGGCTCTGTGGGGACCAAAACATCAATTCCAGGACTCCTTGTTCTTCTTTACACTGAAGATAGTTCTTATTGACATTGGCTGTATGCTTGGGGGTCATTGTTCTTCTGCAGGATAAATTTAGGGCAAATGATCTGCCTCCTTGATGGTATGGCATGATGAATAAGTATCTACTTGTACTGATCAGCATTGAGGACACCATTCATCCTGACCAAATCTCGTACTCCATTTGCAGAAATACAGCTCCAGACTTGCAAGGAACCTCCACCATGCTTCACTGTTACCTGCAGGCACTCATTATTGTACCACTCAATCTGCCTTCTGCTACAGCCAAATATTTCAAATTTTGACTCATCAGTCCAGAGCACCTGCTGCCATTTTCTGCACCCCAGTTCCCATGTGTTTGTGCAGCTTAGCCTTGTCGCTACATCCTATGCATGATAATGTAATACCTGGGGTGCAGAAAAATGGCAGCATGTGCTCTGGACAGAGTTAGAAGTTAGTACCTTCAGAGTGCCCCCTTACATCCTCCTGTAGAGTGCCCCCTTATGTTTTGCTCCTCCAGGGTGCCCTATTTAACTACTTGTCTGTTGGGCACTTTCACCCTCTTCTTGCCCAATTTTCAGCTTTTAGCGCTGTCACACTTTGACAATTGCGCGGTTATGCAACACTGTACCCATGAGACATTTTTAGCAATTTTTTTCCACACAAATGGAGCTTTCTATTGGTGGTATTTAATCACCACTGGGTTTTTTTATTTTTTGCTAAATGGGGGGAGGGGATGTTTTTTCAGTTTGTTATAAAATTTAGCAAACAGGCCTTTTTTTACTTCACTGATGAGGCAGCACTGGTAGGTGGCACAGATTGGCAGCACTGGTGGTACTAATTATCAGTGTAGATGTCCCTTTTACAGAAACTGGTTATCGGCCCTCTTCTCCTTTCCTCTGCTGTCAACATGAGGAAAGAAAAGCTGAAAACCGGCTTCTGTTTAATCATGATCAGCTGTGATTGGACACAGCTGATCGTGTGGTTAAAGTTGCCGATTGACTCTTACCTCAATCTGTGATCAGTATTATCCGGAGGATACTATGATCAGAGCCTGGTGGGTATGATCATGGTAGGACGTCATATGATAACTCCCAGAACTGGCCGTTCGCACTGTAGCTGTCATTTTGGCTCTAGTGCGGTTGGCAAGTGGTTTCTTACCTCCCGGCCTGGTCACAACTCATGAGTAAGGATGAGCTCAGGCGTGTTCGCAAGCCGCACGTGCAGAGCCAGCCAGAAAGTCAGCACTGCACAGCGCTAATCAAAAGCGGTGAGACATTTCTCGATCTCTACAACCGCGGATCGGGAGAATGTCTCACTGCCTGCGATTAGCGCTGTGCAGTGCCGACTTCCTGGCTGGCTCTGCACGTGAGGGTTGCGAACATGCCTGAGCTCATCCTTACTCATGAGCATCTGCTGATTAAACACTTCAGACCCACAGACAAGGATTTGTTTTTCTAAACGCATGTGCAGTCTGGAGCCAGCTGATTAGTGAACTGGCAAGCTTGGTCTGTACTTGTGCGGCGTGAATGTGTGTGTGTGTGTGTGTATGCATTTAAGCCACATCCCACTGCCTGATCTGAGGCTGAGCCTAGCAGTTCTCTAATGGACTGGCTCCAGACTGAGCATGCACAGTTCAGAGTCACCGACAGATTATTTTTTTTTTTTCTAGTGTTTTACTTCCGGCCACCTGTGAGTTGTGGGGGGCCAGCTGCCAAGGGAGCCAGATGTACTATCCGCTTGCTTCCCCTTTGTTTTACCTGCAGAAATCACAGGTGCAGCAGGGTGTAGGGCCATAAATTGTTGACCCGCTCCCAGATTGGCTCCTGCTGTGTCCAATTAGCGGCTGCGATGGCCGCCGGGACCTGCCGATCGTTTGGAGAGTAAACAAGGCAGACCATTGTTCTGTCAGAGTAAGAATGAGATCTTGTGTGCCAGCTAATCGGGAACACAGATTTCTCTCTTCCTCCAGTCAGTCCACCCCCACAGTTAGAAATCACTTCCTAGGATCACACTTAACCCTTTGATCACCCCTGGTGTTAACCCCTTCCCTGCCAGTGTCATGTATACCGTGACATTGCATTCTTTTAGCACTGATCACTGTATTGGTGTCACTGGTCCCCAAAAAGTGTCAGTGTCCAATTTGTCCGCCGCAGTTTCTCAGTCCTGCTAAAAATCACTGATCGCCGCCATTACTAGTAAAAAAATAAATAATGCCATAAAGCTATCCCACAGTTTGTAGACATAACTTTTGTGAAAACCAATCAGTATACACTTATTGTTTTTGGTAAAAAAAAAAAAAAGTAGCAGAATACATATTGGCCTAAATTTATGAAGAAATTTAATTTTTTACTTTTTTTTTTTTTCAAAATTGTTGGTCTTCTTTTTTTGTTGATAGTGCAAATAATAAAAACCGCAGAGGTGATAAAATATCACCAAAAGAAAGCTATTTGGGGGAAAAAAATGTATTCAGGTACAGCGTTGCATGACCGCGCAATTGTCAGTTAAAGGAACGCTGTGCCGTATCGCAAAAAATTGTCTGGTCATTAAAGGGGGTGAAACCTTCCGGGCCTGAAGTGGTTAATGCGCATCCTCTCCTATTGTAGCGTTTGAGGGAGCTTAGGAAAATTCACAGCACAAGGCAAGCATAGAACGCAGGGTCGGCAGGTGTGCTGGCTGGAATGCTGAGAAGGAGCCAGTACAGTGACCTCTGTTATCAAGCCAGAGAAGAGGAGGGCACAGGAAGGATCAGAGAGGCACTGTGCAGTGGCTGGGGGACCAGAAGAGACAGTACCTGGCCGGAGCGGACTTCACCTCCATCATCAAGCACAGGGAGAGAAGGGGGAGCACAGGAGGGATCACAGAGGCATCTGTTCTGCGACTGCAGGGCTAGAAGTGACAGTGACAGGCTGGATCAGTCTGAGAGCAGGTGTACTCATGGTTCTTCTACTTGTTCTGCCCAAAGTAGTGCTGGAGGGAGAGCAGTATGCAGCTACCTGGGAAACCTGCAGATTGGGCGGTATATGCTGACAAACGGCAGAGCTCTCTCACCTTATGTCTCCTCTGCATGTTTGGCAACAGTCAAGGGCGGGCCCCCTACTGTCCCTGGACCCTCGGGCAGCGCCTGATATGCCCTTTTATGGTAATTTTTCCCCCCTCACCTTCCAGGACAGCTACTTGAGAGATGATCGGCTCCGCCCTCTACAGGAAACACAAATCAGAATTTAAAAGGCCCCTCCCTTTCCTCTGACCCTCAGTTGTTTTGTGTTTCCAGTACCTCCAGGAGCACCGACACGTTTTTTGTTTTCCTATGGTCTGGTAACTGTGGCTGGTGGACCCCCCTTCTCTGGTTTCATCCAGTACTAGTTGTGGCCAAGTCCTGGATGATGGTCTGTACCAGAAGGGTTCCCTATTTCTAAGGGTTACTTGCCTTTGAAAATGCTGGCAACTCCCTTCTTTTCCCCAGCGCTGCTATGTGGAACTGTGTCCTCCCAAATGCTTCATTCTGGTGTACCAAGATGGCGTCAGGAGAACTTCCTGTGATGCAACAGGAACCGGCAGTCACATGACGCACTTCCGGACGCCAAGTTCTCATAAGGAGCATGGTGTGGAGACACTGAGGACATGCTGCAGGGGAATGGCCTGCTAAAAACGCCATTCTAGGTGCAGTTTTTTGCGGTACAGCAGCAGTCTTCTCGGCGACCGTTCTCCGCTTCATGGAGCTTGAGGACAGGTCTGAGGATAGAACATCCGCTCGTATTGAACCAGCGGCAGCATCCGGGTCCCATACTGCCCCCAAGGTAAGCCCTGGTCTGTGGATAGCTGCAGCAAGGGACTTCTTTTGTATGGGTCCTTTTTTCATGGCCCTTGTTTCTGCTCTCTTCTAGGCCAAACCGGTGAAGAAGAAATGTGGGAACTGTAGAGCCAGGCTCTCTGATAGTTACAAAAAGCTATTTTGTGAGGATTGTATCCCACCCAGAGCTAGATCAGAGTCTTCCTCCTTTAAGGAGTTAATGACTTCTATGAAGGAGGTAGTGGATTCCTTTCGGTCACGGAATGACAGTGTTGCTAGTATAGGCCCTTCCTCCTCTAGACCCATAGCTCAAGATCCTTCAACGTCTGCCAGGTCCCTTCCCTTATTAGTATCTGAGACTATTAGTTCACGCAATACCTCTGATCTGGAGGAAGGTGAGAATTCAGTCTCTTCATCTGATGAAAAGTCTGCATCAGAGGAGGATACAGGTAGCTCGTCCAAGTATCTTTTTCCAGTGGAGGATATTGATGAACTATTAAAAGCAATTTATACCTCAGAGCAGATTGAGATACCACAGCATGCTCAATCTGTGCAGGATAAAATGTATAGGGGCCTTCAAGGATGGAAATCTAGAACCTTTCCGGTACATCAGTCTCTTAGAGACATGATTCTATCTGAATGGAAAGAACCTGAAAAAAGGTTGTTCCAATCCAGAGGACACAAAAGAAGATTTCCTTTTCAGCCTGACTTTGAGGAGGTTTTCTTTAAGTGTCCTAGATTAGATGCCCCTATGTCGCAGGTGTCCAAAAGAATAGATCTTTCTTTTGAGGATTCTGGGGTCCTTAAGGATCAAATGGATAGGAAGGCCGACTCATTGCTGCATAAGGCCTGGGATGCTTCAGCTTTTTCTTTAGGCCCAGCGGTTGCATCTACCTGTGTGGCCAGAAATTTAGATGTATGGGTACAGCGTCTAGATGAGCTTCTGGCATCTGACACCCCCCAAGGAAGAGATTAGAGAATCTCTCCCACTCATTGCCAAGTCAGTCGCCTTCCTAGCTGATGCAGCAGCGGATTCAGTGAAATCCGCAGCTAGGGCTTCTGCTTTCATTAATTTAGCTAGGCAGGCTATCTGGCTTAAATCTTGGGAGGGTGACCTTGCCTCAAGAATAAGCTCTGTGGCATTCCTTTGGAAGGTAAACTGTTGTTTGGTTCTTCCTTTGAAGAAGTCTTATCTCGTTCCTCTGAGAAAGGTAAACGATTCCCTTCTTCCCAAAGGAATAAGCCCCAGAATAAGAGGCCTTTTCGTGGCTTCCAAAACAAGGCTAATTTTAAAGGCAACAGGCTAAAAAGAAATGGTCCTTTAACAAAGACAAACTCAAAGGGGGAGCTCCCTTTGCTCCTTCAGCCCCTTCCAAGAGTACCCAGTGACGCCAGGTTAGGGGTAGGGGGAAGATTGTGCCATTTCATCAAGGAATGGGCAGAAATTTCCACCAATTCCCTTCATCCTTCAGACTCTGTTAAAGGGTTACAGATTGGAGTTCAAAAATCCCCCCCCCCCCCCCCCCCCAAGAGGTTTTTTCTTACCCACCTGCCGAGAGACCAAGAGAGATGGCAAGCCATGTTGAATTTGATCTCTGTGTGGGAAACAGAGGGAGTTATTTCTCCTGTCCCAGAAGATCAGAAGTTCCGGGGATTTTATTCTCACGTCTTTCTGGTCAAGAAAGCTTCCGGCGGCTTTCGTATGGTCATAAATTTAAGTGTCCTGAACCAGTACATACTGTAGTTTACAGACGTTTCCGCATGGAGAACATTTATTCAGTAAGAAATCTGTTGTTACCAGAGGTCTTCATGGTGACCCTGGACCTTCAGGACGCTTATCTTCATGTACCAATCTGTCAGAGCCACCGAAGGTTCCTCAGGTTTGCAGTGCTCGTGGGAAACGAGCCGTTTCATTGGCAGTTCAATGCCCTTCCTTTTGGTCTCTCGGCAGCACCAAGGATTTTCACAAAATCATGGCCAAATCATGAGCCTTTTTTCAGATTCAAGGTGTATCAATCGTCCCATATCTAGACGATTTTTTGATTTTTTTTTTTTTTTTTTCTCAGGGCAAGGAGTCCCTTATTCAGGACCTGCAGTTGGTTTTGCGGACCTTTCAAAAATTAGGGTGGGAGGTCAACCAACAGAAATCTTGTCTAGTACCCTCACAGAGCATACTTTTCCTGGGTTATCTAATAGACTCTGTTGCCCTAAAGATTTTTCTCCCCGAAGAGAAAATTGTGAAAATTCTTCTCTCTGTACAGACCTTCAAACTGCTCCCTCAGACCTCCCTTCGGTGAATCATGCAATTGCTGGGACTTATGACTGCAGCAATTCCAGGGGTGCCTTGGGCTCAATTGCACTCCAGACCCCTTCAGGCTTTTCTTTTGCTCCATTGGGATCGCAGGAAAAATTCTCTGGATCAGCTGGTAAAACTACCAGAAGGGAATTTTCTAGATCTCACCTGGTGGAAGCAGTGAGAACATCTGCAGAGGGAGAAGGATTGGGTACTGCATTGCCCGGTCAAAATTACCACAGACGCCAGTCTGTGGGGTTGGGGTGCTCACTCACAGGATTAGCGGGCTCAAGGAGCCTGGTTGCCAGAGGAAGCAGGTCGCTCCTCGAATTTCAGAGAACTTCTGGCTGTGAGGAAAGCACTTATGTCTCTGGGAGAGAGGGTCTATTCAAAGGACCTTTTAATATTTTCAGACAATGCCACAACAGTGGCGTACTTGAACAAGCAAGGGGGCACTCGCTCGGAATCACTTCTGTCATTAACACAGCAGATTCTGTCCTGGGCAGAGATCTATGTCTCTTCAGTAAGGGCAGTTCACATCAAGGGGTCAGAAAATGTGCTGGCGGACTGTCTGAGCAGGGTGAGCATCAGTTCCAGCGGTTGGGAACTACATCAAGGCATGTTCCAGGAGGTGGTGCTAAGATGGGGTCTCCCCACAGTGGATCTTTTTGCCTCCAGTCTCAACAAGAAACTACCGGCGTTCTCTCTGGAGAGAGAAACAGGGTCCTTGGGGACGGATGCACTGTCCTTCCCTTGGGACTTCAGCCTGGCCTATGCCTTCCCTCCTTTTCCCCTTTTGCCCCTAGTGGTTCGGAAGATTATTCAGGACAGAGCAGAAGTCGTTCTGATTGCCCCCTGGTGGCCCAGAAGGAGTTGGTTCTCCTCTCTGAAGGCCCTATCTGTGTATCCTCCCTGGCCCCTTCCAGTTTGGAAGGATCTACTCCATCAGGGACCAGTGTTGCATCCAAACCCTCAGACCTTCCATTTGACGGCCTGGAGGCTGAGCGGCGCATCCTACAGTTAAGTGGATGTTCAGAGAGGGTTATTCATACTGTCCTGGACAGCCGTAAACTGGTCACAAGAAGAATCTATGGGAAAGTTTGGAAAACTTTTATTTCCTGGCAAAGGAAATTTGGTTTAGATTCTTTTTCCACTCCCTGCATTTTAGATTTTCTGCAGGAGGGAGTGGAAAAGGGGCTCTCTGTCAACACCCTTAGGGTTCAGGTTGCTGCCCTATCTTTATTTTCAGAGAGAAGACTAGCGGTAGATCCCTTAGTCAGGAGGTTCCTTTTAGCCAGAGCTAGGCATACTCCCAGGATCCTCAAACATGTTCCTCCCTGGGATCTGTCTTTGGTATTAAATGCACTAACAAGGGCTCCTTTTGAGCCTTTGCATGATGCTTCCCTGAAAATGATTTCTTTGAAGTTGTCCTTCCTTTTGGCTATTACGTCAGGAGGAAGGATTTCTGATCTAGAGTCCCTTTCCTGTAAAGATCCATTCCTCAGAATTTTAGAGGATAGGGTGGTGATTAAACCCGATCCACTCTATCTACCCAAAGTTTCTTCCAACTTTCATAGGTCCCAGGAGGTAGTCCTCCCTAGTTTCTGCACCTCTCCCAAAAATGCGGAAGAGAAAAGGTTTGGTCTTTTAGACGTAAAGAAATGTCTTCTACTTTATCTAGAAAAGACTAGTGGGTTTAGGAGTTCCTCCCAACTGTTAGTTTTGTTCAGTGGCCCCAAGAAGGGGTCCAAAGCATCTAAAAGTTCTATTGCTAGGTGGATTAGGGGAGCTATCTGTGAGGCATATAAAGCGTCAGGTCGGACCCCTCCTTCTAGAATTAGGGCCCATTCAACGAGATCCATGGCCACATCATGGGCAGAAAGAGCGGGAGTTTCATGGGAAGATATCTCTAAAGCTGCCGTCTGGTCCTCCTCTCATGCATTTGTCAAGCATTATAGAGTTCAGATGCTTTCCAGCCAGGACCTTTCCTTTGGTAGGAAAGTGCTTCAGGCTGTCGTCCCTCCCTAAGGTATTATATCTTGCTTATCCTCTCAAGTAGCTGTCCTGGAAGGTGAGGGGGGAAACCCCCCATTAGACTTACCGGTAACGGTATTTCCAGGAACCTTCCAGGACAGCATCTACATTCCCACCCTATTCTATTTTTTCACTGGTCAACTATGTTTTCCTGGTGGTGGTGTGTTTTATGTTTTCTATTTTTTTCCTCTGCCGAGTGCACCTTCGGTGGAGGTTACTTGATCTTCTAAACAACTGAGGGTCAGAGGAAAGGGAGGGGCCTTTTAAATTCTATCTGATTTGTGTTTCCTGTAGAGGGCGGAGCCGATCATCTCTCAAGTAGCTGTCCTGGAAGGTTCCTGGAAATACCGTTACTGGTAAGTCTAACGGGGGGTTTTATTATAGGACAGAGCAGAAAAGGCAAGTAAAGGCGAAAATAGGAGATGTTGTGGGCAGCCGATATCCTTAGTGAAGTGTATGGTATTTCACAATGCAAATTTCTATTTACTATAAAAAGAAACAATTGGTAATTTGAATCACCAATTGTTATAATAGGGCAGTCTTGCCTCCAAAGCATGCTTAACATGTGTTGTTAGTAAAACAAAACTATCAGGACAGCTGCTATGACTGACTTGTTCTTAAAGGTACATGCTTCAGTTGTCTGCCTTATTCTTCCTTACTACTCAGGAAGTCATTGACCTAGCATGTGTGGACAAAAGTATTTCAAGTACAGCATGATGCTGCCACCACCATGTCTCACAGTGGGGATGGTGTTCTTTGGGTGATGTGATGTGGTTTGCGCCAGACATAACCTTTTCTTTAATGGCCAAAAAGTTCAATTATAGTTTCATCAGACTAGAGCACCTTCCTCCATACATTTTGGGAATCTCCCACATGCCTTTTCGCCTTTTGTGCCATTTTGGTTTTTTTTGCTGAAAGTAATGGCTTTCTTCTGGCCACTCTGCCATAAAGCCCAAATCTATGGAGCGTACGGCTTATTGTAATCCTATGTACAGGTACTCCAGTCTCTGCTGTGGATCTCTGCAGCTCCTCCAGGGTTACCTGTACTGTCTCTCTGATTAATGCCCTCCTTGCCCGGTCCATTAGTTTTGGTGTGCGGCAGTTTCTTGGCAGGTTTTCTGTTGTGCCATGTTCTTTCCATTTGGTTATGATAGATTTCATGGTGCTCCTATGGATCATCAAAGATTTGGATTTTTTTTTTTTTTTTTATAACCTAACCCTGACTTGTACTTCTCAACAACATTGTCCCTTGCTTGTTTGGGGAGTTCCTTGGTCTTCATGGCAGTGTTTAGTTAGTGGTGCCTCTTGCTTAGGTGTTGCAGCCTCTGGGGCCTTTCAAAAAGGTGTGTGTATATGTAACGACAGATCATGTGACATTTATATTGCACAGAGGTGGACATCATTTTACTAATTATGTGACTTCTGAAGGTAATTGGTTGCACCAGAGCTTTTTATGAGCTTCATAACAAAGGGGCTGAATACATATGCACATGCCAATTATCATTTTTTTTTTATTTCTGAAAAATAGTTTTATGTTTATATTTTTCTAATTTGTGGTAATTTTACTTCACCAACTTAGACTATTGTGTTCTGATCTATCACATATAATTCAGATTAAAAAAACATTGAACTAAAAGCTGTAATGTAACAAAATGGGTAAAAAGCCAGGGGGGGGGGGGGGGTGAATACTTTTGCAAGGCACTGTGTGTATTTTTCTAAATATAGGTATCCTTCGAATACCAAACGTGAGGTCAGCAAAATACAGCATTCAGCAATTTTCCACAAACATTGCAATGTAGCTCATTAGTATGCCCTTGCATTGGAAAACACAGCAAAGTTAATGAGACTGCATCCAGTCCTGTACCTATAGTGAGAAATATAAGAGGTGACACTTGTGTACTTATTCCAATTGATGACTGCTAAGCTTTCTCTGGCTTTTATACCCTTAAAAGTGAAGTGCGGATTTAGAAAAAAAAAAAAACCTACTCGCCTAGATGGCTGCAGCTGTCTCTTGCCAGATATACACCATTTTTGATTCCTTAGTTTTTAGTCTTTAGCTCATGAGCTGGTGACTATCCATCACTAGCTCTCTGCCCTGCCCCTCCAGGGGTCACTGGAGCATCGGGATGTTAAGAGGGGTGGGAACGATTTAGGTTAGGTTCTCAGCGGTGTGCGGAGAAGCCGAGCCAGCTGTGGGGGGGTGGGGGGGGCGGGGCATCTCCTGACATTATATTGGGATCCCTGCAGAGCCCGGACCAGGTCTGTGATGTCAACCGACAGCGGACTTTATTATTATCACAGGTACTTCTATAGCGTGGTCAGTTTACGCAGCACTTTAATCCCTGCTTGGAATCTAAGGTCCCTAACTCCCATTCATACATACACATACCAGGGGCAACTTCAGTCCCGGAAGAATTTACCCCCTTCCTGACCAGAGCACTTTTTGCGATACGGCACTGCGTCACTTTAACTGGAAATTGCGTGGTCGTGCGACGTTGCACCCAAACAGCATTGACATCCTTTTTTCCCAGAAATAGAGCTTTCTTTTGGTGGTATTTGATCACCTCTGCATTTATTTTTTTTTTTTTTTGCACTATAAACAAAAAAAGCGTCAACTTTGAAAAAAAAAGCAATATTTTCCCCTAATCGTCTTTTAGGACAGCCACCTGAGAGCTTGGCTCCTCCCTTCTGTTTGGAAACACCTGCGCCAGCTTGTATAAATTTCCTTCTCCCCTGCTGGCTCCTCAGTTATTTGTGTTTCCTCCAGTGGGGAGACACCACAGGAACCAGCCAGGGAGCCAGAGGAGGCTCAGGCAAACATGTCCTGAAAGAGGAGTGGGGACTCCTAGGACAGACCAGAGAGGTTGGTGTACAGAGCAGCCTGGTGAGGCAAAGCCCTGTGAGCAGCAGTTACACTAACCTGGTCAGGAAAGTCGTTTTTCTGATCGCCACCCCCGCATCCCTGAGTGCAGGTCAAAGTCGGGGGGCGGCCTTTTCAACACTGAGTGCAGTGAAGCGGAGCGCAGCTCCTGCAGTCTCGTACCCCCAGCAGCATGTGAAAAAACAAACATGCCGGGTATTGAGACTGCGCGGCCTGTGGCGGGTGACGTCATATCCGGCCGAAAGGGGCGGGCACTTCCGGGTTCGCGGGTTCCGGCCAAGAACGCTGAAAAGGAGCCAGGCATGGGCTGGAGAGGAGCCAGACAAGCTGTAGAGACAGCACAGGCTCCGGAGGTGACACGAGGATGGCGGATGCAGAGGACCTAGACCGCACTGCTCCAGCAGAGACCAGCTCCAGCCATGTGAAGGTAAGGGGAACCTAGGGTGGAGCTCCCCTGGCCTGTACCACCACCCCCCCATGCCCCCCCATCAATCAATTTAGGGCAAAGGGAGGAGGGGGGAGAGTAGGTTAAAGACTCTCATGTGTCAGAGAGTGGTTTCATAGGGCCCCTGGTGAGGCAAGCCCGAATGAAGTGTTGCACTCCTGCAAATGTGCGGGGGAAGGGTACTGTGTATTAATGGTATGGGGTTTTGTCTTATGTCTTTTCAGAAAACAGAAAAAACCAGGGTCTCATGTTTCAAAAAAGAGGTGTCCTTCCTGTAAAGTTACCCTTAAAGATACCTGGGAAAAGGCATTATGCAAAGAGTGTATTAGTAAACCAGTACAAGAACACTCTTCAGAGCAGGGTGAGCTAGCGGCATCAGTTAAGGAATTGTCTAATACCTTCGAATCCTTCAAGACCTTCTTTGAGGGATTCCAAATGCCACAGCTTCAGACTGCTCCTCTGACAACACCGTTACCAAAAACACAGGCAATACCCTCCACGAGTGCAGGCTCTTCAGTAGCCCCTAGAGAGGAGGTGGAGGAGGAGCCGGACAGTGCAACATCTGGCTCCCAAGAGTCTGAGGGGGAAGCCCTGGATGGGGATTCCAGGAAGCCATCCCGATACAAACTCTCAGATGAGGTAGATCATCTTTTAGGGGCCATCTATACCACTCTAGGTATACAAACGGAGAAGAAGGCATTGTCACTACATGATCAGATGTATGAGGGCCTAGGGGAACAAGAAAAGAAGAATTTTCCTGTTCATGAGGTCCTTATAGAGGCTAATAAAAAAGAGTGGCAGGAACCTGAAAGGAAGCCATTTTTTTCTAAGGCCCTAAAAAGGCGATTTCCCTTTTCAGAGGACCCAGCATCAGTATGGAACAAGATTCCAAAACTAGATGCGGCCTTCTCGCAAGTGTCGAGGCACACGGACTTGGCCTTTGAGGACATGGGGGTTTTGTCTGAGCCAATAGATAAAAGGATGGACTCCCTGTTAAAAAAGTCATGGGACTCAACCGTGGGTAGCCTGAAGCCAGCAATGGCGGTCACGGTGGTAGCTAGGAATGTAGAGTTCTGGTTAAACCAATTACAGGCTCACATTGAGGCAGGTACTGCAAAGGATCAGATCCTAAACTCATTTCCCACTCTGCTGCGAGGTCTTGCTTATATCGTAGACGCATCTGCAGAATTGGTGCGAATGGCAGCCAGGTCCTCCGCCCTAGCCAATTCCACTAGAAGAGCATTATGGCTTAAGACATGGCAGGGTGACTGCGCGTCCAAAGCCAAGCTCTGTGGAATTCCTTTTACAGGGGATCTGCTATTCGGACCAGGCTTAGAAAAGGTGCTGGACCGAACGGCAGATAAAAAGGGCGTTTCCACTAAAACGTAAGGCAAATTGGAAACAGCCACAACAAAATAAAAAGAGGCAAAGAGGGAATACAAGACCCCGATTTGCAGCTTCCAAAATGGAAACCCAGAGAAAACCTTGGGTTCAGAGAGGGAAAGGCAAAGGGGGGGCGATTTTTCTGAGCAAACCCAAAAGAAATGACACAATAGTCGCAGTGGGGGGGAAGACTGGGGGCCTTCCTCCCGCAATGGGTAGAGATATCTTCCAACAAATTCATTCTGAAAATGATAAAGGAGGGATATCGTTTGGAGTTCTCAAAAGCACCCCCAAACAGATTATACATCACCAAACCCCCAAAAAACAAGAAGGCCAGAGAATTAATGAGATCCTTAGAGGAGCTCCAGCAACAAAAGGTGATCATCAAGGTACCAAGGGGAGAGAGAGGGCAGGGTTTCTACTCCCACATATTCGGAGTTCAGAAAACTTCAGGGAAGACCAGACCCATCCTCAACCTCAAGCCTCTAAATTTACAAAAGGTTCAGAATGGAGTCCATATATTCGGTAAGGGCCCTTCTGCCCCCAAACTGTTATATGGTCTCCCTAGATCTAAAGGACGCATACCTGCACATCCCGATACAGCAGGAGTGTCAAAAATTTCTAAGGTTTGCGATAGAGACGGGAATAGGAACCAAGCATCTTCAATTTCAGGCTCTACCCTTCGGCCTCTCCTCATCGCCCTGAATTTTTACCAAGATTCTGGACGAAGCTCTGGCACCATTACGGGTCAAAGGCATATCTGTCATAGCTTACTTGGACGACCTTCTCCTATTTGCAGAGTCGCCCCGGAAGTTACTAGAAAACCTCAGCTACACACAGACGTACTTGGAAAGTCTGGGTTGGCTGGTAAATTTGAAAAAATCCAATTTACAACCCAGTCAGCAAATAGTATACTTGGGGTATGTCATAGATTCAGCGCAACAAAGACTGTTTCTGCCCAAAGAAAAAATAGGGAAAATTCAGAAGGAAGTAAGCTTATTACAAGCCAATATACCGTGTGCCAGGGCAGATAATGTCAACACTGGGACTGTTGACATCTGCGATTCCAGCGGTCCAATGGGCAGGCCTGCATTTTCGGCCACTGCAGGTGTTCCTGTTAAAAATGTGGGATCACAAGCAGGAGTCCTTAGACACCAGGGTTCTTTTATCAGCAAGGGTGAAAGGAACCTTATGGTGGTGGAGGACAATAGAGAACATAAACAAGGGACGGCTGTGGAATCTACCCATTTCCCGAATCCTAACCACAGACGCAAGTGGTGTAGGGTGGGGAGCGCATTTAAGCGCTCAGATAACGCAAGGGACTTAGGGAAAAGAGAGGAGGAGATCATCCAACTGGAAGGAATTAAGAGCAGTATGGTATGCACTTCAAGCCTTCCAGTCAGAGTTCAAAGGTCAACATTTACAGGTCAGGTCCGACAATGTGTCAGTGATCGCCTATATAAACAAACAGGGAGGAACAAGGAGCGGAGCCCTGTGGACATTAGCAGAGGAAATCTTGAAGTGGGGAGAAAGAAACCTACTCTCTTTGTCAGCAATCCACTTGAAAGGGGATTTAAACAAAGTGGCATATTTCCTCAGCAGGAAAAAGGTGAGAGAAGGCGATTGGGCGCTAAACCAGGAGGTATTCGAGCAGATTGCTCACAAGTGGGGAATACATCAGGTGGACTTGTTTGCCTCAAAGGAAAACAGGAAAGTCAGAGCGTTCTTCTCCCTGGAAAGAGAGGACGGAACGCTCGGGGTAGATGCGCTGGCACAAGCATGGGCATTCAGCAAATGCTATGCCTTTCCCCCACCTATTCTCCTACCAGCGGTAATAAGAAAACTACGTACAGAGAATACAACGCTAATTCTCATAGCGCCCAGGAGACCGTGGTTCTCTATGCTCAGAGAACTCACGGTAGAACCCCCCTGGTTTTTACCGATCCAGGAAGATCTACTCTCCCAGGGCCCAGTACACTGCCCCCAAGTGGAAAGATGGAACTTGGCCGCATGGTGTCTGAGGAGCAGTTGCTAGAAGCGAAAGGGTTCTCAGGCCGTCTAATAGACACAATGCTGAAAAGCAGGAAGATGGAGACACGGAACATCTACCAAAAAGTATGGAGGTGTTTCAACAGATGGTGTATAGACAAAAAATTCAATACACAAGGCTCAGTGGCAGTCCTGGAGTTCCTACAGGACGGGATAGACAAGGGACTAAGTCTTAGCACGCTTAAAAGCCAAGTGTCAGCACTTTCTGTTTACCTGGAGAAGAGATTAGCATCTGATCCGTGGGTAATCAGACTCTTTAGATCACTGAGCAGACAAAGACCGATACAGGGTACAGTTTTTCCAAAGTGGGATCTGTCAGTGCTGCAAACTATGACAGCTCACCCCTTTGAACCACTGGATGATTGCATCCTGAAGATGCTGATGATTAAAGCATTTTTTTTGGTGGCAATTACTACGGCTAAAAGGGTCTGTGAGATGGAGGCCCTATTAATCAGGCCTCCCTTTTTTCAGATTTTTCCGGATCACATTATTTTTAGAATGGATCCGGCATTTCTCCCTAAGGTGGCCTCAAAAATCCACAGAGGCCAGGAGATTGTGTTGCCATCATTTTGCCCAAATCCTTCTAAGGAACAAGAAGTAAAGTTCCATAGTTTAGATGTAAGGAGATGTGTTTTGCATTGCTTAGAAACAACCAAAGATATTAGGAAGACGGACTCCTTATTTATTTTGATTTCTGGAGCAAGGAAAGGGCAAAAGGCCACAAGACGTACCATAGCCAGATGGCTAAAAAAAAGCCATTGAACAGGCTTATAGGTTAGGAGGTATGCAGGTCCCAGAGTATAACAGGGCACACTCCACCAGGGCAATGGCTGCGTTGCAAGCAGAGAGAGCTGGAGCAACGCCGGAACAGATTTGTAAAGCGGCAACTTGGTCCAGCTTTGCCACCTTTGTAAGACACTATAGAGTGGATCTTTGGGCGGCTAAAGATCAGACCTTTGGACGCAAGGTCTTACAAGCCGTGGTCCCGCCCTAGGGGTAAGTGCTCGTTTATCCTCTCAGGTGGCTGTCCTGAAAGACGATTAGGGGAAAAACAAAGTTGCTTACTGGTAACGTTCTTTCCCGGAGTCTTTCAGGACAGCCGGGTACCCACCCAATTGTGTATCAAGACATAGAGATTTCCTTACAGGAAATGTGATATAATGAATTGTGTTTATCATATATTCTTGTGTCTCCCCAACGGACTGGAGGTGCTCTTTAAAGAACTGAGGAGCCAACAGGGGAGGAGGAAATTTATACAAGCTGGCGCAGGTGTTTCCAAACAGAAGGGAGGAGCCAAGCTCTCAGGTGGCTGTCCTGAAAGACTCCCGGAAAGAACGTTACCAGTAAGTAACTTCGTTTTTTTTTTTTTTTTTTTTTTTTTTTACTTTTTGCTATAATATCCCAAAAAATATATAAAAAAACAAATCTTTTTTCTCAGTTTAGGCCAAAATGTATTCTACATATTTTTGGTAAAAAAAAAAAAGCATAGATTGGTTTGCGCAAAAGTTATAGCATCTACAAAATAGAGGATAGATTTATAACATTTTTTTTATTAGTAATGGCGGCGATCTGCTTTTTTTTTTATCGTGCCTGTGACATGGCGGACACATCGAACGCTTTTGATACTATTTTGGGACCGTTGTCATTTTATACAGTGATCAGTGCTATAAAAATGCAATGATTACTGTGTAAATGTCACTGGCAGGGAAGGGGTTAAACACTAGGGGGCGAGCAAGGGGTTAAGTGTGTCCAAGGGAGTGATTCTAACTGTGAGGGGGATGGGCTCACTACAACTTGACACAGATCACTGCTCCCGATGACAGGGAGCAGTAGATCCCTGTCATGTTGCTAGGCAGAACAGGGAAATGCCTTGTTTACATAGGCATCTCCCTGTTCTGCCGCTCCGTGTCAGGATCGCGGGCCCCCAGCGGACATGGAGTCCGCGGGCACGCTCACGGATTACGCAGCGCATGCTCCCCCACAATGCCCCGTCTTAAAGGGGACGTACAGGTATGCCCATTGGCACGGCTGTGCAATTGTGCCGACGTACATCGTCGTGCGCTGGTCGGCAAGCGGTTAAGTCAGAGCGAGAGCAAACTTTCTGATAAAAGTCAGAGTGAAGTCAGAATTGCTGATTTACAGTAGGTATATAAATGGGATTTTAAAGGGAGATGATGTATCTGTTTAAAGGTGAGCAATACCACAAAGGTTGATATAAAAAATATAAATTTTATTGAACAAACAAGTATAAAAAAAAATACAGTAAAAGATCATTCAAGTTACTTGATACGACCGTAGAGAGACTTTCTCTATGAAATCAGTTGTAACCAGCCAACATGTTTCGCATTTTGCTTCATCAGGGCATTACAAGCATTACAGATTTCATCTAGATTGTATAAAAATATAAATCATTAATATGATCGTACATGTCAGATAAATTTAAGATACAACATTTCATTATGTAGATGAAGAATGACTAGGTACAAAGAGTGTCATACACACGCTCACCTGGTCTATTACAGACAAGAGGACCACTGAGAGCACATCGTTAAGGGCCCTTTCACACTGGGGCGGTTTGCAGGCGATATTGCGCTAATAATAGCGCCTGAAAACCGACCCGAAGCAGCCGCTGCTGTCTCTCTAGTGTGAAAGCCCCGAGGGCTTTCACACTGGAGCGGTGCGCTAGCAGGGCAGGAAAAAAAGTCCTGCTAGCAGCTTCTTCGGAACGGTGAAGCAGCGGAGTGTAGACCGCTCCTGCCCATTGAAATCAATGGGACAGCGCGGCTATTCCGCTGGCAAAGCGCCTCTGCAGAGGCGCTTTCCGTTGGTTCTTAACCCTTTCTCGGCCGCTAGCGGGGGTAAAACCGCCACGCTATCGGCCGAATACCGACGGTAAAGCGCCGCTTACAATAGCAGCGCTTTACCACCGATGCTGCCCCCGCCCCAGTGTGAAAGGGCCCTAACAGCCAAATACCTCTGTATGAACCACCTGGTGCTAATTAACCCATGGATGCCAGGTCCATGTGGGTCACGCCGGTAGGAGAACTTGACCGTGTTAGAGGAAAATGATGATCTGACAATGTTAAGAGAAAATAATAATAATAATGGTAAATAAATAAATTATGAAAAAATTGTTTTACCATAATATAGCTGATATTGATCTATATTTAGGTCAACATCAGGTAACCATAAAAACAGCAAAGATAACATGTTGTGTCTAGTGCCAGATATCATAACCATATTTATGTAAAATTGAAGATTTTTTAGATCTATAGATAATGCATGTATTGATAATATTACTTCTAGTTCTATATATGTTAATTTATATTTGTCATTCAACATTATGTATTTTATTATATAAATAATAGATTAACTAATATTTTTTGTTCACCTCCAAAAAAATAAAAAAAATATATATAAATTAGAGTGGAGTTCCACCCAAAAATGGAACTTCCACTTTTTGGATTCCTCCCCCCCTCCAGTGTCACATTTGGCACCTTTCAGGGGTAGGAGGGAGCAGATGCCTGTCTAATACAGGTATTTGCTCCCACTTCCTGACATAGATCACCGCAAGCGCCGGCTTCATGCCCGACAGACGCATCTTTAACTCCGCAGCGGTGCTATCACTCCCAGACCGCTGCCTCACCTCAGAGGACTTTGATACATTCACTCATACTAACTATAAGGTAAGACCCGCTATCCCTATTACGGGCATATCTTTATGGCTGTTTTTTTATGGCTGGTTGTTTCCTGCATGGTAGTACTTATTGGCAATTAGCTGTTTGATATTATTTATGTAACCGCCCTATACTATATATACCCTTCACTCCACCTAATCGAATCTAATTTGTTGAATTAGTATATTAAACAAATTACATTTATTAATTCAGTTTGATTTATTTAAGTTATATATTATTTTTTTTTATTTTTTTTTTTTTTTTGGAGGTGAACAAAAATATTAGTTAATCTATTATTTATATAATAAAATACATAATGTTGAATGACAAAAATGAACATATATAGAACTGGAAGTAATATTATCAATACATACATTATCTATAGATCTAAAAAATCTTCAATTTTACCTAAATATAGTTATGATATCTGGCACTAGACACAACATGTTATCGTTGCTGTTTTTATGGTTACCTGATGTTGACCTACATATAGATCTATATCAGCTATATTATTATGGTAAAACAATTTTTTTCATTTTTTTTATTATTATTATTAGAGGTCGACCTATATATCGGCCGATATTTGGCTTTTTTTAATTAATCGGTCTTTCAAACGCAATTTTTTTTGGAAAAAATACACTAATGAATTAAAAAAAAAAAACTAAGCAGTAAAGTTAGCCCGTGTGTTTTTTTTTTTTTTTTTTTTCGTCCAAAAGTTTTGATTACCTGTTTAAATGTAAGAAATTTTCTTTATCACTTATGGCTGCTTTCACACTGGAGCAGGCGTTGACGGTAAAGCGCTGCTAGTTTTAGCGGCGCTTTACTGTCATTTGAGCGGCGCTATTCGGCTGCTAGCGGGGCGCTTATAAGCCAGCTAGCGCCCGAGGAAGGGGTTGAATGCGCCCGTGAAGCGCCGCTGCCAAATAGCTTTGCAGGTGCTTCGGCAGCGGTGCACATTCATTTCAATGGGCAGGAGTGGTGGAGGCGCGGTATACACTGCCCCAAAGATGCTGCTTGCAGGACTTTTTTAACATCCTGCCTGTGCATCGCCTCAGTGTGAAAGCACTGAGACTGCAGGGGAGCCCTTTTGCAGGCACTTTACAGGTACTATTTTTAGCCCAAAAGAGCCTGAAAAACGCCCCATTGTGAAAGGGGTCTAACTGTTAGATTTTATGAGATGAAGGGAAAAAGAAAAAAAATCGTCTTAACATATCGGCACAAAAAAAAATCGGCATCATATATCGGCCATCGGCTGCCGCAATTTCTAAATATAGGCATCGGCCAGAGAAAAACCCATATCGGTCGACCTCTATTTATTATTATTTTTCTCTTAACATTGTCAGATCATCATTTTCCTCTGACACGGTCCAGTTCTCCTACCGGCGTGACCCATATGGACCTGGCATCCATGGGTTAATTAGCACCAGGTGGTTCATACAGGGGTATTTGGCTGTTAATGATGTGCTCTCAGTGGTCCTCTTGTCTGTAATAGACCAGGTGAGCTTGTGTATGACACTCTTTGTACCTAGTCATTCTTCATCTACATAATGAAGTGTTGTCTCCTAAATTTATCTGCTATGTACGATCATATTAATGATTTATATTTTTATACAATCTAGATGAAATCTGTAATGCTTGTAATGCCCTGATGAAGCAAAATGCAAAACATGTTGGCTGCTTACAACTGATTTCAAAGTCTCTCTACGGTCGTATCATGTAACTGATCTTTTACTGTATTTTTTTTATACTTGTTTGTTCAATAAAATTTATATTTTTATATCAACCGTTGTGGTATTGCTCACCTTTTAAACGGACATATCATCTCCCTTTAAAATCCCACTACTCTTTGGAGCGAGCTCTGTCTCCCTCTTTATATTCTCCTATTCACCATAGGGATTGGGAGTCTTGTCTCTGTTTCTGAAAACTGTCCAATTATTTATATATTTACTACAGTAGGTATATAAATGTTGAGGTCAATGATTTAGAAAATATTTAAGCCACTAGTTTAGTATATAATTCACAGAACTAGTGTTTTCACAAGGAGACGTTAGCAATGGTAGCCTACTTGTGTTTTTAGTACATGTTTCCTTTAAAGCAACCTTGTTGGGTCAGATCCAGATTCCTTGCAAGAGAAGAGATCTTATACTTTACCTCTCTGGCAGCCTAGGTCTCCTGTTTTCTGTCCATTCCAGCACTACAGCCTCCATAAGACTATTTGGCATCCCACACATTCAGGAATATAGGATGCCTGTGCCCCCCACTGTGCTGTGGTTCCTTTCGCCAACATCTTCATTAATACAGGACTCAGCAATGACCTAGGGAATGAAGGATGGAACCACAGTGTGCAGTGGGGGATACAGGCATCTGGCATTCATTGAAGTGTTGAATGCCAAAGAGACTCGGAGACTGCAGAGCTTGAACAGATGGCAGGAGACATGGACCACTAGAGAGGGGAGTAGAACAACTCGTTTTCTATGAATTTTCATTGGGATGTTTTGCATTCAGGGTTGTTTTAAATTGTACCTGTGCTTTGCCTATGTCTTGTGCTCAGGCAGCTAGTGCCATTCTTTTTACTGTCAGACAGGAAGCAGCAGGTGAAAAATATCCTCCCTCTAACATATTGTTTGTGTTTTTCCTGTCCCTAGTAGAAAGTACTCGGGGCATGCAGTACTGTAGCCACTGTTTTTTTTTTATTTATTCTTTTTTCCCCCGATACTGGTGATCTTTTTAGCTATCTGGGCTCTGTCTGGTGCCTATTCTAAACTGAGGGAAGTGTTGTTGTGCTTGGTCAGTGACTTGCAGTTCTCAGATGTCCCGAGGACATGGGAAATCTTTTGCAGCAGGTTGGAGACCTTTTTACCAAAAAACTCTGCACAAGATTAAGCATTTGCAAAACAAGAAACAATACTCAAGAGTGTTCCCCCCCTTCCCCCCCCCCCCCCCCCCACACACACACACAAATTCATGCAGTCTCTGGTTAAATTTGAACAGAAAGAGAATTCCTTTTGTGATGGTAATGAATGAATGAGTGACTTGTATAGCACTACCTATGCGAACTGAATCGACTCGGGACACTTTTTGCCGCCGGTGTCCATCGGTATAGCGGTATAGTGCGGTCCTTTGCCCCATGGGGTCCCGACACACTTACAAATACACATATTTGGCCAATTTTTCAACAGGATCTAATTAACCTACCAGCATGTCTTTGGAGTGGTAATGGTATAAAAGTTGGGTAAATGATGGATGGGCTGTCAGAATTACCCAAAGTTATTGATCTTCCTTTTTTAGAGGTACAGAAATATTAAAAATCTTGGTGTACAAAAATATTGAGTGATCTGTGACATACTTGATGTACAGTAGGAATCTGCAGCTTTACTTAACACATAGTAGAGACTACTTAAGTCTTCTTCAGAGTTCAGAAACCTTTTTCACCTTATGCACAGTAGCCCAATCGACATGTCTCCAGAAGCCTTTGGGGTATCCGCAGGGGATTTAGATCTCTGTTGCGAAAAAAAAAAAGCCATGGTATGGAAGTTTTGGACTTTTCAGTTCCTGTGAAATGTGGCAACCTGGATAAATGTTTACTTCCCTGGAATCAGATCAGAGCATCCCTAGATTGATGGATGTCAGATCACAATTTAGCAAAGGAAGCTTTCTGATTCGTTAAGGATAATATAGAGGTCACGTATGATGAAAGGCTTCTGGGAGGGTATGTACTGACGTCACCACACGATTTACTAGGAGGAAGGGCTCCGTTTGTTTTCTGCCGGCATTACTTTTAAGTCCATGCAAATATTCTTCTTACAGATGTAAGTGTATTACTTTTTTTTTTTTTTTTATATATATATATTAAAACATTGTAGACTGTATTACGCTATGGTCAGTCTTCTTTTTTGGGTTATTTGACCCATTGAAAATGGACTCCATAGACGGTGAGAGGGAGAGATTTGTAACCATCCAGTCTACTGGAACCGAATAGATTGTCACCTGCAAGCTAAAGGCTGCGGCTGGGTTATAGCCCATCCACCCTTTATGCTTGCCGTCTGGTAAGCAGGTCCTTTTTATGGTGGTTGGGCACTCTCCTGTTTTGTGTGTAATCACTGTGGTGCCATTAAGAAGAAAAAGTGATTTTTATTATGGACTTTTTTTATGCCTTGACTTGATTGAGACTTTTATAGCGCAGCTTCTCTTTTCTATGTTACTTTTTGTGTGTATCCCAAATTGGCCTATGCCATTAGTTTATCAGCATGTATCTCCAGGTGGGCAGTGATTCATCTTCTTATCATTCAACATTTCATCTGAAGAGATCTCTAGACAAGAGAATAGATTTTCTGTAGGAAAGAAGGGCCATCCTGTAGACAGGCTGAAGGCAAAAGAGAATCACAAACCAGCATTAAATGGGCTGTAAACCCTCATGTTTTTTAACCTTAATGCATAGGATGCATTAAGGTGAAAAAACTTCAGTCACTCAGCAGCCCCCCCCCCATCCCATTTTACTCACCTGAGCCCGTTTGCTCTCTTGGCGGAGAGGCGCTCTACCTCTCTGGCTGGGGTTTTCGGCTCTTTATTTTATATATTGATAGCAGTGCAGCCATAGGCTCCCGCTGTTGTCAATCAAATCCAATGACGTGGGTGGGGGGGGCCCTGAGTCCAGCAATCGTGTGTCTGTGGACGCAAATGCTGGATTCGGGAGCGCGCCTGCACGGTAATCCCCTGGGAGAACGCTTATGCTAGGAGGAGCCGCGAGCGCCGCCAGGGGGACCCCAGAAGACGAGGTTCAGGGCCACTCTGTGCAAAACGAACTGATATATAATAATGGTATGATATGTTTAAAAAAAAAAAAAGAGGGGGTTTAGTAACCCTTTAATGTGAGGCTATATTTGTTTACTGCTGAGGGTTTAATAATACTTTTAAATTAGAATTATGCCCTTCCTTTTACAAATATGTGGTTCAGCATTTTAATCATAAGTGTATCTGCCCCTCGTTTTTTCTTTTATTCCCTCTGCAAATCTCACAAATAACTGTTGATCCTGCCAGTAAAGTCCACCTATAGCAGATTCCTTGGATGGTGTAACAATGCTGCACTGCTTCTGAAATCAGAACAGAGTTGCCACTGTCATGTAGTCTGTACTTGTTTGCACAAAGAAGGATGAAAAAAAAATGTGACAGTTGTGGCACCTGGCTACACCTAGCACTGTCCACTGCTTTCTGGATTGACAGCACTGCCCCTGTTACTGAAACCCTCCCACTGTGAGCTGGGAGGTGGAGCATGTGAGTCAAAAGTAGATAATTTGGATCATTCAAGAAGGTAAATTAGTTTTTTTGTATTACTTTAAGGCTTGTGTATTACATAGTGGCTAGATTTAGAACTTTAGACTGTTATACATTAATGCCCCGTACACACGGTCGGACTTTGTTCGGACATTCCTCAACAAAATCCTAGGATTTTTTCCGACGGATGTTGGCTCAAACTTGTCTTGCATACACACGGTCACACAAAGTTGTCGGAAAATCCGATCGTTCTAAACGCAGTGACGTAAAACACGTACGTTGGGACTATAAACGGGGCAGTGGCCAATAGCTTTCATCTCTTTATTCTGAGCATGCGTGGCACTTTGTCCGTCGGATTTGTGTACACACGATCGGAATTTCCGACAACAGATTTTGTTGTCGGAAAATTTTATAGCCTGCTCTCAAACTTTGTGTGTCGGAAATTCCGATGGAAAATGTCCGATGGAGCCCACACACGGTCGGAATTTCCGACAACACGCTCCGATCGGACATTTTCCTTCGGAAAATCAGACCGTGTGTACGGGGCATAACTGTTGTACTTTTAATCAGCAAGGATTACCGAATTACAAGCTGCGGCCTTTGACTGTTCTTGAGCATCTGATTATTCTGAGGTCTTTTGCAGCCTATCATCTGAAGGTGGTGTCCGTTTTTCATAAAACCTGGTGTGGCGGCCAGTTGAACTTTATTGAAATGTCAAACTGATAATTCATAACGTGTGTAACAAAAAAGCACTACAGAGCGGTTATTCCACTCGGTACTGTGCGGTATGAGATTTTATTTGTTTTTTGTACAGCAAGCTGTACCTGTACCCTCACTTTGCTGATTGATATAGATATATAGATAGTATTTCACAAAAGTGAGTACACCCCTCACATTTTTGTAAATATTTTATTATATCTTCATGTGACAACACTTTAGAAATGACACTTTGCTACAATGTAAAGTAGTGAGTGTACAGCTTGTATAACCGTGTAAATTTGCTGTCCCCTCAAAATAGCTCAACACACAGCCATTAATGTCTAAACTGCTGGCAACAAGTGAGTACACCCCTAAGTGAAAATGTCCAAATTGGGCCTAATTAGCCATTTTCCCTCCCTAGTGTCATGTGGTGTCATGTGACTCATTAGTGTTACAAGATCTCAGGTGTGTTACATTTGGTGTTATCTCTCTCTCATAAAGGTCACTGGAAGTTCAACATGGCACCTCATGACAAAGAACTATCTGAGGATCTGAAAAAAAAATTGTTAATCTACATAAAGGCTATAAGAAGATTGCCAAGATCCTGAAACTTGGCTGCAGCAGGGTGGCCAAGACCATACAGTAGTTTAACAGGACTGGTTCCCCTCAGAACAGGCCTTGCCATGGTCAACCAAAAAAGTTGAGTGCACGTGCTCAGCGTCCTATAGAGGTTGTCTTTGGGAAATAGACGTATGACTGCTGCCAGCATTGCTGCAGAGGTTGAAGGAGTGGGGGGGGGGGGGGTCAGCCCTTCAGTACTCAGACCATAAGCTGCACACTGCATCAAATTGGTCTGCATGGCTGTAATCCCAGAAGGAAGCCTCTTCTAAAGATGATGCACGAGAAAGCCCGTAAACAGTTTGCTGAAGCAGATCCTTTAAATCCTGTAAGGTTTTCCAGCAGAACATTGCCCAAAACATCATACTTCCTGGTGCCATCTTTTCCCCAGTTAGGCAACGCACACGTACTTTCTCATTCACATGATGTAAAAACGTGATTCATCAGACCAGGCCACCTTTTTCCATTGCTCCGTGGTCCAGTTCTGATACTTGCGTGCCCATTGTAGGTGCTTTTGGCAGTGGACACGGGTCAGCGTGGGCACCTTGACTGGTCTGCTGCTACACAACCCCATAAACAAACTGAGATGGCCTTTTTTGTTTTTTCTTTCAATGCATAGACCTTAAGAGACAACATGTTTATCTGCTGCCTAATATATCCCACCCGCTTTTCAGATGCCATTGTAACGGGATAATCAACGTTATTAACTTTACCTGTCAGCTGTCATGAAGTTATGTATGATCCTTGTACGTGTGGTTCAGTGTGGATCCGTTTGAAAACTGACAAATGGATCCAGACTGCATACCCATGTGAAACGGCCCTTCTTGTTAATGACCTGAAACACCCTTAATATGCATGGTAGACAGACCGCTTTGGGCCCCATGCACACTGGGAGTGCAGTTCTGATCTTTATGA
Source organism: Lithobates clamitans (assembly GCA_037952925.1). Lineage (NCBI taxonomy): Eukaryota > Metazoa > Chordata > Amphibia > Anura > Ranidae > Lithobates > Lithobates clamitans. The sequence continues at coordinate 2,920,144 of JBBGZY010000675.1, forward strand.
CAAACAAGTGGAACTTTTGTACACCATATAATAATATGATTGGATCGTGTTGAAATGTGCCCTGTTGATTTTTATGAGGTGTGAATTTCACTGATAGGAGCAATTATTGTTTCCAGTACTGCTTCTTTGTGCTCTGAGTACAACCAAACCCATGTGTTTGCTATTGTTAAAGTTCACTTTTTGTAACATGTCACACCCATATTCAGTGTGTAACATGTTACAATTGCACCCCGGAGTCCCCGTTTTGATAGTGAATGAGGGATCTGTCCGGCCGTGTTCCCATTCAGTGTTCTGTGAATGGGGAAAACTGCAAGTACCGATAGCCTACTGCCTGCTTGTATCGGAGGTATAGGCAGACAGATACAGTTTGCAGGACTGTGGCATACACCCCCCCGATCTGCTGATTGTGTGTGTGTAGTGCTTTACAGGTAACTTACAAACTAAATAATGCATATTTTTTTACCTGCAAAAAAGTTCATTTATTTTTTTTATTTATTTTTTTGTAAAGGTGAACTTCTCCTTTTAAAACTTCTAGCAAATTGAGAGCAGTGGCACTCTCCATTCAATCCACAGTTAAAAGCATTACACTTTGTTGATAGTTGCATGGGTACACGTATTGAATTGTATAATATATGGCAACTGTTTACAGCTTTTATCTAGGTTGAAAGTTTATATTAACATGTAGCGTGCCAGGTTACAGTTGATCTCAAGCCCCAGGCTCGTTCTAGAGACTAAACAAACCCTCCGCTCTGGCTCCAGTCTGCTCCTGAAATCCTAGTTTAGGCTCTAGTCTTCTAGAGCTACACCAAAATATTTTTCTCCAACCTCAAAAAATGCTTTCTATGCATTTCTATAAGTCTCTCTACTCTACTGTAGCAACATCCTTTCCACTATTGTGCATTACTCTACGTGTTTTCAGCTGTATTTTTGATAGGATACCCTAATTTAAGGGGTAAGTTTACATTTACAGAAAAATCTGTAAGTTGAACTTACACAGGGTGCCCTCCTCACCCCGACAACCCCCCCTGTTCCCGCTAACCTGAAGCGTGGCAATTAATCTCCAGTTCTGAGCCCCGGTATAGCTGCCTCAGGGGTCTGGGACTTAGAAAACCTTGCAGCTGAATCTCCAAAACATACCCCGTCGGGAGGTACGCCGAACAATCAGAACCCGCGTAGCCCGTCCTGTCAGCGGGGATGAAGACACGTGAATGCCGAGGGGATTTCTAAGCGCCGGACCCCTGAGGCGGCTATACTGGGGCTCAGAACGGGAGATTGCACCGCACCAGGTCAACGGGACTGCCCATTCCACATGCACTAATGCACCCCATGCCATTAGAGATGCAGATTTTTGAACTGAATGCTGATAAGCCAGAAGGTCCCTCTCCTCTTTGATCCAGAAGACACCCCACCCATGGTTGCCAAAAAGAATGTACAATCTTGATTCGTCGGACAACAGAACAATTTTCCACTTTGCAACAGACCCTTTTAAATGAGCTTTGGCCCAGAGAAGACAGTGTTTCTTGATCATGTTCAGATATGGCTTTTTCTTTGCACAATAGAACTTTGCATTTTTGGATGGCACCATAAACTGTAAAGACAATGATTTTTGGAAGTATTCCTGAGTCCATGCAGAATCATTTCTGTTTTTAATGCAGTGCCGTCTGAGACAGAAAATCACAGGCATCCATTATTGCATTTTGGCCTTGTCCCTTGTGCACAGAGGATCCAAATCTCTTGATATTATGTACTGTAGATCATTGGTCATCAACCCTGTGCTCAGGGCCCACTAAGGCCTCTTTCACACGGGGATCCGTATGTCCGTTTTTCATCCTTCCGTTTTCGGATGAAAAACGGACATACATTCATCCCTATGGAGCGTCGGATGTCAGCGGTGACATGTCCGCTGACATCCGACCCCGCTCCGATCCGAAAAGTGTAACGGAGGAAAAACCTACTTTTCCCTCCGTTTTCGGATCGGATCGGATGACGACGGACACTACGGACCGTCATCATCCGATCCCCCATAGGGGAGAGCGGCGCTCTGACAGGTCCGTCGCTGCACAGTGTGCAGCGATGCACCTGTCATCTTCCTGCTCAGCGGGGATCGGCGGAGCGATCCCCGCTGAGCCAGCGGATGTTCACGGGGCGGATCATCACTGATCCGCCCCGTGTGAAAGAGGCCTAACAGTCCAGGTTTGCCAGATAACTGAACTACATCACAGGTGATATCATTTGCTGCTCAGCGATTGCTGTATTCTAGTCTGCATCTCCCCAAGGTAATGCATAAAATCTGGCCTGTTAGTAGGCCCTGAGGACAGGGTTGATGACCACTGCTGTAGATGATGATATATTTTTAAAGTCTTTGCACTTTTACATTGAGGAACATTATTCTGAAATTGTTGGAAAATTTTTAGAGGCAGCTTTTCACAGATTGGTGAATCTCTGCCCATCATTACTTCTAAGACACTCTGGGGTTGATTTACTAAAGGCAAATACACTGTGCACTCTGCAGAGTGCAATAGCACCCTGCAAGTGCAGTTGCTCCAAGACTTAGTAAATGAGGTAACTCTTCACTTCACTGCACTGCACTGCACTGCAAAGAATACCCAATCACTTGCATGGAAAATAAAAAAAACAGCATTTTTGCTTGCGGATGATTGAATAATGGAAGTCGGCAGAGCTTCTGCTCATTTACCAAGCTGTGGAGCGATAGCGATCAGAGCTAAAAATAGCCACTGATTACTGTATTAATGTCACTGGCAGGGAAGGGGTTAAATGTGTTCCCTTTGTGTGTTCTAACTGTTTGGGAATGTGGCTGACTAGGAGGAGAGAGATCATTGTTTCTACTAAGTAGTCTCCTTTCCCCTGACAGAACCGGGGTTTGTGTGTTCACACACACAGATCCCGGGTTCTCGCTCTATCACGAGCGATCGCGGGTGCCTGGTGGTCAACGAGCCTGCCGGGCACACGCGACGACATCCGGGGACACGCTGCGGGCGCGCGCCTGCTATAGTGTCTTTAAAGAGCTGACGTACAGCTACGACTGCTCGCATAGCAGTGCTATCCTGCCCCAGTATAACTGCGGCGGCTGGTCGGGAAGCGGTTAAACAGTTGATATGTTTTCTCTTCTCTTTTGTGAATAATATATGGGTTTATGAGATTTGTGAATTATTACATTCTGTTTTTAGGTACATTTTTCATTAAATTTTTGGAATTGTGTTGAAAAGAGAAGACAGAACAAGTTACCCATGCATCTAACCCACTAGGACTTAAACATAACTTTTTTTTTTTTCTCAATTTTAAATGTTACTTTCATTACATATATTCACAAATTAACATGGCATCGTACTAAAAGGAGAAGCATAGATTTTCTATTGGGAAGGATATCTCTGTCCAAGGTACTTTTAAGTCTCACTGGGATGGATTTACTGAAACTGGAGAGTGCAAAATCTTGTGCCAGCTGTGCATGGTAGCCAATCTACTTCTAACTTCAGTTTGTTCAATTAAGCTTTGACAAAAATACCTGGAAGCGATTTCCCAGATTGATTCAGGCTGATCTTCTCCTATTTATAAATAAGGGGCAGTTTAAAAGGGAAACACCATTAGCTGTGTGGCATTTATGACTTTTTTTTTTTCACTCACAATATTCAACCCTGACGAAGCCTTTGTTATAGGCGAAATATGTTGGGTTATTCGTTTTTGCAGTATGTTTTGATTAATAATAATAATAATATTGCAGCATTGAGCTCTTATTGCCTGAAGCCCAATCCGTGTTTGGGTTGTGCCCCAGGAGCTGCTGACAGGTGGTGAGGAAGCAATACGAGGCCTCCTCACCACCTGTTTTACCCCATTTTTGCCAACAAACACACTGCAACTACATGCATTGTACACAGGTGCAAGGCCTTTGGTGGGCTTGCTGCCTGGAATTCCAGTCATAATTGAAAAGTTGCCTATGATTAGTATGCTAAATATGTTTAACTTTGATATTATTCAATTTCAGGCTTGCTGATTGGCTCAGATTATACTTTCTAAGCTTGACAGTCAGCTGCTTCCTGTTCTTCACCAACAACAGTTTGCATGCTGAGCTGAATTTGGCAGCTCTCAGGCACTTCCTAAAATCGTTTTCAGTTTCTGTGTGAGAAAACAAGCCTAGCTTTCAGTAAGCCTGCCCAGCATCGCCCTCATCCTTCCCAGCCTTCTGCAGACTGTACAGTAGCTTTGCTCTTCCAAGCCTCATTTTGGCTTACAGCTGAGCGAGAGCAGTCATTGTAAGGCTGTAATGCTCCACTGCAGTGTATACACCAACACATGACTCGCACACACAAGGAGAAATCCAGTGCATTATACTGCAGCCTTTGTGTTACACACTTCAATGTTGGATCATGAGTTTTCCACTTGTCATGCGTTACACTAACATTATAAGGTCAAGTTATGTGGAGTAAGGTATAGTAGTGTTCATTGTAGACTGTGAGCTGAGATCCCAGAGCACTTCCAGCTACACTGACAGTTCCCCCTGTTTAGTTTTATTTTTTTAATTCATTGAAGCGTATTTTTTCCCAAAAATTGCGTTTTGAAAGACCACTGTGCAAATACAGTGTGACATAAAATATGGCAACAACCGCCATTTTATAGAGATTTTTAACTTGTAAGCAACAAGTGTCAGAAAAAGTTTTAGTCTTTAAGTTAAACTGACCTCATTTACAGACCGAAGTTCATCCCCTTGATCTAAAAGGGCTAACTGATACATGTTTTATAGCGCTGACAATGTTGATAAACATTTGCCGGCTTTTTTTTTTTTGACAGCTGAGTGAGCAGAGAACGCACTGCACTTGTTACATGAATGAATCATGGAAATGCTGTATTAAGCTCGTGAGGGGGTTGAGTCGAGATCACATATATTTACCGTAATTCATTTTCTTTAAATGATTAATGGCTGGCTGCAACAGAGGCATGCTTGGCAAATGGCGTATTAGTGGAGCTTGTAGTTAGACGGGCACTTTGATAGCTTGCCCTGCATGAGCAAGGTGACCGTGTCAGTTTAATCTTTGTCACACATAAGTGAATATGTGCTCTGTCCCAGTTATGCAATAGGCAGTATTATTGAGCTGTAAATTTGTTGCGTGTGGGCATTAGCCATGGGGCATAGCTGATCTTTATTTTTAATGCTTTGCGTTAGAGCCCAGTTTTCCATTTGGTGTTTTTTTTTTTTTATTCCTCAGGTCTTGGGAATTTTTAGAAATAATCTCCAATGGCCAGGTTCCATGAATCATCATTGTTTATAGCTGTTCAAAAACATTGCAATATTTTTCATGCTGTTTAAGATCATAGATGAGCTTGGAATGTGTTCTCCTAACAAAGCTTGCTCTGTTCATATTTGAGATGAAAATGCAATATGATACATTTTACCCTTTGGTATAAAATAGATATACTATATATGCAATATAGTATATCTTTTATTTTTTATATATTTAATATTTTATATCATTGTTTAATTTTGGGGGATTTTATACAACCTGCATTTATCTAAAGTTCTGTTCAGCCAAGTTGTCAGAGCTGTTTTTTGGTTGTTCTGATTAGGGCTGAAACAACTAATGGCTTAATCAACAACTAATCGATTATGCAATTAATCGGTTACTATTTTCATAATCGATTAATTGGCCAGTAACATAATGGGGTTAAAAAAAACTAAAATGAGCCCTTTATAGTACAAAGAGCAAAAAAATGAAACCCTTACAGTAGCGATTATTTGCTTTTTTTTGTAATAAAGGGCTAATTTTATTTTTTTTTTTTAATTCTTTATTTATATTTTCCAAATACAAAAATCCGTACATTGACATACATATAATATAAATCCTTCTCTAATAGCCCCCTAAATAGAGAAATACCCGCCCCCCCTCCCGTCCCCATCCTGCTGAGCTACTATAGTGTGATTCAAATACCTAAATCCCTTTCATAACTCCCTTGTTTTATACCCGTTTAAACTTTAGCCAGTAATCTCCTCCACATAACTCCAAGTATTCCTAAACCTCTGCCACCCTGCCCATTTGTCTTTTCGTTCAGCCCCCTCATCAGGATCTGATTCAGTACCCTCCACGCACTCCATTATGTAAGTTTCATTTACGCAAAACAACCATTCTCAAATTTTAGGACTCTGACTCCTGCCATTTTTTTGGGATCTGACTCTTGGCAGCATCCAACAAAATGGGAACTATAGATGTTTGATATTGCTTAATTGACTCCTCTGTCCCATGGAATAAGCAGGTCCATGGGTCTTCCTGTATAGTCTTATTGGTAATTTCCTTTATTAAGAGAGTAATTTTCTTCCAATACGCTTTAATGGTGGGGCACTCCCACCATATATGGGCCATTGTGCCCATACCAACATTACACCCTCCAACATTCCCCAGATTTCTCCGGTTGGAATTTGCTAAGTTTGTCTGGTGTCGCAAACCACCCTGCTAGGCACTTAAAATTTGTTTCCGTCATCCTGATGCTAACTGAGGAGGTATGCATCATTTCCAAAATTTTTCTTAACGTGATTTCTACATTGTGTCCCCAATTCCCTTTCCCATTTGATATAAGGAGGAACGTCCAGTTCCTCTCTGGTCATTAAAATTTTATACAGTCGAGAAATGATATTTCTAGATTTTTCTCTCAGACAAAGCTGCTCAAGCGGCCTGTAATCTTCTTCACCTCTAATTGGTTTCGGAAGTTTCTTTACAAAATGTATCAACTGGATATACCGCCACATATCAATCTCCATTAGATCTGTCTCAATTTTCAAATTGTGGAATGTGCGAATTTTCCCTTCTTTAATTAAATCTTTTAATTGTGTATTACCGTTCTTGATCCAATTCCCCCCCACCTCCCTCGTCCCTGGTTCAAAAAATGTATTGTCCTTAAAATAAATCAAAGGAGAGTTATAATACCATTTATTTTGAGTGTGAATCTGATCCCATAATTTGAGTGTATTGAGTGTTATGTCCGATGTGTTTGTGCTAAGTGCTCTATATTTTGGGGGGTTCCATATAATGTGACCTAAGTGTGTGCTACTCAAACTGTGTTCGATATTCACCCATCTCTTTTCCGAGGCCACCCTTGACCATTCCATAACCTGTGAAAGTGACACTGAAATATAATATTTATTTAAATCCGGTAGGGCGAGCCCTCCCTGTTTTTTCCCCCTAGTCAGAACCTTATATGCTATTCGTGGCTTTTTGTTACACCAGACAAACCTCGCAATTAGGCCTCGTAGGGCTCTCAAATATGGCTGTGGGAGGGAAATTGGAAGCATCTGGAATTTATAAAGGATTTTCGGGGCCAACACCATTTTTACTGTATTTACACGTCCATTCAAAGAGAGTGGGCGCGTGGACATGTTTTTTATTTCTTGCTTGATTAAATCCAATAAAGGTATGTAGTTTATTAAATACAATTTCTTCAGGGAGTTGGATAGTTTAACTCCTAAATATTTTATATCCTTTCTCCAGGGAAAATGAAATTTCCTTCTTCCTGTTTATCTATGTTAATGTTTAAGATTTCAGACTTGCTGAGATTTATCTTAAAGTTTGAGATGTCACCATATCTTTTTGGAATCGTAATCCTAGGGTTCCTAATATAGAAAAGGACATCATCATCATACGCCGCTAGTTTGTGTTCCTCTGTTCCTATCCTTATCCCACTACAATCTGGGTTATTTCAGATAATCGCCAGCAAGGATTCCAAGGTTAAAACAAATAAAAGGGGAGACAATGGACACCCTTGTCTGGTTCCATTCGCCATCTTAAATGGCCTTGAAAGGACCCCATTAACTTTAACAGATGTCGGTGGGTGATTATACAAAATACTAACCCATGTGATAAATCTTGGGCCTACTCCCATAAATTCCAGTGTTTTAATCATGAGTCCCCAGTCTACCCTGTCAAACGCTTTCTCAGCATAATTTTAGTTTTTTTTAACCCCATTATGTTACTAAACGTCTTAGGCCTGGTTCACACATATGTTTTTTTTTGGTGCTTTTTGCAGAAACGCACTACCGTTAATTTACATGGTTTCCTATAGGACACGTTCACATCTATGCTTTTTTTCAGCCACTGCGTTAACGCAAAACGGTGCTTTTTGGTTCAATATACTTCAATGGAGAAGCTGCAGAAAGGCATGTAATGCGTTTTTGCAGCAATTTGTGTTTTTTAATCTGCTCAACAACAAATTGGCCAAAAAAAAAAATGCAAAAACGCAAATCGCCTTAAAATCATGTGTGCAAAAATCAAAGCTCACAGCAAAAAGCACTGCAAAAACAGATCAAAAACAAACTGCATAGGTGTGTACCGAGCCTTATGCTGGCCACACAGATCAATTTTCAGACGACAATATTCATACGAAAAATCTTTGTACATTCACTGAATGTTGTTTGAAATTTTCACTTGTTTTTAACATTCTTGTTTTTAAAATGAATGTTTTTTTCTGAACGAAAAGCACATACACTGTCTGAAAATTCCTTTGACTAAGAAGTTTTCTATTTCCAAATTTTTCCGTCACTGTGGTTGAAAATGAACGTCGATTTGACCCCACTAACGATTAATAAAATCGAACGAACCCTCTTAATGACATTTTTTTTTTTTTTGAAGGAAGACATTGTTTTGTTGTTTTTTTTTTTTTTTTTTTTTTTTTTTTTTTATGTTTAACCACTTCAATACAGGGCACTTGGACACCTTCCTGCCCAGACCAATTTTCAGCTTTCAGCGCTGTCGCAGTTTGAATGACAAGTGCGCAGTCATGCTACACTGTACCCAAACTAAATTTTTTATCATTTTGTTCCCACAAATAGAGCTTTCTTTTGGTGGTATTTGATCACCTCTGCGTTTTTTATTTGTTGCTAAACAAATAAAAAAAGACCGAAAATTTTAAAATTTTCTGCTGGGCGCTGATAGGCGGCACTGCTGGGCGCTGATAGGCGGCACTGCTGGGCGCTGATAGGCGGCACTGCTGGGCGCTGATAGGCGGCACTGCTGGGCGCTGATAGGCGGCACTGCTGGGCGCTGATAGGCGGCACTGATAGGCGGCACTGATAGGCGGCACTGATAGGCGGCACTGATAGGCGGCACTGATAGGCGGCACCGATAGGCGGCACCGATAGGCGGCACCGATAGGCGGCACCGATAGGCGGCACCGATAGGCGGCACCGATAGGCGGCACCGATAGGCGGCACCGATAGGCATCCCTGGTGGCAGTGGTAGGCATTGAAGTGGGCACAGATTGGCAGCTGCCTGGGCACAGATTGGCAGCTGCCTGGGCACACAGTGGCATTTCCCTGGGGGTCTAGGGGCATACCTGGTGGTCCAGTGTTGATCGCTTCCCTGGTGGTCCTGGGCGGCTTCCCTGGTGGTCCTGGGTAGGATCCGAGGGGGGGCTGTGCTGATAAACAATCAGCACAGACCCCCCCTGTCAGGAGAGCAGCCGATCGGCTCTCCTCTACTCGCGTCTGTCAGACGCGAGTGAGGAAAAGCCGATCACCGGCTCTTTCTATCTGTCAGACTGACACCCGCAACAACGATCGCCACGATGCGCGCCCCCGGGGGCGTGCAGCGGCTCGATATTCCTGATCACGTCATATGACGTCCGGTCAGGAATATCAAACCACTTTGCCGCCGTCATTTGGTAATAGGGCGGGCGGCAAGTGGTTAAATAAAAAAATTTGATCTGAGTCTGATGATATTTACCAGATTCATCTTTTAATAGTATATACAGTATATCTCTCCTCTAATGGTATATAAGGTATATCTCTCCTCTAACAGTATATAAGGTATATCTCTCCTCTAATGGTATATACAGTATATCTCTCCTCCTAATGGTATATCTCTTCTGTCTGTTATTCTCAGAGTGGATTAGATATTTTGCTCCCTAACCATATAGTTGGTTATTTTATATTTACCACTGCATAGAGATATTTAAGAATAATTTTTATTTTTAAACTTTACATATTCATTAAATTATACACCACACTTTTTTTAAGGTTATTAATTGAAAAAATAATCGGCCAACTAATCGATTATGAAAATAATCGTTAGTTGCAGCCCTAGTTCTGATATGACACCTTGTTTAGGGCAAAGATGAACAAATGTAGGATCCAGGAACCAAAATGTATACAAGCTAGCAGATTCTTGAAGGCCTATGGAAACCTTGCTGTGTTGTATCCAGGCTACATATGCAGTAATAAATATGGGGTACTTTTCTCTCTCACACAAAGTGGTGTCCGGCTCTGCGGTGGTCTGACATGCCACTTCCAGGCACTGTTCCAGTCAACAGCGCTCTAGCTCCCTGAGTACTGCTGTTGATTGTAGCAGTGTCGGGAGGGAGGGGGAACATGTCAGACCGCTGCTTTTTGTCAAAAAGAGCCAACGCTTCTATGTGCTGCCAGCACAGGGTTTTTAACCCTTTCTGCAGTACTTACTAGTGCAAAAAAAATAATCTGTAAAGCTGCCCATACACTGTAAGATTTGTCTTGTTCATCCCCGCAGGCTGAACAAGAGAAATCAAGAAAACAAAAGAAATCTTATCTCCACTGCGGGCTACTGTATTCTAACAGACCGCATCCACAGCTGTCAGAATACCCAAGTATTGGCTGCATCTGATTGGATGTAGCTGCTGTTCGTCCCACATTTTCCCATCCACATCTTGATTTTCATTAACAAAATTGCCACTATATACCTTTTTGGCTGATCTGTATACCACAGTCAGTGATAAACTGCAGTTTCTCCAGTGCTGAGAGTTCAGGTAGGAGGAAATTTCCACTGCAGCCTGTATACAAGCCCACATGTGTGATGCCAATATCATGTGACCTGGCTAGCCCTGAGAAAAAGGAAATGTTCTCTCCAGCATAAGATACAACTGAGCATGTGCAGGTTGGCTACATGGCCTATGTTAGCTGGCTTTCCACAGATAGACAGTGCAGGAGGGGGAGGATCTATGCATACAGGATAAAACAGCCTTTTTACACAATGAAGAGGATTAACCCCTTAAGTTCCACAGTGAGTATAACCAGCATGCTATGCTGCATATACAGACAGATTTTACTGTTGTGGGTTTAGTAACATTTTAAGCCTCCCAGCATCCTCGCCTAGAAACTCTGGCTATATTTGGCTATACTCTATGCACTGTATTCTACATCCTGCTAATTTTTACCATACTTTCATGGTGGGGTTTTTTTTTTTTTTTTTTTAGATCTTAGGACCACAAATCTGTAGGTAGATGATTTGTTAGTCCTTGAAGGCTAACATTTGAGCTTTGCTTGGCCAGTTGTATTATGTACTATCTTCTCATATGGGGACTTGCAGTGGCAATACACTCAGAATTGACAGTTCTGTCGAATTGCAGCTGCTATTACAAAGCTAATTCACCATTATGCTGAATAAACAAATCTTGAGGGAATTCAGCAGAAAGAATGTGACGCCTACCTCCTGGAAAATTTGAGGACTGGAATCAGGGCAAAGTCTGAGTTTTAGTTATAGTATGGGCAGATATTACAAAAAAAAAAAAAACGCACACAATTAAACGATTATGTTTAAACATATTTTTAAATTGGAACTCCAGCCATACGGTTGCCCACAAATCTTCCATCGCCAATACATTTTAGGAGCAAGGTTTCAAAAGTCATAAAAGTCATATAAAGCTGAATATAAGAGGAGCAACAGAGATACAATGGGACATAATAATTACGTAACTCAGTGTGAGCAAATGTGAAATCGAAGAGCCATACCAAGATCGTTTCGGAAAGATGACCGAAAATAAGCATAACAACGAAACAATGGAGCCCTATAAACTGACTACTAACAACCTGTGGGCTATTTTGGACCTCTGGATTACGTCAAAATGGATATTGCCATAGTAAAATCAGGCCAGGCCGGTGCAGACTCCCTCTTCACCGATACCCCCAAGGGGATCAAGCTGTGCCGGGAGGGGAATCTAAACCCTGACTCCAACCCCCATCCTACTATGGAAAAGCAGTATATATTGAGGATAATGGCTATTCACATAAGCATAAGATTACTGTGACTCAGATTTTCGTAATAACCTCTATAACCCAAAACGCTTGGGTATTATAAAATGGGGGAAATGGGATAGAATAGGAGCAGCAGGCTTTTAGCTCAATTCAGTCTGGCTTAACACTAAGGGCAAAGGAGATGCCTATGTGGTTTGCCCAGGGCTCCCAGGTGGCCTTATCATTATCCAGAAGATTTTCCTGTGTGCAGCCATTGCCAAGAGTTTCAGTTGTTTCCAGGCCTTGGCAACAGTAAGTTTGGCCAGTAGTAGAATAAAGTGGATTAGCCTTGGAGTGGGAGCAGACATCTTTGGTATCCAGGCATTGAGGAGGGCAACAATTGGGGTCCTGGGGATCTGGCATCCATCAAGCCTGTCGATTTTTTAATATTGAATATTTTTCTCCAGAAAGGACGTATTCTAGGACGTTCCCACCAAATGTGGGCCATTGTGCCCGAAAGTTGGCAGCCTCTAAAGCATAGAGGGTCTGCTGAGGGATACATAGAGGCCAATCTGGAGGGTGTATAATACCATCTACAAATTACTTTCAAACTGGCTTCTGTGAGGTATGTATTTAGAATGCCCTTGAAGGAATTAAAACAAGCAGTCTGCAAGCTCTCCATGTCCCAGTGGAATTGGAAATCTGACTCCCAGGAAGTCATGAAATGGGATTTTGAGGTAGGAAGAGTAAGTGACGAGTAGATGATAGAGATCCCTCCCTTCTGTTCTGTGGCCTGTCCACACCCTAGTCCATAAACGGTGAACCTAGGTGGGAGTGGTTTATCTTACCAGAGTGAGTGTGAAATTTGTCTGAATCTGAAGTGTTCAGAAGCGGGTAGGTCCAACTTACTGACGCAGTGATTGAAGGAAAGAGGACTTGTGGAGGTATAGAAATGTCCGATTCGGTACAGTCCATTGTCTAACCACCATTTAAATGCTATTATGTTCATGCCTGAAGGCAAGTCAGGGTTATTAAATGTGACAGAGGCTTGCTTGCTGAGGTCAGGGCCATCGACGTGCGTATAGTGTCCCATAGGGCTAAGGAGTGAGATGAGGTAGGAGCCATTATTGAAGGGCGGTTTTTCGGGGGACACCACAGCAAGAAGTCCAAGGTGTGGCAGGGCACTGCTTGTCTTTCTATTTGAACCCAGTCCGGTTTTTCGAATCTGGAATACACTATGGAAAGCTGGGCTAGTCTGGCTGCCAAATAGTATTGGTATGGTTGGGGTAGGCCCAGGCCCCCCCTTTTCTTATGACAATACAAGGTACGTTGAGTAATTCTATATCCACCCTTTCCCCAGGTGAATTTCAGTAACTTGCTAAGAAAGGATTGAATGTGGTCACATTTTAATTAGGATGGTGAGGGAACGGAGCAGGTAGAGCAGTCTGGGGAGCAGTCATCTTTTTATAGAGTTTATCCGCCCTAGCCAGAAGTTATGTTTGGACCAAGTCTTGAGATTCGAGTTTATGGAACATAGGGGGATAATTACTAACATAGAGGGACTCTGTCTTGGCTGTCAAGTTAATTCCAAGGTATTTATTGAAAGACTCACTCCATTAAAATTTGAAGGATTTCTGCAATAGGTTAACTGTGTCTGGCTGTAGAGAGATGTTCAGCGCTTGGGACTTGGAATAGTTAACCTGGAGGCCTGATATCCCAGAGAATTTTTCTAATGTCTGGCATAAGTTTGGTAGCGAAGTAAGGGGTGGGTGAGGAATAGTAGCATGTCATCCGCATAGAGACCACATTTTTGAGTTTGGGGTCAACATGATACCCCTTTTTATGTTTGGGTTTTGACGGATTTCGATGGCAAGGGATTCAATTGCCAAGCCAATAATTAGCAGTGAGAGTGGACATCATCCTTGTCTGGTGCCTTCTGCAATATGTATTGGTTTTTAGAGTAGTATCCCTGGAGGCGTACATGTGCCTTTGGTTGAGAATGGAGAACTTGTATCAAGCCTATGAATCGTTCGCCGAAACCCCATCGCTCTAGAAGGGTAAAGCTATAGGGCCAGGAAACCGAATCAAAGGCTTTTTGTAGGTCTAGAGAGAGTAGCATGCCCTATTGTTTAGGGCCCCCTTCCCATTTAGTCTGGAGTATGGATACTATATCAATTGCTCTCCTAATTTGGTCAGGGCCCTGTCTGCCTGGGATGAATCCAACTTGATCTTTGTGAATGTAAGTGTTAATGAAGGATGTGAATCGGTTGGCTAGCATTTTGGTCAGTATTTTCAGATTATTAAGGGATATCGGGCGATAGTTGCTGACTTCTTCTGGATTTTTGTCCAGCTTGGGTATTACAGCAATGTATGCTGTATTGAGTTGTGTGTCCATTGGGTCGCCTCAGGTCTGGGTATTAAAAATTTTTTGCTGGATGGGGAGCCATGATGTTAGTGAATGCCTTGTAATAAGGGGTGGAGAAACCGTCCGGCTCGGAGGCAGATCCTCCTTTTAGGGTCCCTGATGAGTCCTAGTACCACCACGGTAAAGGGTGCTTTGAGAATGTCTTTATGGGGCATGGGCCCTATACAGTTTGGCATAGAAATCCTGAATAGCCTCTAAAATTTTTGATGGGTTGGCTTTAGGACCTTGTCCGGGAATTCTGATCTTTGGTATTACGCAAATCTGTATTCAGGGTGACAATTTGGATGCTAGCATGGTACCTATCTTGTCTTTCTGTGTGTAAAATTTGTTTTTATTCCAGCAAAAGTATTTTTCTGCTTGTGCCGTGAGAGCCAAGTTAAGTTCTAGCTGGGCTTTATCCAGTTGAACTATTGCAGTAACTGAGGGTTTCGTTTTTTTTGTTGGGGCTCGAAGCAATGCGAATTCTTTTTCTGATCTCTTGATTTCGGCTGTCCTTTCCTATTTAATTTGTGTGTTCAATCAAATTATTCCCCCCTCGATGAAGGCCTTGTGGGCCGCCCAAAAGGTTTCTGCCGAGGTTCCATCAATATTGTTGAATTTAAAGTATTCCTGTAATGATTTCTCGATCATGGTGACTCTGATTTGGATCAGAGAGGAGGGACTCATTCAGTCTCCAGTGCCTCTGTCCAGACTTTGGGGAGAGAAGGTGGATAGTCATTATTACTAAGGAGTGGTCAGACAGGACCGTGTCTCTAATGTTGCAGTTTAAGACAAGTGGGATAGCGTGTGTGTGTATTGGAATATGGTCAATTCTGGAATATGTGTCGTGTGGACTAGAGTAGTGCATGAAGTCTCTTGTTGAGGGGTTTAGTTCTCTGCAAACATCAGGTAGGCTCTGCTTATGTATTTAGCTATTTTGTGGCTTACTTTGGGTGGGTGGGTCAGTTGGGCTCCGAGTGGCTTAGATTAATCTATACCTTGATTAAAAGCGACGTTGGAGTCACCCCCCAGGATGACTGTGCCCTTCAACATGGGGTTACGAGTGTCAGACGTGTAAAGAATGCCGCTTGTCCCTTGTTAGAAGTATAATAGGACACTAGGGCTGGGGAAAAAATTGATTTAAATCTTGAATCGAGTTGAGAGGTCAAATTGATTCAAAATTTAAGCAAATCGATTGTTGTTTTTGTTTTTTTAGTTTTTTTTTTCTTTCACCGCGCTGGTCCTGAGGCGCTGCGGCCTCGCCTAAAAACTCATGCCCGCAGCTCCTCAGGACCGGCGCGGTTTCCAAAGGGAAAAAAAAAAACTTGATTCAAATCGTGAATAGTTTTTTTTTTTTTTTGTTTTTTTTTTAAGAAAATCTCCCAGCCCTATAGGACACCAGGAAGTACATTTGACCCTCAATCATTCCCTTAACTAAAATGTACCTGAAATCCAGTTGAACTTGCAAAATTTTGAGAAGATTATGGCTATCCCTTTGGTTTTATTTTCTGCATTAGCTAGGGAAGTGGGAATGTAGGACTGTACCAAACCAGAAAATGAGTTTCCTGAAGCATAAGTACATCCAGGTTCATAGATTTATAGGAAGCAAAAACGTTCCTGCATTTGAGAGGAGTTTATGCCCTGCATGCTGTGGGAGGCGACCCTTAGAGTGTTCTGTGTGGAGTTAGCCATGGAGCCAGAAGTGAGGGGAGCAGACCAGGGTGCTCTTTAGAAAAACCAACATTATAGTTGTGTTAGAAAAGAAAAAATAACAAAGGCAAAAACTGTATCAAGAACAGCAACTATTCAGAAGAGTAACATAAACATATATATATTATATATATTATAATATAATATAATATTTTGTGTGTGAACAACATTAGCCAGTTCTACAAGGTGATCCTTTCTTCCAAGTAGTGAAGATTCCAGTTGCAGGAAGCACGAGACGAACTGACCAGCATAATTTAAACTGCCATAGGAACAAAGGGGGGATGACCTCCAACGGGGACGTCAACCAAGCCCAAATGGTAAGTGATCTAACATTAGGTTAGGTGAGAAGATCCAGAGCTTTACGGAGAGAAAAGTTTTGGGGGGGGGGGGGCATTGTTTTTTAGATTTTCGTGCCTTCGTCTTGTTCCAGAGGGGGGTCAGTGGACTTGCGGGTGGTGGTCTCTTGGCGAATCCTGACGTGGAGGAGGAAGTTTCCATATCTGATTCTTGGGATATTATTTTCAGGCTCACTGGTAGTGTTTCTCCTGTTGGGAAGTTGAAGGCCTGATTTTGGCCTTTGTCGCAGAACTTTACCGCAAATGGGAAAGGCAACTTGTATTTGATGTTCTCCAGGGCTAATGCAGACAGTAATGGTTTCAGGGTTTGCCTGCGTTGGATGGTGGAAGGTGATAGATCCACAAAAATCTGCACTGGGCATGTCACCTGGGGCATGGTGCAGGCTTGCTTCATGACCGCCTCTTTTACTGCATAATAGTGGGTTTTGGCTATGATGTCCCTGGGGGAGCCATCCTTCCTGGGGGGTCCCAGGGCTCTATGGGCTCTGTCCAGCTCCAGACGGTTTTGCGGGGTGTTCGATATCAGGGTATTTATTAGGTCTTGGGTTGCTGCCGTGACATCCGCGATTGTTTCTGGTAGGCCCCTGATCCGGAAATTGTACCTTCTGGATCTGTTTTGTAGGTCATCTATGCGCGATAAGACAATGTTCAGTTGTTCATGGAGGGTTTGGATCAGGTCAGAGTTTGATACCGCCACGGTCTGCTCCAGTTTGTTTTCATTTGCTTCCATCCGGGAGCCTATGTTTTGTAGATCCAATTTTATGTCCCCTGTGATTTTGGCCACTGTAGTTGCCAATCCCCTTTCCAGGAGGGCTGACCATTTGTGGTATAGATCGGCTGCATTAAAGCTGTGATCCTGGGCCAGAAGGCCTGGGGTGGGAAAGTCATTGAAGTAAGGTACAGTAGGTCCCGCAGGGGAGAAGGCATGGTCACTGAGCGTACAGCCAATGAGGGATTCTGTGCACGTGGGTGAGGATGTCGGGGCCTGCTGGCATCTCCCATGAATGACTGGGGTGTAGATAAAAGTGGCTGGGGCTAGTACTTGCATGTGTTCTGGGGAACCGTCGGCACCCCGCCCCCCCTGTGTTCTTTGCGTTTTTCACAGGTGGCGCTTGGGCATATAGGCTAGTAAATGGGGCTCCCCCCTGCCTCATCTCGACTGATCCTATGTCTGGCTCTGCCGTTTGTGGATGTGGCCCACCTTACGGGGTTGGTGGCCACACTCCCTGTCCTGTCAGTGAGGTTGTTCCTCCACAACTGCAGTGGTGCACAAGAAGGTGTTAGTTGTCTCCCTTATAACATCTGTGCGGTAAACTTTAAAGATGGAGGATGCAGCTGTGGCTGCGTAAGGTTACCATGATTCTGGGAGGAGCCTCCGGCTTTTAATGATCTGGCTTACATACCTGGCAGGGGAGCAGATTCCCTCTGTTTTTGCTGAGTTGACAGACCAGTTGGTCTGGGGGCTGCAGTTTGTATGCGATGCCTCTTGGATGCAGTTCCCTTGGTTGCTAAGCTCTTTGTTTCTGCAGTGGTGCATAGACATGCATTGGGGCTTTAGTGTTGGTCTGCAGACTGGGCTTCTAAAAAAAAGCTCTGGCTGGGTTACCATTTCAAGGCAATTGTCTGTTTTGGGCTACCCTGGTTGACATTGTTACAAGTCTCACAGGAGGGAAGTGTAAATGTCTTCCACAGTCTGAAATGGGGGAGGGGGGGAGGGCCTCGTAGCAGATGTGGTCCTTCTCAGCATGCAATGGACCTGGTCTGGCGAGCCGAGAGGGCCTCCCTAGACCCACAGACAAGGCCCCTTCAGCATGAAGGTGCACCCTCACCTATGTCCTAGTGTTCTGACTCTGGTTTCATCTCTGGCCAGAGTGTTTCTTCCTCTGGACAAACTCCAGAAGTTGCTTCTCGCAGGTGGGCCTCCCTGTGGTCCTGCAGGTAGGTGTTGGGCCTAATGGTATCTACCTTCGAGGCGGTTCCATTTGCGCAGTTCCATACAAGCTCCTTTCAAGTGAGAACCTGGCGTAAAGTGCCAGAGGTCTCTGGGTTATCGGGTCCGGCTGAGCCAGAAAACCGGGAGTCCCTGGTCTGGTGGCTTCGCTCTCTGGGATTTCGGCAGGGCACATCTTTTCTCTCCTTGTATTGGACAGTGGTCACCACCAATGCCAGTCTGTCCAGGGTGGGGAGGTGTCCTGGGACTGGGTTCTGCTCAGGATTGTTGGATGCTGGAGGAATCCGGACTGCTGATCGATATCCTGGGACTTCGACCGATCAGACTATGTATGGATCATGGTAGTCGACTTTGAGGGCTCCGGATCCAGTCAGATGATGCCACAGCGGTGGTCTATGTCAATCACTAGGGCAGAACAAAGTGTGTTGGCAACCCTGACAGTAGCTAGCATCCTCCAGTGGGCAGAACGCCTTGTTCCGGCCCTCTCCGCCGTATGCATTCTAGGAGTGGAAAAATGGCAGGCGGTTGCCTCAGTTGGCTAGTGTTGGTCCACGGGGTGGTCCCTTTACGAGGACATGTTTCGATGGATATTTCTTAACGGAACGGTACTGAGGTTTCTGGCAAGGTCACGGGCTCATCTAGTGGCTTAGTGGGGCCAGTATAGTCGGATCTACACCTCTCCTCCTCTCAAGATTCTGCCGCGGCTTTTGCGCAGGATTGAGGCTGAAGGGATTCCGGCCATTCTAGTGGGCCCGGATGGACTTGTTGGTCTTGGTACACCGACCTAGTGCGCTTGGTCGCGGACATCCCTTGGCGACTGCCTCTCAGGGAGGTTCTACTGTCCCAAGGGCCGATCTTCTATTCTGCTATCACCTCTGCTTGCAGAGTGTTGGAACTGTAGGCATTACCATGTCATACTTCTTACCTGGTGATCAACAAGGATGAAGTGGTTCTTCGCCCTTGTCCATGGTTCCCTCCTCTGATTCTTTTTGATTAAGGACGTTGTATTGCCTTTCCTGTGTCCAAGGTCAAAATGTCCTAAGGGATTTACCTTACATGCCCTGGATGGTCACGGGGCCTTTTCGGAGATCAGACTCACTGTTTGTGATCACAGACCGGCCAGAAAGGGGGCTGTCTGCTTCTTCTGTGACCTTTCTAGATGGCTCAGACAAATGATGACTCTGGTCTATTCTATCAGGGGTTGGCCTTGGGATTTTTCGTTCAGGAACTTAGGAAGCGCTGCCCATTCATTGCAATGGGCAGGGGTGAGGTAGGAGTGCTGTATACAGCGCTTCTACCCCGCTCCAAAGATGCTGCTTGCCGGACTTTTTTTTCTGTCCCACAAGCGCATTGCCCCAGTTTAACCGGTTCAATATAGGGCATTTCCCCCCCTTCCTTCCCAGGCCAATTTTTAGTTTTCAGCGCTGTCGCACTTTAAACGACAATTGCGCGGTCGTGAAACGTTGTACCCCAAAAAAATTGACGTCCTTTTTTCCCCACAAATAGAGCTTTCTTTTGGTGGTATTTGATCGCCTCTGCGGTTTTTATTTTTTGCGCTAAAAACAAAAGAGCGACAATTTTGAAAAAAACACAATATTTTTTACTTTTTGCTATAATAAATATCCCGGCCGATACGTATTCTTCTACATATTTTTGGTAAAAAAAATCGCAATAAGCGTATATTGATTGGTTTGCGCAAAAGTTATAGCGTCTACAAAATACGGGATAGATTTATGGCATTTTTAAAAAAAAAAATATTTATTTATTTTTTTAGCGGCGATCGCAATTTTTTTCGTGACTGCGACATTATGGCGGACACATCGGACACTTTTGACACATTTTTGGGACCATTCACATTTATACAGCGATCAATGCTATAAAATTGCATTGATTACTGTGTAAATGTGACAGGCAGTGAAGGGGTTAACCACTAGGGGGCGGGGAGGGGTTAATATGTTTCCTAGGGAATGATTCTAACTGTAGGGGGAGGGGACGCACAAGGGGAGTGTTCCTCCGTTCTGGGAGCACAGATCGCTCTCCTCTCACCTGACAGGCTGTGGATCTGTGTGTTTACACACACAGATCCACGGTCTGGCCCGGTTAACGAGCAATCGCGGGTGCCCGGCGGACATTGTGGCCGCCGGGCACACGCACCGGGTCCTGATCAGCGCGGCGCGCGCGTCCCCGCCCCCTAGACGGCCGGAAATCCCAGGACGTCATATGACGTCCACCCAGGATGGGAGATCCCATCCCAGGATGTCATATGTCTGTCTGGGTAGGGAAGTGGTTAAAGGCGCTCGGGCTTTCACACTGGGGAGGCATGGGAGGCAGTTTTCAGGCCAAGTTTTTAGAGCTAAAACGCCTGAAAACTGCCTCCGTGTGAAAGGGGTCTTAGTCTGGTGGATTGGATGACTGATGGTTTCCATCCGACCACCCCATAGAGAACAACGGGTTTGTCTCTGCACAGTGAGCGGACACAAACCTGTCATCCACCTGCTCAGCAGGAATCGGCTGAGAGATCCCCTGCTAAGCAGGCAGATGCACATTATGGAGTCTGCCCCGTGTGAAAGGGGCCTTGGGCATCAGTAATTTTTATATAGAAATGACTATAATGCATTTAATCTTAATTGGGACTTATTTGGTCACCTTTGCAGCAGTAACTAATATGAATGATGAGAAATAACAGAGTAGACATGGGAGCTACTTTTTTTTTTTTTTTTTTTTTTTAATATAAACTACAAATGATTTCCTCTGCAGCTCAAGTGGTAAACCCAATCATATGCTTGTTAAACATTACATCAGCTGTGGAATGGTTTACTAACACATTGATTTTTAGATTTGCAGCAATGAAACTTTAATTACTTCCACATCATTGCTCGTATACAGGTAAAGTTCTTTATAATGTAGAGGAAATTCATCATTTCCTGGACCAGAAAATGTCGGCAAGTTTTATCTAAAAAAAAAAAAGTTAACAATACTGGAATACCAAGTACAACGTACCTTTTTACTAAAAGTGTTTATTTCCCAGGGTTTATATTTGGCAATCCGATTTTATACATCCGACTTTCCGTGGTAATTTATATATTGCATTATGACCGAACATATGTCTCAATTTAAAGTTAACCTGTGCTTTGCTCATGTAGACCTGCTGACCTGCCTAGAGGCTTTGTTCACTCATTCGTGGAAACTAAGTGACATACTTGGTACTTCTGGGTATGGGGGAGCATTTAACTCCCACGTAGAGCTGCAAGATTAATCGTCAAGAATCGTTATCACGATTTTTTTTTTCCCGTTGCGATTTTGACAAAAGTGTTTCAGGATTCTTGCTATGCAAAGAATTCTCTCTGCTCTTTTGAAGCCCAATTTTACGTTGCGAAAATCGTGATCTTTTTATTCTAAGCAAAAAAATTGTGATTCTCATTTTGGCCAGAATCGCGCAGCTCTACCCCAACGTGACAGCAGCACTGTTTGGCAATTTGGTCACTCAAGTACAAAGGTTTGTCACATGGGTCAGAGTGTTCTCTGCCCTGTGTTTGCTCCAGGTCCCAATATGTGCAGGTTTATTTTAAAATACAAGAGAAAAAACAGCATTTTTAATCATGTGTTTTTTGTTTTGCTAGGTTAGTTTGGTCATTCTAAACTGCTCTCTTTTGATACCCTTAAAGTGGTAGTAAAGCCCACTTTGTGATTATTACCTACAAGTAAAATGTAGGTAAAATGAATATCTCCTAAACATGCACCGTTTAGGAGCTATTCACCCTTCGCATGCACTCTGAAGGTCCGGCATACCTTGGTGGAACCGAGGACTTCATGCCGTAACCGAGTGACTTAAAAGCGGCTCTGGCCAATCACACAACCGGAGCGTGCAAACCTGGAAGTAGACCAGGGGATGATGTCAGCCCTCTCAGAGGTGACAGCGTGCCGCTTGAGGGCTTCATTCTAAGGTACGTATTTCATAATGTGCTAGTAATAAAACACGATTCAACAAAAAAGCAATTGGTGTCATTCCTTGTGTATCAGAATTTTGTAATTCATAAAAAAGATGGTGGTCCTTTTTAAATGACAGATGTCTGATACTTGATTATTCCAGATCATTTACTCGTGGAGTACTGAAGGCAAACTAAAGCTGGATAATTTGGCCGGTTCAGCAGGAGGCAGACAAATTTTAGTACATGTATACTCCTGTCTGTTCAACAGAAGCTGTCCTAACGTCCGCCTTCTGTTGAACAGTCCTGACATAAAACCAGCATTTGATCAGCACATGCAACCAATGGCTGCAGTGCTGATCTGTGTATTCAGACAGGGTGAGGGGAAGGTACCAGCTGTCAGAATACAATAGCACATCTGGGGGGGATCCCTGCATTTACATAGTTTGTGTTGATGCCGGGAACTTTGAGGTTTTCTTCTTTGTCCAACCTGCTGAATGAAGAAACTGCTTTAAACTAACCATTGGTGATTTGTCTTTATTTTTTGTTTAGCCAGAAGGCTGAGGGAAAAAGTGAACAGATTTCTCGATTCACACAAAAGAGGTGGATTAACAGCTACACGTGGATACACTATGGCCTGCTTAAAAATGACATGGAGTTTGCACTAAACCAAATTGGCAATGGCAGCTTCTACTGTATATTCCTCCATAGGCAGCTGCCTTGTGCATATCGGGAACAATGTGTATATTAATGTTTGTATTTTCTTTTTTTGGCCCTGACAAGTCTGTGTATTGTCTATCTTTCAGCTGACAACACTTGGGAACCTTACTCCTGCTAGTACCGTGTTTTTCTGCTGTGACATGCAAGAGAGATTCCGTCCTGCCATCAAGTATTTTGGAGATATTATTAGTGTGGGACAGCGATTAGTAAGTTACTCAAAGGACATGTAATATGTATGTGTGTGTATATGTATGTGTGTCTATCGATATAGATCTATCTATCTATCTATCTATCTATCTATCTATCTATCTATCTATCTATATCTAACGATCTATCTATCTTATGTGTGTTTTGCCATAGTCCAGACTAAAAAATGCTTTTCTTTTTTCTCTTCAAGAAAATTTTAAATACAGATCATTATTCTTAACCACTTGCCGACCGCCGCTGCCGATTTACGTTCTAAGTTTGGCGGCGGATATCGTTGTTATGGCAGCAGCCAGCTGCCATAACCCCGATATCCCCGTCTTCGGTCGGCTTTCAGATAAAAATGGTCTCTGCGGCGGATTCGCCGTGAGATCACTTTTATCGGTGGCGGGAGAGGGGCTCCCCCTCCCGCCATGATCCGGTGCCCTCCTCCGCTTACCAGAGCCGTCAGTAGCGGTGGAGGCGATCGCGTCTGTCCCCTTATTGTACCTGGAGACGAGTGAGGAGAAGATGGCGCCCACTCGTCTCCATGACACTGCAGGGCGTAAGCAACGTCAAAACGTCACTTCCGCCCATACATCTTAAAGGCACATTTTTTTTAATTACTTTTTTTTTTCTATTGCATTTCAGTGTAACTATAAGATCTGAGGTCTTTTTGACCCCAGTTCTCATATTTAAGAGGACCTGCTTTTTTCTATTACAAGGGATGTTTACATTCCTTGTAATAGGAATAAAAGTGACACAATTAAAAAAAAAAAAAAAAGTAAAAATAAAATCAAGTAAAATAAATAAGAAAATTGTTTTTTTTTTTTTTAACCCCCCCCCCTCCCAACGAGCTTGCGCACAAAAGCGAACGCATACGTGAGTAGCGCCCACATATGAAAACAGTGGTCAAACCGCACATGTGAGGTATCGCTGCAGTCGTTAGAGCGAGAGCACTAATTCTAGCCCTAGATCTCCTCTGTATCGCAAAACATGTAACCTGTAGAATTTTTTAAACGTCGCCTATGGGGCTTTTTGAGGTAAAAGTTTGACGCCACGAGCGGGTGCAATTTTGAAGCGTGACATGTTGGGTATCAATTTACTTGGCGTAACATTATCTTTCACAATATAAAAACAAATTGGGATAGCTTTACTCATGTCTTATTTTTTTTATTCAAAAAAGTGAATTTTTTCCAAAAGCGCGCTTGTAAGACCGCTGTGCAAATACGGTGAGAAAAAAAGTATTGCAATGACCGCCATTTTATTCTCTAGGGTGTTAGAAAAAAAACAATATATAATGTTTGGGGGTTCTAAGTAATTTTCTAGCAAAAAAAACTGTTTTAAACATGTAAACACCTAAATTCCAAAACAAGGCTGGTCCTTAAGTGGTTAAATCCAACAAACGGGTTGAGCTATGTGACCATTTTCTTCCTCCTTCTCTCCTTCCTTTCTTAAAAAAATAAAGTTTAGAGGCTTAAAGTGAAGTATGGATATACAGTATATAATGGATGTAATACCAGTCTAGCCTGCAGTGTTAGTGTTCTCTAAATAACGTTTTTTTTTATTTAGGCTTTCATATTTGTATTGTAATGGTGTTACCCTATCTTGTTTCAGTTTCAAGGTGCACGCATTTTAGGGATTCCTGTTATTGTCACAGAACAGTACCCTAAAGGTCTTGGAAGCACAGTACAAGAACTTGATCTAACTGGTGTGAAACTTGTAGTCCCAAAAACAAAGTTCTCTATGGTATTGCCTGAAGTTGAGGCAGCGTTGGCTGAGATTCCTGGAGTTCGTAGTGTTGTATTATTTGGAGTTGAGGTAAGTGTTTAAATTTGATGTATTTATTTGGGATTCTATAATGCATGGGAATGAGCATACAGTATGTTTATATGCTTTGGAAAGGCCACAGCCCCTTTTCTTTCTACTTTGTGCCTCTCGCTTTAATTTAATTGCAGACAGCACACAGTATGCTACTTCAACTTAAAGAATAAGTTCACCTTTGGGAGCATGTTGCACCCATATTTAAGGTGTAACATGCACCAGCAGCAGTTCTTCCGCTAACTCCTACGTCACTACAGGGTGTACTAGCCTATGGGGGGGGGGATAAATATATTCAACTCATATAGGCTTTTTTTACAGCAGTGTCTTACTCTTCTTCTTCTTTTAAAAATATGCAATTATGCCTTTGCTGACCATTTCTTAAAAATTCTACCTGATTGCCTACTGAAGCCTCTGGAAGAACAAAAGAGACAGACAAGTATTCTTGAAAGGAGAGCTCAGCAAATGGCAGTCTGCATATTTCTCATAAAGGGTTAGGCATCATAATGGCAAAAATGTTTTTTTTTTTTTTTTCCTTTTGAGACCTGTGATGAGGCTGATTTTCCTGCTGTGCAATTCAAAGGGGACCTGTCTGCATAAAAGTTTGGCTGCTGCCATTGCTAACCTTTTTTTCATTATAAAGGTACAAGTTTGGAGAGGTTGTCCTTTTACTACTGAAAATGCTGACTTTGACTAGGTATGCAGATCAGGAATTTTGATTTCCTATTTATCACAGGGCTGTGGCTCATCCAGAAAACCAGCATGTAACAAGTTAGAGTTTCTAATAGTAATACATTTAAAATGGTTCTAAAGGCTGAAGGTTTTTTTTTTTTACACTGAAAGTAAAAAAAAAACAAAATCCTTCAGTGTGCTATAGACAAGCCATTTGCTGTGGGGGCCTTGTACATGTTGGGAGGGGCACAGAGCGGCGGCGGGGGACCTAGGAAGAGGATGATCGGTGTTGCTCTGTGCAAAACTATTGCACAGAGCAGGTAAGTATGAAATGTTTTTTCCTTTACAAACCCTTTAAAGTGGATGTAAACCCAAATTATTATTATTATTATTATTTTTTTTTTTTATATATATATATCGTACTGTAGAGTGTAAGATTTGCTATCATTTGAGCCCAGTCTTGCCACACAGAGTTAATCCATCCCTGAGCAATCCCCTTTTATTGTTCAGTTGGACAATTCTTGACAAACTGAGAAAAACTTTGTCAAAACCTCCCCCTTGCTGTGAGTGACAGGTGATTTACATATCTCGTGCACTAGCCTAAGAGACATGCAGTATTTTTAAATTCCCTCCCCCACTCCTTTCTTCAGCAGCTCTGCAAGGATTGGCTGTTCCACACCTCAGCATGATTTGGCATGCTGAAGTCATGTGGTTACTTTCCTGTCTTTTCACTGGATGTTAGAGATCATAGCAGAAGTTCAGTTTTAGAAATGCACAGAGAAAATGCATATTGACAAGGGGAGTGTAGAGGTGGGCGGGGAGTCTACTGACATCACGACTCCACCCACCGAGCTCCAGACAACAGACCCGCCCACAGAATATGCAGTTTTTCGGGTCTAATAACAGACAGAGGGAAGACATTTGACAGGTAAAGATACATGCAGGAGGCATGTATATCCTTTTAGATAACCCCTATGGCAGTAGTTTAGAAAGGATGACATTGGGTTTACATCCACTTTAAGTCAGAATTCTTAATTTGAATACTTGTGTCTGGTCAGTGATTCAAAATGTTGAAGCCAGAGGCATAGTCTGACAGCCAGGCAACTAGTATTTTTATATAAACGTCAGCAGTTGCATCCCACCTACTACTCTCTTTATATTGTTTTCTTTAGTAGTAAAGCATATGACTGCTCCAGAGCATGCTCCATTTAATGATGAATTTGGCAATGGCACCTCCGCTAGGACAGATTCACTTTTATCAGTAGATTTAAAAGTAGATAAATCCAGAAATCCATCTTATAGGTTCTGTAGACTGCCCTTTGTTTTGTCAGCCTACGTAATAGCATCTCTAAATTAATGTAACATTTTGCAGTTCAAGTCTCAGTTATTTATCATATCTTTACCGGAAAAGTTGTAAACTTCTTTGTGTATAGCTTTTCCTGTTGCTTTCACGTTGAGTAATCCTGTCATATTTGAGCTAGGTCTGTATAAAATAGCAAAGCTCTACTAATACAAAGGGGCAAGATGTTTTCAGAAGGAGAATATTAACTCTTCACTAAGTTGAACACATTGTAAAGAATAGTCTTTGAACCTCTATCTTTTTTTTGCACTACCATAGCTTGTGAGTTTCACATCAGAGCAGTGGGAGTTAGTTCAGTTAAATCCAGAATATAAATATAAAGCACCATAGCCAAAGAACATTTCTGAACTTTTCACTTTCTACAAACCATGCATATATTGGCTTACCCTTTACAATCTTCAGCAAGAGATGGTTATAGTTCCCGTGACTTTCTATCCTTTATGTCCAGATAGTAAAAGCTAAACCTTTAAAGCACAACTCTAATGTCTACCACTGCTAGTATTTCTTTTTTATATATTTACCATTTTATAGTTGCTTTTCAACCTGACCACATGAACTGCAGGTTCTTCTGCCTATTCACATCTCGTCTGTGAGAGGTCCTTTGGCAGAAAGAGGCGCTGGCTGCTATCTTTATCATTGTATTTTATTGTATGTTTATGATGCCCTGCAGTCACAGGATGTCCTCCGTCTTCCAGATTAAATGACATTGGGTGTCGCCTAACCTGGAAGACTGAGGACATCTAGTGGCATAAAGGAATTGCTTCAGGGGGCCGTGCTGAAGAGTTGAGTACTGCAGCTAATGCAACTTTTTTTTATTTAAAAACCTGATGGGGGTCTCTTTTTAAAAAGTGCCCATAGTTGTGCTTTATGCTGGCCACAGAGTACAGTCTGGTTGTACCAATCGCTGTGCCGTGTGAGGGCCTAATGACTGAATGTGAATTGAATGGATTGCTTACATAGGTCCTCACACTGCATACTGTTGGTACATTATCATATTGTAGTTTGTGTTGCCAACATATAGCAGTGTCAGTTGGAAGCTTTGAATGTGACAGTTTTAAACCCACAGTATAAATAATATTTGACACATCTGCAAGAGGACACACTGTATAGCGGGCATCACTAAATGGCGGCCCGCGGTCGGCGTCCGGCCCGAGCTGCTGCTCTTTCTGGCCTGCTGCGATCGCACCATTTAGTCGCCGCTTTTGACCCCAGCCTCCTCCGCTGTCATTAGCAGAGCGGTGCGGGCGGCAGAAGGCGGGAGAATTTTGGACTGGGGCGGGACCAGCACTGCATGGAGAGAGGTGATTGGCTGCCAGGAGGTGGTCCTAGCAGTCAATCATCAGTTTGCTAATATGAAAAGTTAACCCGGCAGCTCCTGCACCCCACCCAGTGCTGCTGTGCCTTCAGTTTAGGATTGTCCCACCTCCTGCTCTCCGCTCTGTGAAAGGTAGAGTGAAGGGAGGAAAAAGACACAGAACTGTGAAGGGTGAGGACTGGGGGTAGGGTGGCCATGCTGTATGTGGGGGGTCATGTAAAGGGGAGCAGTACTGTGGGGGGGGGGAATGATGTATGAAGGGAGCAATGCTGTAGGGGGATTTGTGAAGAGGGCAATGCTGTGTGTGTGGGGGGATTTGTTAAGGGGGGCAATGCTGTGGAGGGGATTTGTAAAGGGGACAGTGCTGGGGGGGGATTTGTGAAGGGGGCAGTGCTGGGGGGGGGGATTTGTAAAGAGGGCAGTGCTGGGGGGGGGGATTGTGAAGGGGGCAGTGCTGGGGGGGGGGATTGTGAAGGGGGCAATGCTGTGGGTGGGGTGTATGTGAAGGGGGCAGTGCTGTGGGTGGGGGATTTATGGAAGGGGGCAGTGCTGTGGGGGGATATGTGAAGGGGGACAGTGCTGGGGAAGATGTGAAGGGGGACAAGCAGCTGCACACAAAATGAGGTGCTGCACAGAAAATGTGCAGGGGTACCATTGATTCTTAAATGCAGTGAAATACAAGGTGCCATTTACTGCACATGGAAATTGCACGGTACAAAGGCACCAGGCAGTTTCCATGCGGCTGCATTTTTAAAAAGGTGGCAGGAC
Source organism: Lithobates clamitans (assembly GCA_037952925.1). Taxonomy (NCBI): domain Eukaryota; kingdom Metazoa; phylum Chordata; class Amphibia; order Anura; family Ranidae; genus Lithobates; species Lithobates clamitans. The sequence continues at coordinate 2,949,307 of JBBGZY010000675.1, forward strand.
CTTTTCCCAGCAGAAAACGCAGGGACAGCAGCCCATTCAAATGAATCAACTGTCGTTCGGACAGTCGATTCGGACCTCGCCTGGAAGACAATTTTACTAATTGGACCTCTATGAATTTTAATTTAATACCCCTGCTGTATAGTGTTGCAAATTTGTTCAACTTGTACCTTTTTTTTTTTTTTTTTTGTTTTTCTTTTAGACTCATGTTTGTATTCAACAAACAGCATTGGACCTAATTGGACGAGGAGTAGAGGTTCACATTGTAGCAGATGCCTCCTCCTCACGAAGCATGATGGATAGGATGTTTGCTTTGGAGGTATGAATACATGTGATTGATTTAAAATTGTAAAGTCAGACATCTTGTTATCATATGGCTAAATATGCACTCCTGTTATACATGAAAATGTTGCATTTAGGTATTTTTCACACCTCACTGCCCAAGCAGCTAATCCATGTAAATACAGGTGCAGAATGTAGCAAGACTTGAAAACTAACTTGCACCTATTTTTTTTTTTTTTTTTATCTTAAGACCTGAATGAAATAAAATAGGTCTTTTATACAAGACAGCCGAAAACATTGTGCATTTACCTGTACTAGCTGCCATAGAAGATCCACGTTTAACTGTTCTTGTTAGCAAATGCAATACACCCATATGAATATGTCTCCTGGGATGCTTCAGGATCTCCTTTGAGAAAAAAGTTATTCTTGGTAACACTGGCTGGTAATGAGAGTGTAGATATAGGCCTGGTAGTTAAAGTGTATAGAATCTGTTCCATTTACTGGCAAGTCCTCTTTAGGCTCACTTTCCAAATATTGGGAACTTGTGTCACTATTTTGATTCCTGTGAGAGGAGAGGAGCATCCAATACTTTCCTATAATACTGAACAATCTCTAAAGGCTAATTTTATATTTTGTTTTATTTAATAACCAAGCAAAGCAATATAAAAACCTAAGCTGTTGTCATGAATTCCTCCTACAATGTGTCTTCCTTGTTTCCTCTGGTGTGGACATGTACATAGAGAATGGTGTACTGCTTACTTTTTTTAGATGAAGCTGCAAATATGCTGTACTGATCATATATGTATAATCTTCATTTAAAATGTGCAGTTTACCCCAATAATCAGAATTCCTTCCTGTCACAGGAGCTGCCCTAAATTAGGAGGGCAGAACCCAGGGCAGTGGGGATTTGAATCCTGCTAGTTTCCATCCCTGTAGACCCTCTTCATTGAGGAGAGGGTATGCCCTTCCACCTAGTTATCTTTCCCTGGGTGAGGTGCCCATACTCTAGTAAGGTTAGTCCCCTGTGGGGTCCCACCTACCTCTCACACACAGTTCCCCGCCCCCAGCATCAGGGTTGTTTCTGGACACAAGTCCTGAGACTCGTTTCGGCATGCAATGGTCTGTTACATGTGCATAATCTCGCACAAACGGAAGATTTCCCCCACACACTTGCAAGCTAGCCTTCAAAAAAACCCCAAAATGACATGGTCTAAAAACTTACATTAAAAACAGAGGTTTTAGTTGCACACATGTGCCAACGTGGAAGCTGCAATGCCTTGTCAAGGCTCTTCTGTAAAATGCAGTCCTAACTCTTGCTTTCGAGAGTCTCCAAGTTGGAGCATATATAGCAGTGGATAAATGAACCACTTCCAGTCTGTAGGCTGTAAGTATAGGACCTTGGTTTGAAGCAGTTATACTGGGAACTGTAGCTTCAGCTACAGTCATGATCCCAGCACCATTCTTTAGATCTTGCGATTCTCTCTTTTGTAAAAGGCTGTGGAAGGGGGTTACCCCACCCATGCCACCTTTGATGCCGCTGGTCGCATTCCCTAGGAAGAGTGGAAGGAACAGGTAGAAGTTACCGCCCCTCTTCTGTGACATCAGAAACCAGTAGTGACGGGGATTTCATCACTTCCAGTTTCGGTTTTATTTACAAGCATTACTGGCTTGTACAGCATCTGTTTAACCATTTGCCGACCGTCTAACGCAGATATACTGTGGCAGAATGGCACGGGCAGGCAAAATCACGTACCTGGTACGTGATCTGCCTCCCGCGATCGGACCCCCCCCTGGTGCCCGAGGCGGTCGGACCCCCCCCCGGTGCCCGAGGCGGTCGGCTTCTGTCTGGGAGCGATCAGAGGTGAGGGGAATACCATTCATTCGTGGCCCCCACTCGCGATCGCTCCCAGCCAATGAGATTCTTCCTCTGCTGCTGTATAGTAAACAGCAGCAGAGGAAGTGATGTCATCTCTCCTCGGCTCGGTATTTTCCGTTCCGGCGCCAAGGAGAGAAGACATCCGAGTGAGTGCACAACATACACACACACAGTAGAACACGCCAGGCATACTGTACACCCCCCATCAGATCCGATCCGATCAGATCTATACTAGCGTCCCCAGCAGTTTAGGGTTCTCAAAAATGCAGTGTTAGCGGGATCAGCCCAGATACCTGCTAGCACCTGCGTTTTGCCCCTCCGCCCAGCCCAGCCCACCCAAGTGCAGTATCGCCACTGTATCACTGTCACTTACAAAACACTAAACACACATAACTGCAGCGTTCGCAGAGTCAGGCCTGATCCCTGCAATCGCTAACAGGTTTTTTTGGTAGCGTTTTGGTGAACTGGCAAGCACCAGCACCAGGCAGCATCAGATTAGTGCCAGTAGCGCTAACACCCACGCACGCACCGTACACCTCCCTTAGTGGTATAGTATCTGAACGGATCAATATCCGATCAGATCTATACTAGCGTCCCCAGCAGTTTCAGCCCAGATACCTGCTAGCACCTGCGTTTTGCCCCTCCGCCCGGCCCAGCCCACCCAAGTGCAGTATCGATCGATCACTGTCACTTACAAAACATTAAACGCAGTTTTTTTGGTAGCGTTTTGGTGAACTGGCAAGCACCAGCGGCCTAGTACACCCCGGTCGTAGTCAAACCAGCACTGCAGTAACACTTGGTGACGTGGTGAGTCCCATAAGTGCAGTTCAAGCTGGTGAGGTGGCAAGCACAAGTAGTGTCCCGCTGCCACCAAGAAGAAAAACACAGGCCCGTCGTGCCCATAATGCCCTTCCTGCTGCATTCGCCAATCAAAATAATTGGGAACCCACCACTTCTGCAGCACCCGTACTTCCCCCATTCACATCCCCAACCAAATGCAGTCGGCTGCATGAGAGGCATTTTCTTTATGTCCTCCAGAGTACCCCTACCCAAGGAACCCCCCAAAAAAAGATGTTGTGTCTGCAGCAAGCGTGGATATAGGCGTGACACCCGCTATTATTGTCCCTCCTGTCCTGACAATCCTGGTCTTTGCATTGGTGAATGTTTTGAACGCTACCATTCACTAGTTGAGTATTAGCGTAGGGTACAGCATTGCACAGACTAGGCACACTTTCACAGGGTCTCCCAAGATGCCATCGCATTTTGAGAGACCCGAACCTGGAACAAAATATATAAAGTAAAAAAATAGTTGTCTTTTTATTGTGTGTTCTCTCTCTCTCTCTCTCTCTCTATTCTCTCTCTATTCTGCTCTTTTTTACTGTATTCTATTCTGCAATGTTTTATTGTTATTATGTTTTATCATGTTTGCTTTTCAGGCATGCAAATTTTTATACTTTACGGTTTACTTTGTTTTATTGTTAACCATTTTTTTTGTCTTCAGGTACGCCAATCACGACTTTGAGTGGTTATACCAGAATGATGCCTGCAGGTTTAGGTATCATCTTGGTATCATTCTTTTCAGCCAGTGGTCGGCTTTCATGAAAAAACAATCCTAGCGGCTAATTAGCCTCTAGACAGCTTTTACAAGCAGTGGGAGGGAATGCCCCCCCCTCCCCACCGTCTTCCGTGTTTTTCTCAGGCTCTCCTGTCTCAACAGGGAACCTGAGAATGCAGCCGCTGATTTAGCCAGCTGACCATAGAGCTGATCAGAGACCAGAGTGGCTCCAAACATCTCTATGGCCTAAGAAACCGGAAGCTACGAGCATTTCATGACTTAGATTTCGCCAGATGTAAACGGCGCCATTGGGAAATTGGGAAAGCATTTTATCACACCGATCTTGGTGTGGTCAGATGCTTTGAGGGCAGAGGAGAGATCTAGGGTCTAATAGACCCCAATTTTTTCAAAAAAGAGTACCTGTCACTACCTATTGCTATCATAGGGGATATTTACATTCCCTGAGATAACAATAAAAATGATTTAAAAAAAAATAAAAGGAACAGTTTAAAAATAAGATAAAAAAGCAAAAAAAAAAAAGCACCCCCGCCCCCCCCCCCTTTCTCGCGCTAAGGCGAACGCAAGCATCGGTCTGGCGTCAAATGTAAACAGCAATTGCACCATGCATGTGAGGTATCACCGCGAAGGTCAGATCGAGGGCAGTAAATTTAGCAGTAGACCTCCTCTGTAAATCTAAAGTGGTAACCTATAAAGGCTTTTAAAATGTATTTAGTTTGTCGCCACTGCATGTTTGTGCGCAATTTTAAAGCATGTCATGTTTGGTATCCATGTACTCGGCCTAAGATCATCTTTTTAATTTCATCAAACATTTGGGCAATATAGTGTGTTTTAGTGCATTAAAATTTAAAGTGTGTTTTTTCCAAAACAAATGCGTTTGAAAAATCGCTGCGCAAATACTATGTGAAAAAAAAAAAAACACCCACCATTTTAATCTGTAGGGCATTTGCTTTAAAAAAATATATAATGTTTGAGGGTTCAAAGTAATTTTCTTGCAAAAAAAACATTTTTTTTTCATGTAAACAAAAAGTGTCAGAAAGGGCTTTGTCTTAAAGTGGTTAGAAGAGTGGGTGATGTGTGACATAAGCTTCTAAATGTTGTGCACAAAATGCCAGGACAGTTCAACCCCCCCCAAATGACCCCATTTTGAAAAGTAGACACCCCAAGCTATTTGCTGAGAGGCATGTCAAGTCTATGGAATATTTTATATTGTGACAAAAGTTGCGGGAAAGACACTTTTTTTTTTTTTTTTTTTTTGCACAAAGTTGTCACTAAATGATATATTGCTCAAACATGCCATGGGAATATGTGAAATTACACCCCAAAATACATTCTGTTGCTTCTCCTAAGTACGGAGATACCACATGTGTATGACTTTTTGGGAGCCTAGCCGCGTACGGGACCCCGAAAACCAAGCACCGCCTTCAGGCTTTCTAAGGGCATACATTTTTGATTTCACTCTTCACTGCCTATCACAGTTTCGGAGGCCATGGAATGCCCAGGTGGCACAACCCCCCCCCCCCCCCCCAAATGACCCTATTTTGGAAAGTAGACACCCCAAGCTATTTGCTGAGAGGTATAGCGAGTATTTTGCAGACCTCACTTTTTGTCACAAAGTTTTGAAAATTGAAAAAAGAAAAAAAAAAAAACATTTTTCTTGTCGTTATTCATTTTCAAAAACAAATGAGAGCTGCAAAATACTCACCATGCCTCTCAGCAAATAGCTTGGGGTGTCCGCTTTCCAAAATGGGGTCATTTGGGGGGGGGGGGGGTGTGCCACCTGGGCATTCCATGGCCTCCGAAACTGTGATAGGCAGTGAAGAGTGAAATAAAAAATTTACGCCCTTAGAAATCCTGAAGGCGGTGATTGGTTTTCGGGGCCCCGTATGTGGCTAGGCTCCCAAAAAGTCCCACACATGTGGTATCCCTGTACTCAGGAGAAGCAGCTGAATGTATTTTGGGGTGCAATTCCACATATGCCCATGGCCTGTGTGAGCAATATCATTTAGTGACAACTTTTTGTAAATTTTTTTTATTTATTTATTTTTTTTTGTCATTATTCAATCACTTGGGACAAAAAAAATATTCAATGGGCTCAACATGCCTCTCAGCAATTTCCTTGGGGTGTCTACTTTCCAAAATGGGGTCATTTGGGGGGGGGGTTTGTACTGCCTTGCCATTTTAGCACCTCAAGAAATGACATGGGTAGTCATAAACTAAAAGCTGTGTAAATTCCAGAAAATGTACCCTAGTTTGTAGACACTAACTTTTGCACAAACCAATAAATATACACTTATTGACATTTTTTTTACCAAAGACGTAGCCGAATACATTTTGGCCTAAATGTATGACTAAAATTGAGTTTATTGGATTTTTTTATAACAAAAAGTAGAAAATATCATTTTTTTCAAAATGTTCGGTCTTTTTCCGTTTTATAGCGCAAAAAATAAAAACGGCAGAGGTGATCAAATACCATCAAAAGAAAGCTCCATTTGTGGGAAGAAAAGGACGCAAATTTCGTTTGGGTACAGCATTGCATGACCGCGCAATTATCAGTTAAAGCGACGCAGTGCCAAATTGTAAAAAGTGCTCTGGTCAGGAAGGGGGTAAATCCTTCCGGGGCTGAAGTGGTTAAAGCAATATTGGTTTGATCTGCTGCTTTGGGGGTTAGAGGAGAGATCTGAGGTCTAATATTCCCTAGATCTCTTTATAAAGAGGACCTGTCATGGCCTATGATATCAAAAGGGATGTTGTTCATCCCTTGTGATGGTAATAAAGTTGAATAAAAAAAATGTAAAGGTACAGTGGAATTTTTTTTTTTAGTTTTTATTTTTTTTAACGCCCTATTTCCCCCATTTTCATGCACTCCTATGTACCACACGAGATATCTCTGTGAATGACAGAGCAAGAGCAATAGTTCTAGCACCAGACCTCCTGTGTAACTCTAAACTGGTAACCTGTTAAGGCTTTTAAAGCCTTGCCTACGGATAATTTAATGTACCATAGTTTTTAGGTATTCCCCGGGTGTGCACAATTTTAAAGCCTGACATGTTTGGTATCTATTTTACTTGTCATAACATCATCTTTTATCCAAAATTTGGGCATTATAATGTGTTTGTTCACTAAAAAATGTTTAAAGTGTATTTTTTCCAAAAAATTGCAACAGCCGCCATTTTATTCTCTAGAGGCCTCTGCTTAAATATATCATGTTTGGGGATTCTAAGTAATTTTCTAGCAAAAAATGCAGATTTTTACATGTATGAGAGAGAATTTCAGATTTGGCCTGGGGGGTCAAGTCGTTAAGGGAAGGTATGTCTGGAGGGAGCCCACTCCTCCTCAGAGCTACTTCACTCCTCTCCTCTGCACTCCTGCTGTGCTTTGGCAAATGCGCAGCTAACCCACGGTTTTCATGCAGGTTAGCTGTGCTTTCCCATAGACTGTGTCCCGCAGGTTTGGTGCGCTTTCAGAAAGTTTAACAAAAACTCCTGCATGCAAACTCTAATATTTGAGAGTCGCAACTGATCCTCCTGCCCATCTTCCCTGTTCCTTCTCCTTCTGTCTGCTTTCCCCTCACATAAATGTGCACTGCACCCATCTCTGCACCTCTGGTCGGTCTCAGCTCTTGACATTTCACACTAGGAGTTCAATTAGTCCTTCTAATTGTCCTGTCACCATAATGCAGCCTAGCACATTCTCTGCAGTCCTTCACTCTGCTCTTCATTAACTCATACTCTTACTAACCTGAACCTCCCCCTGCCTATTCACCTTTTGCGTGTTGGGAATGCACACAAAATCATGCGCTTTCCAGACAAGTACAGAAACGTGCTACCCTTTAGCAGACGTGCAGCAGTTCTATTAATTGATAATGGAAAGTGGATGTAAAGGAACTGCCAATGTCAAGTTGATGTGCGTTTTTAAAAAGACATTTTATTTAGGGTAGCAACAATAAAAATCAAGCCATATGCATTTAGGGGGAACAAGGACTCCCCTTCCTAATCGGGTCTGCCCCGGGCTGCACATTGGGCACTCCATAACATTTACTTTTCTAGAATACATGTGGAATTGACCAGTAGGCCATACCCCGAGGCAGCAGCCCAGGCCCCCGATGGGGCCCACCTTCTTTCAAGCCAGGCACTAATCTCTGGAAAATAATGCTTCCTACCCACCCATACTTTCACCCATGTACAAGCAGTGACCGATCGAGTCAGTCCAGTGCGATCTCCACCCCCAAAGAGCAATTCATTGATAATGACACCCTCACTCATCTGCTTACATGTGCATTTTCATACACCTCAAACCACATGGTGCCAGTTCGGTGCAGAGTATTTTTGGAAAACCTTTAGGGAATTTTCAGCGTTTCTTGGGCATAGAGCAGCCTATTGAAATGCATGGGCTGCCCGTTGCGTGGGTGTGCTCATAGCCTAACTGAATTCGCAATTTTTATTAATTTTTTTCTTATTCAAATTGTCACCCACAGTCTCTCTATCAAGTCTTAACACAGGTCTTGTAGTGCATTCTGTCATGGTTCCATTAAGATCGACTCTTAAGTGGATCATGTTCTGCCTTTGTAGCCTAAGGGGGGCGGGGGTGAGCCGTAGTAAAAATTGTGGCTCACCCCCTAAGTGCAAATGTAAACAAAGCCCTAGGGCTCATTGACATGGGTGGGTAGGTGATGCATGGTAAACGCAGGTGGTTGAGCCAGTGTTTTACTGCCCCAACCACCCACCTAAACAAGGTGATGCAGCCACTAAGGGCATTTTTGCATTTAATGTGAGCCATGCAGTACTGTCCTGCAGTACCGTCCTGTGCAATAAACACAGTAGTGACATAGTAGGTTGGCATCTTTAGGGCTAAAGTAGATGGTGAGAGTTTGAAATATCACCCACTAACCTGTAAAACACCAGCAGGGACCTTTTTTTTCTTCCAATGACACGGATGCAAGGACATTTTCATTTAGGGACAACACTTGGGGACGTTTTTCCTTCCAGTGACATCACTGATACAGGGATGTTTTTCCTTCCGGTAACTTCCCAACGCAGGGACATTTTTCCTTCCAGTAACACCACATCTAGAAACTGCACATTTTTTCCTTGCACAGATGCATGCATTTGATGTGCAGTGTACATGCAGTTGATGCTCATTTAAATGCAGTTGATTCGTGTTTTTCTATTTGCATTTGCCCTGTGAGGTCACTTCCTTCCTTCTTTCCTTGGGCTTCTATGTGTACTGTGATGCTTTGCAATGCATTTGCATGTGTTTGTGTGCGTTTTTGCACGTTTGCCGTGCAAAAAAATGCAGCCTGCTCTACTCCTCCCTTTTTTTTTTTTTTTTTTGACTGCACTGCAATAATGTGAACTGTGCCCATAGGATCACCTTGATTTTGGAGTGTCCTATGTACTTTGCGTGAAGTCCAAAATGCATCCAACTGCATTCCACTGAAGGGCCCTAAGGGGTCAAAATGGTCTTCCTGGGTTATGTTGCCAAAATTCTCAACAGGAGATTAAAGCCCCACACCCAGAATTTTGATCATGAAAATGAGTTTATTCCAAGTATTACTGACTATAATATCCAACAGCCACTGGCTGTGGAATTGGTCTACAGAGACCGTTTAAAGGATAGACGCGTAAAAAGGATTTTGTTTGATGGAGAATAATGCTTTAGCGAGTCACTAGACACCTTTTTTCTTTCTCGAACATCACAGGACACAGAGCCTCAGTAATAACTGATGGGTTATATAGGGTATCACTGGTGATTGGACACTGGCACACCCTATCAGAAAGTTCAACCCCCTATATAATTGCCTCCCCTTGCAGGGATACCTCAGTTTTTACACCAGTGTCTTAGGTGATGGACGTGTAAAGATATCCTGTGCTGAGCTCCAAGGGGAATATACCATATCCTATACTGGGGCAAGCCAGGCGAACCGGATCCATTCAAAGTGTCCTTTCCTGGCCGAATTGGATGGTACCCGGGCCTCGTGTCTGAAGAAACAAGGTTTTACCTGTAATGCTTCTCTTTTTAGAGAGCTGGACCCCGCATATTAGAAAATGTTTTTTCTAGCCTAATTTCTAGCCGGGTGCTTTACAGGTCCAGAACTGCAGGATCCCCCTATTCGTAGGGGGCCCCAGTCTGACGGTTTTCCAAACGGAGTCCACCGTGAGAGGTGAAGATTGGGCCTGTATAACAGAACCCTGCGGCTGGATAAGGTAAGGGAGATTCCACAGAATTTTTTAATTCTAGTAGGTTTTCTCCTTTAAGGTAAATGCATGCTATGCCTATTGTGACCACCGGGGGCTGCCAAGAGCACATACCTTCACATGCTGGATTGTCTGTCTCAGTGTTCATGTTGCACAGCGTCTCCGGCCGGCTCCAGGTAGAATGGGATGGTGGGATTTCTCATGCATGAATGTTCACCCCAGGCTAGGGGGAGGCCACAGGGGTCTGAAAAGCGGTTATACACCGCTCGAGCACCGCCACCGCCATTACACAGGCCCCATCACTACCGGCCTCTCTCCTGCCTCCCCCTCCCCCAGCCTTCCTCCATATTATTTCCGGAGGGTCGGCCAGCGCGGTAAGCGCTCGTTTTTTTGAAATTCGAGGAGGGGGCGGGCGGTAGTGGGGGGGGGGCGGTGCGTCAGCACAGGTGCTTAGACGCCCACTCAGGCCAGCTGCAGGCTATTTAAAAGCACTCTGTACAGGTGCACACAGCCTTTGGAGGGACACAGAGCTGACTGTCGCATGTAAGGTGGGACACAGGCATTCTCCTAGGCAGCATTTACTAAGGTAACACCAGACTGGGCATTTGGTAGCAGGGCTTTTAGCCGGACTACATTGCTCAGCAGTCAGTGTTCATTTTGTGATACCTCCACCTTGTTGCTTTGCACTGTGGGTAGAAGAGGTTCAAACACCCCAAGAACCAGAGACTCTAGGGGATCTCGGTCGGGTGCTGAGGACCCCCTTTCTACAGCATCCCCCCCCCCCCCGAGGGGCCAGGGGCAGCCATTCGGGTCAGGGGCTATACCTGCCTCCGGCACTTCAGCCCCTGTATACATTACACAGGAGGGTTTTCATCAACCATTAGTGGTTTAGAGGAAAGATTAATGGCCGTGATTACATCTTCACTCAGTGGAAGAAAACGCACTAGGCCTTCCTCTGTTTCCCAAGACCCTCAGGAAGAGGAGCCCTGGGATAAGGGAGGTGAATCTCTTTCAGAGGATCGGGATGGGATGGATGATTCCTCTTCAGAGGAATCAGGTGGAGAGGGACCCTCTGCGACTTCTCAGGAGGCGAAGGTCTTAGTGCAGATCCTTACTGGATTGGTCCGCTCCACATTCAGGTTGCCCGTATCTGAATCAGTTAAAGAACCCTCTTCTTCTTTGGGGTCACTGAAGCCTCCTCAAACAGCACATGCTTTTCCTGTTCATAGCTTACTCGAAAAGCTCATTTATTCTGAGTGGGACCACCCAGACAAACATTTTTTTCCGCCGAAAAAGTTTTCAACACTTTATCCGATGGAAGAAAAGTTTATTAAAATGTGGGGAATACCGGCCATTGATGCCGCCATTTCTTCCGTAAATAATAGTCTGACTTGTCCTGTAGACCAGTGTTTCTCAACTCCAGTCCTCAAGGCGCACCAACAGGTCATGTTTTCAGGATTTCCACTATTTTGCACAGGTGATTTGATCAGTTTCACTGCCTTAGTAATTACCACAGCCTTTTCATCTGAGGGAAATCCTGAAAACATGACCTGTTGGTGCGCCTTGAGGACTGGAGTTGAGAAACACTGCTGTAGACAATGCTCAGATGCTCAGGGATCCTGTAGGTAAAAAGATGGAATCCCCTATTGAAGGATGTTTCCTCCTTGGCAGGTTCAGTGGCTCAACCTGCAGTTGCAGCGATTGGAGTCTGTCAATACTTAAGAGACCATGTTAAGCAGGTTATCAAAGTATTACCTGAACAGCAGGCCCAGGGATTGGCTAACTTTCCTGTGGCCTTATGTTACGTTGTTGACGCCATCAGAGATTCTATCGTGCAAACCTCTCGTCTTTCACTGGGGCTGGTGCATTTACGTAGAATCCTATGGTTGAAAAATTGGTCAGCCGAAGCACCATGTAAGAAGCTGCTGGCTTTCCGTTTCGTGGTGCAAGGTTGTTTGGAGAAGACTTGGACGACTATATCAAGAAAATCTCTGGGAAAAGTACTCTCTTACCTGTCAAGAAGAAGAGTAAGCGTCCCTCTTTCAAACTGACTCTTTCCCCAGCGCCAGGGGCTTCAGCCTCCAGGCAGTCTCGACAGCCTCCTCCTTCTGGGTTCAGAAACAAGAGTCAGCCCCAGGAACAAAGGAAGGCCTGGGGGAAGAAGCCTACTAGGCAAAACACTAAGACCTCTTCATGAAGGGGCGCCCCCGCTCGCGTGGGGGGAAGACTGCGACAGTTCTCAGAGCTCTGGCAGGAGGACTTCCAGGACAGATGGGTAATCTCCACAGTAACCTTAGGGTACAAGCTGGAATTTCAGGAATTTCCCTCTCCTCGGTTCCTCAGATCAAGTGTTCCCAGAGACCCAGAGAAGAAGCAGTCGCTCCTTCTGGCGTTAGAGCCACTTTTGTCTCAGGATTTCATTATGATGGTTCCCGCAAAAGACCAGGGATTGGGCTTCTAAACCAACCTTTTTACGGTACAAAAACCAAATGGGGGTGTCAGACCCATTCTGGATTTAAGGGATCTGAGCCGATTCCTAAGGATTCAGTCTTTCCGCATGGAATCAATTCGGACAGTAGTCTCCACCCTGCAGGGAGGAGAATTTCTTGCATCGATAGACATCAGAGATGCATATCTGCATGTGCCCATTTTTCCTGCTCATCAGAAGTTTCTGCGCTTCGAGATAGGAGGGCGCCATTTCCAGTTTGTGGCTCTGCCTTTTGGGATAGCCACTGCACCTTGGGTGTTCATAAAGGTCTTGGCCCCTCCTCTGGCCAGATTAAGGGCTCAGGGTATAGCTGTCATAGCATACCTGGACGACCTGCTACTGATAGACCGGTCGGTAGCCTCCTTGAACGGAACTTGAGAACCACAGTCAAGTATCTGGAACACCTAGGTTGGATCCTCAACCTAGAAAAGTCTTTCCTAAGACCAGTAAGAAGACTGGAGTATTTAGGTCTGATCATAGATACAAGCCAGGAGAAAGTATTTCTACCTCAGGCAAAGATCACTGCTTTAAGGGAGCTGATTCTGGCATGCAGGACCAAGAAGGATCCTTCTGTCCGCCTTTGTATGAGGCTGCTAGGGAAGATGGTGTCTTCATTCGAAGCAGTTCCTTATGCTCAGTTCCATTCAAGACTGCTGCAACACAGTATTCTGTCAGCCTGGAACAAGAAGGTTCAGGCGTTAGACTTTCCGATGCACCTGTCGCATGCGGTGCGTCAGATCCTCAATTGGTGGCTCATACCTGAAAACCTGCAGAAGGGGAAATGCTTTCTACCGGTTACCTGGACGGTGGTAACAACAGATGCCAGTCTGTCAGATTGGGGAGCAGTTCTGCAACAGTCTGCGATTCAGGGTCTATGGTCCAAGACCGAAAGGACCTTACCATCAACATTCTGGAGATCCAGGCGGTATACCTGGCCCTTAAGGCCTGGACTATCAGGCTACAGGGTTGCCCCGTCAGAATCCAGTCCGACCATGCCACAGCAGTGGCTTATGTCAATCATCATGGAGGCACCCGGAGCCGAGCTGCTCAAAAGGAGGTGAACCAGATCTTAGTCTGGGCAGAGATGCATGTGCCATGCATATCGGCAGTTTTCATTCCAGGAATAGAGAACTGGTAGGCGGACTATCTAAGTCGCCAGCAGTTACTTCCAGGGGAATGGTCTCTACATCCCGATGTCTTTTGGGCCATATGCCAAAGATGGGAAGTTCCAGATGTAGATCTCTTTGCATCCCGATTCAACAAAAAGATAGACAGATTTGTGGCAAGGATGAAAGATCCTCTTGCATGCGGGACGGATGCGTTGGTGACTCCGTGGCATCGGTTCTCACTGATTTATGCATTCCCACCTATTCTGCTACTGTCGCGACTTCTTCGCAGGATCAGGCAGGAAAGGAAGTCAGTACTTCTGGTGGCCCCCGCTTGGCCCAGAAGGACGTGGTATGCGGAAATAGTAAGGATGACAGTGGGTTCCCCGTGGACACTACCGGTACGCCCAGACCTGTTATCTCAAGGTCCAGTGTTCCATCCTGCCTTACAAACGCTAAATTTGACGGTTTGGCTATTGAGACCCACGTTCTGAAGAGTCGTGGGCTTTCAGGTCCTGTGATATCTACCGTGATCAATGCAAGGAGGCCAGCTTCCAGAATGATTGATTGATTGATTGATCATAGAGTCTGGAAAGCTTATGTAGCCTGGTGTGAATCCAGGGGTTGGCATCCCAGAAAATATGTGATAGGTAGAATTCTTGATTTTCTACAATTGGGTTTAGAGATGAAGCTGGCCTTGAGTACCATCAAGGGCCAGGTATTGGCCTTATCAGTATTATTTCAACGGCCACTTGCTTCGCATTCTTTAGCCTGAAACTTTATACAGGGGTGACACGTCTTAATCCTCCAGTTAGGGCGCCCCTAAACCCCTGGGACTTGAACTTGGTCCTGGCTGTATTACGGAAACAGCCTTTTGAACCAATAGGTCAGATTCCTTTCGGTCTTGTTGACAAGGAAGTTAATTTTTCTGGTAGCCATCTCTTCTGCTAGAAGAGTTTCAGAATTAGCAGCCCTTTCCTGTAAGGAGCCTTATTTGATTGTACACAAGGATAGAGTGGTACTGCGCCCTCATCCTAGTTTTTTACCAAAGGTGGTTTCTGATTTTCATTTAAACCAAGACATTGTTCTGCCTTCCTTTTTTTCCAAATCCCTGTTCTCCGGAAGAGAGATCACTACATTCGTTGGATGTAGTAAGAGCAGTCAAGGCCTATCTTGAGGCAACTGCTCAGATTCGCAAAACGGATGTTTTGTTCGTGCTGCCATCCTCCCAATAGAGGACAGGCAGCGTCAAAAACTACCATTTCTAAATGGATTCGTCAGTTGATTATTCAGGCTTACAGTTTGAAACAGAAGATTCCTCCATTTCAGATCAGGGCACATTCCACAAGGGCTATTGGTGCTTCTTTTCTTTCGATGGACATCACGGGACACAGAGGTCCCACCCCTCTTCTAATACACTATATTGCTTGGCTACAAAACTTAGGTATCCCTGCAAGGGGAGGGATTATATAGGGGGTTGAACTTTCTGATAGGGTGTGCCAGTGTCCAATCACCAGTGATACCCTATATAACCCATCAGTTATTACTGAGGCTCTGTGTCCTGTGAGGTCCATCGAAAGAAAGGGATTTTACAGGTAAGCTGTTTTAAAAAAATCCTATTAACCACCTGCTGACCACCCTACAGCACTTTTACTGCTACATGATGGCAGCACTGCGCAGGATCACGTATACAGTAAAACCTCAGATTGCGAGTAACGTG
The DNA here is from genome assembly GCA_037952925.1 of Lithobates clamitans. Classification (NCBI taxonomy): domain Eukaryota; kingdom Metazoa; phylum Chordata; class Amphibia; order Anura; family Ranidae; genus Lithobates; species Lithobates clamitans. The sequence continues at coordinate 2,964,546 of JBBGZY010000675.1, forward strand.
GTTTACGAGTAACGTGTTTTTTTTTTTTTTTGTTTGTTTTTTTTGTTTTTATTTTTTATTTTTTTAAATCCTGACTCTGTCTGCAAGCGTCTGTCTTGCAAGACAAGCAGGGATAAAGCCTCTGGGGTGGGCAGTACCGCATTTGGTCAGAGGTGCGGGGGCGCCAGTGACGCTTGGAGTCACTCGGTTCCTTGGCCCCCCTCCACCTCTGGCCACATGCGGTACTGCATAGATAAGCAGTGGCTGTGGAGCGAGTATCTGTTTCTACTGATTCCTATGGGGAAACTCGCTTTAATATACAAGTGGGACCATCGCCCCAAGCACCAAAGCCAAAATTCTTGGAGTAATTTTTGACTCAGGAATGTCAATGGATGCACAAATTGGATCAGTAGTCAGCGGATCTCACCATCTTCTTCGCCTGCTACGCAGACTCATCCCCTTCATTCCAAAAGAGGACAAAGCGGCAGTAGTTAGAACTGTCATTAATTCCAGACTCGACTACGCAAACTCCCTCTACACCGGACTACCTAAATCAAGGGTCTTCAAACTATGGCCCTCCAGTTGTTCAAGAACTGCAATTCACATCATGCCTAGCCATGTCTGTGAATGTCAGAGTTTTACAATGCCTCATGGGATGTGTAGTTCTGCAACAGCTGGAGGGCCGTAGTTTGAGGATCCCTGACCTAAATACCAGATTGCATGCCTACAACTCATCCAAAACACTGCAGCAAGACTGATAACAGAAAAAAAATCTGGGAATCCATTTCCCCATCCCTGAGGAGCCTACATTGGCTAACCATAAAGGATCGGATCACATTCAAGAGCCTCTGCCTCACCCACAAATGCCTACATGGAAACGCGCCTCAATACCTATGCGAGAAAATAAAACGCTACATACCTAATCGCAGTCTACGATCAACCGACCAAAACTTCCTCCACGTTCCCAAATCCCGCTACAAATCGAAGGGAGAACGAAGATTCGCAGTCCAAGGACCATGGCTATGGAACACTCTACTGACCAACATCCGTCTGGAAGAAAACCATCAGGCCTTCAGGAAAAAACTCAAGACCTTCCTCTTCCACAAGCTGGACCCACAGGACGGACCAAGCACCTTGAGGCGATTCAGTTCGCATTTGCAGCGCTATATAAGTCATTCATTCACTGTCCACCATCCCAATTGTGTCCCTCACTTCCACAGGAAAGGTGCACATTCCTGTGGAAGTGGCACTTTTATATTGGATTTTATACTTTCATTATTATTTAACATTTTTAGCGCGGTTTTCTTGGTTTATATCCCTATAGGATAGCGGGTGTCAGCGGATGAACATCCGCTGACACCCTATATCATCCGTCCCCGCTATCGTCCAATTTTGCAGACGGTGGAAAATCATATTTTTCTATCCATCTGCAGAGCGGATCGGATGAACACGGACAGACGGTCCGTGTTCATCCTATCCCTCATAGGGCAGAGCAGAGATCTGACAGGGGACCGCCCTGTCATCAGCCGACTCAGCGGGGATCAACGGAGTGATCCCCGGCTGAGCAAGCGGATGTTCACGGGGCGGATCATCACAGATCCGTCCCGTGTGAAAGGGGCCCAAAACTAAATTTTGAAGAGCTTGTTTATTCAAGAGTTCTTCATTAAGCTGTTGATCTAGTCTATGCAGAGCTGATGTTTGGAACACATTGGGTTGATTTACTAAAATTGGAGCATACAGAATCTGGTGCACCTCTACATAGAAACCAATCAGCTTTCCAGGTTTTATTGGCAAAGCCTAATTGAACAAGCTGAAGTTAGAAGCTTATTGGCTACCATGTACAGCTGCACCAGATTCCGAGTGCATCATTGCATCAGATTCCCCATTGTCTTTTGCACTATATGCATTTGATTGGCTTTAATTGTTATCTGATGTATGGCAGCCATGAAATTAAGAATGGGTGAAGTAGAAAGGCAGATATGAGCAATGACCCAACTAAATGGCAGTAAGGCTTTGCTTTCTGTGCCCCCAGCCTGTGTGTGCTGAGCCACTAAATTGTAGCATAAGGGCAAATTGAATTTTTTCATACTAAACGCACTGCTGACATTTACAGTTTTGAAAGGCAGTCACTGCAGGCACAATCCATGCATCATTTAATGTGCACTCAGAGGATCACACACAACTTACTCTTTATACAAGCTAAACATCAGTGGACTTCAACTGAATGTTGTTCTATGCAGTGCTGAGCCAAGGGTTTTACTTTGCTGCTGTGTTCTGATTTGCTACGGCAGTGTATTGATGGATGTCTTGTCAAACTGCTAAAGTAACAGGCAGCTAATCATTATTTTTCATTTCGTAAGTCCAGCTAAAAACCTTTTACTCATCAATTAAGGGACACAGGCCGTTTAAATCCTTCTGGTTATACTGCTGCTTACAGGAGAATTTAACACTGGCAAGAGGGAAAAAAAAAAAAACTGTAGGCCAGCTTCTGAGTTCCTCTGGTTATTGAGTTTATTAAAAGTCAGCAGCTACAAAAAGTATAGCTGACTTTTAATAAACACACTCACCTGTCCCACGGTCCAGCGACGTGGCTGCCTGAAGCCTCCGTTCTCACCCCCTCCTCTTCATGGCGCCGACATTGTGAGTGTGGGCGCCCAGCTGTGACAGTTTGCAACGAGCTGTGCTGCGCTCAGTCAATAGCCAGGCAATGTTCTGGGACCTGTGACGTCTCCCAGAACATTGCCAGAAGGGACCGCCCGGTCCTCCGGAAGGAGGAAGTGGGACAGCAAGTCCCATTCCAAACCAGGTAGCCAGCCCCCCCCCCCCCCCAAAAAAAATTACATGTCAATCGTGGCATGTCAGGGGGCGAGGAGTACTTAAAGCGGAAGTTCCACTTATGGGTGGAACTCCGCTTTAAGCTGGCCATACATGGGTCAGTTTTTTTTTGTTTGTTTTTTTTTTTCATTCAACGAGCGGGTTGAATGAATAAAACTGACCCAATTCCCACGTCCACACATTTGAGGTGGATGGGGGAATCATCCTCGCTTTGCTATTGCATTCTGACAGTGGGTAGAATTCCCATGCTGTCAGAATACACAGATCAGTGCCGTAGCCTAAAAAAATGTATTATAGTGTATGCAATTGCTACACAAGTCATATTTGTGTTGCTGACACTACCCCCTTCAGTCTCCACCATCACCTCTCTAAACCCCTTATACAGTTGAGAAAAAAGGTCTTGTGATCACCTATAAATAAAGGGAAAAAAGATTTCTAATGTTTATATTTACAACCCCAATTCCAAAAAAGTTGGGACGCTGTGTAAAATCTACACGAAAACAGAATGCAATTATTTGTAAATCTCATAAACCCATATTTTATACACTATAGAAAACATATCAATTGTTTAACCTGAGAAAATGTACCATTTTAGCAACACATCTCAAAAAAGTTTGGACTGGGCAACAGAAAGCTGGCAAAGTGGTACTAACAAGGAAGGGCTGGAAGAAAAATTTGCAACTAATTTGGTTAATTGGCAACAGGTCATTAACATGAGTGGGTAAAAAAGTGCATCTTATGCCGCGTACACATGAGCGGACTTTTCGACCGGACTGGTCCGGCGGACAATCTGATCGTGTGTGGGCTTCATCGGACCTTCAGCAGACTTTTCTAGTCGAAAATCTGACTGACTTTGGATTTGAAACATGTTTCAAATCTTTACGTCGTAACTCCGCCGGACCCAGTTCCTATGGAGAAATCCGCTCGTCTGTATGCTAGTCCGGACAAAAAACGGTGCATGCTCAGAAGCAAGTACAAAACGGAAGCGCCCGATCTGGTAAAACTAGTGTTCGTATTGTAGGTAGCACATTCCTCACGCTGCAAATTCTGTGATTGTTGAATGCAGCGCATTAATTGTCTTCTTTATAATGCTAGAAGAACAAAGTTGTTTTGCTGTTCATATTCACACAGAGTTCTCACAAACTTATTTCTGGATTATTTCTCTTGATCTCATGAATGATATTGTATTTTTTAAAAGCCATATCTTCATACTAATGTTTACACAATTGTTTTTTGGAGTCATCTTTTTTTATTTTTATTTCATCAAGATCTTTTTTTAGTATTACAAATTTTTTTTCTATTTATCTTCATATATCTTTTTATTTTTGGTGTAAAGTTACCACAAAGAACCTTATTTTTGTATATTTTTTTTGCTTTTTTTTAAATTTTTTGGTGTGAAGTTATCACAAGAACATTATATAATTTTTTGTTTTTGGAACCTCAAGGAGGTTGTTGTCCCTTGTTAATTTGACATTGTCTCTAAAAAATTGATGATAATAAAAACACATAGGCAAGTATTTTCATAAAATATCCATTTATTATGGTTAACAAAATAAAGATGAAGTCAACACTGGAGAAATCTTTCCAATTTGTGAAGACTTTTGGCCTCAGGGCACACATCAAGTCTGCGAAAATTGGGATCTTGAGGAGTCCATATAATAGGGACCACAATCTGATCCAGGAATCCCAGAGATCAAGAGCAGCAGCAGATGGCATATATGTCCCCAGGCTGTGGTAGTACACCAGCCTGCGTCTTCTGTCAGACCAGACTGAAGCCAGGTCATCACTTTCTTCTCTTTGTTCCAGCCTTCCCTCCATGCTGCCCTGCACCCTTCCCTGCAGCCTTCCCTGTAGGCTGGGGCTCTGGTGGTTGACTTGTGGCAGGAGAAGGAGGAGGGGCTTGCTCATTTATTTGGGTGTTGACAGTTAACTCAGAGAAAAGTTTTTCACACAGGAGGCGTTGGCCCTTCTCCATTTCGAGCAACCTGCTGGCTATATAGGAGCCATAGGCCTCTTCAGCTTCGGGGGGGTTCTTGAGGAAATTTGTAGCTACTCTCATGAGGCGCAGTGATGCCTCCTCCATCACCTTCCCCTTTCTGGGCCTTTTTGTATGAAGCTGGAGGGGAGGAACCTGCGATTGTGTGAGGCTCCTACTGGGCCCGGCCTCCTCCTGGATGACACTGGGCCTGGCCTCCTCCTGGATGACACTTTCCACACCTTCCTCCTGGCTGTGCTCATCCTGTGTATAAAAAAGGAACATAGTTTTAGTTTTTGGTTCATCAATGACACACAATTTTCAGCTCATGACTTGCAAATTCAATGTTAATACATATAAGAGTATAAATCTGACACTAGCATTTTTTCAAGCTGGTGACAAACATTTTTGGCCACTACTGTCAATTGATATGTATACATCATTTTTTGAAAGAATCCTTTAATAGGTAATCAATTATAACATCTAGTTAACATCATTAATATTAGGTCACTAAATATGTCTAAAAATAATATACCTGGCTCCAGATGGTCACATCCGTTCTTCCAGGATGGAAGGCCCAGCTTGGTCCTCATCAGCCTCTGCTGGGGTGGAGGGAAGGGTTGAAAGTGATGCCCTGGCTTCAGTCTGGTCATCAAGAAAACGTAGTTTATCGTAGTACCACAGCCTGGGTACATATAAATCATCTGCTGATGCTCCTGATATCAGGGAAATCTGGATCTTGTTATGCTCCCTCCTATACATATTTCGCAAGATCCCAATTTTATTTTTTCTCAAACTTAAAGGTTGCTTCTGGGATGAAAGTCTGCTCAAATGTGACAAGTTTCTCCAGCGTTGACTTCCTTATTGTTTTAATATAATATGCAGGGTGTTTGACCTCCCATAGATTCCTCATCTCCCTGTACTTCTCAATAAATTGAGTCAGAAATTCAGGGTCCTTAAACTTAGTATTTGTTTTCTGTCAAAGATAATACACAAGACAAAAACACTAATGTTAGGCTAAACACTCATAATCTTACTTATCCCAACATAGGCCTCAATCTTTAAGCAGTATAGGCTGCTACAAAGTTAATAAAATGTACCTTCGTTTCGGACGCTTGCAAATTCAGTTCCTCTATCCTCCGCGCACAGAAGGTACGTACGACACATGCGTGATAGCTTTATACACACTGCGCATGCGTGAAACTGCGCCTGCGTCGCCCGCCCCTGACGTTCTTTTTTAACGAATATTGTCCGCCCCTTCTCTCTACGGTGCGCAGTAGGAGCAACAATGGCGGAGACACAGCAGGTGTGTACTAATTCCTCAAGTAACGAGGAAAGCCCGGAGCCCGACATTTCACGATCCGGAAAGAGGAGATCTAAGGCCTCCAATATGGCCTTTGAAGAGATGGTGGAGATGGTAGCAATTTTGAAAAAAAAGTTTACGATGGGAAGCATGGACCGTACGCCCAGCCTAATTTAAGAAAAGCAAAAATAATGACGAAAGTGGTGAAGTCCCTGCATCGTTATTTTGGGGTATGGCGCTCCAAAGATCAGCTAAGGAAACGATGGTCCGACCTCAAACTCAGGGAGCTGGATCAGTACAGACGAATCCAGAAAGTGCTGAAAAAAAGTAAGTACTTGTCGTGTTCTTATTCTGATTATTACCTTGCATGCTGCTCCATGTGGTTTTCTTTACTGTACAAGTTTTACTCGTTAAATCTTCGTAGGAAATATCGTTCCTAGTAAACATTGTTTAAAAAAATATATACGATGTATTTAATTGATACATGGTTTAAACAACATTTTGGTCTTGGTAGTTTGTCTTCTTAAAAGAAGTTTAGGATATTGTTGTCTAGATGTCTTTTGAAACTAGAATGAATAGCAAACTTCATTCAGTGGAATGTAAGGAGAGGACACTCAGCAGCTGTTTACACATCTGGACACAGGAGCACTAGTGTGGGACACCAGAATACATATTTTTTTTTTGGTTAACCCACACAGGTGCTCCAGTGGATACTTGTTGGGGTGTCTCTATCTGTGAAACGTGGCCAAAAAAGGTAAGTATTCCAGCTTGTTTCCTAGGGAATTTTAATTATGTCTTCAACTTGGATCTCTGCCCAAACAGACAATTGTACACCACTTCAATGCAATGTTTCATATTCCTATTCCTGGACTCAAATATCTGTGTGCTAAGTATACCTTTTGTTTTATTCTCATAGGGAAGAAAGGATTCAGACAACCTGAACCCAGGGACCCCTGACCTCACCAGCCCGTTTGGCAAATAAGCCCAAGCGCCATGGAAGATGTGGAGGAACGTGAGGTGGGCGACATGTCCACCCCACCAGGTGAGTGTCTGGCACCCCAGCTTATGGTAATCTATGTATGCCTGTATATTTCGACCTATCGTGTTTTTTTTTTTTTTCAGTTCATTCGCAAACTTTTCTTATCAGCATTAAATACTCACATATTGTGTTTAATATTTCCACCTGTGTCAGATTTCTTCCGAAAGAATAACTTTTATATTATTCGCTGCAGGCGGTTTTCATCTTCCTTGTGGGCATTTGAAGCCCACAAGCATTTATTTCCTGGACGCGGTGAATGCTGTGCTCCCAGCATTCACCGCTCGTTCCCGCGCATGCTCAGTGGCATCGCCATAAATTTCTGGGTTGCCATCACTACGGGCGTCGTCGAAGTTCCCGCCCCGTTGTGATGGCAACCAAACATATGCAAACAAGCAGATAACAAAGGAAAGCTCACTACGGGAGAGACTAGTATCGAGCAAGGTAAGGCAAACCAGAAGCTCGTGTAAAAAAATTTGTAGTTTTTCATAGCAATGCACCAATATATATTTTTTAATATATATAGATAGATTTTAATAAAATTTCTTTGTCTTATTTCAGAAAATAAACGATTTACTCGTGACTGATATTATATTTTTTACCTTTGAAATGGTAAGTCCATTTTCAATATTTACATTGTATGGTTTATATTATTAAATAGAAAAAATTGTATTTTACAAAAAATATATATATATTTTTTTTCATTTTGCTACTATTTTTAATAGGAAAATACTGCAGTACCCACAGGATCTGTATCCAGGAGTTACAGTTCCATGTCACAAGAGGAAAGAGTAAGTAATATAATTTATAAACATATGCACACATCTCATTTATCTTTCGCTCTCTATACATCACTATATATGTATAACCATGTAGATTTTTTTTTGTGTGTAGATATCTATATCGATAGATATCTCTCTCTCGATAGATAGATAGAGGTAGAGAGATGGAGAGGGAGGTGTGTGTGTGTGTGTGTATATGTATATATATATATATATATATATATATATATATATATATATATATATATATATATATATATATATATATAGTCTATGTACATAAAGAGGAATAGCTCTTTATGTTTTATCTTTATGTTTTAGTATTTTTTAGTATGTGTGTTTTAATATAAGAGATGGAGAGGGAGGTGTGTGTGTGTGTGTGTATATATATATATATATATATATATATATATATATATATATATATATATATATATATATATATATATATATATATATATATATATATATATATATATATATATATATATATATATATATATATAGTCTATGTACATAAAGAGGAATAGCTCTTTATGTTTTAGTATTTTTTAGTATGTGTGTTTTAATATAATCGTTAAAAGTATACTCTACTTTATTTTTTTTTAAATAATTGTATCTTGTGCTAAAATTAAAAATTTATTTTTGGTTTCAATAAAGTATTTTTTGGGTTACATTATAACAAAACATTTTTTTAATGATAATATATATTTTTTTTTATTTGCATACATAAATATTCCTTAATATTTTAATTTTTTTTTAAAGAGAAATCTGTTAATAGCCCAACACCCCTGAACATGACAGAGCGTTTCCAAAAAATCCAAAAATGCCCATTACAAGTGATGATTCAATTACTTCACAATTGCAAGAGACACCTGAGACAGAATTGGCAATACACACTGGTGTCTGTGTGAGTGTTGCATACCAATGGCAACACAAATAGAATCTGTTTGCTGTAGAGAAATTCCTGAGGGCAGTAAATGTATCACAAATGCTGATATGTTCATCCCAAATTGCTACAGAGGAACATGGTCGGCTGATGTTCATGACCATGCATTTGGAGGATCTACCTGTCGTGGATGCCAACAACAATCGGTAAATTGATAAATGATACTCTAATTAAAAAAAAAAAAAAAAATTGTAACTAAAAGTAACTATGTCTTAGTACGCATTTCGCTTATTTTTTTTTTTTTTTTATAGGCGATTGAGGAAAACGGCCTACCGGGCATTCATTGCGTGGATCTATGGGTTTTTAGGGAAGGGCAACAGAAGAGTCTTGTGCCGTAAAAGTGGTGAGAGAGGTTTTTCCAGATCCAAACGGCTCTTGCGTGGGTTTTCTATATTCAGGCGATTACGATGCAGCAGAGATGGCATTTCATTAAAGTTAGATGATTAGATTTATATGTCAATTTTTTGTTTATTTGAACTTTGTTTTTATGTTCAGAAATGTATTTTGTGTTTTAAATAAATATTAGTATTTTTTAAAAAATATTGTTTTTAATTTGTTTATTCACTATATTAAACATTAGCTGTGTCAATAAACATTATTTAAAATATTTTTTTTTATAACAAAAATTCGGAATCCAAAATTTCAAAAACAACAAGTTTATTAATGTAATAAAATATTATCAATATATATAATAATATATTACTCTTTATATCAAACTCTCATACATAAAAACAGCAATGTAATTTTTATTCGGTTTTAGATATCTTTTTTTTAAATAAGTTAAAACAAAAAAAAAAAAAATGTTATATGGACATATGACAATTAACATTTTTATTTATCAAGTGTTGGAAAACGTGTCATATGTTGCTTGACAGCAATACTGGTTTCTGGCCTTTCTACAGGAGCAATGTTTTTTGGCATTTCGGGATTTTTGGGTTTCCAAGAAGTAATTAGGGTTCCCTCAACAATGCTAATCATCTTGGAAAGAATGTGGATGGCATGTTCATTGTCCATTTTTTGGAATACATTACGCGCAATCCACTTCTTTCTACTTCTTGGAAACTCCAAATTTTTTCGTTCTACCAAAATTTCTTTTCCTCTTTCATCTATTTTTTTTTTTTTTTTTTTTTTTGTCAGAGCGGGGTTGCGTATAACATTATGATTGTGGCCTAATGCTGCCAATTTAGTTCTGGCTTCCATTGAATCAAATCTGTAATGAATTTGTTTTGGGCGATATTTTAGAATCCTACTGTGATATATTTCTATAATCCCGGTTTGACAAAAAAAAGTTAGATGTTTCATGTCCTTTTCCAATTGCGGATCTAGTACCAATGGGGACAATGCATGAAATGCAGGTGTCTGTTGGATTAACCAGGGAACAGTTGGAGAATCCTCATTGATGTCATCGTGCAAGCATTTGTGCTCGACATCTCCAATTTTCCATACATGAACATTTACAACATGATGTAGTACAGATTGCCAAAGTTCTTTTAAAACTTCTTCATTTCCTTGACAAGCTCTACTACACCAATAAAAATGAGTCGTCATGGATGGAACCCATGGCAAAATTTTTTTTGGAAATTTCGAGCAATTTTCTTTTTAAATTTTTTACATAATGCCAAATGTCGAATTGATGATTAATATTTTTATAATTTTCATTTCATTTCATCTGTTCCCACAAATTGAATATCCAAATTTTTGTCAATTAGGCGATCTAAACTTTTGGTGAATCCTAACTTCTCCATAGCAACTGAAGATGTTGTTTGTGACACCTGCACTAATTCAAAGTCCACAATTTTTTTGGAAAAGAGATCCATGAACATGTAAGTGGAGTACTTTGCTGAAAAACCAGGGCTGTCACATTGACCATCCCCTACAAGAAAAAATGTTTTTTCAGACAAATCATCAATCACATTTGAAATATTATCTTGCCAACTGTGATCAATTGCTTTAAAGATGTATACCTTTTGAGCTCTGTTGTAGGAAGATTTTCCAAAGATCGAACATGTCGCGAACTTTGGCATAGCTGCCTCCACTAACACATAAGGCTCCAGACAGCAAAATGTTACCGGCTGGATAATGCTTGATTTTGGGCTGGCTTTCCCACAATTTCAAACGATGTGAACACGAACAGGTCGAATAGACATAAACCATCGTTCCAACAATTTGTTTATCTAATTTTCTAATGGTTGAAATACAGTCTTGATCAGGACAACGCATTGCATATAGCAGTGTATCAAGGCAGCTTTCAAACACAATACATTTTTTTTCTTTAACCAAATTTAAAGGATGAGGAAGTGTTTGTTCAGTTTGTCTTTACTCTAGACTTTCACAAATACTAAGATCATTTTTTTGTGGTGTTTCACATTCTGACTCATGAAAACTTGGCTCCTCAGCATAGGACAATTCTTTTTTAAAAAACCTCTGGACTATCTACATACGGACTAAAAATTGCCTTTCTTTTCTTAGGTATTTGTGAAGGTGTAGACAAGACAGATGAGGGTGATAGAGGGGTCAGTGGTTGGCCTTCAGATGTTTTTTTATGACTGTCAGGTGTTGACATATATGGTGGTGTCAGTGAACCCAGAGAATACGAATGGTCCAAACTTAGAGATCTTGGACTGGCTTTTTTTGAATAGCTGCCTTCTGATTCTGACATGGGAAAATCAAATGCGTCAGTTTGTGTTCCAGCTTCGTTCATTGTCACATTTGTACTAGGAGTAACTAGATGACATTGGCATGTACATCTACTGCTGCCTAACAAAGTCTTTGAAGTTCCTGCCGTCATGGAAGATGCATTTCGAATTTTTTCCAGTCTGCTGATCCATTTATTTTCTGTTTTTTTTTTTTTTTGTGTTGGTAATGTATTGAAAATTGTTGGCATAGATTGAGGTCTTAGTTTCCTTTGTGTTTACTGTATTTGGAAACAATTACTGTCGAAGTGAACAGAACACATTCGATACAAGTCTGCTCGAATGTCTGCTTTGATAAGCGGAATGTACTCTTCTATCATTCCTGGCTCCATTCCAGCATTTTCCAGCCGAACTTTAATTTGCTGATCATCCCTAGGGAAGGCATGATGACTAACGGTGGCTTGTTTTGTTTTTGAAGTACTGTAGTTGGTGCAAAATTTGGTAAAGCAGCCTGGCATTTCTACTGAATACATAAAAAGATTGTTAGTGTATACGTTATTTGGTATCGTTGGCATCGCTATCTAAAAAAGGTATGGAAATAAGATCATTAGAAACAGTATAAAATTACCAAAAATGTTTAGATATTCAAATCTATGTATGAAATAAATGTTTTAATATGTGATTATATGCTATATATGCTATATTCATACAGTATAAATACTTTTTTTTGATAAAGTAAGCTATAGCCTGACTATTAAAAAAAAATTTGTACCATCCTCATTGAAATGAAAAAAAAACAAAAAACAAATTCCAAACATTTAAAAAATAAAAATCTTTATTAAATAACATTACAATTTAAAATATTTAATATACATAGATAATAACAATAGAAACTAAAAGACAAATAACAATATATACCGTATTTATCGGCGTATAACACGCGCCGGCGTATAACACGCACCCCAAGTTTAGGAGGGAATTTTAAGGAAAAAAACTTTTAGGAGGGAAGTTTAAGGAAAAAAAACCTTACATTTAAATGCCCATCAATGCAGCCTCATCAGTGTTCTTCTGCAGCCTTTCCCCAGTGTCCAGTGCAGCCTTGTCAGTGCAGCTTTGCCCCAGTGCAGCCTTGTTAGTGCAGCTTTGCCCCAGTGCAGCCTTGTTAGTGCAGCTTTGCCTCAGTGCAGCCTTGTTAGTGCAGCTTTGCCCCAGTGCAGCCTTGTCAGTGTAGCTTTGCCCCAGTGCAGCTTTGCCCCCAGTGCAGCTTTGCCCCAGTTCAGCTTTGCCCCAGTTCAGCCTTGTCCCCAGTGCAGCCTTGTCCCCAGTGCAGCCTTGTCCCCAGTGCAGCCTTGTCCCCAGTGCAGCCTTGTCCCCAGTGCAGCCTTGTCCCCAGTGCAGCCTTGTCCCCAGTGCAGCCTTGTCCCCAGTTCAGCCTTGTCCCCAGTTCAGCCTTGTCCCCAGTTCAGCCTTGTCCCCAGTTCAGCCTTGTCCCCAGTTCAGCTTTGCCCCAGTTCAGCTTTGCCCCAGTGCAGCCTTGTCCCCAGTGGTCCGTGCAGCCTTGTCGCCGCCGACATACAAACGTTTACTTTGTATTTTTAAACATGGCGCCGCGGAGTTCGGAGGGACTCGGGGGCGCTCGTTCAGCTGAAGGACATAGTGACTGGGCGGAGCCGAGATACACATAGCCGAGGGTTCTCGGCTATTCTCGGGGCCGTTCACAGTCACGCCCAGTCCCTATGATGGACATAACACAGGTCCAATGGCGGGACTGGGCGTGACTGTGAACGGTGCCGAGAAAAGCCGAGAACCCTTGGCTATGTGTATCTCGGCTCCGCCCAGTCACTGTGTCCTCGGCGGCGCTCGTTCAGCTGAACGAGCGCCCCCGAGTCCCTCCGAACTCCGCGGCGCCATGTTTAAAAATACAAGCTATTTGAATGTCGGCGGCGATCGCTCCGACACATCACAAAATAGCGGGGATCGGCGTATAACACGCACCCACGATTTTCCCCTTATTTTTACGCCGATAAATACGGTAATTACATTTTTTAGGTTTTTTTTGTCCTTTTTATTCGCAGACAGGCAAGGGTAAAAAATGAGAGAGAGAGAGTAATAATTTTGATAACAAATAAAATATACATTAAGTAATTTTTTTTTAAATAAAGAAAAACACGTGTGCAAAATAGATAAGGAGAGAGAGAGAGAGAAAAAGGAGAGAGAGAGAGAGAGAAAAAGGAGAGAGAAAAAGGAGAGAGAGAGAGAAAAAAAGGAGAGAGAGAGAGAGAGAGAGAGAGAAAAAAAGGAGAGATATAACGATCAAGAGATAATTTACATAACACATGTAACATTATACATAAAAAAAATTGCATGGTTTTGAAAGAAATCAAATACACTTGTCTGAGAGAGAGGGGGGGGGGAAGAGAAAGGAAGGGAGACAGAGAACGGAGAGAGAAAAAGAGAGAAGAGAGGGGGGAGAGAGAGAGATAACGATCAAGAGATAATTTACATAACACATGTAACATTATACATAAATAAAATGCATGGTTTTGAAAGAAATCAAATACACTTGTCAGAGAGAGAGGGAAAGAGAGAGAGAACGAACAAGAGATAATTTATAGAACACATGTAACATTATACATAAAATTGCATGGTTTTGAAATAAATCCAATACACTTGAGAGAGAGAGAGAGAGCGAAAAAGAAAGGGAGAGAGAGACAGAGAGAGTGAACGGAAAGAGAGAAAAAAAGAGAGAAGCGAGGTAGAGAGAATACAACGAGAGAGAACGGAGAGAGAGAGAAAAAGAGAGAGGGGGAAAGAGAACGATCAACAGAAATTGTACATAACAAATGTAACATTATACATAAAATAATAATGCATGGTTTTGAAATAAATCAATCCACTTGTCTTCAAGATAGAGCGAACGACAGAGGGAGAGAGAATATAAATAAATGAGAAGAGCTTTATATTCTGGCATGGCTTTGAAAAATTCAAATCCACTTGTCTGTGCAATCTTTGAAGTAAAAATATAAAATTAGATTTATAATATAAAAAAAAAATATGTACATTTATAATAATTATTCAGAGTATGTTGGTACATATGTATGTATTTACTTACGTGTGTGTGTGTATGTGTGTGTGTGTGTGTATATATATATATATAATATATATATATATATATATATATATATATATATATATATATATATATATGAGAGAGAAAAAAAAAGTTATTTTTGGTGTGTAAATATTTAATTTTTATATTAAAGTGTTTATTACACAGATTTCTAAAAATGTTTATTAACTTACTAGAATTAAAAAATGTATAAGAACAAAAATGAAGCAGTCCAACGTAGAGTAATAACAAATCTTCTCTCTAAAGGTAATAGAATAACAATATTTCAAATAAATATTCTAAAATATTTAGCCATTAATAAATAAAAAAATATATAGATAAAAAAATAATTATCAACAAATGGGTTACATAATAATTAAAAAAAAAAAAAAAGTAAAACCTAACTTTATGAAAATACTTATTTAAAATATTAAAAGTTATTTACATACCTGTAAATATATTGAATTTTCGTTTACCAAAATAATTATATTTGCCGTACCGAATCAAAGTACAATATTATCTACAAAAAATCAATTACAACAATAAAATTTTTTTTTTTTTTTACAATCGACAAGCTGTAAACTCTCAAAAACAGTTATGAAATAAATATATTGCATATAAATTGTTACAAATAATTGCTAAATATATTAAATAAATAAATGAGGTGATAAAGATTTAATAATAAATTAGATTAGTATTAGTAAACGTTAAATCAATTTAATTACACAGTTGAAGAAAATAAATAAATAGAAAGAAAAGAAACAATTTATCAAGGGCAAAAAAAAACATAACATAAAGAAAGATGATGGAACTGCACTAAACATTTAAAAAAAAAAATATTTAAAATATTGCAGCAGGATGACTAACATTAAAAATACATTACTTGTTTTCACAATAAGAATATATGTATAATTATACACTGAATGAGTCTAATTATGGAATGTAAGTTACCTTTTTTGAAGCTAAAGAGCAGGTCCAAAGGTGAAGTGTCTGTATCCTCCTTTGTCTTCCAGCCTTAGTCACATGTGCTGATGCACTGCTGTTATCTGCTATCCATAGCGTTTCTTAGGAAGAGTTGCATTTCCCAGGTAATAAGCAGTTACAGCTTCACTAACTTTGATTATTTGTATAGATTAGGGTAGGTCTGAGAAACAAGCACTTCATAACCAATAATTAGGAAGCTAAAATATTCTAAGATGACAATACACCAGAAAGCAGGTCCAGTCAAAATCTTCCTCGGAAGCCTCATGTGCTGACAATTACCCAGGCATGAGATTTTAGACACCCCCACATCACGTTTCAGCGTCTCTTGTTTCCGAGATCTCTCGAGATGTAGTGATGACGGTGTTCCACACTGCATGCTGGGAAGCCCGAGACTAGCTCCCAGGAGACTGTGCGGAGTCGGGGAAAGGCTAGAAACACGCCTACTCCCACAGGAGGAGAACCAGGAAGTGGAAAGAAGAATTGAAAAATCAAAGGTAATTACGGCGATTTGAATTTTTTTGCAACGGCATGTTGGCATCTAGGCAATTAAGTGAATACATTCAGATACAGTTAAAAATTTGGGTGGAACCTCGCATTAAAAAATATATATAATTTAAAATCCTAAAATTTTTACAAACGCACATGTGAATGTGCACAGATTAAAACATCTGTTTATTAAACAACAAGATGTGTGGCTTCTTTCAATGCTCAATACCAGTTTTGGAAGTTAATTGGTGTTTACAGTGACAGTGGGGCTTATTTACTAAAGGAAAATACACTTGGCACTACAAGTGCACTAGGATAACCTAGGAGACAGCCAAAAAGAAAGGCAAGCAATAAATACAATGTGAGATTTTATCTGATCATTATTTTTTATTAAAAAAAATTATAGATTGTCTGGCATTGCAGTGGCCCCCCTACCCGTAAAAAAAAAATCAACATATTGATCCCGAACTTGACGGGCGCTTTGGGGGGCCAAGCCAGTAAGGCCAGTATCCAGACCCGTCAGAGGATTCTCTGTAAGTCCGGCCTCAGGCCCAAGTGATGCAATATAATTGCTTGAATGTTTGTCTAAATTGTGCATAATGCAGCACGCTAGGACAAGGTGATTTAGTTTGTATTCCGCCATGTGGATAGCTGTCTGAAACAGACAGAACCATCTGGCCATGATCCCAAAGGCATTCTCCACAACTCTTCTCGCTCTGGCCAGCAGGTAGTTAAAAACCCTCCTCTCCGGGGTAAGGGTCCTTTGGGGGAATGGCCTCATCATGTGCTCGGCCAGACCGAAGGCTTCATCCGCAATGATGACAAAGGGGAGTCCTTCCACGTTATCCGCATCAGGTGGCAATCCCAGGCCACCACTCTGGAGACGCTGGTAGAACTCCGTCTGGGCGAAGACTCCTCCATCTGACATCCGACCATTGTTCCCCACGTCCACATACAGAAATTCATATTGTGCCGACACCACCGCCATTAAGACAATACTATGATACCCCTTATAATTAAAATAGTATGACCCCCGAATTGGGTGGTGGCATGATGTGGACGTGTTTCCCATCTATAGCCCCTCCACAGTTGGGAAAGTCCCAACGGGTGGCAAAATGGGATGCCACAGTCTGCCATTCCTGTGGCGTTGAAGGAAACTGGGGAGTCAAACAGGAAAAAAAAAATATAAGTACTTTTGCACATAACATTGCAAGCACATTACACAAAAAACATTCTTGCCCAGCATCAGTATAACATTAATTGTAATAAGTCTTATTTAACCACTTGACAACTGGGCACTTAAACCCCCTTCCTAACCAGACCAATTTTTAGCTTTCAGTGCTCTCATATTTTGAATGACAATTACTCAGTCATGCAACACTGTACCCATATGAAATTTTTGTCCTTTTTTTCACACAAATAGAGCTTTCTTTTGGTGGTATTTAACCACTTGACCACTGGGCACTTAAACCCCTTCCTAACCAGACCAATTTTCAGCTTTCGGTGCTCTCACATTTTGAATGACAATTACTCAGTCATACAACACTGTACCCATATGAAATTTTTGTCCTTTTTTTCACACAAATAGACCTTTCTTTTGGTGGTTTTTAATCACCGTTGGGTTTTTTATTTTTTGCGCTATAAAAGAAAAAAGACTGAAAATTTTGGTTAAATGAATTTTTCTTTGTTTCTGTTATAAAATTTAGCAAATCAGTAATTTTTTCTTCGTAAATTTTGGCCAAAATTTATACTGCTACATATCTTTGGTAAAAATAAGTACAACTTTGTGTATATTATTTGGTCTTTGTGAATGTTATAGAGTCCAAAAGCTATGGTGCCAATATCTGCAAATTGATCAAACCTGAAGTACTGATGGCCTATCTAATTTCTTGAGACCCTAACATGCCAAAAAGGTACAAATACCCCCCAAATTACCCTTTTTGGAAAGAAGACATTCCAAGGTATTTAGAAAGATGCATGGTGAATTTTTTTGAAATTGTCATTTTTTTTCCCCACAATTCTTTGCAAAATCAAGATTTTTTTTTCCACAAAATTGTCATATTAGAAGGTTATTTCTCACACAAAGCATATGCATACCACAAATTACACCCCAAAACACATTCTGCTATTACTCCCGAGTATGGCGATACCACATGTGTGAGACTTTTACACAGCGTGGCCACATACAGAGGCCCAACATGCAGGGAGCACCTCCAGGCGTTCTGGAGCACCCAGGCCAATTCTTATATTTCTCTCCTACATGTAAAAATAATCATTTATTTGCTAGAAAATTACATAGACCCCTAAAACATTATATATATATTTTTTTAGCAAAGACCCTAGAGAATACAATGGCGGTTGTTGCAACTTTTTATCTCGCACGGTATTTACGCAGCAATTTTTTGAACGCTTTTTTTGTTAAAAAAAAAAGTTTTGTGCTTTAACCACTTAAGGACCGCCTCACGCCGATGTACGTCGGCAAGGCGGCACGGGCAGGCAAAATCACGTACAGGGTACGTGATTTGCCTCCCGCGGGTGGGGGGTCCGATCGGACCGCCGCCCGAGGCGGTCCCGTTCTGTCCCCCGGCGATCAGAGACGAGGGGGAGGCCATCCGTTCGTGGCCCCCCCCTCGCGATCGCCGCCGGCCAATGAGAACACTCCTTTGCTGCTGTATGCTAAACAGCAGCAAAGGAAGTGATGTCATCTCCCCTCGGGTCGGTATTTTCCGTTCCGGCCCGAGGAGAGAAGACATCTATGTAAGTGCACCAACACACACACACACACAGTAGAACATGCCAGGCATACAAAACACCCCGATCCCCCCCCAATCACCCCCCCCCCTGTCACAAACTGACACCAGCAGGTTTTTTTTTTTTTTTTTTTTTTTTCTGATTACTGCATAGTGTCAGTTTGTGACAGTTACAGTGTTGGGACAGTTACTGTTACCCCCCTGTAGGTCTAGGGTACCCCCCTAACCCCCCTAATAAAGTTTTAACCCCTTGATCACCCCCTGTCACCAGTGTCGCTAAGCGATCATTTTTCTGATCGCTGTATTAGTGTCGCTGGTGATGCTAGTTAGTGAGGTAAATATTTAGGTTCGCCGTCAGCGTTTTATAGCGTCAGGGACCCCCATATACTACCTAATAAATGTTTTAACCCCTTGATTGGCCCCTAGTTAACCCTTTCACTACTGATCACCGTATAACCGTTACGGTTGACGCTGGTTAGTTCGTTTATTTTTTATAGTGTCAGGGCACCCGCCGTTTATTACCGAATAAAGGTTTAGCCCCCTGATCGCCCGGCGGTGATATGCGTCGCCCCAGGCAGCGTCAGATTAGCGCCAGTACCGCTAACACCCACGCACGCAGCATACGCCTCCCTTAGTGGTATAGTATCTGAACGCATCAATATCTGATCCGATCAGATCTATACTAGCGTCCCCAGCAGTTTAGGGTTCCCAAAAACGCAGTGTTAGCGGGATCAGAACAGATACCTGCTAGCACCTGCGTTTTGCCCCTCCGTCTGGCCCAGCCCAGCCCACCCAAGTGCAGTATCGATCGATCACTGTCACTTACAAAACACTAAACGCATAACTGCAGCGTTCGCAGAGTCAGGCCTGATCCCTGCGATCGCTAACAGTTTTTTTGGTAGCATTTTGGTGAACTGGCAAGCACCAGCACCAGCCCCAGGCAGCGTCAGGTTAGCGCCAGTACCGCTAACACCCACGCACGCAGCATACACCTCCCTTAGTGGTATAGTATCTGAACGGATCAATATCTGATCCGATCAGATCTATACTAGTGTCCCCAGCAGTTTAGGGTTCCCAAAAACGCAGTGTTAGCGGGATCAGCCCAGATACCTGCTAGCACCTGCGTTTTGCCCCTCCGCCCAGGCGAGCCCAGCCCACCCAAGTGCAGTATCGATCGATCACTGTCACTTACAAAACACTAAACGCATAACTGCAGCGTTCGCAGAGTCAGGCCTGATCCCTGCGATCGCTAACAGTTTTTTTGGTAGCATTTTGGGGAACTGGCAAGCACCAGCCCCAGGCAGCGTCAGGTTAGCGCCAGTACCGCTAACACCCATGCACGCAGCATACACCTCCCTTAGTGGTATAGTATCTGATCGCATCAATATCTGATCCGATCTGATCTATACTAGCGTCCCCAGCAGTTTAGGGTTCCCAAAAACGCAGTGTTAGCGGGATCAGCCCAGATACCTGCTAGCACCTGCGTTTTGCCCCTCCGCCTGGCCCAGCCCAGCCCACCCAAGTGCAGTATCGATCGATCACTGTCACTTACAAAACTCTAAACGCATAACTGCAGCGTTCGCAGAATCAGGCCTGATCCCTGCGATCGCCAACAGATTTTTTGGTAGCGTTTTGGTGAACTGGCAAGCGCCAGCGGCCTAGTACACCCCGGTCGTAGTCAAACCAGCACTGCAGTAACACTTGGTGACGTGGCGAGTCCCATAAGTGCAGTTCAAGCTGGTGAGGTGGCAAGCACAAGTAGTGTCCCGCTGCCACCAAAAAGACAAACACAGGCCCGTCGTGCCCATAGTGCCCTTCCTGCTGCATTCGCCAATCCTAATTGGGAGCCCACCGCTTCTGCAGCGCCCGTACTTCCCCCATTCACATCCCCAACCAAATCCAGTCGGCTGCATGAGAGGCATTTTTATGTCCTCCCGAGTACCCCTACCCAACGAACCCCCCCAAAAAAGAGGTAGTGTCTGCAGCAAGCGCGGATATAGGCGTGACACCCACTATTATTGTCCCTCCTGTCCTGACAATCCTGGTCTTTGCATTGGTGAATGTTTTGAACGCTACCATACACTAGTTGAGTATTAGCGTAGGGTACAGCATTCCACAGACTAGGCGCACTTTCACAGGGTCTCCCAAGATGCCATCACATTTTGAGAGACCCGAACCTGCAACCGGTTACAGTTATAAAAGTTAGTTACAAAAAAAGTGTAAAAAAAAAAAAAAATATATGAAATAAAAAAAAAATAGTTGTCGTTTTATTGTTCTCTCTCTCTCTATTCTCTCTCTCTATTGTTCTGCTCTTTTTTACTGTATTCTATTCTGCAATATTTTATTGTTATTATGTTTTATCATGTTTGTTTTTCAGGTATGTAATTATTTATACTTTACTGTTTACTGTGCTTTATTGTTAACCATTGTTAACCATTTTTTTGTCTTCAGGTACGCCATTCACGACTTTGAGTGGTTATACCAGAATGATGCCTGCAGGTTTAGGTATCATCTTGGTATCATTCTTTTCAGCCAGCGGTCGGCTTTCATGTAAAAGCAATCCTAGCGGCTAATTAGCCTCTAGACTGCTTTTACAAGCCGTGGGAGGGAATGCCCCCCCCACCGTCTTCCGTGTTTTTCTCTGGCTCTCCTGTCTCAACAGGGAACCTGAGAATGCAGCCGGTGATTCAGCCAGCTGACCATAGAGCTGATCAGAGACCAGAGTGGCTCCAAACATCGCTATGGCCTAAGAAACCGGAAGCTACGAGCATTTTATGACTTAGATTTCGCCGGATGTAAATAGCGCCATTGGGGAAGCATTTTATCACACCGATCTTGGTGTGGTCAGATGCTTTGAGGGCAGAGGAGAGATCTAGGGTCTAATAGACCACAATTTTTTCAAAAAAGAGTACCTGTCACTACCTATTGCTATCATAGGGGATATTTACATTCCCCGAGATAACAATAAAAATGATTAAAAAAAAAAAAATATGAAAGGAACAGTTTAAAAGTAAGATTAAAAAAGCAAAAAAATAATAAAGAAAAAAAAAAAAAAAAAAAAAAAGCACCCCTGTCGCCCCCTGCTCTCGCGCTAAGGCGAACGCAAGCGGCGGTCTGTCGTCAAACGTAAACAGCAATTGCACCATGCATGTGAGGTATCACCGCGAAGGCCAGATCGAGGGCAGTAATTTTTCCAGTAGACCTCCTCTGTAAATGTAAAGTGGTAACCTGTAAAGGCTTTTGAAGGATTTTAAACATGTATTTATTTTGTTGCCACTGCACGTTTGTGCGCAATTTTAAAGCATGTCATGTTTGGTATCCATGTACTCGGCCTAAGATCATCTTTTTTATTTCATCAAACATTTGGGCAATATAGTGTGTTTTAGTGCATTAAAATTTAAAAAAGTGTGTTTTTTCCCCAAAAAATGCGTTTGAAAAATCGCTGCGCAATTACTGTGTGAAAAAAAAAAATGAAACACCCACCATTTTAATCTGTAGGGCATTTGCTTTAAAAAAATATATAATGTTTGGGGGTTCAAAGTAATTTTTTTGCAAAAAAAAATAACTTTTTCATGTAAACAATAAGTGTCAGAAAGGGCTTTGTCTTCAAGTGGTTAGAAGAGTGGGTGATGTGTGACATAAGCTTCTAAATGTTGTGCATAAAATGCCAGGACAGTTCAAAACCCCCCCAAATGACCCCATTTTGGAAAGTAGACACCCCAAGCTATTTGCTGAGAGGCATGTCGAGTCCATGGAATATTTTATATTGCGACACAAGTTGCAGGAAAGAGACAAATTTTTTTTTTTTTTTTTTTCACAAAGTTGTCACTAAATGATATATTGCTCAAACATGCCATGGAAATATGTGAAATTACACCCCAAAATACATTCTGCTGCTTCTCCTGAGTACGGGGATACCACATGTGTGAGACTTTTTGGGAGCCTAGCCGCGTACGGGACCCCGAAAACCAAGCACCGCCTTCAGGCTTTCTAAGGGCGTGAATTTTTGATTTCACTCTTCACTGCCTATCACAGTTTCGGAGGCCATGGAATGCCCAGGTGGCACAAAACCCCCCCAAATGACCCCATTTTGGAAAGTAGTCACCCCAAGCTATTTGCTGAGAGGTATAGTGAGTATTTTGCAGACCTCACTTTTTGTCACAAAGTTTTGAAAATTGAAAAAAGAAAAAAAAAAAAATGTTTTTTCTTGTCTTTCTTCATTTTCAAAAACAAATGAGAGCTGCAAAATACTCACCATGCCTCTCAGCAAATAGCTTGGGGTGTCTACTTTCCAAAATGGGGTCATTTGGGGGGTTTTGTGCCACCTGGGCATTCCATGGCCTCCGAAACTGTGATAGGCAGTAAAGAGTGAAATCAAAAATTTTCACCCTTAGAAATCCTGAAGGCAGTGATTGGTTTTCGGGGTCCCGTACGCGGCTAGGCTCCCAAAAAGTCCCACACATGTGGTATCCCCATACTCAGGAGAAGCAGCTAAATGTATTTTGGGGTGCAATTCCACATATGCCCATGGCCTGTGTGAGCAATATATCATTTAGTGACAACTTTATGAAAAAAAAAAAAAAAAAAGTGTCACTTTCCCGCAACTTGTGTCAAAATATAAAATATTCCATGGACTCAATATGCCTCTCAGCAAATAGCTGGGGGTGTCTACTTTCCAAAATGGGGTCATTTTGGGGGGTTTTGTGCCACCTGGGCATTCCATGGCCTCCGAAACTGTGATAGGCAGTGAAGAGTGAAATCAAAAATTTACACCCTTAGAAATCCTGAAGGCGGTGATTGGTTTTCGGGGCCCCGTACGCGGCTAGGCTCCCAAAAAGTCCCACACATGTGGTATCCCCATACTCAGGAGAAGCAGCTGAATGTATTTTGGGGTGCAATTCCACATAGGCCCATGGCCTGTGTGAGCAATATATCATTTAGTGACAACTTTTTGTAAATATTTTTTTTTTTTTTTGTCATTTTTCAATCACTTGGGACAAAAAAAAAAATATTCAATGGGTTCAACATTCCTCTCAGCAATTTCCTTGGGGTGTCTACTTTCCAAAATGGGGTCATTTGGGGGGGGTTTGTACTGCCCTGCCATTTTAGCACCTCAAGAAATGACATAGGCAGTCATAAACTAAAAGCTGTGTAAATTACAGAAAATGTACCCTAGTTTGTAGACGCTATAACTTTTGCGCAAACCAATAAATATACGCTTATTGACATTTTTTTTACCAAAGACATGTGGCCGAATACATTTTGGCCTAAATGTATGACTAAAATTTAGTTTATTGGATTTTTTTATAACAAAAAGTAGAAAATATCATTTTTTTTCAAAATTTTCGGTCTTTTTCCGTTTATAGCGCAAAAAATAAAAACCGCAGTGGTGATCAAATACCATCAAAAGAAAGCTCTATTTGTGGGAAGAAAAGGACGCAAATTTCGTTTGGGTACAGCATTGCATGACCGCGCAATTAGCAGTTAAAGCGACGCAGTGCCAAATTGGAAAAAGACCTCTGGTCCTTAGGCAGCATAATGGTCCGGGGCTCAAGTGGTTAAAAAAAAACAAAACAGTAAAGTTGGCCCAATGTTTTTGCATAATGTGAAAGATGAAGTTACGCCGAGTAAATAGATACCTAACATGTCACTCTTCAAAATTGCACACACTCGTGGAATGGCGCCAAACTTCGCTACTTAAAAATTCCCATAGGCAACGCTTTAAAATTTTTACTGGTTACGTGTTTTGAGTTAGAGGAGGTCTAGGGCCAAAATTATTGCTCTCACTCTAACGTTCGCACCGATACCTCCCATGTGTGGTTTCTGCATGCGAGCACACGGACAGGGGCGCTTTAAAAATGTTTTTCTTTTTATTGTTTATTTTACTTTATTTTAGTTTGACGCTATTTTCCAAAAAAACAAAATTTTTGATCACTTTTATTCCTATTACAAGAAATGTAAACATCCCTTGTAATAGGAATATGGCATGACAAGCCCTCTTTACAGTGAGATGTGGGGTCAATAAGACCCCACATCTCACCTCTAGGCTGGGAAGCCTGAAATAAAAAATAAAAAAAAAATGATCCTGGCTGCCACATGTGTGAGACTTCCACAGCCTTGCCCCATACAGAGGCTGGGTATCGCAGAGTATTGCAGGGCATTAGAGTATGGAGGGATGGCTGAGCATGGATGGATGGATCCATGGATGTGACTGTATTTGTCACTGAGCAGCGCTGTGGGCACTACACATCCAGCCCACAGCGCTTCTGCCATCCTATCCCTCCCCCTCTCCTCCCCCTCTGTACCGGACGGTACAGAGGGGGAGGAGAGGAACCGGCATCATGACGCGTCATTTGACGGAGCGATCACTTGGTAAACGGCCACGATTACCGTGATCCGTGATGCGCCGGGTCACGGATGTTCTCGAGTTCAGGATTCTGGGAGGACGTCCATGGAAGCCCACCCAGAATAAGCCGACCGAGCTGTAGCCTTCTTTTGGCTATGGCCCGGTCGGCATGTGGTTAAAGACTAAAATATAAGGCCCACTTATCAGATTCATCACCCCCTCTGATGGCACATTGATAAATTTTAGAGGGGGGGATTCTAAAGCAATTTAAGGACACACAAACCATTTGGAGACATTTTAGGGGGGGATTCTAAAGCAATTTAAGGACACACAGACCATTTGCAGACATATTAGGGTAAAGCAATACAATGGAGCTGACAAAATACATGAAGTGACTACACTAGGTGGATATGGGCCTAGCATAGCATGCTGGGGAGGTTAGTGAACGCTAATATGCATGCAGTACAAAAAGAGCATTAAATTTCAGCATGCATGAGGACAAAGGGGACATTCACACTATATTGCAATTATGGTAATTAGTGTTTGAGTAAAGAAATACATTACATTAGCAAACATTACCGTAAATACAATAAAATGTGATGTTAAAGGATTAAAATTCGTACCTTAATATAGTTCTTCTGCAGGACCTGGATGATGGCAGAACAAGTCTCTGGGATAATGATCCCCAGAGCCTGGGGGGAGATGCCTGTCGAGAACTTAAGGTCCTGCAGGCTTCTCCCCGTAGCCAAGTACCGCAACGTGGCGACTAGGTTCCGCAGTGATGGCTTGCCTCATGCAGGTATCCTAACTGCTGATATAAGGGGTCAGCAAAGCCAACAAATGGTCAAAAACGGGTCTGTCATCGGGAGAAAGTTCCCGAAATCCTCAGGGTTATTCTCACAGATCTCACAGAGCAAAGGCATGTGAGAGAATTGGTCACGCTGGAGCAACCAATTATTCGTCCATGAACTCCTCCTCGCCCTTTTCATGGACTGGACTTGGGCTAAAGAATAAACTACAACACCAAGCACATACAATGCACAAGCTCTACGACTAGTACGTACAGGCAACATGGCTTCAAAATGGTCGGCTGGTCAGAACGAACTTAACAGAACACACTGAAGAACAGCAAGGCCTGTGAAGAGCGAGCTGAAAATCCGCAACGAGCGGACAATAACACACTGAATAAATTGGTGCGAACTGACTACACGCACTGAAAAGCAGATAGAAACCTCACAAGCACAAACTGAACAACAGTTAAACGATCTGAAAAATACAAGTCTCACAAGCATGAATTGTCTCTCACCAAACTTCTACAGACACGAGAGTAGCAGAAGGGGCCCAACGGGTGGTGCCCGAGCTATTGAACTTCCGTTTTATAGTCTCGTCGGACCTGGTTTACGTCACCGCGTACTAGACGGTCGGACTTTTGTGTGACCATGTGTGTGCAAGTCCGTTCGTTCTAAAGTCCGTCTGAAGTCTGCCGGAATGGCCGTTGGACTTTTGTTGCCGAAAAGTCCGCTCATGTGTATGCGGCATTAGAGTCAGAAGGCCTCAGAAGTAAAGATGGGCAGAGGTTCACCAAGCTGTGAAAATCTGCATCTCAAAATCGTCAAACAGTTCAGAATAATGTTCCTCAACGTGAAATTACAAAGATTTTAAATATCATGATCTACAGTATATAATATCAATAGATTCAGAGAATCCATGAAAAATCTCTATGCGCAAGATGGTAGAATGCACTGCATTAAAAATGGGCATTATTCTGTGATGGACATCACTGCATGGGCTGAGAAATATCTACCAAAAATCACTGTCTGTGAACACAGTTTGGTTTGTCATCCAAAAATGCGCGTTAAAGCTCTATCATGCAGAGAAGATGCCATATCTGAACATGATCCGTAAACACTGCATCTTCTCTGGGCCAAAGCTTATATAAAATGGTCTGTTGCAAAATGGGAAAACTGTGGTCAGACAAATCAAAAATGTGACATTCTTTTTGGCAGCCATAGGCGCCGCATCCCCCAAACTAAAGAGGAGAGGGAGAAAAAATAAAAAGTAAGGTGCTAGCACACTACAGTCTACGTATAAGCAATAAGAGAACTACAATCTAATATTCATGAAACCTTCAAATAAAAGACAAGTAACAGAAAACTGCACAGACCATAAAACAAAAATAGCCCTTGCTGTAAAACTCCAACCACCGTGCTTTCTGGTGTTAAAGTGCCTTAAAGCAGGCCGTCAGTCATTTTTTCATCTTTCCATCTGTTAAATTTTCTGCCCTTGTTTTAACTTTGGATAGTAAAACTTTTTTTTTTTTCTGCCAGTAAATATCTTATACAGCCCATTTCCTGTTTCTTGTCTGGTCATTAGCCTAGGCTTATAACATCAGGCACAGCTCTCTCTCTCTCGTTAGAGTTTGCTAGGAAGGGAGGGGGGGTGAGTCATAAGAGGGCCAACTAGGGCTGCAGAGCTGGAGGTGTGCCTCTGTATGTATGTCAAATCCAGGAAGTGAACAGCCAGCAGTTTCAGCTGACATATTCCTTTTAAGCATTTTAAATGTGGAACATCATGAATATAACTGGAAAAAGGGTGGTACCCTAAGTTACTAAGGCTTATTTGATAGATGTGGTTGGTAAGTGTGCACTTCGTACACACTGTGGTGGAGCACTAATCAAAGGAGCACTTAAGACACTTTAACACCAGAAAGCACACTGGTTGAAGTTTTACAGCAAGGACCATTTTTGTTTTATGGACTGCAGGTTTTTTTTTTTTGTTTGTTTGTTTTTGTTTTTTTTTGTATGTTTCATGAATATTTGATTGTAGTTCACATATTGCTCATATGTAGACTGTAATTGTGTGTGAAGCTGCCCACTTAAAGGGGCAGCTTCACATATTTATTATAGACTTGTAATTTGGGTTGGTGCCAAGTTTTACTGTTATCATTTTCACTAAAGAGGAGAGGGACCTTCTGGCTTGTTATCCGCACTCTGTTCAAAAGCCTGCATCTCTGGTGGTATGGGGGTGCATTAGTGCACATGGTATGGGTAGCTTGCATATCAGGAAAGGCACCTGCAATGCTGAAAGATATATCCAGGTTTTACAGCAGCATATGCTCCCATCCAGATGACATCTTTTTCAAAAAAGGCCTTGCCTATTGCAGCAGGACAATACTAAACCACATACAGCATCTATGACAACAGGATAGCCTTGTAGTAAGAGTTCGGGTTGCTTAACTGGACTGCCAGCAGTCCAGACCCTTCATCAACTGGAAAATATTTGGCACATATTCAAAGGAAAAATACAAAGAATTGTATATCGGGCAAGAATGGGACAGCATTCTTTTCCCAAAACTCCAGAAATTGGTCTCCTCAGTTTTCAGACACTTACAGAGTTTTGTTTAAAAGAAGAGGTGTTGGTACACCCTGTGGTAAACATGACCCTAACCCAACTTTTTTGAGACATGTTGCCGCATCAATTTTAAAATGACCGTATTTTTTTCCTAAAATGGTAATTTTTTTCTTGGTTTAAACATTTGATAGGTTTTCTATTGTGAATAAAATATGGATTTATGAGATTTGCAAATTATTGCATTCTGTTTTTATGTAGATTTTACACAGCATCCCAACGATTTTGGAATTAATTAATTAATTTAAGTAGTGGTTCCATATACTTTAATTCCCTGTACAGTGACCCTGAAAACCTGTGGTAAATTTTAATACAAAACAAAAAAGGGGGAAATGGACCTGCTGGCGAGATATCCAATACTATGTAAAATAAATGGGAATTGGGATGTTTCAAAGGCCATAGAGAAGAACTCCTAAGATGGTAAGGTTGCAAATTTGGAATTGTTTATAAAATATATCCAGGTGAGCCATATTTCCTGGTAATAAGGATGCCGATCATGTGTAGCTGCGCTGATAACTCTTCCATTCTCATAAGATTCAATTCTGTTAACTATTCTGTTATAGAGGGTATGGAATATATATATATATATATATATATATATATATATATATATATATATATATATATATATATATATATATATATATATATATATATATAACATGTTGGAGTCCAGGTCTTGTTTTCCTTTAAAAAAAAAAAAAATAGCGTATATACAGGGTTTCTGCTTCCTTTTGGTAATAATGTAACTGTTCATAGGCCTAGCATAAGCTAGGATGACCTGACCTCTGGCTACAAAAAGCATTATTGGTGTGTAGTAGCTTTTTGAATGAAAATTCTCAGAACTTTGATTCATTGGCAATTTGTCATTCAAAATTTTAGCTTTTGACTTTGGAGAGAATGTAATTTGCCAAACGGAAACCATATATACTGTTAGCAAAACATCTGAGAAAAATTTTCCATCCTGCACCTTCTAATTTTTCTCGTCGCTGCAGTCAAAAACAAACATCGATTTGACCCCACATGATTAGAAAAACAAACGACTGTTCTTACAATGTTCTTCTAACGAAAAATGTTCCACTAGTGTATGCCCAGCTTTAAGGGTCCTTTCACACGGGACGGATCTGAGATGATCCGCTCCGTGAACATCCGCTTGCTCAGCGGGGATCGCTCCGTGGATCCCCGCTGAGCAGGCAGATGACAGGTCCGTCGCTGCACACTGTGCAGCAACAGTCCTGTCACAGTGCCGCTCTCCTCTATGGGGGATCGGATGACGACGGACCGTAGAGTCCGTCGTCACATGATCCGAAAACGGATGGAAATGTAGGTTTTTTTTCTCCGTTACACTTTTTCGGATCGGAGCGGGTCGGATGTCAGCGTACATGTCACCGCTGACATCCGACGCTCCATAGAGGTCTATGGAGGGTCCATTCAGGTCCGCCTAAAAAAACTGACAGGCGGACCTGAATGGATTGTTCATGTGAAAGAGGCCTAAGGTCTAATGGTTGATTTTCTGGGAGATTATAGGGTCACCAATGAATGACTATTATGGCTTCTTGTACCTAAATACAGACTGAAGATATTTAAAGAATTGCATGTGATTTCTATTAGCTGGTTCTTTCTCATGTAGAATTAAAAATAAATTAAAAGATTGAGGTTTTCCTTTCATATATGTAATATGTGCTTCACTGATTTTTTTTAATGTGCTTTATTTGCAGCGCCTAGCGAGAAATGGAATTATAATCACCACAAGTGAAGCGGTACTTCTGCAGCTGGTAGCAGATAAGGACCATCCTAAATTTAAGGAAATTCAAAACCTTATCAAAGCAAGTGCCCCTGAGTCTGGACTCCTTTCTAAAGTGTAACTGGAAACAAAGTGACCGTGCAATTGGAATCCACTTTCTTGCGGGCTTTGTCATTTCCATTTAACTGCAGTTCCGCATGAGATTTCTTTGCAGCAAACTAATGCTGACTTCAATATCTACATGGACTCATCCATTAATGAAAAGATTGTTTGCCTGTATGTAAAATGAAGTGAATATTTTGTATGTGTAGCTTCCTTAGGGCGTTTTTTTCTCTTTGTAAAGAGATTCAGGGTGTTTGATAAAGGTGGTGCGATGTGTAAGCCTTAAGGCATGAAGTATGGTTTATGTTGTGCTCTGTTGTCAAAATTGCTTTTTACAAAGAATGAGGTTGATTGACAAAAATGGGTTCAAAGAAAACTTAAAATAAGATAAAATGGGCTTGTTGAGCCAAGTTGTTGTTTTTTTTTTTTTAATGAGTTTGGTTAATTAGTGCAAGAGTAACACTTTGACTAGCTACTGCTCAAATAGATTGATCCCTAGTGGATATATACTATTCTGTCACAGATTAAGGCTTATTTTTTAGGGCAAATGCCAAACGCGAAAAGCCACCTGCAATCAAATATAAAGTATAACAGTCTAAATAGATGTAGATTTTATTGGCAAAATAATATAATATAAAACACCAAGCCTGCAGAATGTAAGGAGTTAGGGATTGTAGTTTTGTTTTTGGTGTATCTAGTCCACCAATCTCTATCTGGTGTCTATAGCAGCAACTACATGTCATAAGATTTTAGACTTGATTGTAATTGCAATTTTGGTGCCTGGGATTCATCTTTATTAGGCAAAGAACATAGTGCAGCAACCCCTTAGCAAGTAATATTCACTTTGATTATGCTAAATTGGTGAAAGGTTGGTTGGTTTCATGTTAAGTGTAGGATTTCCATTGCTGCTGCAGTGCCTTTTTAAATAATAAGGCTCATTAAACTGAGATCATACTATTTCACATTGGTACAAGTACACAGCACTCACAGAACTCACTAATGAGCAGTGGTTTCAGAACTTCTTTGGAAGTCAGGTTTACGTTTTACATGTCACACATTAGTATTGTGTACATTTTCAGTGAAGTTGCACATGGGGTGGATTTCTGTATCACTAATAGTTGGCTGCCCACACAAAGCCAACCAATCTGAGCATCTCTAGCAAAAACTGGAGCATAAAGAATTGCAATAGCAAGCATTTGTAATTGTCAAAAGTGATCATTACCACTAGGGATGGTTCCTACCAGAACATGCGAACAGGCAAACAATTTGCGCGAACACCGTTAAAGTCTATGGGACACTAACATGAAAAATCAGAAGTGCTAATTTTTAAAGGCTTATATGCATGGTATTGTCTTAAAAAGTGTTTGGGGACCCGGGTCCTGCCCCAGGGGACATGTATCAATGCAAAAAAAGTTTTAAAAACTGACGTTTTTTTCGGGGGCAGTGATTTTAATCATGATTAAAGTGAAGCAATAAAAATGTAATAGTCCTTTAAATTTCGTACCTGGGGAGGTGTCTTATAGTATGCCTGTAAAATGGCGCATGTTTCCCATGTTTACAACAGTCCGAGAGCAAAATTACATTTCTAAAGGAAAAAAAGTCATTTAAAAGTACTCGCAGCTATAATGAATTGTCGGTCCGGCCATACACAATAATTCATTGATAAAAACGGCATGGGATTCCCCCACAGGGGAACCCCGAACCAAAATTTAAAAAAAAAAAAAATGTGTGGGGGTCCCCCAAATTCCATACCAGGTCTGGTGTGGATATTAGGGGGAACCCTGTGCCAAAATTAAAAAAAAAAAAAAACCCAGACCCTTATCCGAGCATGCAACCTGGCAGGAAAAGAGGGGGGGATGAGAGAGCCCCCCCCTGAACCATACCAGGCCACATGTCCTCAACATTGGGAGGGTGCTTTGAGGTACCCCTTGCCCGGTAGAGAGATCATAGAGTGTTTTTTATATATATATATATATATATATATATATATATATATATATATATATATATATATATATATATATATATATATATATATATATATATATATATAATGTGTGTGTGTGTGTGTGAACATTAGCCAGTTCTGCAAGGTGATCCTTTCTTCCAAGTAGTTTCCCACAGGGGAGGCCGGGATCTGGGGGTCCCGTTGTTAAAGGGGGCTTCCAGGTTCCGATAAGCCCCCCGCCCGCAAGGGCCTGGGTATGGTTTAGGAAGGGGGGGCACTCTCTCATCCCCCTGCCCCTCTTTTCCTGCAGCCTGCCAAGTTTTTTTTTTTTTTTTTTTTTTTTTTTTTTTACATTTTGGGCGGGGTTCCCCTTAAAATCCATACCAGACCTCAGGTCTGGTTTGGACTTTGAGGGGGAGCCCCACGTATTTTTTTTTTTTTTTTTTTTTTCAATATTGGTTCGGGTTTCCCCTGTGGGGGGATCCCATGCAGTTTTTATCAATGAACTTTTATGTGTATTGCCGGGACCGACAATTCATTATAGCCGCGAGTACTTTTTTTCCTTTAGAAATGTCATTTTGCTCTCGGACTGTTGTAAACACGGGAAACATGCGCCACTTTACAGGCATACTATAGACACCCCCCAGGTACGAAATTAAAGGAATATTACACTTTTATTGTTTCACTTTAAGCATTATTAAAATCGCTGCTCCCGCAAAAACGCCCATTTTTAAAACTTTTTTCTTTGCATTGATACATGTCCCCTGGGGCAGGACCCAGGTCCCCAAACACTTTTTATGACAATACCATGCATATAAGCCTTTAAAATTAGCATTTTTGATTTCTCGCATAGACTTTTAAAGGGTGTTCCGCGGCTTTCGAATTTGCCGCGAACACCCCAAATTGTTTGCTTTTCGGCGAACTTACGTTCGATTCGAACATCGGGACCGTCCCTAATTACCACATAGATTTTCCTACATATTAAAAAATGTGTTTCTAACATATACCTGGCCATAACCTTTTTGTGTTAAAAAAGATTGCAAACCTTTTACTAAGCATGCACTAGCTAGATTAGGAAAATGCTGGGTCCTAATGGCACACAGTTCCCAGGTGGGCAGCTGTTTCATGGCTCATTGGCCATCTGCCTAAATATGACCAGCCTTTATAGAGGTAATGCAAATGCTTTATGCAGACATTAGACTATTGGACATGCAAACAGGGGCACATCCAGTTTTTTCAGCAGTTTCAGATCAGATCAATGTTTGCTGTCAAATCATCCTTTAGCCACCAACCAGGCATGAGAAAAATCTTGCTTTTTCAGATATTAGCTAGAACTGCTGTGTAACAGTGAATCTGGCAAGCTGGTTGTACCCAAGTTGATTGATCGATCAACTTGATGCATTAAACCTACCCACACACGGCTTGAGTTTTGGCCGGTTACTGCTGTTCCATCAGAGATTTGAACCATCTATGGCTGACTTAAGAGTTGGTTGGTAGAGTGAGGCAAGTGTAATTTGTATAACTTTAACCTCCATGATCCTATTCCATTGAACACTATAAAATTATTGGTATTATGATTGCACTTCAAACCAGAACCACTATGTGTTGGATCGTTGGAAAGAACATGAGAAATCTGACAACTGTGTTTAAAAATGCTCGAGGATCAGGCTTATCTCACCATTAAATTCTGAAGTACAACCCAAAACTATTATTTCTGTTCTACCTGGGTGTTAACTTGTTGCATCATCCACCAGCCAGTTCTTTTAAACAGATGGTTAGATCATCTCATTTGAGGACCCAGCTTTGACCATGTCTAAAGCTGGCTATAGATGGTTCGAAATTTCGCCAGTTCGGCAGGGGCTAGATGGATTTCGATCCATCTTTGGACTGGCTGGTGGTACAGAAGTCAATCTCTTGTTTGGCTTCTATACAACCAATCAAATTTTCACTTGATTAGTTTATTCTGCTGGTGGGGAAGCCACCCTGCTTCCTCTGTCTTGTGTTGAATGGGGGAATTGATTCATTTTCTTTTCTTCAACCCGCTGGTTGAATGAAAGATAATGAATTGTATAAGACCCGTCTTACTCTCTCTGCTTAACTTTCCATTTTTTTGGCTTTCACGAAAAAACAGCAGTGAGAATACCTCTCAACTTAATCACAGCCCACAATAGGGGGCCTGACTGGGAATGCATGTGAATAGATCTTATCACAGAGGTTCTTATGAAGCCACCAGGATATTGAACCTGGGGTGTTGCCTGAAAACCAAATGATCACTTGGTGACATGACAGAAAGCAGATGCTGGGTTACTGATCTGAATCATAAGAAGCTTTATTTGAGGAAAACGTGTTTGTGTTGTACTTGTCTAGAGTGGTTTTAACACTTTTAATGCTTGGTACTTTGAGCTCCTTTCATATTTCTACTTTATGTTGATGATGTATTTGAAGTGCTAACATTGGTAGGTCCAACTAATGTTTAAGGGTTTTTCTTTCCACATCCATGCTGAGATGTGCTGACAAAGTACTAACAAGTGCCCAGTCCATATTTGAATCCCACTTCATGTGCTGCCTCATATGTACATTATAGCAATGCAGCAGTTTCCAGCTGCTGAGACATGGCTTTCAAAAAAATGGCATGGATTTCCTAGGATTGTAGAGAGCACTTTTTAACACTGTCTGCAAATTTATGAATAGAAAGGTGTGTCTTGTGTCTTCCTCCAGTAAGCCTTGGCTGTCCTAATGGACAGTGCAGGTCCATTAGGACAGCCATTGTGGTGCTTGCATGCTCAGTGGTGGAAAATACATGTCATAGGACCATTTTTATACATCTAACCCATAATGATTAGCAGTTCATAAACATGGCATGAAAATCTCCATTTAAACGTACCTTATACTGAAGCCAGATTATTGCCTATGCCCATTTGTTTGCTAGTGATTAAGGAGGGGCTATACTAAGAAATATATATTATTTGTTTTATTGAGCAGACAGCAAGAAGGGGAAAAATACACCTTGATCATCCGTGTTCGAGATTGCCATCTGATTGTTATTGGTTTCAATAACCAAGCCCATAGTAGCACTGTGTAGAATGTGACCAATTTAAAAGCAGTTCTATTTCTCCTGTATTACATTTATCTATCAGGCATTCATGTTTTAATAATTAGGTTTTCGTAACCAATGTACGAGACTGATTAGTGCTTTACCTGTTTCCGAGTAGGAACAGGCCTTCTGTTACCTGGCAGCATTAAAATGAGTCTCCATTTGATTGACGAGAATGTGGTGTTGTCACATACAGTAGGCTCCAGTGGCTTTAATACTGTTCATTTGAACTCTCAGTACTATTAGTATACCAGAAACTTTGTATGTCCAATGTTTTATTTTGTAACTACAGTGACTTCAACTATGGTGCCTGCGTGTTCTGTACAGTACCTCTGTTCAAATACAGCTATAAAAGTGCAGTTTTTTTTAGTGTGAAGAGCTTTCTAGACTGTACTTTGTATGTTTCCATTTTTGGCCAATCCTTGTTAAATAAAATGTGACTTTTTTTTCCTTTTGTGTTCTGTCATTTTTTATTAGTGCACATGCTAGATAGGTTAAGGCATTTAAAATGTAAAAAAAAAAATTAAACACAACTAGCATGCTATTTAAAAAAATATATTTTTTTAAATGTTATTGACAGAATTTATGCAGCAGAGCTCTTTAGCGTACATGCATTTCCTGTTGTTCTGTTGCTGGGAGTTGCAGTGACACCGTTTAGTGGTTGTCTGCATTTTGCAAATGCTAACCTATAAACCTAGCATGTCTTTCAAGATAGAAGGGTGCTCATTAACCATCCCTTATGCCAGGCATGTCCAAAGTCTGGCCCGTAGGCCAATTGCGGCCCGCGTTCTGGTTTATTACAGCCCCCCTGGTAGTTTGGATATATACCGTATTTATTGGTGCTGCCTCAGAGGGGACAGGGAGGGGGCGGGACGAGTGCCGTCAGATTAGATACAGGAGAATCTCTTGTTTACTCAGCGGCGTCTGTAATAGGAAGTCCCCTCTCCTGGGCTGCCATTGGACGACTGTTCTGTCTATCATAGGAGGCAGGACTTTGTATTAAAGAGGCCGCCGTGTAAACGGGAGATTCTCCTATATGTAATCTGTCGGCGCTCGTCCCGCCCCCCTCCCTGTTCCCTCCAAGGCTGCAGATGGGCATCGATCAGGCTGCATTGATTGCACTTGTGAGGCTGCAGATGGGCACTGACCCTTGTTTTGCTTTAGTTCCTTATTTAAAATTTTAAGTTGTTTTCCTGAAACTTCCCTCTTAAAGTCAAGGTGCATGTTATACGCTGATAAATACTGTATATCCAAATAAGCCGAGCTCATCCTTAGTCCTGAGCGGCGCTCAGGGATTCCTTGGGGCCACAAAAAAGAGAGAGAGATCTATCTCCAAATAACATGCCCGAGCTCATCTCTTCGCTAGACACAGCCACAAAGGCAAGAGAATTCTTGTTGGTCAGTGTATTAGTGCTCAGACGAACACACTTATAGGGCGTACACACGGTCGGACTTTGTTCGGACATTCCGACAACAAAATCCTAGGATTTTTTCCAACGGATGTTGGCTCAAACTTGTCTTGCATACACATGGTCACACAAAGTTGTCGGAAAATCCGATCGTTCTGAACGCGGTGACGAAAAACACGTACGTCGGGACTATAAACGGGGCAGTGGCCAATAGCTTTCATCTCTTTATTTATTCTGAGCATGCGTGGCACTTTGTCCGTCGGATTTGTGTACACACGATCGGAATTTCCGACAACGGATTTTGTTGTCGGAAAATTTTATCTCCTGCTCTCCAACTTTGTGTGTCGGAAAATCCGATGGAAAATGTCCGATGGAGCCCACACACGGTCGGAATTTCCGACAACACGCTCCGATCGGACATTTTCCATCGGAAAATCCGACCGTGTGTACGGGGCATAAGACCCCATACACACTATTAGATTTTCTGCAGATTTTTGTCTTCAGATTTACCAAAACCATATAATATGGGGTCAAACCTTAAGAGTTTCCATTTGAATGCAATCAGGCAAGCCTTTGAACTACGTGGTTTTGGTAAATATGAAGACAA
Organism: Lithobates clamitans; assembly: GCA_037952925.1. NCBI lineage: Eukaryota > Metazoa > Chordata > Amphibia > Anura > Ranidae > Lithobates > Lithobates clamitans. The sequence goes on from JBBGZY010000675.1 coordinate 3,002,025, forward strand.
AAATCTGCAAAAAATCTAATAGTGTGTATGGGGCCATAGACTGAATTTTAAGACACCCCTGCCTTATGGCATTAAAGCACCTCACTCCAATTTTTTTTTTTTAGTTTTGGATAGCCTGTGGCTTAATTAAAAAATGTTATGGGGAACTACTATCACAAAAAAATCTGAGCAGCCTTTTCTGCAAAGCTTATTTTTAATTTTTACCTACAGGTAAGCCTATAAGACTTACCTGTAGGTAAAATGAATATTAAAACCTGTACGGTTTAGGAGATATTCACTTTGTATGCAGTTGTTGCCGTCAGCGGTGCATGCGTTGTGAATGCCTGGCAGACGCTGCCAGACCTTGCCAGGAAGAAGACTCCCACACGGGAGTGAAGTCATCATGGCTCCAGCCACTCACAACGCTGGAGCCGCAAACCCGGAAGAAACGCAGAGGGCAAAATGTCAGCTCCCTCACCGTGGACCAGGCTGCAATATGGGGACCTCGTTCTAAGGTAGGTATTTCTTAATGAGCTAGTAGGCCGTGCATACTAGCTCTTTATTCCTTTGCAGGGTTTTTTTTGGGGTTTTTTTTTTTTTTTTTTAACGTGTGCGGGTATACAACCGCTTTAAGATTGGCTGCTTTATTTAAGGCTTTTCGGCCTGATTCACACCTATGCAGGTTTCAGCTTGCATATTCCGGGTGCACTTTGCATTTTTCATTACACGGTTTTTGATCTATTGAATTCTATGGAACCAAAAACTAGAAAAAAAGTCCCTGACCCTTTCCATAAAATGCACAGATGTGAACTACATCCATAGGAAACCATGTTATATGGACTGTAGTGTGTTTCTGCAAAAGTGAAAATGCACTAAAAAAAAAAAGCATAGTTGTGAACCAGGCCTGTTATATGATTTGTAACAGAATCCATTTACCCACAATTTCAGGTGGTAGGAATACTGGCTCTAGGATCTCTGCAAGTGCTCTGTGATTACAAAGGTCTCGCTCATTCTTTATTTATTTTCAGTGCAACATAAGAAGTGAAGTTCTACTATGATTATTGATGGTTTCTGCAATGAGTTGCTGTCATTGTACTTTTCAAACATATAATAAACAAGGGTTAATTCAGCACATTAGTATCCACCTGGAAAGCAAGTTTTAATCTTGCATGGCTTTTGAGTTTTATCTGCTAACAAAGACCAGAGGAATGCAGATGAAGGCAAGTGTATGACCAGTAGTGTGTTTAGGTTTTGTGCTGCCCTAGGCCTGACTAAACTCGTGCACCCCCTAATTTAAATATAACGCACACCTTCCTGTCAAGGCCACACCCCTTGCTGTTTAAGACCCGCCCTGAAATTTTCGAGCGGGGACACTAATCCTGAGGGCCAGGGGAGCAATGGATTCCCTTAATCTGCATAATTTCCCTTTCACTTCCTGTTTGGCTATGGGGCAGGAAGTGACAGGGGCTATAACCCTCCCTTACTCTATCAAAAATGGAAAAAAAAAAAGTGTTGCGTATAGTTCTTTAAGCACAAATTTCTGATAATTTTATGGAGAGGACTAAGAAGATATAACTATGCCAATGGTGCAGCAAAAATATATAGCACAGTGAGGAAGGTTTGTGGTCCAGGATGATAGGACAGTCAAAATAATAAGCAGACACACACACACACACACTTGCGGAATGCCGGCCGCCCGGAAGCAGTGCAGCCACTTTATGGGAGCGCTAGACTAATTTGCCTCTCAGCCCAGTCCGCCCCATAAGACTGGTGCTACACTAACCGTGTAGCGCAAGCTGGCTGGGAGTCTTTCTGTGCTGCCCCAGGCCTAGGACCTTTGGCAGCATTACTGGGGTCTTTCCATGTGAGTACCGTTTCTAGGATTCTCTGATAGCCAGCAGGTGATATGGTACACTGGGATATAATATTGTTTCTCTATAGCTAGGATAGCATGCCCTGTTACGGAACAAACCGTTCTTTAACTGCTCTTTGTATTGTTCTAGTCAAGAAACCTTATGTAGTTTAGATTAGTTTGAGTTGCTGTGTCACTGAAAACCAGTTACACATAAATCTAATCTCATTCTTTCCGGTATTACATATTACAGCCCATCTGGAAGACGACAGTCTAGAGAGGGGACTGTTTTGTTAATGAAATGTTAGATTAACTCAGAAATTCTGTTGAGTACTAAGAAATTTTAAATTGAATGGCAGGTGGATAGAAATTAAAACCAGATGGAGAAAAGGGGTAATCCTGTGATTTAGACAAGTGTAGAAACCTCAATGTATAGTTCTATTTTTCTTTTCTTCTTTTTTTTTTTGTGTGTCCCTACATTATAACATAGGAAGTCACATAGCAGGATTTGTTGTCAGCAATGTATGTTTTCCAAGTGCTAAGAGGTTTTATAATGGAGTAAGAATTCTGCCTACTGAATGCTCATCAATGCTCTTTGATTGCAGAGACTAGGAAAGTTCATAGCAGTTTTTTTAACCCCTTTCCAAAGTAGGGTTAAAACGTAATTACAAGTGAAGGAGAACCCTGTTTTAGTTGGTACTGGATCAGGCATTTGAAAAAAGTCACATCAAGGGTGTAGTGTGCAATATTAGCAGAATTGACAAATGCTAGGGTGACAAAAGCATTGGCTGAATTTGCTACAGCCAACTGAAGTCTGAGTAAGGATTGCAGTCATAGAAGGACAACATAGGGAAAATCATTAGGAGCCCATCACACATACAGTGGGGATGGAAAGTATTCAGACCCCCTTAAATTTTTCACTCTTTGTTATATTGCAGCCATTTGCTAAAATCATTTAAGTTCATTTTTTTTTCCCTCAATGTACACACAGCACCCCATATTGACAGAAAAACAGAATTGTTGACATTTTTGCAGATTTATTAAAAAATAAAAACTGAAATATCACATGGTCCTAAGTATTCAGACCCTTTGTTGTGACACTCATATATTTAACTCAGGTGCTGTCCATTTCTTCTGATCAGCCTTGAGATGGTTCTACGCCTTCATTTGAGTCCAGCTGTGTTTGATTATACTGATTGGACTTGATTAGGAAAGCCACACACCTGTCTATATAAGACCTTACAGTTCACAGTGCATGTCAGAGCAAATGAGAATCATGAGGTCAAAGGAACTGCCTGAAGAGCTCAGAGACAGAATTGTGGCAAGGCACAGATCTGGCCAAGAGTACAAAAAATTTCTGCTGCACTTAGGGTTCCTAAGAGCACAGTGGCCTCCATAATCCTTAAATGGAAGACGTTTGGGACGACCAGAAGGAGTGCCTGTACACCCCCATTATACCCTCCAGGGGGAGAGGAATGCCTGCATACCCCCGCGGCAGGGAGTGATGCTTTTTTACTCTCATTAATGTTGTGGTCCAACAGAGGAGGGGTGCCTGTACAATTCTAATTTAACTACCTTGGGATGGGGGTGTATACACACCTATTACATCTCATGCCCATGGGAGGGGGGTTCTGTAGACCACAATTGTATCCCCCCATAGGGTTGAGGGGTGCTTGTTCACCCCCATTAACAGCCCAACAGGGGGGATGGGTGCCTGTGCACCCCCCCATATGAACCCAGAGTAGGAAAGGTGCCTGAAAAACTTCATTATAACACTTGGAGGGGGCTGCACCTGTACACACCTATTACACTACCCTTTGGGGGAGAATTGCTTCTACAATTATTTTATACTACCCTGGGGGACCTGTACACACATATACTACACTTGTGGGGGCCTGTACACACCAATAATACCACCCTGAGGTGGGTGTCTACACACTCATTATACCCCCCCCCCACCCCCGGGGGTACGGGTGCTTGTATATCTCCATCATTCACCCCTCTTATACCACCTTGGGAGGAGTGGTGCCTGAAAACCCTTATTATACCTCCAAGGAGTGCCTGCACAGCCTTATTATATTCCACCCCCAGGAGGAGGGGTGCTTTTCCCCCACGGGAAAAAAGTATTGCAATCCACTATACGCCTAAAAAGAAAACAAATGTGGCCACCACATCTAAGAATTGATAAAGTGCAATATAATAAATGTTTGCTTTTGAGTTTAAAACTGCTTGAGGGCCCTAAATATCTCCCTGAAACCAGACATAGCTAAATCTTTACAAAGCTCCTTTCCTTTCAAGTGGAGCAACTCCTCCCTAGATTATCTAGGGATCACCCATACAGCCAAAATCGAAGACCTCTACTCCTCTAATTTTGTCCCCACATATAGGAAGCTGGAAACTGATTTAAAAAATTGGGCAAAATGGGAACTTTCCTGGCTAGGCAGGATAAATGCCATTAGGATGACACGACTGCCCAGACTACTATACCTTTTTAGAGCCCTACAGATTTGTGTTAGAGGGAAGGACCACCTGAAATCATTTCAACAAAAAGTCAATAAATTCATTTGGGGGGCTTCAGGCCACAGACTACCACAAACCACACTGTACACACTGAGGGCAGAAGGGCGACTGGGACTACCTAGATTGCTTTGGTATTACCAAGCAGCTAGACTTTCGCAGATTTCTATAGTGCACTCAAAAACAGAGAAACCCGACTGGATCCACATAGAGAGACAGGCAGCCCCCTCCTATACCCTTGACTATCTTTTAGGTATCCCCGCTAAAAACAGACCCCCGATCCTTTTGCCCATCCTGTCCCAATATTTAGCCCTGTGGGACACACTGAAAAAGAATCACTCACTAATTTCAGAATGCAAACCCCTTTCCCATATCTTTAATAATCCCAACTTCATACCAGGTTTAAAAATCATAGACTTTAAATGGTGGTTGGATAAGGGGTTGCACCATTTTTTTACCTCTGGAGGCCCAATATCCATGAAATTCTGTTCCGAACAAATGGAAATTCTGGTCACGGAACATTTCAGATTTCAACAAATTCAGCACTTTCTCCATAAAATCTGGAAATCCAAATAGTCCCCTCCCACGTTCACCCCATATGAAACTTGGTGCGGTCAGGCCACGGAACAGAGGGTTGGAGTCTCTGTAATTTACCAGTCACTAGCCCACAGGAACAACAAAACCCAATATATGAATTACTGGGAAGAGGATCTTCAAATGAGTTGGAGTTTGGAGACCTGGCGGATATCCTTTTGCAGAGCTTTCAAAGGGATTCGGAACATCTCTTTGATAGAACATCTCTTTGATAGAACATCTCTTTGATAGAATCCAACCTGAAAGTAATGACCAGATGGTACCTCACACCAACGAGGTTGGCGACCATGTATCAGACAGCTAACCCCCAATGTTTTAGAGGTTACCAACTTACGGGCACTATGGCCCATACATGGTGGGAATTGTCCAAGAATAAGGTCTTTCTGGAATAGGATGTTTGCCTTGATCCAAAAGGTCACAACCCATCAGATCCCTAAAACCCCGGCTATTGCTCTTCTAAACGCCAACTTGCCCAGGTTGCCTAGACCCACTCGCAAACTGATCCATTTCATGTTACTGGGGGCGAAGCTAACAATCGCCAAAGCCTGGAAACAACCCAAAGTGTCTCTGATGTCCACAAAACATAAATTTCATGGATTATGTCCCAGGAAACGTTTTCAGGAATACTACTAGACAAAACCAAAGACTTTGAAGCCACCTGGGAGCCCTCGGCCAAATACGTGGGCATATCCATCATACCTGGTATAAAAGCATAGGGAACTTTTCCCAGTATGCCCGGACTGTTGACTGACACCTTTTTCTTCTCTTCTATTTACCTTCCACTCTCTCCTCTCTCCATTATTCTATACCCCTCCTATTCCTCTCCATACACTGCATGCATTTTTTCTCCATCATTGAGACACTAGAGCAATCCGCCAATGTGAATATAATGTAAAGGATCCCGGGCTCCGAGGAATTGGAGCCGGGGCTATGTGATTTCTTGCCTGATAATTGTGTCCTACAGGGCACAATTTGCAGGGGGCCACGGGGAGAGTTGTGGAGTTTCTCTTTGGGCACAGCAAGATCCCCAGAGGGGGTGCCTGGAGGAACCCCCGGCCTCCTATGCTGGGCCTCACAAATACGATAACAGGAGCAGGCAGGAACTCAAGAGGGCGGACCTTTATAATGCAATGATATTGTGTTTATTGAACTCATATTACTGCATCTTGAATTCATTTGATATTGTATTAATGCAAACAGTGTATGTACATTAATTTTTCTGATATATTGACACTTTACATTTTTGTCATATGTTAAAAGTAATAAAAACCTTTTGAAAGTTAAAACTGCTTGAGGGAGGGGTTGGTTGATTTTGGACCTGGTAGAGGAAGATCTGGAACTGCTGAACTCTGCCCACACAAAAGGGCTTCTCCCATAGCAGCTCTTCATTTATTATTCACTTCACCATGCACCAAAATGCCCACATTTTAGGGTAAGTGCAAACTGTCAGTTTTTGCTTTTTCTATTGGCCCTTTTGTGTGTTGATGTCCTCTGGCCAATAGAGAGGTGGCGCCTCTTTAAGTTTATCCCACTTTTCTTTGTCACCAACAGTTTTGGCTTTTTCAGAAATTTGTCAGTCATTACATGCCATTATTGGAAGAATCATTTATGACTTTTCAGACTTTTCTATAAAACAACAATTTTGTTAAGGTGTCCAACGCATGCAACAGATTCGGGTTGATTTTATTACAGCTACTTTAAAGAGGAAGTAAACCCTGATGGGTTTTACTTCCTCTTTTGTTCCCTGCAAGCCCAGCAAATAAAAAGGATACTAGCCCATTTTGTGGCACTTACTTGCAAATGAAGCCCATGCTGTGCCCGCTGGTGGCCGCATCCATCTTCGCCACTCTTCCTTTCGGGGGGCCGTAGACTTTCGGCTGTGTGACTGGCATACTTTGGCACGTTTGTCCCATGTATGTTATGTTATTCAGTCACCATTCACAACTTGGCATTCTGGTAATGCGCTCCGAAACATGTGAAAAATGGACCAGCACGTGTATTGCACTTGTGGTGCCATTAATTCCTAATTACACCCCAACCTAGGTAGCAATCACGTGTTATGCACCAAAATGCGTATTTCAAAATACATAAGGCTCACTGCAAAAACATGTGCAGGAGCTACTTTGGCGCATTTGTTGCTTGTAGGATGCTCCATTCAGTCCCCATTCACACCTTTGCATTCTGGTAATGTGCACATAATCATGCGGAAAATGTACCAAAACGTGCATGACACTTGCAGCGCTATTGATTCTTAATGGCAGCCCAAATATAGGTAGCAGTGACACATTTTGTCATATAATAAAATGCCAAAAAATGCACAAAAGTGCATTTCAAAAGTGTGCGAGGCTCACTGCTAAATAAAAGCTGCAGGACCTTCTTTATCGCACATAGGGCAGCCCATTCAGGTTTAATTCACACCTTGAAATTCCAGGAATCGGCACAGAAATGCACATACCTGGAGCCAAAACACACATTGCACTTGCAAGGCTATTAATTCTTAATGGCTCCCCAAATGTGAGCAGCAGTCACGTGTTCTGTCGCTCAACACAACGCTGAAAACCCACACCAAAACATGCACTTCAAAGCTAAAAAAAAAAAACAAAAAGGTGCTGGAGCTACTTTATACTGTGGAGCAACAACTGCAAAAAAGCATTAAAAAAAAGGCGTCATGTCATGCAAGTGTGGATGGGGCCTGTCAATGGGCTGCCTTATGCTGTCCCATTACAAATGCTCCCAAGAAAAAAAGTTGAGTCGCGTAGGCGTGAATGGGGCTTAATTGTGTCTTTATAAATACGGCTTGTTGTGTTTTTGGTTCTGAATTTTTATTATCTGCCTATTTCAGCTATAACTAAACCTCTGACTTATTTCTTTGTACAGTATACTTACCTTGGTATTGCAATAATGTGAAAGATAGAAAAGCGATTTCCCAGTTGCTCTGGGAAAATATTTACTGAGAACGCTATCAATAAATGCAGATGCAGCCATTTGGCTGTAAATAAGGTCTCAGGCACTCATGACATTTCATTACTCTAGTTATTTGTTCTATCAAATATTTTAATCCATAAAAGGGACAGACTACCCCATCCAATCAGACAAATGAAAACCTGACACACTTATTAATCACAAAGCCTAATCTGATAGTGTCAAGTGATCTCTGCATGTCATCATTTAATGATGTGCTGTGCGCACTCACAGAGTATCTACTTTATCCCATGACTTTAGCCATAAACACATTTTCTCCTGCAGACTCCTCTAAGCTATTGTTGGCCACTTTAACATTTATTTGCAGTTTTTTTTATTTCAATTTGAAGCTAAATATTTAAAGGGTCACCCAAAAATCAAATTTATTTACCATGGCTACCTTGAGGTTAAGGTCTCATGCATAAAAAAAACAACGCTTTTACAGGCGTACAGCATTTTTTTTTATGCCTCTAAACACAGTTCTGTGTTACCTTATGTAGCCATGCACATCAGGCATTTAAATCAGTATTTTAAGAGGAAGCAATTAGAGGTAAAAGGCTACATTCAAATAGACGTAAATATTTTATTGATCTTATTATGCATGTTTTTTTTTTTTCTAGTACAAAAGCTTTTGCGTAATGATCAGCAAATATTTGTGAGAGAGAGAACATATTTATGTGTGTGTCAGGAAAGGTCTCCTCCGCTGGTAATATCGATCATTTGGCGTGCAGTACTGAGGTCCACCAGCAGGTGTCTCCTGGCAGTTTGGAGCTGTCAGAAGAGCTTTTTCCTGCTGGTATTCTGTCACCTTTGGGCCGCAGTACTGGCATTCACCAGCGGAGGAATCCCGGCAGTATGGAGCAGGTATTCCCCTCTGCAGACAGGTGTCACCTGACCTTAATTAGCAGCTGCAGTATAAATACCCGGCAAGTGCACAGTCATGTTGCCCTGGTATTGTCCTTGAGCCCTGACCTGCAGCCTGCATCCTGTTACGCTGATCCTGAAACCTGATTCCTGAACCTGAAGGCTTGATTCCTGGAACCTGTTGATCCTGTTTCCTGTCTGTTACCTGGACCCTGAGCCTTGTACCTGACCCGTCCCTCCTGTGATCCATCCATCCTCTCTTGTGCTGTTTGTTTCCCTTCCCAGCTACTGATCTCCTGTTTATGACCCTAGCCTCGCTTGACTACGATTCTGGTACTCCCTTTTGCTACATATGCTGGTTGTGTATTATCACTGTTTGGTTGTTTGGTTTGTTCACATGTATATGCATTTACCTTAATAAACTTACTTTCACCTATTTATATCTGGTTCACTCTGTTGCAGTCCACACAGTTCTGGTCTGGTATATGACAGTGCGTATACGCATAAACGCATGTAAAGGTATGCATATGAGCATAAATGTATTTCAATGGACAAAAAAAATTATACTCTGGGCAATAGAATGCATTCATGCTCAGCGCCATAGGCACATAAATCTGCATACATTAGGGATGAGTCGAACACCCCCCTGTTCGGTTCGCACCAGAACATGCGAACACTGTTAAAGTCTATGGAACACGAACATGAAAAATCAAAAGTGTTAATTTTATAGGCTTATATGAAAGTTATTGCCATAAAAAGTGTTTGGGGACCTGGGTAATGCCCCAGGGGACATGTATCAATGCAAAAAAAAGTATTTAAAACAGCCGTTTTTTTAGGAGCAGTGATTTCAATGTGAAAGATGTGAATAAAAATGAAATATTCCTTTAAATATCGCACCTGGGGGGGGGGGGGTCCCCTTAGTCTGCCTGTAAAGTAGCACATGTTTCCCATGTTTAAAACAGTACCGCAAGAAAAATTAAATGTCTAAAGGAAAAAATGTCATTTAAAATTGCTCGCGGCTGTAATGTATTGTTGGATCCCGGCAATATACATAAAAAACCATTGAAAAAAATGGCGTGGGTCCCCCCCTCCCAGGCCATTATCAGGCCCTTCGGGTCTGGTATGGATATTAAGGGGAACTCCACGCCAAAATGTAAAAACAAAATGGCGTGGGGTTCCCCCCAAAATCCATACCAGGCCCTCCAGGTCTGGTATGGATTTTAAGGGGAACCCTGTACCAAATTTTTAAAAAAATGGCGTAAGGGTCCCTCCCAAAAATCCATACCAGACCCATGTTGATCGGGAGAAGGGCCTCATCCCCACAACCCTTGCCTGGTGGTTGTGGGGGTCTGTGGGTGGGGGGGCTTATCGGAATCTGGAAGCTCCCTTTAACAAGGGGGCCCCCAGATCCTCCCCCCCATGGGTATCGGGTACATTGTACCCCTACCCACTTACCAAAAAAGTAAAAATGACAGCGGACAGTTTTTGACAATTCCTTTATAAAAAAAAAGTCCTACAATGTAAATCCATCGTCAATCACGGCGATGGTCCCGAGACAAAAAACTGAAAAACTCCGCCTCCATGGGAGGCGTCCCGCCGACTGCAGCCTTTTGCGGTGACAGTTGTTATATAGCCAAGGGCGGGGCCACCCGGTGACATAATCGGGTGACCTCGCCCCCTCTGTTGTCACATGATGTCAGAAGGGGCAGGGGCATCCGGTTATGTCTTCTTGGCAAGTGATGGCTCCATCAAGTGCATGAAACATACTATTCAAATACAAAGCTCTCGTTTTGCTCCTATATCTTCCTGTTGGCCACCAAATGGGATTTTCGGACTCTTTGGTTTAGTAAAAGAGGAGATCCAAAGGAGCCAAGCCAGAGCTTAGCAATGGAAGCTGTGATTTATATTTGCATAAGAGTGTCCCGGGTTTGGGGATTCCAAAGCTCTCTGTAGATGATCTGAGAAGGTACCTGAAGGTGGCTGAATAAGTGAAGGGTTAGTGTGTGGGTGTGGCGCTGTCCTAATTCATAGAAATGCTTTGTAAGTCGTGTGTAGCCAAATTTCATAGGTAAAGTCGCATATGAAATATAAACCAAAATCACATATGACAAATTCAACGAAAAATAAACCAAAAATAAAACAACAAAGTGCCCCTCTATGTGGTGTGTGGGTGTAGCACTGTCCTAGTTTATAGGAATACTTTATAAATTGTGTGTAGCCAAATCCCATATGTAAAGTTGCATAAGAAAAATGTGAACAAAATCGCATATAACAAATAAACCAAAATAAACAGCAAAAGTGACCCCCTTTAGATGGGGGGGGGGAATAACAACTTTAACTAAAATTATTCCATCGACATAAAGACCCCATACAGTGATTAATGTAAAAGTCTTTTGCACACATAAAATTGCTGAATAATTGCATAGGTTAAATCGTGACTAGTGCTCAGTGCAACTTAAGTGAAAATCTTGACATCTTTGTGAATCAAGGCAGGTATTTATATTGATATTAATCTTGGTGACCAGGTGCTCATGTCTTGTGATCATGCGGCCACTCACCAGCTTCTTTAACCCCTGCGGGGGTAATACGCAGTCACAGTATATGCCACTGTGCGGCAGTCCACAGGCTGTTTCAGCTTCTTTAACCCCTGCGGGGGTAATACGCAGTCACAGTATATGCCACTGTGCGGCAGTCCACAGGCTGTTTCTGGGTCACAGTGACATTTTTGGTATAAGAAAAGAAAGAGGAGATTCCATAGCGTAAAACCATAAACATTCTTTATTGAACGCAGATGACAGAATGGTACTCACATTTAAGCAGTTTATAATAGGCAACCAAATGTCATCAAGACAGGAGAGCGTCAGATTCAAATTGGTGATCCTCTGGGAGATAATGCAAAAGCCTCAAAATAGGCCACGCCCTACGCTTTTCGTCATAGGGACGTCAACTGGAGCGTGTGGACTGCCGTAATGAAACAGATTTCATTACCTGAAGGTGGCTACTCTATGGATCTGGTGCCACTTTAGGCTATACATAAGTGGACATTTTAGTAGCTCAGTCATGATACTACAATCCTTAGGGATCAGTTACTAGGAATAGCGAGCAAATGTTAAACAGATGAAGAAACCACTCCCTAATGTGTAAGCTACAAGTAGCATGTAGTAAAGATAATACATCTCACAAAGCTCCAATTGTGTGCATTTGATCTATACTACATCCTACTTGTGTAGCTTACACAACAGCATTGTGTAGCATTCAATCACTACTCTAATGCCGTGTACACACGAGCAGACTTTTCGACCGGACTGGTCCGACAGAAGGAATCAGTCGGACAATCCGACCGTGTGTGGGCTTCATTGGACCTTCAGCGGACCTTTTCTGTCGAAAATCAGACTGACTTTAGATTATGAACATGTTTCAAATTTTTCCGCCGGACCCAGTTCCTATCGAGAAATCCGCTCGTCTGTATGCTGGTCTGACAGAGAAAAAACAATGCATGCTCTGAAGCAAGTACGAGACGGAAACGCTCGGTCTGGTAAAACTAGTGTTTGTATTGGAGCTAGCACATTCCTCACGCTGCAAATTCTGTGATCATTTAATGCAGCACATTATTGTCTTCTTTATAATGCTAGAAGAACGAAGTTGTTTTGCTGCTCATATTCACACAGAGTTCTCACAAACAGATTTCTGGATTATTTCTCTTGATCTCATGAATGATATTGTATTTTTTAAAAGCCCGATCTCCATAATAATGTTTACAAATTTATTTTTTGAGTCATCTTTTATTTCATCAAGATCTTTTTTATGATTACTTAAAAATTATTTTCTAGTGATCTCTTTTTTTTTTTTTTTGTCAAGTTACCACAATAACATTAATAATATTTTATTTTTTTGTGTGTCAAGTTAACACAATAACATTATTAATGTTTTATTTTTTTGTGTGTCAAGTTAACACAATAACATTATCTTTTTGCTTTTTTTTTGTAACCTCAAGGAGGTTAGTGTCCCCTGTTAATTTGACATTGTCTTTTAGAAATGTATTTGAATAAAAACACATAGGCAAGTATTTTCAGAAAATAAAATATACATTTATTCTGGTTAACAAAATAAAGATGAAGGCAACGCTGGAGAAACCTTGGGGATTTCTGAAGCCTTTTGGCCCCAGGGCACACATTAAGTCTGTGGAAAAGAAAATTGGGATCTTGAGGAGTCCATATAATAGGGAGTACAATCAGGTCCAGGAATCCCAGAGATCAAGACCAGCAGCAGATGACATATATGTCCCCAGGCTGTGGTACTACACCAGCCTGCGTCTTCTCTCAGACCAGACTGAACCCAGGTCATCACTTTCTTCTCTTCATTGCAGCCTTCTCTCCACGCTGCCCTGCAGCCTTCTTTGGAGGTGGTGGACTTGTGGCAGGAGGAGGAGGAGGATGGGCTTGCTCATATATTTGGCTGTTGGCAGTTAACTCGCCCCTCAGCCCCTTGTGAAGGGAATCAAAAATAATTCTTTCACAGAGGAGGCGTTGACCCTTCTCCAATTCGACCAACCTGGTCGCTATATAGCAGCCATAGGCCTCTTCAGCATCGGGGGGCTCATGAGGACATTCGTAGCTTCTCTAATGAGGCGCAGTGATGCCTCCTCTGTCACCGTCCCCTTCCTGGGCCTTTTCGTATGAAGGCGGAGGGGAGGCACCTCCGATTGGGTGGGGCTCCTACTGGGCCCGGCCACCTCCTGGCTGACACTGGGCCCGGCCACCTCCTGGTTGACACTGGGCCCGCCCACCTCCTGGCTGTCACTGGGCACAACCTCCTCCTGCCTGCCACTTTCCACACCTTCCTACTGGCTGAGCTCATCCTGTGTATAAAAAAGGGACATAGTTTTAGTTTTTGGTTCATCAGTCACACACAATTTTAAGCTCATGACTTGCAAATTCAATGTTAATACATATAAAAGAGTATCATTCTGACCCCAGCATTTTTTCAAGCTGGTGACAAACATTTTTGGCCACTACTGTCAATTGATATGTATACATCATATTTTGGATAAAATCCTTAATAGGTAATCAATTATAACATCTAGTTAACATTATTAATATTAGGACACTAAATATGTCTAAAAATAATATACCTGGCTCCAGCTGGGCGCATCCGGTTCTTCAAGGATGGAAGGCCCAGGTTGTTCCTCGTCAGTCTCTGCTGGGGTGGAGGGAAGGCTGCAGGGAAGGGTGGAGGGAAGGGTCAAAAGAGATTCCCTGGCTTCAGTCTGGTCGCAAGAAAACGCAATTTTTCGAAGTACCACAAACTGGGTATATACACATCATCTGCTAATGCTCCTGATCGCAGGGAAGCCTGGATCTTGTTATGCTCCCTCCTATACATATTCCTCAAGATCCCAATTTTATGTTCCAAAATCTTCATGGTTGCTTCTGGGATCAAAGTCTGCACAAATGCCAGAAGTCTCTCCAGCGTTTTCTTCCCTACTGGTTTATTGTAATATGCACTGTATTTGACCACCCACAGATTCCTCATCTCGCTGTACTTGTCAATAAATTGGGACATGAATTCAGGGTCCTTAAACTTATTATTCATTTTTTCTGTAAGACAATACACAAGACAAAAACACTAATGTTAGCCTAAACTCTCATAATCTTATCCCAACATAGGCCTCAATCTTTAAGCAGTATAGGCCACTGATGTTCCAAATTTAATAAAATATACCATTATTACGGACGCTCGCAACTTTAGTTCCTTTTTCCTACGCGCACAAAACGTACGTACAACACATGCATGTTAGCTTCATATACACTGCGCAAGGGTGAAACTCTGCCTGCGTCACCTGCCCCTGACGTTCTTTTTCACGAATATTCCCTGCTCCTTCTCTCTACGGTGCGCAGTTAGGAGCAACATGGCGGAGAAAACAGCAGGTGTGTGTGTGTTAATTACTCCAGTAGCGAGGAAAGCCGAAACGTCCTAATCCAGGAAGAAGAGATTTAAGGCCTCTTAAATGATGCGAAGCATGCACCGTACACCCAGCCGAATTTGCGCAAGGCCAAAATCATGTCCAAAGTTGTAAAGACTCCGCAGCAAAATTTTGGGGTACGCCACTCCAAAGACCAATTAAGGAAACGCTGGTCCGACCTTAAACTGAGGGAGCCGGATCAGTACAGAAGAATAAAAAAAAGTGCTTCAAAAAAGTAACTACTTGTCATGTGTTCCTATTCTGATTATTAACTTTCATGCTGCTCCATGTGCTTTTTCTTTACTGTTGCAAAGTTTTAAATGGCTACTTTCATGTTTGTGGACACAGTATTCGTTCGTAGGAAACATCCTTATTAGTAGGAAACATCGTTCGAAGGAAACATCGTTTGACAATATATACGATGTATTTAGTTGATACAGGGTTTTAAATACATTTTTGGTCTTGCTAATTTGTCTTAATAAAAGAAGTAGGCTAACAGGGACCTCTGACCTCACTAGCCTGATTGGGTAGTAAGCCCCAGCCCCTCCGAGGATGTGGAGGAAGGAGAGGTGGAGGAAGTGGGCGACATGGGCACCCCACCAGGTGAGTGTCTGACACCTCAGCTTCAGGTAATCTATGTATGCCTGCATATTTCTAAATACATGTTTTTTCATCAATTTTAGGTGATGTGCTGGTTGTGAAAGGGGAAGCGGTAGAACCTTTTTCCACCGACAGAGCCCCCCCCCCCCGAGGATGTGGAGGAAGGAGAGGTGGAGGAAGTGGGCGAGATGTGCACCCCACCAGGTGAGTGTCTGACACCCCAGCTTCAGGTAATCTATGTATGCCTGCATATTTCTAAATACATGTTTTTTCACTGACAGCACCCAAAGACTGATTGGCCAGATCATGGCCTGGAATGGGGTGATTGATGCCATGCCCAATCGGCTGGACATCATGCAGCAGGAAATGAAGAACATGATCGATGTTTTGGGGAGAATTTAATCCCTTTTTCCATAAAACTAAATCGATCATGTTCTTCATTTGCTTTTTAGATGCCCACATTCTGGGATTTTAATTTTTTTAATTTTTAAAAGCCAAATTTTGAAGATGCACACGGTGTGTCAACATGTGCTATCTGCCATCAGGGGATCTCAATGTACGCATTTTGTGGGTGCAACCCCTTCCTCATAACCCCTTCCTCCTAGTAGGTAAGAGGAAGGGATTGCACCCACAAAACACGTCCTTTGATCCCCCATGATGGGAGATAGCACATGTTGACATTACCCATTTGGAATTCCAATTTGTGTGCATCTTCTAAATTTGGCTTTTACAGGGGTGACATCACCCCATCTGATTTAGGGCAATATCAAGACATTTTGGACACTATAATGTCTGATATTGCCTTAATTTTCTAGATGTTGAGCTTTGTAAGTTCCAGAGTTGTGTGTATGTTATGTGTTAAAACATGCCTGTTTGTAAAAAAAAAAAAAAAAAAAAAAAAAAAAAAAGGTTTAAAAAAAAATAATTATATTGTTAAAAAAAGAAATACCGCATTTATCGGCGTATAACACGCACTTTTTTCCCCTTAAAATCGTGGGTGCGTGTTATACGCCGATCCCCGCTAATTGTGAACTATCGGAGCGATCCCAGCCGACATTCACATAGCGTGTAGTTTTAAATATGGTGCCGCGGAGTTTGAAGGGACTCGGCGGCGCTGCACGAGCGCCGCCGAAATCACAGTGACTGGGCGGAGCCGAGATACACATAGTCGAGTGTTCTCGGCTCTTTCCGGCGACGCTCACAGTCACGCCCAGTCCCGCCATTGGACCTGTGTTATGTCCATCATAGGGCGGGACTGTGAGCGGCTCCGGAAAGAGCCGCGTACACTCGACTATGTGTATCTCGGCGGCGCTCGTTCAGCTCTGCCGAGTCCCTCCAAACTCCGCGGCGCCATATTTACAACTACATGCTATGTGTATGTCGGCGGCGATCTGTCCAAGCATGGACACTGGGGGCAAGGCTGCACTGACCACTGGGGCAAAGCTGCACTGACAAGGCTGCACTGGCGCAAAGCTGCACTGACAAGGCTGTACTGGGGCAAAGCTGCACTGACAAGGCTGCACTGACAAGGCTGCACTGGGGCAAAGCTGGACTGACAAGGCTGCAATGGACACTGGGGCAAGGCTGCACTGACACTGAAAAGGCTGCAATGACACTGACAAGGCTGCAGATGGACACGATAACGCTGCATTGATGGGCATTTTAATGTAAGTTTTTTTTCCTTAAACTTCCCTCCTAAAAGTTTTTTTCCTTAAAATTCCCTCCTAAACTTGGGGTGCGTGTTATACGCCGACGCGTGTTATACGCCCATAAGGTATATATTTAAAAAAAAATTATATTGTTAAAAAAAGAAATGTATATTTAAAAAAAAATATTCTAAACGCACATGTGAATGTGCACAGATTAAAAAGTTTTCTAATCAACAATGTGTGGCTTCTTCTTTCACTGCTCAATACCAGTTTTGTAAGTAATTTTGTGTTTACAGTGACAATAGGGCTTATTTACTAAAGGAAAATCCACTTGGCACTACAAGTGCACTAGGAGAACCTAGGAGACAGCCAAAAAGAAAAGCAAGCAATAAATACATTTTGAGATTTTATCTGATCATTATTTTTTTATTAATAAAAATCAGACATTGTCTGGCATTGCAATGGCCCCCCTACCCGTAAAATAAGTAACATATTTCTCCCTAACTTCACAGGCGCTTTGGGGGGCCAAGCCAGTACAGCCAGTATCCAGGCCCGTCAGAGGATTGTCTGTAAGTCCAGCCTCAGGCCCAACTGATGAAATATAATTTCTGGCATTTTTTCTTAAAAAATTGTGCAGGATGCAGCATGCTAGGACAATATGATTAAGTTTGTATTCCGCCAGATGGATTGCTGTCAGAAACAGGCGGAACCGGCTGGCCATTATCTCGGAGGCATTCTCCACAACTCTTCTTGCTCTGGCCAGCCGGTAGTTAAAAACCCTCCTCTCCGGGGTGAGGGTCCTTTGGGGGAATGGCCTCATCAGGTGCTCGCCCAGACCGAAGGCTTCATCTGCAATGAAGACAAAGGGGAGTCCTTCCACATTATCCGCATCAGGTGGCAATCCAAGGCCACCACTCTGGAGATGCTGGTAGAACTCCATCTGGGCGAAGACTCCTCCCTCCGACATCCGGCCATTCTTCCCCACCTCCACATACAGAAATTCATATTGTGCCGACACCACTGCCATTAACACAATACTATGAAACCTCTTATAATTAAAATAGTATGACCCCGAATGGGGTGGTGGCATGATGTGGACGTGCTTCCCATCTATAGCCTCTCCACAGTTGGGAAAGTCCCAACGGGTAGCAAAATGAGATGCCACAGTATGCCATTCCTGTGGCGTTGAAGTAAACTGGGGAGTGAAACAAGAAAAAAAATATATATAAGTACTTTTGCACATCACATTGCAAGCAGATTACACAAAAAACATTCTTTCCCAACATCAGTATAACATTTATTTTAATTATTATTTAAAGAATAAAATATAAGGGCCACTTATCAGATTCCTCACCCCCTCTGATGGCCCATTGATAAAATTAAGGGGGGGGGGGCTTATAAATTAATTTAAGGACACACATACCATTTGGACACATTTTAAGGGGGGGGGGCTTATAAATTAATTTAAGGACACACATACCATTTGGACACATTTTAAAGGGGGGGCTTATAAATTAATTTAAGGACACACATACCATTTGGACACATTTTAAGGGGGGGGCTTATAAATTAATTTAAGGACACAGACCATTTGGACACATTTTAAGGGGGGGGGGGCTTATAAATTAATTTAAAGACACACATATAATGATCCCCAGAGCCTGGGGGAGATGCCTGTCGAGAACTTAAGGTCCTGCAGGCTTCTCCCAGTCGCCAAGTACTGCAACGTGGCGACTAGCCTCTGCTCCGGAGTGATGGCTTGCCTCATGCAGGTATCCTGCCTGCTGATATAAGGGGTCAGCAAAGCAAACAAATGGTGAAAAACGGGGTCCATCCTGAGAAGGTTCCTGAAACAGTCAGGATTATTCTCACGGATCTCACGAAGCAAAGGCATGTGAGAGAATTGGTTATGCTGGAGCAACCAATTCTTGGTCCATGAACTCCTCCCCACCCTGTTCATAGACTGGGCTTGGGTCGAAGAATTAACTACAACGCCAAGCCCAAGCAAAGCACAAACTCTACGACGAGTACGTACACGCAACATGGCTTCAAAAAGGCTGGTCAGAATGAACTTAAACAGAACGCACTGAAGAACAGCAAGACCTGTGAAGAGCGAGCTGAAAATCAGCAACGAGCGGTCAAGAACGCACTGAATAAACCAATGTGAACTGACTACATGCACTGAAAAGCAGATATAAACCCCACAAGCACAAACTGAACAACAGTTAAACAATCTGAAAAAACACGAGTCTTAAAAGTGCGAATCGTCTCTCACCAAACTTCTACTAACACAAGATAAACATGAAATTAGCAGAAGGGGCCCAAAGGTTGGCGCACTTGCAATTGAACTTCCGTTTTATAGTCTCGTCAGACCTGGTGTACGTCACCGCGTTCTAGACGGTCGGACTTTGGTGTGATCGTGTGTAGGCAAGTCCGTTGCGTCGGAACTCCGTTGAAAGTCCATCAAAAAGTCCTTCGGAGTTCAGTCCGTCGAAAGTCCGCTTGTGTGTACACGGCATTAGCAATAAGTCCCTATTGATTTTAGTAACATCACCTATATATCTCCAGCCTTGGTAAGGTGTGCCCACAAAAGTACCTTAAAGTGTATCTAAAGTCAACTTTTGTTTTTTTTGTCCTCCGGTTTCCTCCCACACTCCAAAGACATGCTGGTAGGTTAATTGGCTCCTGTCTGAATTGGCCCTAGTATGTGTACAGTATGTATGAATGTTAGTTAGGGATCTTAGATTGTAAGCTCTTTGAGGAGAAGGAAAGATTTGAAAGTATAATATATACATAAAGCTCTGTGTAAATTGTGCTTTATAAGTACCTGTAATAAATAAAAAAAATAACACATTTTGAATAGAGTGGGGAAGGGTTAAAAACCCATGTCAAGTTTTTTTATTCCTTGTCCATAAGTGGGAGAGAATCTCTTCAAAGTGAGAAAAGTTTCAGCAGTTTCTGAGGTGCTGCAAGACTCATCTGCCGTGCACCAAAATCACACTGCTGCGATCAGACTTCAATCAGTGCAATTTTATAGTGCTACCTGCATGCTACTTGCATACTTTTTGGACACTACTTGGATGCTACTTGGTTGATGGTTTGTATATTCTATGGGGCCAAACCACGCTGAAATCGCACCAAAGTAGTACAGGAGCCTTTTTTAAAATCGCTTCATGCATTCACATTGATGTGAATGGACACTATTGAAAACAATGTGATTTCCATTGTCATGCAATTCTCTGCAACTCAAGTCACATCTGAAATTACACTAGTGTAAGCCAGACCTTAGATCCTGTATTTTCCTCACTCTAAGGCTCGATTCACACAGGGGCAACACGACTTCAGCGTGACTTTGTACCGCGACTTCAACGCGGCTTCAACGTGACTTTGTACCGCGACTTCAACGCGACTTCAGCAAATTACAACGCGACTTGAAGTCGCCTCCATGACAGGCGACTTCGGCTGTGGCCAATCACAGGGCAATCAGCTCTCTGGGAGGGAGGGGTTTTCCCTGCAAAGTTGCTTGACTTTGAGAGAGAGATCCGACTTGGAGGCGACTTCCATTGATTTCTATGGTACAGGTCGCCTACCAAGTCGGATCAAAGTAGTACAGGGAGTACGCTCTGAAGTCGGAGCGACTTCAGTAGTGTCTATTAAGACGCTCCCATTCACTTAATGTGAATCTATTTCTGGGGCGACTTAAGGGCGTACAAGTCGGATCCCAAGTCGTCCCAGTGTGAACCGACCCTAATGGTGGTCAAACATGAGTTGATTATCTGCATGCTTTATGTACTGATTTGATGCCATATGATTTCATGTTTGGATATTTATGCTAACAAGCAGGTTTACTATATCTAAAAAAGTGGCCAATAAGTGTTTTAACTTTTTATGTAGTTTAGTTATTTGCTTCTAAACGTTTTAAAACAAGAACTGAAAGTGTTCAAAGAAACATTCCAAATAATGCACAAAACTCTATTTTTGTTCAAGTGATAACTAGCTGAAAGTATATGTTGGAGCTTCAATAGGTGCCTCCTCATAGCTAACATTTGTTTATATTATGTAGCTATTTCTTTAGTAATTCAAAATTATTCATCCCTAGCTACAATAATTGTGTATGTCAAAGTGAATGCTAATTTCCATTCATTTCAGATATGCTTCACTGGTCCTTTCTAAATGTGGTTACCTGCAGTGATTATACTTCGCTGCTGTATTAATTTATTTTTACCCTGAAAGGGTACGTTTACCCAAAAGATTTAAAATAGGAACTCTCTCAAGTGTGAAAACTTGAGATATTTGCAATCAAATTTAAAGTGGAACTTCACCCAAAAGTCCCCTGTCCTCTCCCATGTTTGGAATGTCTTTTTTTTTTTTTTGAAGGGGGGGGGGGGGGAATTCCACTACTACATCTGATTTTGACAGGCACCCACTCCCAATTCCACTCCGATCACCTCTTGAGACACAACACAAGTTCCAGGAGACTACAGGACCATTCAATACAGCATGCACATACGCAGTGGGCAGCCGACTGTGGAGCCACAAGGAGTCACAGCTAGCTGCCAAAAGAAAAGATGCCAGCGCCGAGACACGAAGGCTGGCAAAGAGCCAGGTTAGGTGGGGACATCACTGGATCCTGGGACAGGTAAGTGTGTGTGTTTTTTTTTTTTTTTTAAGTCAGCAGCTACAGTATTTACAGGATGAAGATCCTCTTTTGCTTTTTCAAACATTTGGCAGTCAATACATGCCATTATTGAAAGAAGCTTTATGACTTTTCAGACTGGCAGTAGAGTTTTCTATAAAACAATCTGCGCCTAATTCAGGAAAGCCTTGCGACAATTTTGTTAAGGTGTCCAACGCATGCAACAGATTCGGGTAGTTTTTATTACAACCACTTTAAAGAAGAAGTAAACCCTGATGGGTTTCACTTCCTCTTTTGTTCCTTGCCAACCCAGCAAAGTATAGTATGCATCGCAAACTAGCCCATTATGTGGCACTTACCTACAAACGACGCCTGCGCTGTCCCCGCTGGTGGCTGCATCCATCTTCGCCCCTCCTCCTTCCGGGGCCATGGACTCCGGCTGTGTGACTGGCCGAAACTGCGTGACATCACTCCTGCACACACGCGCTGGGGCTGCCGGTCACGGCACTCGCTCGGGAAAAAAAGTCACGGAGGGCCGTTTCTTTACAGCGCATGCACCAATGATATCCTCTGCGCACTACAAGATAAATATGTCCTAAACGTGCTGAGATAAATATAAATAGATATTTACAGTACCTATAGGTAAGCCTTATTCAGGCTTACCTATAGGTACAAGTTCTAAAAGGGGTTTACAACCACTTTAACCATTTGCCGCCCGCCCTATTACAGAATGACGGCGGCAAAGTGGTTTGATATTCCTGATTGGACGTCATATGACGTGATCAGGAATATCGAGCCGATGCGCGCACCCGGGGGCGCGCATCACGGCGATCGTTGCTGCGGGGTGTCAGTCTGACACCCTGTAACACCGATCTAGGTAAAGAGTCTCCGATGGAGACTCTTTACCACGTGATCAGCCGTGTCCAATCACGGCTGATCATGATGTAAATAGGAAGAACCGGTAAACGGCTTTTCCTCACTCGCGTCTGACAGACGCGAGTAGAGGAGAGCCGATCGGCTGCTCTCCTGACAGGGGGGGTATGTGCTGATTGTTTATCAGCACAGCCCCCCCCCCCTGGATCCTACCCAGGACCACCAGGGAAGCTGCCCAGGACCACCAGGGAAGCGATCCACACTGGACCACCAGGTATGCCCCTAGACCACCAGGGAAATGCCACTGTGTGCCCAGGCAGCTGCCAATCTGTGCCCAGGCAGCTGCCAGTCAGTGCCCACTGCAATGCCTACCACTGCCAGTGCCACCAGGGATGCCCATCAGTGCCTCATTTTAGTGCCACGTATCAGTGCCCATCAGTGCCACGTATCAGTGCCCATCAGTGCCCAGCAGTGCCACCTATCAGTGCCGCCTATCAGTTCCACCCTATCAGTGCCTAGCAGTGCCCAGCAGTGCCGCCTTTCATTGCCCATCAGTGTCGCCCATCAGTGCCAACCAGTGCCACCCAGTGCCACCCATCAGTGCCCATCAGTGCCGCCTATCAATGCCCATCGGTGCTGCATATGAGTGCCACCCATCAGTGCTGCCTACCAGTGCCCATCGTCAGTGCCCGTCAGTGCCCGCTCATTGGTGCCACCTCATTGGTGCCACCATATCAGTGCCTGTCAGTGCCGCCTTATCAGTGCCCGACAGTGAAAGAGAAAACTTACTTATTTACAATTTTTTTTAACAGAAACAAAAGCAAAACTTTTATTTTTTTCAAAATTTTCGGTCTTTTTTTATTTGTTTAGCAAAAAATAAAAACCGCAGAGGTGATCAAACCACCAAAAGGAAGCTCTATTTGTGGGAACAAAATGATAAAAATTTAGTTTGGGCACAGTGTAGCATGACCGCGCAATTGTCATTGAAACTGCGACAGTGCTGAAAGCTGAAAATTGGTCTGGGCAGGAGGGTGTCTAAGTGCCCTGTATTGAAGTGGTTAAGAACCTGTCTCCAAAGCCCCCCCCCCCCCCGGAAGACACGTTGTCAATATATTGATGGGAACAAGGGCCTTATGCTTACTCCTGTCCTCCAAAAGTGATGTGGGGGAAAATTTGTCAGAATCTGGAAGCTCTCGCCCCAGGTGATTGAGTAAGGGGTATATAGTACCTCTTGTTACTCGTCACTAAAAATGTAAATAGTAATAAAAAACACCCACGTCATTATTAGAAAAAAATAAAAATAACAATGCCTCCCCCTCAATATAAATCCAACGTTGATCTTGTCATCCGGCAATATTTTATATCCAGGTCAGTCAAGGTGACCCACTAAAACGATGACCTCACAAATGACAGATCCCCACCAGCTTCTGTATGTACACTTGCGACTGAGTGGGGTAAAACCATAGCTCAACTACCTATTTTTACCGAGAGAGTAGAGCTGGCATGAGATGGGTGAAGGTGATACTCAGTCCCCAATACTATGCACACAACAAAAAACAAAATTGCCCATGGGACTTTTAAAGAGCACACCTCAAGTAAAATATAAAAATGATTTATTTAACACACATTTAAAAACAACATACAGTATAATACCGAAAAAAGAAAACATAATAAATATCAAAATATTAGTAAATTTTGCATTCATATCATAGACCTTTCCATAGAACCTGGATGTGTCATACAGATGACTGTCAGTAGTCTAAGGTGGCTGTGCTAGGTCTCAACACGTTTCACAAGAGGAGTCTCGCTTCTTCAGGAGAAGCACAGATAGATGTCTGGAGATCAAGAGCACAAGTAAAAAAAAACAATAAATACATAAATAAATAAAGGGGGGGGGGGACAATGAAGGAAATGTGCCAAACATAAGCATATAAATTCAATACGTTCCACTCACGATTGATGGAGGTCTCCTGGCCTGCTAGCTGGTATCGATGACTCTTTTTGAAACAGTCAAAAAATGAGTATATAGATGGGTATACTACCCTGTATTTATAAAAGAGACTTCAAAATGGAATATCCATAAAAATAGATGGATAAATGCATACACTGCCAACCATGCCACCAAGCTTTCCCCTGGGAGCTGTGTGAGGGCGGGGAGATGAAAAGTGGGAAGCCGCAAGAGCCCACACTGGGAGTACCCACACCTGTCCAATCAAGGAAATAAACCATAATGAAAACCTAACCAGACAGTACAGTGAGCAAATTAGATTATTATTGTCAGATGCAATCTGAGAATGTATGATAAGTGCCTTTATATTCACATATAGTTACTTATGTGATGAGTAAAAAGTGAAAAAAAGGGTATTTCTTATATAAAAAATATAATACCAAAAAGTGTCTATCTATACAAATATGTACACTGTTACAATAAGAGCGCTGAGTGTCTATTTGTTACACTGTTAAGCCCCGTACACACGGTCAGACATTGATCGGACATTCCGACAACAAAATCCTAGGATTTTTTCCGACAGATGTTGGCTCAAACTTGTCTTGCATACACATGGTCACACAAAGTTGTCGCAAAATCCGATCATTCTGAACATGGTGACATAAAACACGTACGTCGGGACTATAAACGGGGCCGTAGCCAATAGCTTTCATCTCCTTATTTATTCTGAGCATGTGTGGCACTTTGTGCGTCGGATTTGTGTACACACGATCGGAAATTCCGACAACGGATTTTGTTGTCGGAAAATTTTATAGCCTGCTCTCAAACTTTGTGTGTCGGAAAATCCGATGGAAAATGTGTGATGGAGCCTACACACGGTCGGAATTTCCGACAATAAGGTCCTATCACACATTTTCCGTCGGAAAATCGACCGTGTGTACAGTGATAGTGTAGTATAGTTAAAAAGCGATTTATATTAATCAGTCAAATGAAAATATCAATAACGTGATCATAAATGTGTAAACTATATGACCAGTTATCATGAGCGGTGTCCGTATTGCAATACAAGACAGCACTCTCTGGTTGTGTGAGTGTATGGTGGAAGACACCAAGCCCTCCTTTTTTGAGCTGGCCTGACATGGGTCCTATATACATGTTTAGGATATAGATATATTTGTTTGATATTCATAATTTGTACTGAGTGTGGACTTGCTCTCTGGACTTGCTCTCTGGACACACCCAGTGTTGCAGTTCCCTACGTTCCAATTGTTGTTCAGTTAAAAATGGAACACTACCGGCACTCTATCTGGGAAAAAAAGATGCACGGCTATAGGGCAAATTTTGTGGGTACAAATGGTGCATCCAGGGACACAATAGCCTTTTTCTTTAAGCTTAGAAAACTGATGGAATGAAAATCCACCACTTTCTGGCACATTAAGTTCTTGGAGCAATATGTTGGGGAAAAATGTTGCCCTATGGGTCTACGAGTCCAGATGTTTCCTAATCTGAGAACCATTGACAGTGACTTTAAGACTAAATGGGAAGATGCTCTCTTGTCATGTTCATATGAAATGATGGGACTGCTCATTGGCGAATATAAAAAAATCATTGGTAACCATCGATAATGATATACATGAATTATTTGTGCAAGTGACATTATTGGCAAAAAGGATCAGAATTTTTTTTTTTTTGGATAAACGAGCCTTTTGTCCAGGCACGTCCTATCGTTGGCAATCCATGCCACCTCGAAGGTACCCTCGTAGGGATCAACCGAGAGGGGATATGTCAGACAGTGATGCTGCCTCAGATGCGATGTCGGTCAGATCTACCTCCTCCTCAATCAAAAATACAGACACTTCATATAGAAGACAGGGATATAAATGTCCCAATATGCAGGAAAATGTCGGTGGGAAGGATGATTTAAAAAAACGATCTGGCCCAAATACAGATCAAGGAGTTGGCGGACAGTCATCCGACTATACAATAGAACAACAACAGAGAATACCTCCAGCTCTAGCTCCCATAGTTCCAAGTGACAGTAGTAACAGACCCCCACAATGTTTTAATCAGCAAAGACAATGTCGACCCCAATCCAATAAAAGCAATAGGTGTACTGGACCAGTACGTGTACCGGTCCAGTGCGAATTAGATACCATCATAGAAATCCAAGATGACACGAAGATGGAAATCATTAATCTTTTGTCTCATAATCTTACATCTTTGGATGAACAACTTTTATCCAAGGGTTTAAGTTTCTGTCCTCACACTGACATAGACTATTTTGAAACTATCAAAGATACCAACTTATTTGTACATAATGTCCATTTGAAAGTTATGTATTCCAGATGCAATACTACTCCCGACACCATTTCAATAATTTATAAATAAAGCAAAAAAGATTTTCATATGCTAAAGATACTCAATTAACTATGGCTGAAAGTGGTCCACTTGACCTTATCAACACCATTGATCTCGAGGAGATATTATATGCGGTCGATAGGGAAACCTTTAATCCAAAAACTAACTTAAAAAGAAGATCCCAAATGTTCCCTTCTACTCAATTACCCAAATCTAACTATTTTTCTTAAACAAGTGACATTGGAAATTGAAAAAACTAAAACTTCAGAGGGAAAATTAAAATCGAATCCATCAAATGGCCAACAGAAAGCACTTAGAAATTTAACTGATAACAATAATTTGGTTATAAAACCCTCCGATAAAGGGGGAAACATTGTGGTGATGGATATAGAACACTATAAAGACATGTGCATGAAATTATTGTCAAATAAAAAGTGGTATAGACCCATAGGTGGGGATAAGATTCCGGAAATAAATTACAATTTTTATCAACTAATTGACACTACATATCATCAAGGTATCATTTATCAACAGATTTGGGATATGTTCGTACCCCTTTCCCACGGGAGGCATGTTTCTATGCCCTACCCAAGATGCTTAAGAATGTTAAGGACCCCCCCCGGTCGTCCTATTGTATTCGGGAATGGATGCATAACGAAAATGCAAGTTGTTATATAGACTCTTTACTACGTCCTTTTGTCTTGACTATCCCTTTCCATCTACGTGACACTTTGCATTTCTTGCAAATACTTAATGACATGCAAATCTCAGTAACAAAAAAATGTCCCCTGCCCCCACCTATAACTGGCCTTCACAGCAAGGAGCACATGGAAGGGCTATCACATGAAAGACAAAAACAGAACATTCCATAGCTCAACTCACCAACCAGTCTGCCAACTGACCAAATTAACCTGTCCAACAGTCTGCGTTAAAAACAGGGGTTTAGTTAGCACGCATTTGCAAATGCATGCATAAGCTGCAAGGCCTCTTCACGGCACCCTGTGTATGCTTGCAGTACTAACGCTACTGAATTTATGAGCGTCTCCACAATGGGAGCACATGCGTTAAATGAATAGATGAGGGGCAGGTAGGCCGGGAGACAGCCCAATCCCCCTTAAAGGAACAGGAGCACACTGGACACCCAACAAGAGCACAATGGCATCAAAGGTGTACAGTGTGTCCCCGGACCAAATATACACCAGTGACAAACAAATGGCCCCTGCCCCCACCTATAACTGGCATTCACAGCAAGCTTGTCAGAGGAATAATAGAAACTTTGTTTGCCAGTACCGGCATTTCCCTGTACGCCTGCGTGGCAGAATGGCTAATAGGCGTACGCGGGTACGCAATTCAGCAGACCGCGTCACGGCGTAACGGCGCACATAGACGTGCAAGTTAGCGGACGGTGAAACGGCAAAACGGCGTAAGCACGTACGCACGTACGCATCTTAGCCGCACACGTGGGTTCCCCTATTAGCCCTATAAAAGGCAGCCCAGCTCTCTGGCTTATTGCTGGTTTGTCATTTCAGCTTCTGTGTTCCTGTTCCTTGTTCTGCTATTGACTCCTGCCTGTTGTGACCCGGATTTCCTTGACCATCCTTGAACTTCTCCTGCACCTTGACCTCGGCTTGCTTAAACGGATTCCTCTTCAGTCTGCTCCAGTGTTTGACCCCCGGCTTCTCTTTAAAGACTTCGCTACTGCCTGCTCCAGTGTTTGACCCCCGGCCTGTCTTGGACTCTCCTATTGATTGATTCCTGTGTATGACCTTGGCTTGTTTAAACGGACTTCCTTCCTACCGGCTTGCTGTGTTTGACCCCCTGGCTTCTCTACATACTTGTTCCAGTTATCTACTTCAGGTCCAAGGTGTTGGAGCCCCAGTCTGATTCCTCTGCTGATCACCGTCCGGGTGTACCCTGCACGGACTACTACCAGACAGAAGTTCAACACGCAGGCTCCTACTAGTGCCTGGCGACCCGTGCCTCTCTGTGCCCGATACCCTCTGTGCCACCTCCAGGGGTATAGCGCACTCAGCTGCAAGGGGAGCCGCTCTCAGCATCTCGGCCCTGGTGAGTACCCTGACAGTACAAACCAGCCATGTCAGAGGCCGACAGAGCTGGTTCTCCCCTTGAGGCACTCTGTCAGCAGGTGACAGCTCTTACTCAGGCTGTCCAAAGACTCCAAGATGGCTACTTCCAAATTGAGGGCCGTCTCCAGCACCTGATGTCTGCTCCAGCTCCTTCAGATGCAGCCTCAGCCAGCGGGGTGGCCTCTCCCCAAGGTCAAGTCACCCCAGCATCTTCAGTTGTAACGACTCTCCCTGAACCCAGAGTCCCCACTCCGGAAAGTTTTTCTGGAAACCGGAAGAAATTTAGAGCTTTTAAAAATGCTTGCCTACTGTATCTAGCTCTTCAACCCAGGACTTTCCATGCAGAATCCATAAAAGTGGGATTCGTTATTTCACTACTATCTGAAGAACCACAATCTTGGGCTCATAATCTTCTTGAACAGAAGAGTCCTTTATTAGACTCAGTTGAAACTTTCTTTGCCGCTATGGCTCAGTTATATGATGACCCGCAACGCACAGCTACTGCTGAATCCATTCTGCACACCCTTACCCAAGGAAAAAGACCAGTAGAGGATTACACCGTGGAATTTCGTAAATGGTCTGGAGACACCACCTGGAATGAGGCCGCCCTTAAATACCAGTACCGTCAGGGCCTCTCCGAAACACTTAAAGACGAATTGGCACGAGTGGATACCCCTGACTCTTTGGAAGATCTGATCCAACTCGCCACTAAGCTCGACAGACGCCTGCGGGAGCGTCGCTCTGAACGCTTCCAGTCTTCCCGGCCTACCTGGATGTTACCCCGGGTTCCTCCAGTTCCTGTGCCTATCGCGGGTCCCTCAGCTTCTGCTGACAGTGAGCCAATGCAACTGGGACTGGTCCGGTCCCCACTCACTCCTGATGAGAGACTGCGACGGCGTCAAGCCAATCTTTGCCTCTACTGCGGAGAAGCTGGCCATTTCCTTCGTAACTGCCCTGTGAGACCCAGTAAGTACCGCTTACGGCATGCTATGAACTTTCAAGTTGCTGACTCAACCCAGTCTCACCTTATCCTACCGGTCTCATTACAGGTGGCGGAAGAGGGAATTCGACTGCTGGCTATCGTTGACTCCGGAGCATGCAGCTGTTTCCTGGATGCATCTCTTGCCCAAAGTCTGCACATCCCTCTTCAAGATAAAAAACAGCTCCTTCAGATTTACCTGGCAGACGGGTCTCTACCCAACTCAGGACCCATCACTCAAGAAACCAAGCCCATTCTTGTCTCTACAGACTCTGGTCATCAGGAATTTCTTTGCTTCAACATCATCAACTCACCCATGTTTCCCATTATCTTGGGGTTCCCGTGGCTAATGGCACACGACCCTCAGATCCTTTGGAGTAAAAAAGAAATTCTCTTCTCTTCAGCATACTGCTCCCAGCATTGTTTTGTGCCAACCTCCAATAAGACTGTCCCCTGTTTGACCCGTACAACCAGTGCCAGATACGCTTACACATGTCCCTGCAGCATATCACGAATTCCTGGACGTTTTTGATAAAAAGAAGGCCGATAGTTTACCACCTCATCGGCATTATGATTGCCCCATCGATCTGTTGCCCGGCTCCGAGATTCCGTTTGGCCGAATTTTTCCCTTGTCGGAGACCGAGTTGGAAGCTCTCCGCCTCTACATTGATGAAAACCTTGAAAAAGGATTTATTCGTCCTTCTTCCTCCCCAGCAGGGGCTGGTATCTTTTTTGTCGAGAAAAAGGATGGATCTCTCAGACCATGCATAGACTATAGAGAACTTAATAAAATCACCATCAAAAATCGATACCCACTTCCCCTCATTCCTGAACTGTTCCAGCGGTTTCGATCTGCCCAAATATTTACCAAATTGGATTTACGAGGGGCATGCAATCTTGTTCGGATACGTGCTGGGGACGAATGGAAGACAGCCTTCAGGTCCAGATTCGGTCACTTTGAGTATCTGGTGATGCCGTTTGGGCTCTGTAATGCCCCAGCTACATTCCAGCATCTAGTCAATGATATTTTCCGGGAATTCCTAGATAACTTTGTCATTGTCTATCTTGACGATATTTTGATTTTCTCTACCACTTTAGAATTACATCGAGACCATGTCAAGAAAGTCCTCTCAGTTCTCAGAAAACACGGCCTGTTCCTAAAAGGAGAGAAGTGTGAATTTGAAAAGACTACCATCCAGTTCCTTGGCTTCATCATCACTACTGAAGGGGTAGCCATGGATCCACAAAAAGTTAAAGCCATCCAGGAGTGGCCGGCCCCCTCAGACAAAAAAGGAGTCCAGCGATTTATCGGCTTTGCCAATTTTTATCGCAGGTTTATTAGGGGGTTCTCCTCAATTATCTCTCCCATCACCCAATTAACTCATCAACAAATCAAATTCCGATGGTCCCAGGAAGCTCAAGATGCCTTTGCCAAACTAAAGAATCTATTCACGTCAGCTCCCATACTTCAGCATCCGGATCCCACTCTACCTTATGTACTTGAAGTTGATGCCTCAGAATCCGCCACAGGAGCCATCTTGTCTCAGAGAAGTGGTATTAAGGCACTTCTCCATCCAGTAGCCTTTGCCTCCCGCAAACTAAGTCCTCCAGAGAAAAATTATAATGTTGGTGACCGGGAATTATTAGCCATAAAAACTGCCCTTGAGGAATGGAGATACTTATTGGAGGGTGCGTCCCAGCCCATCATGATCTTCACGGACCACAAGAACCTGGAGTATCTCCGAACAGCCAAACGTCTTAGGCCCCGACAAGCCCGATGGGCATTATTCTTCTCCAGGTTCAATTTCCATATCTCCTATCGACCAGGGTCAAAAAATGGGAAGGCGGACGCACTTTCCCGTATGTTTCCAGAGGCCAATGAGTCAACAGAACCTGAAACCATCCTATCCTCTCATAATTTTCTTCATCTCATTCAACCTAACCTTCAATCTGCTATTGAACAGGCCTCTAGGCAATGCACGGAATCCGAGATATCCTCCTTAGAAAAAAGAGATGGTTTGCTGTGGGCCCAGGACAAGGTTTTTGTCCCCTCCTCTGTAAGGCTTAGAATTTTACAGACTTTCCATGATCACAAAATGGCAGGACATTTCGGAGTACGGAAGACTTCTGAATTAGTTCACCGCTCTTTCTGGTGGCCGGGTTGGAGGCAAGACTGTAAAAAGTATGTTCAATCCTGCACTACCTGCCAACGCAGCAAAGGGTCAAACACTAAAGCTTGGGGCCTCCTTAGACCCCTATCTATCCCTGAAAGACCTTGGAGTGAGGTTTCTTTGGACTTCATTGTTGATCTACCTCCCTCTGAAAATTTTTCCACCATCTTAGTAGTGGTGGATCGCCTCTCAAAGATGGCACACTTTCTACCGATGATTGGTACCCCTTCTGCTTTGGCTACAGCAAATGTTTTTATTAAAGAAATAATAAGACTCCATGGCGTTCCCCACAACATCACCTCTGATAGAGGAATTCAATTTACCTCAAAATTCTGGAAAGACCTTTGTAAATCCCTGGAAATCAAAACCTCCTTTTCTTCAGCATACCATCCCCAAAGCAACGGCCAAACAGAAAGGACAAATCAGACCTTGGAGCAATATCTCCGTTGTTTCTGCTCTAGCTCTCAGGATAATTGGTCAACCCTTCTCCCCTGTGCGGAGTTCGCCTATAATAATGCCACACATTCTGCCACCAATCAGACGCCTTTTTGGGCCAACTATGGGTTCCACCCATCTTTTCTGCCAAACTCCATTCCAGAAGTCACAACCCCCGCAGTTCAAGATCGAGTAAATCTCATCCAATCTAATTTTTTACAGTTCCAAAAGGCCATGAAGGAAGCTCAAGACAGCTATAAGGAATATTACAACAAAGGGAGAAGAAACAATCCGGAATTTAAGGTTGGGGATAAGGTTTGGCTATCTGCTGTCAATCTTAGATTACCCTGTCCCTCACGTAAACTTGGCCCAAAATTCATTGGTCCTTTTGAAGTAAAAAGGGTAATTAATCCTGTGGCCTTCGAACTAACCTTACCCAGTACTCTTAGAATCCATCCAGTGTTCCATGCATCCCTACTAAAACCAGTAGTTCCCAATTCTTTTTAAGGAAGGGAGGAACCTCCACCTCCACCAGTGGAGGTAGAGGGTGAAGAAGAATTTGAGGTGGAAGCAATTATGGACTGTAGAAAGAGGGGTAGGCAGACTCAGTATCTGGTGAAATGGAAAGGGTACCCACCGGAAGATAACTCCTGGGAACCTGCCAGTAATATACACGCACCTCGTTTGGTTCAGAATTTTCACAGACGACACCCAGGGATATTAGCCAGGTTGGGCATCCGGAGGTTGCCCCTCGGGGGGGGGCACTGTCAGAGGAATAATGGAAACTTTGTTTGCCAGTACCGGCATTTCCCTGTACGCCTGCGTGGCAGAATGGCTAATAGGCGTACGCGGGTACGCAATTCAGCAGACCGCGTCACGGCGTAACGGCGCACATAGACGTGCAAGTTAGCGGACGGTGAAACGGCAAAACGGCGTAAGCACGTACGCACGTACGCATCTTAGCCGCACACGTGGGTTCCCCTATTAGCCCTATAAAAGGCAGCCCAGCTCTCTGGCTTATTGCTGGTTTGTCATTTCAGCTTCTGTGTTCCTGTTCCTTGTTCTGCTATTGACTCCTGCCTGTTGTGACCCGGATTTCCTTGACCATCCTTGAACTTCTCCTGCACCTTGACCTCGGCTTGCTTAAACGGATTCCTCTTCAGTCTGCTCCAGTGTTTGACCCCCGGCTTCTCTTTAAAGACTTCGCTACTGCCTGCTCCAGTGTTTGAC
Source organism: Lithobates clamitans (assembly GCA_037952925.1). Lineage (NCBI taxonomy): Eukaryota > Metazoa > Chordata > Amphibia > Anura > Ranidae > Lithobates > Lithobates clamitans. The sequence continues at coordinate 3,035,720 of JBBGZY010000675.1, forward strand.
CCCCGGCCTGTCTTGGACTCTCCTATTGATTGATTCCTGTGTATGACCTTGGCTTGTTTAAACGGACTTCCTTCCTACCGGCTTGCTGTGTTTGACCCCCTGGCTTCTCTACATACTTGTTCCAGTTATCTACTTCAGGTCCAAGGTGTTGGAGCCCCAGTCTGATTCCTCTGCTGATCACCGTCCGGGTGTACCCTGCACGGACTACTACCAGACAGAAGTTCAACACGCAGGCTCCTACTAGTGCCTGGCGACCCGTGCCTCTCTGTGCCCGATACCCTCTGTGCCACCTCCAGGGGTATAGCGCACTCAGCTGCAAGGGGAGCCGCTCTCAGCATCTCGGCCCTGGTGAGTACCCTGACAAAGCTGCACATGGAAGGGCTATCACATGAAAGACAAAAACAGAACATTCCATAGCTCAAATCCCAGACTCTGCATTGTTGGTCACCATCAATGTTGAGGAATTGTACTGTAGCATCCCACATAAACTAAGTATCAAGGTGGTCAATTCCTCTCTCACCCAGAAGGATTGGCGAGAGGGCCAATTCCATCATTTTGTAACAGAATTACTGCTTTTTATCCTGTCCAATAATGCCGTCTTGTTTGCGGGCTCCCACTACCTCAAGGTGCAGGGTGTCGCTATGGGCACATGTTGTGCCCCGGCATAAGCTAACCTGTACCTGGGAAGGTGGGAGAGATACATCTTCTCAGACAATGGTCTCATGATGTACCTGTGTCATGTTCTTTCATGGCACAGGTACATTGATGACATTTTCATTGTCTGAGATGACATCCCAGGATTGCTACTGGAGTTTCTTACAAAATTAAATTCCAATGATTGGAACTTTCATTTACTATGACCTATGATTGCAAAAAATTCCCTTCCTTGATGTAATGGTTTACAAAAATGAGAATGGCTATCTGTCCAGTGGATTATATTGTAAGCCTACATCAGGCAGCACTATTTTGCATGCTACTAGTGCTCACCCTGCACTAGTACGTTCAATACCCTATGGACAGTATCTCCTGTTGAAACGTAATTGTAGCACCAATGAAGCTTCTGAGATGGAAGCAGGCTTGTTGAGGGACCGACTCCGAATCCGAGGATATAGCAAAAAATGTCTAGTCAAAGCATATAACTGAGCGAGAGACAAGACCAGAGACTCAATATTGTTTCACAAGCTCTCAAAAAGGCGGTTGATGGCGAATGGCGATGTCCGTTTTGTCACCCGCTATAGTTCCCAACACGAGGACTTTAAAGCCATACTACAAAAACATTGGTATTTGCTGACAGGCGTTCCAGTCATCTCTAGGTTTGTCCCTCCACAACCGTTGGTAGTTGGTGCACAGTCATTTGGCTGGAACCAGTTCCAAAACCCATTCGCTTAAGGGGACTTTTCAATGTGGGGCCAAAATTTGATCCTACCAAATGGGAACAGATTTTTCCCTCAAAAAATTTGCTAACTGTCAAACTAAAGGAATTGTATACCTAAAGACCTGTGAATGTGGTGCGTTCTACGTAGGGATACATATAAAGAAAGGATTCCCCTAAATGGACTTTAACGGCACTTATAAAAGAGTATAGATAGTAAAAAGATGTGGTAATATGTAAAAAGTAGAAAAGTTTATTTATTTGAAAACAACACGTATTAAAACATTGTATACATAAGGTTCAACGAAACATCTGTATACAAAGTGGTTGGAGGGAAGCTTCAGAATAGCAAAGATGTTTTTATTACAAATTATGTGAGCAGACTGCAGTTCCTCTTTAATGTGATATTTAAATATCAATAATATAAGGCAATGGACAGTTTTATCTGAGTTCTGCTGTTTTACTTTTGAATGATAACTATTGTTTATAGTACTTAAGGATGTTGATACATTTCCATTGGTTTGGCAACAACAATCCACCAATGATAACTGCTCAGTGCATTCTCCACTCTATAACTTAAAGGAAATGTAAAGGCAGAAGGTTGTTTTAACTTAATGCATTTAATGCATTAAGATAAAAAAAAAAAACCTTTTGTGTTTAGCAGCCTCCCCAGCAACCCCTAATTACTTACCTGAGCCTAATCTTTCTCAAGCGATGTCCGCGAATGCCTAAGCCATCCGGGACACTCCTCCTGGTTGGCTGAGACACATCAGTGGCGCCATTGGCTCCCGCGGCTGTCAATCAAAGTCAGTCAGCCAATCAGGGCAAAGAGGGGGCTCCGTGTCTGAATAGACACATTGAGCTGTGACTCGGCTCCAGTGCCCCCATAGGAATCTGCTGACTATGGAGGCACTCGATAGGAGAGAGGGGCCAGGAGCAGCAAAGAGGGACCCAAGAAGAGGAGGATCCGGGCTGCTCTGTACAAAACCAACCGCACATAGGAAGCAAGTATAAAATGTTTGTTATTTATTTTTATTTTTTTAAATGAGACTTTACAATCACTTTAAGCCTCTTCATTTACATTATCTTATGTACCTGCAACTGGGGTTCTCTTCATCCATATACTTGCGATCTATCTTGCTTAAAGGTCCTGCCACTGATGGATGACGTTGTCAGGAAAAAGTTCCAGATGGTAATACTTGGGACCTGTGTTTCCTGGCTAATGAACTTTCTTCTTTCAACTTATTTGAACTATAGATTTTTTTAATACCAGCCATGGGTCCCAAGTGCTAACATATAAAGCTTCACTGATAGCCCAGCAATCAGCCGCAGAACCCTGTACAGGATTAGAAATACCACAAACACAAAACCCGCCCAATCTTCTATCCCTCTTCAGGGCAATGAGAACATGTCAGTTCTCAAGAGGGCTCCTAGCAGCAAATATACATACTGAAGCAAAAAAGTCAGTGACTCAGACATACTGTAAGTCCTTAAATGTAGATTTTATACCATGGTGTACAAAAACCACATCATTAATAGGGATGGGCCGAACTGACCCCTGTTTAGTTTGCACCAGTACTTTCGAACACAGCGAAAGTTTGGACCCGAATAACGAACCCCATTAAAGTCAATGGGACCCGAACGTCAAAAATCAAAAGTGCCCATTTTGAAGGCTTATATGCACGTAATTGGGCATACAATGGTTATAGCGGTCTGGGTCCTGCTCTGGGAGACATGTATCAATAAAAAAAAAAGTTTGTGAAAAACGTCATTTTTAAATGAGCAGTGACTTTTTTATTTTTAAAGTGAAAGCATAAAAATGAAAAATTCTTTCCAATATAGTGCCTGGGGGTCCCCTTAGTCTACCTGTAAAGAGGCAGATCTGTACCATGTCTAGAATCTGCTGCAACAATAATTGCAATTATAAAGCCCAAAAAAATGACATTTTCCCTGCAAACTGCCTTTATTTTGCTCAGCAACAGCTGGGGAGCCAGTGTGTATGGGACCACAATGTAGTGCACTGGGAACAAGATTCGAGATTTTTTGGATACTGGTGTCACTTTGACTTTGGATAGAAGTAACAGGTGCGTAAAATTTTGTCTTTGGGTGTCAGTGGAGCCTTCCCACCATAACCCTATAGAGGTATTCTTGATGAAAGCAAGAATTGGCCTTGCTGTAAAAAATTGCAATAATATGCACCGGTCAAACAGGTGATGAAAAAATTGGTCTTTGGGTGTTAATTGTGCCCATGAAACCTATACCAAAAACATTCTTCCAGAGGAAAAGATTAAACACCCTCAAAGCTAGGCAGCCTTGAAGTCCTGCAGAGATTCCACATCCCAAAAAGACTTAATCAGTGACATCGGCATCAGGGGCTTCATAGCTGGTAATCCAGGACTGATTTTGATCGTTGTTAAAAAAATCAAACAGTCCATGGAGTCTGTGGACAGATGCGTTCTATGATTTGTAACAAAACCTCCTGCAGCATTGAATGCCCGTTCTGAAAGCACGCTGGATGCAAGGCAGCCCAACAACTCAATAGCATACTGGGCAAGTTCTGGTCAGTGGTTTATTCTCATGACCCAGTAAGTCAGTGGAGCATCAGCTGGAAAGCTCTCCATCTCTGTTTTGGCCCCGAGGTAATCGTCCACCATGTGATGCAGATGCTGCCGATGGGATGTGGAAGATGACAGCTCTGGTTGGCGAGGACTAAAAAAAATCCGAAATGCCTCATTTAGGAGGACGTCTTCTCCAACGCTCCTCTCTTGACCAACAGAAGACTCAAAACTACGTTTTCCACAACACTGTAACCTACTGAAGTCAGGAAAAACGGTCAATAAAATCCACTTTAACGTGTCCTCAACTGATTTTATCTTCTGCACCCTTTGTGGGGACGGGATAAGATCTTAGACCTTCCCCTTATAACGGTGGGCAAGGAGGGTTGCCAACCAGTAATCATACTTCTCCTATGCCACATATTCTTGGGTCCTATCGCAGGCTTTGAAGCATGAGGTTGCCCATGTGCCTCAAATTTGCTGAGTCTTGAGAAGCAGACTCCTTGGGGTCACTCAGGATGACAGCATCTGGAACTTTCTCCTCCCAGCCACGTACTATTCCCAAGGGTCCTGGAGTTGGAAAGCCATATAGCCTTACAGATTGACGCATGTCTTCCTCTTCTTCGAAGCCTATGAAAGTGCCATAATCCTCCTCCTCATCCTCCTCCCCTCTCTCCTCCTGTGTGTTCTGTGGCATAGGAATGATGGTGTCTGGATAAAGTGAGCCTTGAGAGGACTCGTTGACGGCCCTCTGCTGCATGTATAGCCGCTGCAGCATTCCCAAAGTTGAGTTCCACCTGGTGGGCATTTTACAAATAAGGTGGTTTACGGGCAGGTGGAATTCTCGCTGAATTTCAGCCAACTGAGCACTGGCTGTGTATGACCGCCTGAAATGGCTACAGACTCTTTTGGCCTGCTTTAGTACATCTTGCAACCCTGGGTACATACTTAGGAAACGCTGCTCCACCAAATTGAGAACATGTGCCAGGCATGGCACATGTGTCAACTTTACCTGTCTAAGGGATGTTGGGGCTTTGGCAGGAATAGATGTGGACAAGGAGGCAGGTTTATCCACTCTGACAACTGCAGAGGACTGCACACTTGTCTCTGCTTGTGTGACAGAGGATGAGGAGGATGAGGAAGGTTTCGTAAGCCAGTCCACCACCTCCTCTGCATACTGTGGCTGGATAACACAAGGCTCTGCCCCCCCCCGGCTTGTCGCAGATGCCATGAGCAGGCAGCTGGGGATGCGATGGAAGGTACGAGCACCCAACTGGCCCAGTGAGGGATGACCGTGCCCCGGGGGCTGGCCAAGTGACCGAAGCGGCCAGCAGCCCTGCAACTTCCAGAGGGAGGAATGTGAGAAGCACAGTGACGCGGGTGAGCGGAGGGAGAGGCAGTGGCCCAGGTCAGTCAAAGATGCAGAAGTCCATGGGTCTGGTGTGACACCGTAGAGAGCTGGACGAGAGAGACAATGCAGACCCACGGAAGCCAGAGCAGGTCCCTCTGGGGTGCAGCCAGCGGTCGTTCAGCGAGAAGAGGTCAGCGACAGACCGGAGGGAGAGCTGTCCGGGTCGGAGAGGGACGAGGACCAGGGGCGTATGGCAGTGGTGGATTCAGGAGTGGTGGCTGATGGGCCCAGTCCTGGGCAGCCCAGTGTGTGCATTTCTACTTTATCTGTTGAAAGAAGGGGTCCCCCGGGGGGAGTAGTTCAGCGGGGGCAGGAGGGGTTAGGCCCCATACAGAACAGCCCAAGGAAGTAGGGGACAGGGCTGGCGGGGTTGGTTTGCAGGATTGACTGTCGGGTTTGCGGGAGTTGGTACAGCGCTTTGAGCCGACCGCGGGGGGCAGTTTGTCCCCGGCGCAGGCGTGGGCTACACCACAGGGGACCGGAGGTGCTACAGCTGCTAGTCTGCCAGCAACAGGTACGGCCAGGGACGATGCGGCTGCTCCGGTGATGGGAACAGGGTCAGCGGTGGTCGATCTACCGGTAACACCGGCCAGCGTTTCCGCCCCGGAAAATCGGGAAAAAATCGGCAGAGAAAAAGGCGGAGTCGGTTAGGTTGGCGGATTCCACGAAGAGCGAGGTTTATGTCTGTTTTGAGGGCCCACTGGGAGCTCATCTCAAGACAGAGGTAAGGGAAAAAATTTGGAAGGGTGAATATTTAGAGATATTCACATTGTTGCCGCTAGAAAAGTTCAATCTCGACAGATTGAAGCCAGAAGCGAACCAGAAGGAAGATGAAGAAAAACGCAGATATAGGTTGATTCCGCGTACCTTTTCCAATTGGCTGCAGGCGTTCGCCATCTTGGCGAGTGTAGTTGGGGAAAAGGCCCCTGAGCACTGCTCGGCTTTGTTCGTATATTTGGAAGCCATTAGTGAGGCGCACCGGACGTATGGCGGGGTAGCATGGCTCCGGTACGACGAACAGTTTCGCCAGCAGATGGCTGTCCGACCGTCGCTACGCTGGGACCACAAGGATATTAGCCTGTGGATGAAGCTTATGACAGCGGTGAGGGCTCCTACGCAGTTTTTTCAGGCAGGGGTTGGAGGTAACACAGCTCCAGGACAACCGACCGACAAGAAATTTGGCTTCTGTTGGCAGTTCAACGAGGGCACATGTAAGTATGGTGCGAACTGCCGATTTAAGCACACATGCTCCGGCTGCGGGGGTTCTCACGCACTGTCTAAGTGTTTTAGAAGAGGGAAGGGGCGTGGCGGAGAGCCTGCGAGTAAGAGGGACGACGCTGGTGCGGGTGGAAAGGATGCGTCCTTTCCTCAGTAGGTACCCCGACCGAAAAGCGGCCCAGTTGTTAGACGCAGGTTTCACGTTTGGTTTTAAAATACCATGCTCATTGACGGCGGCCCCTCCCATGGCGACGGATTTACGTTCAGCCCTGCTGCATCCGGTGATGGTTTCGGAAAAAATAGAGAAAAAGTAAGTTTAGGTCGCATGTCCGGCCCTTTTACTTCCGTTCCTCTTCAGGGCTTGGTGGTATCCCCATTGGGGGTAGTTCCCAAGAAAGAGCCAAACAAATTCAGATTGATTCACCACCTTTCCTTTCCGAATGGTGGGTCGGCCAATGATTCGATTGCGCCAGAGGAGTGTGCGGTGACATATACTTCCTTTGATGCTGCGATATCATGGATGCGTCGCTATGGACAGGGGTCACTGATGGCGAAAGCGGATATTGAATCTGCTTTTTGGCTTTTGCCGGTTCACCCGGACAGCTTTCGGCTACTGGGCTGCGCATGGAATGGGGCGTACTATGTGGATCGTTGCCTCCCGATGGGATGCTCTATTTCATGCGCTTTCTTTGAAACGTTCAGCTCATTCTTGGAATGGGTAGTTCGAGACGTATCTGGGATCAACTCGATCATTCACTATCTTAAAGATTTCCTATGCGTTGGCCCACCGGGTTCCAATATTTGTGTTGTCCTCTTAGGGACGTTACAGCATATAGTGGAGCGTTTTGGAGTACCGCTAGCTCCAAAAAAAACGGAAGGCCCCAAGTCTAACATCGTCTTCCTGGGATTTGAAGTGGATTCCATTGGAATGGAGTGTCAATTGCCGGTGGACAAATTGGAAAGTCTCAAGGCAGAGGTACGCGGGACCACCGGCAGGCGCACGGTGCAATTGCGGCAATTACAATCGCTATTGGGGAAGCTGAATTTTGCTTGCCGAATAATTCCCATCGGTAGAGTGTTTTGCCAGCGGTTGTCGGCTGCAACTGCCGGGGTTCAGGCTCCCACTCACTTTGTGAGTCTTAGGAAGGAGCACAGGGAGGACTTGCGTTATGGCAGGAATTCCTGGAATCATTTAATGGGCGCTCCCTTTGGATGTCGGGTCCCATTAGTAATTGGGATCTTGAATTATTCACGGACGCGGCAGGCTCGACGGGCTACGGGGCTGTCTTTCAAAGAAATTGGAGTGCCGCCCGATGGCCCCAGGATGTGGAACGTTGCCTTGGGAATGTGGCAGGGTGGATTCAGCGCTCCGTGAGTAAGGCCACTTGGGACGCCTACTCCAAGGTATGGCAGGAGTGGTTAGCATGCTTGCACAGGCTGGGTATCGCCCCTGAGGGCCCGGAGGTAACCCATGCGATTCTTTATTTTATTAATATGGGGTTTGAGGGGGATATTTCGGCAGCTGCCATTGATAGGAAATTGGCAGGTCTGGCCTTTCTTTTTAAATTATAAGGGCAACGGGACTATACAAAAGAATTTTGGGTGAAGCAAGCAGTAAAAGGATACAGGAAAGCGCATAAGAAGATGGATGGGCGGCGCCCAGTGTCTTTTCATATGCTACAAGGCCTATTCTTTCATATTTCGTCCATTTGTGGTTCTGAATACGAAAGTGCCTTATTCCGGGTGGCGTTTGCACCAGCGTTCTTTGGAGCGTTACGGGTGAGTGAGCTCGTCAACCCTTCAAATCGGGCGCAAGGGGGGCTGCAGTGAGAGGATTTGGATTGTTTGAAGGATTCAGTTAGAATTTGGATAAAATGGTCTAAAACTGATCAGTTTGGGAAGGGTATTCAGCTGGAAGTTTTCCGGATTTCGGAGTCCCCCATTTGTCCGGTAAGAGCGGTGCAATCATTCAAGGACGTGCGGTCGAGTTTACCGGGCTCCTTTTTGATGCACGCAGATGGGTTGTCCTTGTCTAAGTTTCAATTTATAGCGGTGTTCAAAAAATGTTTATCAGCGGCTGGGTATGATCCCAATGGTTATTCCTCACTTTCTTTCATAGGCGCTGCTACAGAGGCAACCAGGGCCGGGCTTAATTCCGAGGAGGTGAAGCGCATAGGGAGGTGGGATTCTGACAGATTTAAGCTCTATATTCACCCACATTTGTTACAGTCTTAAAAAAAAAAAAAAAAAAAAAAAAAAGAAAAAAGGAGAGTTTGGGGGGTTTACTTGGGGTTTAGTGTTTTTTGGTAGGGAGGGTGCTAACTGTTTTTGTTTGTCATCTTCTGATTCACAGGTGAAGAGGTGGGCTTGGTTTGGATCCTGGGCCACTCTTTCGTTTTTTGGGGGGTCAGACGAGCTGATTTTCGGCTGAATGGTAGGCAATTGGGCATCCCTAGGAATGAGGCTCAGGTCAGATGGATCGGGATACCGGGTATGCTTTGGAGTAGTGTACGGTCTGAAGTCCACAGGTTCGCCCATTGGGACAGGGCACCAGATGTCTTGGTGCTACATGTGGGGGGAATGATATGGGAGCCGGGTCCATGAGGGAACTAATAAGGGACATTAAATGCGATTTTTGCGGCTACAGGCGGCCTTCCCAGGTATGGCCATTGTATGGTCGGATATGGTAGGCAGGACATCTTGGCGGTGGGCTTGGTCAGCTAAAAAGGTTGATAGGGCTTGGGTAAAAGTGAATAAGGAAGTTAGCAGGTTCATTATGCGGAATGGGGGGGGGGTGACAATATGGCATAGGGAGTTAGAGGTGGACACATGGAGGTACCTTAGGAGTGATGGGGTGCACCTCAACGAAGTTGGAACAGATCTTTGGGCTCTGGGCCTGCAAGAGGTTATAGAATGAGCTTTGAGGGTGTGGAGGTGCTCGCAAGGGTAAGGTTTTACCCCTTGCGGGCGGTGGCAGTGGTTTGAGTCTGTGAGGAGGAGGAGATGTATGTTATATGGAGATATAACATGGTTGGTACCCATATGTAATATGGGGTTTATCTGGTACCTTCCGGTTATGAGGGGCTAACCAGGAAGGGGTAAAATTAGGTCACTGCGAAGGTTGGGTACTGTCTCGCTGTCCGGGGGTTGCAACTCGAGGCCTAAAGTTTGTTTGAAGTTTATCGCAGTGACCAGTGGCGTGTGTTCCCCTCCAAGACCCCAAGAGAATACTGAACGGTTATTTAAAAAGTTATTTAAAATGTTAGTTATTTAGTTTTTTAGTTTTATGTTAATTTTAATAAAAGGGCGTCAAGGCCATTTACTCCAATACCTTGTCAAGTCATTTGTGGGAAGTGTCCGGAGCCTTGCGTGCGGGATGGCAGCAAGGCAAGCCGGGAGCAAGACTATTAGTGCTGTTTGGACTGGAGTGGAACACCTGGCATAGAGAGAGACTGTCACTGTGACTCAGGAGGGGACGTGTCATGTGGGTGATGTCTCATCATCATCTGTGCTGCTGTCAGTGTCACTGTGAGAGTCCATTTAATGTGTGTGGGTGTGCCCATTCGAATTTCTTGCCCTTCTGAGTCCTGTCCTTGAGTTACTCACTTTATCGAGACTAAAATAAGAAATGTTTTTTTGACCTAATATCTACCTTAAATCCCATTGCTTATTGCATATTGTACTCGTTTGTAGCCTAAAGACTGATGTGAATGTACAATGTATATGTAAAGTGCCGCGTAAATTGACAGCGCTATATTAGTACCTTAAATAATAATAATAATAAATACTGACATTTGCACTTAAAACTGTAAATTTTGTAATTTTTGGAAATGGCAGTAAAAACTTGGCTGTGCCAGTAAATTTTGGGAGTTGTGTCAGTAAATTTCAATCCCGTAGGTTGGCAACACTGCACTAAACTAATATTCTACGCAGACAAGGGGTCCCTCCCAAAATCCATACCAGACCCTTATCCAAGCACGCAACTTGGCAGACAGCAGGAAAGGAGGGGGGGACGAGAGAGCGCCCCCCCTCCTGAACCGTACCAGGCCACATACCCTCAAGATGGGGAGGGTGCTTTGGGGTAGCCCCCCAAAGCACCTTGTCCCCATGTTGATGGGGACAAGGGCCTTATCCCCACAACCCTTGCCCGGTGGTTGTGGGGGTCTGTGGGCGGGGGGCTTATCGGAATCTGGAAGCCCCGTTTAACAAGGGGACCCCCAGATCCCAGCCTCCCCCCTGTGTGAAATGGTAACGGGTACATTGTACCCATACCATTTCACAAAAAAGTGGCAAAATGTTAAAAAAAACAAGACACAGATGGCAGATCGTGGCAGGTTTTTTTTTTTTTTTTCGGTCCGTTGGCGGAGCAATAGAAGAAGATGAATGGACTTCGTGGGACATTTTTATTTTTTTATTTTTTAATAAAGGACTTGTCCCAAGCTGTGTCTTGTTTTTTTTTTAACATTTTGACACTTTTTATGTAAAATGGTACGGGTACAATGTACCAGGTCCATGCTCCTCCTGAGAAACCTTGTGACCGCTGCTTTGTCCCAGAGAGTCTCCGTACTGCTGTGCGCCAGATTTACCATTCTCCCAAGGCTGCTGGCCACCCTGGGAAGAACTCTTTTGGGCCATTTCACAAAAAATTCTGGTGGCCTACTCTACATGCTGATGTAACTGCCTTTGTAGCTGCCTGTTCCATGTGTGCCCAGAGTAAGACTCCACGACACCTTCAAGTGGGCCTCCTACAACCCATACCCAATGGAGAGAGGCCCTGGACCCACCTGTCTATGGATTTCATTGTAGAGTTACCCAACTCCCAGGGCAACACAATTATCCTTATGCTGGTTGACCGGTTCTCAAAGATGTGTCAATGTATTCCACTGAAGAAGTTGCCCACTTCCAAGGAACTGGCTTCCATTTTTGCTTGGGAGATCTTTAGCTTATATGGGCTACCCAAAGTGATTGTCTCGGACAAGGGTAGTCAGTTTGTGTCCCGGTTCTGGTGAGTTTTTTGTGCACAGTTGGGAATTCAGCTTGCTTTCTCCTCTGCGTATCACCCACAATCTAATGGGGCCACAGAACGAGCCAATCAGTCCTTGAAGCAATTCCTACATTGCTATATTTCTGACCATCATAACAACTGGTCAGACCTATTACCGTGGGCAGAGTTTGCTCACAACAGTGCCTTGAATTCAGCTTCCGGATTGTCCCCGTTTATGACGAATTATGGTTTCCAACCTTGCATGTTGCCTGACTCGTTTGTTCCGCAGATTTTTCCTGCATTAGAGGAGCATCCCCGTGGTCTTCCTTCCACTTGGGCACAAGTCCAAGAGGCTTTGCGACATGCTAATGATAGGTACAGACTCCATGCTGACCGCAGACGCCTGCCTGTGCCTTTCTACCAGGTTGGGGACAGGGTTTGCCGGAGTTGCCTCGTCCTCACCCTGTACAGGTTGAGAACTATGAGGAGTATGAAGTACAGTCCATTGTTGACTTCTGTAGGTTGCATACAGTACCTGGTGCATTGGAAAGGGTACGGTCCGGAGGAACGCTCTTGGGTCTCATCCTCAGATGTACATGCTCCAGTCCTCCTCCGTGATTTCCATAGACGTTTTCCCCTCAAGCCTGGTGGTCCTCCGAGGGGGAGGGGTCGTTGAGGAGGGGTACTGTCAGGGCTGGGCTCAGCCCTTCCTTCTCTGAGCTGGCCGCTCAGCTGTCGGCTAATTGCCAGCTTCCATCTCTCCACAGTTACTCAGCTGTTGATGATATCCTGCTTGTCAGTCCTACCTACTTAAGCCGTCCAGTCCAGAGGATCTCTGCCTTCGCCTTGGTCAACATCACATCTCCTGCGATCCTGCTCAAGACTTGCTTTGCTGACATCCCTTCTGGCTCCAGATCCTGCTTGCTGTTCCACTACATTGATCTCTGACTTCTGGCTTGGCTGACTATCCATTTCGGTTACTGAACTTTGGCTATGTTTTCACTACGTTTGTTCTTTTTACTTTTATTATTAAACAAGTTTGATTTAACTGTACTTCTGTCTCAGCCTGATTTAGTGGTTTCTGACAAAAAGTCTAACAAGCAGAATGCTATCCAGAGGAAGCTGGTGTGCCCTTGCTAATGACTACTGTATTTGTGTCAATTACTAAAGCAACCAACCAGCCAGGAAACAGGTGACATGACAAAGGTGGTGGCTGCTATGGTAGTGAAGGTGTCACGTACCTTCTGGTAGAGCCTGACGAGCTGAAGGAGAATTCTCGTACAGCCCCGGCTTAAGGACCACTGGAGTTGTGACAGTGTCCTTGAGAGCGTGGTGAGGTAGGAGTTCCTGCAACGTTCTCAGTTGATAGAAGGGAAGAGTAGCTGATGAGTTGCAGGAACAAACGGGATTGCTGAGTAGCAGATGGCACAGCAGATGCAGGTATGCTGCAGATGCAGGACAACATCACAGGAGCTACACAGAGCTGGATGATAGAAGACTGGGCCAGGGTCAGACAAGCCAGGTCATACACAGAGAATCAGATATAATGTGATGGCAGGCAGAGAATGGTCAGAGTTTAGGCAATGGTTTTCAGCAGGAAATCAGGCAGATAACAGATTTAACAAGTTCAAAGCAAGCCAAGGTCAAGACTGGAGATAATCAGAGTGGTCAGGAAGCCGGGTCAAAACTAGATCAAACACAGGCACAGGGAACAGGACACGGGATAAGCTGCTGTCCTTATATATGCCCATTGGTGCCAATAATGGCTAATGTGCGCGCACACGCACAGGCGTGCGCCTCTAGCAAGTATTGCCACGCATCCGCGTTCCTTTGCCGCATTTAGTGGGCATCTCCGGGATCTCTGCCTGTTTGCCCGGCGTTCCTGACAGAAGGGGTGTTGTGCTTGGCTCATTCAGTAGCAATCAGTTCCACACACATTGGGACCAATCTCGTGGCACAGAGTACTTAGGAACCCAGCCTGGAGAGAGAGGTATGAAGTAGTGAAGTCTCAGGAATAGAAAAAGCATTAAGTTCTAAAGAATGGATTTCCTGTGTCCAATAGCAACATACAGAGCATGGTCACTGGCAATGAGGTTGCAGGACTGCTGAGTTGGTGGAGACTGGTACATGGACTGTGGTATTGACTCAGAAATTCTACACACCTGGACAAGTGGTGTTCTCTAACTGAAGTTGTGTCTGACTTGCTTAGTGTTAACAGTGTAGGAAGTATTGCTACGTAATACAAAGTGTTAACTGTTTTGCCGTAATGTTGATTTCACATGACCGCAGCTGCTGCCTAAGGTTTCGACATTACCGAGTGTAGTTCTACAGTGTCCCTGCTAGGGTGCCGTAAGCCCTGTGCTCATGCATGCTTATTAAAGCTTTATGTGAAGTTAAAAGTTATTATTGGTGGAATATTAGTTACAAATTCATATTGGTGAACAAGTTACACTTACAAAAGATGTGCCTTCCATATGTTTCATAATTATGGAAGGCCAGCTACAGTGAAGAGACTTTTATTGTATCCAGTGTTTTCACATGCCATTGCACCTTCAATATAGAGCTTATACTATCTTTTGTAAGACAATACACTCTCTCCACTTCACCATCCCCAGTATACATGATGTGGTGAAGGGGCTACTATAGATGAAGTAAAAAGGGAAATGTATAGGTGCTTTTTAAGCTCTACCTGGTGAGGACCATGAGGGGGAGGAGTTTGTGTGCCAGGTTCCCATATAAATCATGCTTTGGAATCAGTTTGATTAGCTCTGAGAAAGGGAGTCTGTCTCCCGAAACGCGTGAGCTTTCCCAACACAGCAATCTGGGATCCCCCATGTTGGCGCTGTGATTTTACATGCTTGTGATTTCCTCATGTTTGCGAGTATGCTTTTGGCTTCTTAATAAATTCTATGGTGATTAAGGTAATGCACTAGGTATTTGCGCCCTCCTTTATTTTCTTATAATGTATACATCTTGTCCTTCTGCCTCCCTGTTATACCATCTCATACACTTGCTGTCAATATCCGCCTGTCAAAATGAGAGTCAGAGGTTGTCGTATAAATACAGCAGCTATATTAGCTGGTGTCAAAAACCAACCTGTCTGACACAGTTTTTATTAACACTTCACCAGTGTGTTCATTGAGGAAATTGTCCTGTTTGCAGCTTTTGCCAAGCTCCGGTCATGTCTCACTCCATCTCAACAGGCAGATTTATTACACGATGAGGAGCTTGCTGATGCTTTTCCAGGTGTTAATGTAGGTCTAACGCCGCGTACACACGACCGGACTTTTCGGCATCAAAGCTCCGACCGGAAAATTCGATCGTGTGTGGGCTTCATCAAGCCTTTTCTGTCTAAAAATCTGACGGACCTTAGAAATAGAACAATTTTCTAATCTTTCCAACGGACTCGATTCCTATCGAAAAATCAGTTCGTCTGTATGCTAGTCCGACAAACCGAAAACAACGCAAGGGCAGCTTTTGGCCACTGGCTATGAACTTCCTTTTTCTAGTCCGGTCGTACGTCATCACGTTCGAAAGGATCGGACTTTGGTGTGATCGTGTGTAGGCAAGTCTGTTTTGTCGGAACTCCGTCGAACAGTCCTTCGGAGTTCAGTCCGCCGAAAAGTCCGCTCGTGTGTACGCGGCATTAAAATATTTCAGCATGATGGTCACTAGTTGTTCGGGAGGAAGGTTGCTCAGCAAAATGGTACTAAACTATCTGAGAACCACAATGACACATGAAAGACTAAGTGCAACGTGCCTACTGGCAGTGTCCTCAAGATGATACAGTTTGAGTTAGGCAGCTAATAGATTATGTGTATTCTTACAGTTAATAAAATTGAGGGGGAAAAAAAAAATCAGACCAGTATCTTCTTTGGAACCTAACTTATTATTTATTTTTTTGTTAGAAAAAACTTGGTTTATCATTCATTTTAATTCATTTTTTTATTTGTCATATAATTAAATTTCTATGTTGAGAGGCACCCAAACTTGATGTGCCCCGGGCCCCCCAAGGTCTAAATCTGGCACTGCTTCCTGTAACAGTTTTTTTCCTGCTAATTTTTTTTGTTTATTTATTTTTTTCTAAGCTCAAAATGTTAAACTTGTAAAAGTGTATTTTTTATTTTTTTTTTGTCTACAGTTTGTATTAAAAATAAAACAGTATCACCAAAAGTAAGCCTAGTTTGACCAAAAAAACCCCACTATGTGTAAATATATTATAGAAAGAATATATAGACTTTAGTACTCAAATCAAGGTACCCACATATCCAAAATACAAGACAGGAAAGGAACACTTATCTTGGTCTCCATCCTAGTCTCATGTGTGTTGATCTTGGGAGGATCCACAGACAGTGACTGTAAATAGTTTATGCTATATTGATTCACCAGTTGCTCACCAGTCATTTCTCCTGATTACTGAAATGTTTATTCATTACTCAATTAATCCTTCATCATTGTTGTTACTTTACATTGAATATACTTACAGGATTATTGTAAGACAATACAGTATCGTGTTGAATGAGATAAAAACAGGAGGGTGGACCAAAGGTGTTAGGCTTACAAATAAATGTTGAATTTTTGAATTTTATGAATACTGTTGAGACATTTTTGGTGCCTTAAAAAGTCTAATTTTCCCTACCTAGGGTTTATTTCGTTATCTTAGGTAATGATAAAGTTAATGCCGATTAAACCAGCTCAGAGCAGAAATGTAAAAATTGCTCAGGTCCATAGGGTGTGTACACTGTAAGAGTTTTGGTAAGAGTGTCAGTATCTTAAGTATCTCAGTTGTTTATTTACTTTACATATTACATTGTTACATTTTATTTCCTACATGTCCTACTTCCAAAAAAAAAGCTTAGATCGATATCCACGATGAATGAGGCCAGGATATTGGGTTGTTTGGATATAATAATCAATGGAAATGAGATGAAGTGAAGCAATGACCTTTTACTTAGTCATGGTGCGCTGCGCTTTTCATCAGTCAAATTCAATGTGTCCATTTTCACTTATCTGGAACAGAAATGGAATTGATTTGCAGTCCAGCCCTATAAAGTGTGACTTGGCTGTGAGCCACCACTTCATATAGAGTAGCACTCTGATAAAAGCTTGCCATTCAAGCTGCGATTGTCAGTGTAAAGAGATGTGCTTACCTGGGTGTAACATTTACAATGACTATTTACTATTGTTAGCTACATGCATTTGAGGAAAATTATACAAATTTCAAAAAAAAAAACAACAACATGCTTTTCAAATCATCAAAGTATTTTGATAAATAGACATCACAGCACACTAATGCCATAGCAGCACACAAAGCAGCTATGGGGCCTGGGCTGGGGGGAACACTGGTCATGGCTCCAGGGATGAGGAGTAGTGGGACAGAACCAGTGGCCTCCTGGGACCAGGACAGAGTTGTTGCCACAGGAGTTCAGAAAGCACACTGAAAAGAATGAACGTTTTATTAATTTGTTCCACTGACGCCAATGCAAAAGGGGTCTTTGTTCCCAAATCCCAGTGAGGCTCAGGAAAAAATGCCCCTCCTGCATTGGTGTCAGTAAGGAAGAATCCCCTTCTAGCTATTTTTTTCCTAAACAGGTGCCCCCCGTTATAAGCTTTTTCCCTCACCTGTTGTTCTGGTCAAAGCTATACAATTTTGCATTCCTTTTACGTTCTGTTCCAGAGACTATCCTCACCAAGATAAATGGGTTGAATCTTCCCAGCAGGAACAACCAGAAAAGGACATTGACATCTCCATGCTGTTAAGACTCTGGGTAGAATATCATTGTGATTGATTCTGCACAATATCACTACACTTCACCAGCTGCCTTAAGTAAATTTAAATGAAATTGTTATATTATCTTTAAAAAGTTTAATGATAAACTTGACAATCTAAAACTAGGTGTATAATAATAAAACTGGAATGAAAGTGTAACTAAAGGCAAAACTTTTTGCTGGTGCCTCCATGGCAGCATACATGTGACAGTAGCCCCGTCTACTTCCGCCCACAGTACCAGTGCATAGCTATAAAGTGTTAACACCCACACAACAGACCATTCCTAAAGTTAATTCCAAGGTCCCACTATATAGTGCCCATCTGGACATCGTGGACACCTTATTCAGAAATGTCAGCAAACACGACAGGTAGGAGAGCCAATTAGGTTCTATTTTGGCACATTCTTTCAGCACTACTGATGGGCTTAGTTGTCCTCACTACAGCTGTTTTTGGCGTGAAGCCAGTAGTTTACTCCCTTTCTTATGATAGGATTTGCTGAAGCTTCCCACCCTGGTGACTAGTTATTGATCTATCACATGTATGCTGCCATGAAGGCACCAGGAAAACAGAAAATTGTATCCTACTTACTGTAATTTTCATTTCCTGGTGTCTATCCATGGCAGCACATTGAGCCCACCCAGTTCATTCCTAGCGATGTACAGGGAATGGGCTGTTGTGCGGGTGTTAACTTTTTATAGCTATGCACTGGTCCTGTGGGGGAAAGTAGGTGGGGCTACAATCACATGTCTGCTGCCATGGATAGGCACCAGGAAAATGGTAAATTTCATATCAAATACTGTAATTTTCCTTTCCTGATGGACTCCATGGCAGGATATGTATGGGTTTAGCCCCGCCTTCTCTCCTACCCTATAGGACCCCACTGCCATAAATTTTGCTCAATGCTAGGGGCTGCGTTCCATGACTAGCCTACTCCAGTTAATGGAAAGGAAAATAACGGTAAGTATTTGATAGGAAGATTCCCATTTTCCTGACAGACTCCATGGCATCATACGTATGGGAATTAACTAGCCATACGCACCCGGGTGGGCAATTGCTGGATAAAAGAAAAAGGTTTAATTTGCACTGTCAACAGACAGGATTCGAGTTAACAGAGGATAAAGAGGCTGTTTAAACACAGTAATGGGTCATAAAGGTGTTAATTGAAGACCACTAGCCACTCTGCAAATCACTTGAGGGGTGACGCTCCTAGGAGGAGGACAAAAAAAGGAACCGGCCCCTAGCACTGAGAAAAATTTATGGGAGTGGGGTCCTATAGAGTGGGAGAGGAGGCGGGGCTAAACCCATACATATGCTTCCATGGAGTCTGTCAGGAAAAGAAGATTATGGGAAAGTATGATACAATTTTCTGTTTTTTTTTTTTTCACTTTAGAGTAAGGTAGAGATATAATCCCCATTCATTTTTGTTTACCAATTGGGGATATTTCCTCTCACTTCTTGTTCCACAGCTAAAACAGAAAGTGAAAAAAAAATCCCTTCAAAGTTAGGGAATCCCAGTGAGTCACCAGAATCACCAGAACTAGTGTCTCGACTGGAAGATTTCCCCTCTTTTAGTGTTCTGATGTCAGCCCAAAATCTGGGATTTTGTTTTACTTTCATTTTGAATGATAAAGCATACCTCCCAACATTTGAACTTCAGAATGAGGGACACTGAAGGAGGGAAAAGATCTGCGGCGCGCACAGTGCGCCACGGTAAAACACGGGCATGACCAAGTCCTTAGCAGTGGGAGGGGCTTAAGGGATGCGGTTAAAAAGAACACAGGTTTCCTTGCACCTATAAAATATGCTTTGATTGCTTTGTCTTTGTCCTTAAAATAGTCAGGGACAGAATAGCAACCAGCAACTGTTGAGACAATGAGAAGTATATAATGTACATTATTGTGTATATATAGTACAAGAGTGTGTAATGTACAGAATGCATGGGGTCAGGAGTGTGTAATGTACAGAATGCAGGGGTCAGGAGTGTGTAATATACAGAATGCAGGGGTCAGGAGTGTGTAATGTACAGAATGCAGGGGTCAAGAGTGTGTAATGTACAGAATGTAGGGGACAGGAGTGTGTAATGCACAGAATGCAGGGGACAGGAGTGTGTAATGTACAGAATGTAGGGGACAGGAGTGTGTAATGTACAGAATGCAGGGGTCAGGAGTATGTAATGTACAGAATGCAGGGGTCAGGAATGTGTAATGTACAGAATGCAGGGGTCAGGAATGTGTAATGTACAGAATGCAGGGGTCAGGAATGTGTAATGTACAGAATGCAGGGGTCAGGAATGTGTAATGTACAGAATGCAGGGGACAGGAGTGTGTAATGTACAGAATGCAGGGGTCAGGAGTGTGTAATGTACAGAATGCAGGGGACAGGAGTGTGTAATGTACAGAATGCAGGGGTCAGGACTGTGTAATGTACAGAATCTATGGGACAGGAGTATGTAATATATAGAATGAAGGGGGCGGCTCCATATATTCCCTTAATCCCATCCTGACTCCATCCACCACCCCCATCCAATCCTGGCTCCATTCATCCCTGATCCCATCCCAACTCTATCCATTCCCCTTATCTCATCCTGGCTCCATCCATCCCCGAACCCATCCTGGCTCAATCCATCCCACATACCATCCTGATCCCATCCTGACTCCAACCATCCCCCGATCCCATCCCGGCTCTATCCATCACCCGATCCTATTCCGGCTCCATCCTTCCTTTGATCCCATCCCAGCTGCATTCTTCTTGTCCCCCTTCCTCATCCCATCCCAGCTCCATCCTTCTTGCCCCCCTCATCCCATCCCATCCCAGCTCCACCCTTTTTGTCCCCCTCATCCCATCCCAGCTCCATCCTTCTTGCCCCCCCTCATCCCATCCCAGCTCCATTCTTCTTGGCTCCCCCCCCTCATCCCATCCCAGCTCCATCCTTCTTGCCCCCTCATCCCATCCCAGCTCCATCCTTCTTGTCCTCCCCCTCATCCCATCCCAGCTCCATCCTTCTTGTCCTCCCCCTCATGCCATCCCAGCTCCATCCTTCTTGTCCCCCCTCATCCCATCCCAGCTCCATCCATCTTGGCTCCCCCCCCTCTTCCCACCCCAGCTCCATCCGTCTTGCCCCCCCTCATCCCATCCCAGCTCCATCCTCCCCCTCATCCCATCCCAGCTCCATCCTTCTTGCCCCCCTCATCCCAGCTCCATCTTTCTCGTCCCCCCTCATCCCATCCCAGCTCCATCCTTCTTGTCCCCCCTCATCCCAGCTCCATCCATCTTGGCTCCCCCCCTCATCCCATCCCAGCTCCACCCTTTTTGTCCCCCTCATCCCATCCCAGCTCCATCCTTCTTGCCCCCCCTCATCCCATCCCAGCTCCATTCTTCTTGGCTCACCCCCTCATCCCATCCCAGCTCCATCCTTCTTGTCCTCCCCCTCATCCCATCCCAGCTCCATCCTTCTTGTCCCCCCCCTCATCCCATACCAGCTCCCTCCTTCTTGCCCCCACCTCATCCCATCCCAGCTCCATCCTTCTTGTCTCCCTCATCATATCCCATCCCAGCTCCATCCTTCTTGTCTCCCCCATCATATCCCATCCCAGCTCCATCCTTCTTGTCCCCCCGTCATATCCCATCCCAGCTCCATCCGTCTTGTCCCCCCATCCCATCCCAGCTCCATCCTTCTTGTCCCCCCTCATCCCATCCCAGCTCCATCCTTCTTGTCTCCCCCGTCATATCCCATCCAAGCTCCATCCTTTTTGTCCTCCCCCTCATCCCATCCTTCTTGTCCCCCCTCATCCCATCCCAGCTCCATCCGTCTTGTCCCCCCCCTCATCCCATCCCAGTTCCATCCTTCTTGTCACCCGTCATATCCCACCCCAGCTCCATCCGTCTTGTCCCCCCCATCCCATCCCAGCTCCATCCTTCTTGTCCCCCCCTCATCCCATCCCAGCTCCATCCCTCTTGTCCCCCTCTCATCCCATCTCCATCCTTCTTGTCCCTCCCCTCATCCCATCCCAGCTCCATCCTTCTCTCCCATGCCTCCCTCCTCTGCAAGTCTCATAGAAATTGTCACAGACCTGGCAGAAGAGAGAGAGCACATTCAGCTGCAGGAGCGGGGGAGGTGCTGCTGGTGTGACTCGGGAGAGAGGATTCAGGCTGAGCGGAGAGAGAGGATATTCAGAGTAGGAGGGGGGGTCTGCTGTTGGTGCTGGTGGGGGGCACACTGGCAGGACTGTCGGGAGTGAGTCTATGCGGCTAAAATTCTACATAGGAGGAGGAGGGGCGGGTTCAGTGCACTCCGCTCTGTGCTGTGTGCTCAGGAGAGATACTGGCTGCTATAAAATGTGTTGCTCGCGGCATGCGGGAACCATGACAACCCACACACACCGCGGGCATTCCGGGACTCAGCCCTGATTTGCGGGATTCCGGGAGAGGGACTGATCTCCGGGACGGATTTTACAACGGACTTTCCGAATGAACAGACTTGCCTACACACGATCAACCAAAGTCCAACGGATTCGTACGTGATGACGTACGACCGGACTAAAATAAGGAAGTTCATAGCCAGTAGCCAATAGCTGCCCTAGCGTCGGTTTTTGTCCGTCGGACTAGCATACAGACGAGCGGACTTTTCGACTGGACTCGAGTCCGTTGGACAGATTTGAGACATGTTTCAAATCTAAGTCCGTCAAACTTTTGAGAAAACAAAGTCCACTGGGGCCCACACACGATCGAATTGTCCGACGAAATCCGGTACGCCGGACCAAGTATGCCGTAAAGTCCGATCGTGTGTACGCGGCATTACCCTTCCCTATTCTATCCAAAACTGCTATGCTTTCCGTATTTATTACAGGTACTTACATGGCGCTGTCAATTTACGCAACACTTCACATATATATTTTAGATTCACATCACACACTTTAAATGAAACCTGTCACAAGAGAAAAAAAACGGCTGTAGTTTTTTTTCTAACCTTTACCTCTGAAAATGCTAGCTGGCTGTTACATAAGCCCTCTTGCTCCAGTACTTTATCAATTACCTAAGGCAAGCACACAAATAAAGACTTCTGAGTTTACTATGACTCTGTGGGTATGAATATTTGATCTGTGTCAGTGACACGGAAAGCATTGAAACTCTTAAGACATGCTGGTAGGTTAATCGTATCCTGCCTAAATTGGCCCTAGTATATGTATGAATGTGGGTTAGGGACCTTAGGTTGTAAGCTCCTTGAGGGTAGGGACTGATGTGAATGTACAATGTATATGTAAAGCGCTGCGTAAATTGACAGTGCTATATAAGTACCTGAAATAAATAAAATAAATAAATAAAACCAGTGTGTCAGCAATAGAAGTTGCCATATTTCTTTTTAAGACTGTTTTACATTTAGACTGTTTTCTGTGTTACTTTGTCTAGTTAAAAGCTATACTCTCACACCACCTATTGATGAAATGGAATATTACAGTCTTCCCTTTAGTGTGAACTTTTCACTTTTTTATCACTTCCAGTTTAGTTTGAATTCTGCGTTTAAAATAATTAATCCAAGATGTTACTTGAAGTAGCTAATCAGATTCCAAAATAAATTTATTCCAGAAGACTGCCACGACATTTCCTTTCCTAGAGACAAAATAGGTATTTTCCTTAAAGTGATAATGTCACTTAAAAAAAAAAAAATGAACCACTTCAGCCCTGGAAGCATTTACCCCCTTCCTGACCAGAGCATTTTTTGCGATATGGCAATGCGTCAATTTAACTGACAATTGCGCAGTCGTGTGACGTTGCACCCAAACAACGTCGCACAAAATGGTGGTATTTGATCACCTCTGTGGTTTTTATTTTTTGCGCTATAAACAAAAAAAAGCGTCAATTTAAAAAAAAAAAAAAAACAATATTTTTTACATTTTGCTATAATAAATATCCCAAAAAATATATAAAAAAAAACACATTTCCTCCTTAGTTTAGGCCGATATGCATTCTTCTACATATTTTTGGTAAGAAAAATCGCAATAAGCTTATATTGATTGAATTGCATAAAAGTTAAAAAAAAGGGGATAAATTTATGGCATTTTTATTATTATTATTTTTTTTTTTTTTAATTGTAATGTGATATTTATCCTGGCTGCGACATTGCGGCGGACACATCGGACACTTTTGACACTATTTTGGGACCAGTGACATTTATACAGCGATCAGTGCTATAAAAATTCAGTGATTACTGCGTAAATGACACTGGGAGGGAAGGGGTTAAACACTAGGGGGCGATCAAGGGGTTAACTGTGTTCCCTCAGTGTGTTCTAACTGTAGGGGGGGATGGGCTCACTAGAACATGACAGAGATCACTACTCCCGATCACTGGGAGCAGTAGATCCCTGTCATGTTGCTAGGCAGAACAGGGGAAATGCCTTGTTTACATCTCCCCTTCTGCTTCTCCGTGTCATGATCTTAGGCCACCGGCGGACATCAAGGCCAACTAGCCTGCGATTTAAAGGGGGGCGTACAGGTATGCCCATTTGCGCAGCCGTGCCATTGTGCCGATGTATATCGTCATGCGCTGGATGGCAAGCGGTTAAATAGTATGAAACTGCCTGACATTTTTTAAATGTGTTGGTTAATGTTAAGCAGTGCAATATTAACTAGCTAATTTCTTCTTTCTAACGGTGCCTAAACATTTACCGTCCTTTTTTACTCACCATCGGCTGCGCCAGGGCCACATCGCGGCTTTCCCTGAACTTCCGGGAAGTGGAGTGCCCACTCTGTACCCTTCACATGTACTGTACAGCAGGGACAACTCAAGCTCCAGTCACAGTCAATAAGCAGCTGGAAGGAGAAGTAGGGGAGTTGGTTGTTGGGAGAGTTGAGACAGATTGCTGCTCCAGTTGAGTATAATGCCGCGTACACACGATCGGACTTTACAGCATACATGCTCCGGCGTACCAGATTTCGTCGGACAATTCGATCGTGTGTGGGCTCCAGCGGACTTTGTTTTATCAAAAGTTTGACGGACTTAGATTTGAAACATGTTTCAAATCTATCCGGCGGACTCGAGTCCGGTCGAAAAGTCCGCTCGTCTGTATGCTAGTCCGACGGACAAAAACCGAGGCTAGGGCAGCTATTGGCTACTGGCTATGAACTTCCTTGTTTTAGTCCGGTCGTACGTCATCACGTACGAATTCGTCGGACTTTGGTTGATCGTGTGTAGGCAAGTCCGTTCATTTGGAAAGTCCGTCGCAAAGTCCGTCGAAAAGTCCGCCGGGCAAAGTATGCCGGTCGTCTGTACGCGGCATAAGGCTTAATGTACATGGGACGTTTTTACAACCTCTCCTGAGCGATTTAACTTGACAGATAGTAACCCACGTTTAAAATGTCAGTTTTGACCCCTAATCAGACCATCCGCGATCATTGAGCAAGACATATTGTACAAGTAGAACTTTGGGCTCTTCAATGGGGATACAACGTTAAATTCCGCACAATGAAGGATTATCTCCTCTGACAATAGCGGCGCTAATCACATGGTACAGCAAACAAACCACCTTCGCCCTATCCACAGACCCTAGCCCTCTTTATTCCTTATTTGACAACCCAGCACTCCCAACTTACAATACTCGGGGACAATGTGATTCGTAGTGGCCTACCACTAGACAGTTCGTCCACCCTTCCACAGGCCAATTTTTAACCGCAACCAAATGTCCATTTCCCCACCTCGATTGACTGGCTTTCCATGCTATCACAACAAAGCAGCACACTACATCTTTCAGGACAGGTCCACAGACCACTCACGACATTTGAGGATATGTGTGGTCTCTCTCAGACCCCCAAACACCCTCTATCTCTGATGTATAGTGACATACAGTCCTATACCTGCGACTCACTACCTAATTTTATGCAAAAGTGGTCTAGGGACCTGGGCATGGAGATAACTCCAGAACAATGGTATACCTCATTCACACTCACACACAAATCGTCCATATCCGTGTTCTCATAAGAGGAAAACTACAAACTGTTATCATGATGGTGCAGGGATCCAGTCATGGTGAACAAGATGTACCCAGGCACTTCGGACACCTGTTGGCGCTGTCACAGAGGAAAAAAAAACAAACAAACAAGATATTTGGGGGGCACACTCTAAAAAATGCATTAAAGATGGTGCAGCCATAAGACCATACAGCAGAACAAAATATTACAGCGCACACATGCAAAAAAGACATTTACCTCAAGCAAGGCTAGTTTAAAACACCTAAGCATTTTTAGAAAAACATTTTCAAAAATTATGGGGATTTGGTCACACCATATTGCTATATGGTGCTAAGCCCACTTACTGCGACAAAGTACCCCATAATCAGTGGGTCCTACACTATCCATGGAGTGGGAAAACCTGCATCTCTGAACCATGAGAGCATTGCACTCTTCTAACTGGGAGAATCATAAGGTCTCCACCCATGACACAAGTGGACACTAATTAAAGGTACCTATGTTATGTAGTGAGGTGCTCCGCACCCAAAAGGATTTGGTCAGAATCCATACAATATACAAACAAGATATTTGGGGGGCACACTCTAAAAAATGCATTAAAGATGGTGCAGCCATAAGACCATACAGTAGAAGAAAATATTACAGCGCACACATGCAAAAAAGACATTTACCTCAAGCAAGGCTAGTTTAAAACACCTAAGCATTTTTAGAAAAACATTTTCAAAAAATATGGGGATTTGGTCACACCATATTGCTATATGGTGCTAAGCCCACTTACTGCGACAAAGTACCCCATAATCAGTGGGTCCTACACTATCCATGGAGTGGGAAAAGCTCCAGTCACAGTCAATAAGCAGCTGGAAGGAGAACTAGGGGAGTTGGTTGTTGGGAGAGTTGAGACAGATTGCTGCTCCAGGTGAGTATAATGCCGCGTACACACGATCGGACTTTACGGCATACATGCTCCGGCGTACCAGATTTCGTCGGACAATTCGATCGTGTGTGGGCTCCAGCGGACTTTGTTTTATCAAAAGTTTGACGGACTTAGATTTGAAACATGTTTCAAATCTATCCGGCGGACTCGAGTCCGGTCGAAAAGTCCGCTCGTCTGTATGCTAGTCCGACGGACAAAAACCGAGGCTAGGGCAGCTATTGGCTACTGGCTATGAACTTCCTTGTTTTAGTCCGGTCGTACGTCATCACGTACGAATCCGTCGGACTTTGGTTGATCGTGTGTAGGCAAGTCCGTTCATTTGGAAAGTCCGTCGCAAAGTCCGCCGGGCAAAGTATGCCGGTCGTCTGTACGCGGCATAAGGCTTAATGTACATGGGACGTTTTTACAACCTCTCCTGAGCGATTTAACTTGACAGATAGTAACCCACGTTTAAAATGTCAGTTTTGACCCCTAATCAGACCATCCGCGATCATTGAGCAAGACATATTGTGCAAGTAGAACTTTGGGCTCTTCAATGGGGATACAACGTTAAATTCCGCACAATGAAGGGATTATCTCCTCTGACAATAGCGGCGCTAATCACATGGTACAGCAAACAAACCACCTTCGCCCTATCCACAGACCCTAGCCCTCTATATTCCTTATTTGACAACCCAGCACTCCCAACTTACAATACTCGGGGACAATGTGATTCGTAGTGGCCTACCACTAGACAGTTCGTCCACCCTTCCACAGGCCAATTTTTAACCGCAACCAAATGTCCATTTCCCCACCTCGATTGACTGGCTTTCCATGCTATCACAACAAAGCAGCACACTACATCTTTCAGGACAGGTCCACAGACCACTCACGACATTTGAGGATATGTGTGGTCTCTCTCAGACCCCCAAACACCCTCTATCTCTGATGTATAGTGACATACAGTCCTATACCTGCGACTCACTACCTAATTTTATGCAAAAGTGGTCTAGGGACCTGGGCATGGAGATAACTCCAGAACAATGGTATACCTCATTCACACTCACACACAAATCGTCCATATCCGTGTTCTCATAAGAGGAAAACTACAAACTGTTATCATGATGGTGCAGGGATCCAGTCATGGTGAACAAGATGTACCCAGGCACTTCGGACACCTGTTGGCGCTGTCACAGAGGTAAAGGCTCCTATATTCATGTGTGGTGGGAGTGCGACCGAGTCCACCTTTCTGGGACAAGGTTTTTGGTGTACATAATGATTTATACAAAGTCTCTTTAGTGCTCTTTTATCCATCCTACCAGGGCCTGTCAAATCTCACAAGAAAAACCTTCCCCTCACTTACCAGATGGATAGACACCCTCAATGACATTATCCTTATGGAGGAGCTACAGGCAAAGATGGGAGATACCTGGGATAAACACAAACAATTATGGTACCTCTGGCTTCACCACTCATCCTCGGACCTCCTCCTCAACACAATTTCTGCTTGAGGATTGGGCCCTATATTGCACGGAGTTAGAGGGAATTACTAATTACTAATGAAAATGATTTTGATAACCCCCTAAGGCTTAATGTATAGGTAATTAAAATAATCCTAGACCTTTACTGCTGAGTTCCCCCCCCCCCTCCCCTCCCTTTCCTGTTCTCTCCTCTCTTTTTAGTCCCCTTCTCCCCTACCCTCCCTCACCCGACAGTTAGATTGTATGTTACATGTTTCAGATAGTGTCCTAAATAAGAGGACACCGCATGGTTGGATATTGGGTTATAAAGAACTGTTATAAGCATTCATGCATATGTGAGTTATAATGTTTTATATGACGGACGGGAGACGAGAACCGATTCCCCCATTCTTCCCCCTCCTCCCCTTTTTTCATTCTGTACCCCCCCTTTTTGTTATTTCACTTGTGTTATTTTTTTCCTTTAAAATCAATAAAAATTATATTCAACCTTAAAACGTCGTGTTTACATGCCGAGTTTAGCCGCATTTGCGTTTAAAAGCGTTTGAAAAAAGAATATTTTTTTTTCAAAATAGTCAAAAATGAAAAACGCCTTTAAATAAAATGTTTAGAAGCGTTTGGCGCTTGAAATGCCTCTAAACTCAGCGTCTGAACTCATTTATTTTGCTTTCCAAAGAAAGCCTCTAAACTCAACTGCCTAAAAACGACATTAAACGAACCTGTGTACATGTACACATAAGATAACATTTAATGAGTTCAGGGGCAGCTTAAAAAAGCAGCCAACTGCCTCTGAACGTCTGTTTACCAGTAGCAGTGTACATGAGGCCTAATAATCCACCAAAAAGGAAGGGCTGGGTGCTAGCTCTGACTCGCAACCGTGAACATGTAGACCAAGTGCGAAAAATTAGCTGCACACCAACATCTGTCCAACAGGTTCATTGAAAGACTGCCACCAGGTTTAAAACAAAGGACCAAGGGGTGATGAACAGTTGGTTGTTGCTAGGACTATGAGCTTCTGTGTAGGTAAAGAGACTCATTCAGAAAGCTGGATGGGTGTGCACATGCAAAGGTGGCTCCATGAGTCTCCATAAGAGGATAGGGCCACCCAAAGACAGGAACAAGAGAAGGGGAAGTTTCTACAGAGGATTGAATAGCAGACCTGCTATTTAAGGTCTACAGCTCTTTTATGACACTTTAAAGCTCCCTGAAAATACTCACCTCTCAACCAGGTAGTGAGACCAAATGTGGTTATCTTCTAGCACTTCAAAGTCCAGCAAAGTCTCCAGCATTCCATACGTAAAAGAGAGGCTTGTGTGGCTCTATTTTATGTTCATGTTATTCAATCACTGCTTTTTTCTTCATACAAGGTAAAATAAAAGGATACACTTGGGAAGTAGTTTCAGTTTGAAAGACTTCCCAAATTGGACACTCACTTTAAAATATTTTTATTCAATCTAATGTATGTCATGTTTACCAACATCCATGCAGTGCAGGGCATCCCTGAATGTATAGAAATTAAATAGATTGTTTAGGCAATTAGTGATTTGGGCACATTTTCTATTTGGGTGAAAATTGCTTGAAAAAAATAAATAAAGAAAAACTTTGTGACCATACACAAGAATTAAATCATGATGTTTTTTCCTGTATTTTTTTTTTACTTTATCGTTATGTTGTGAAAAAAAACCTGAAATAAAATACACCAAAAAATGTGTTGCCATTCCTTAACAAGCATTTTTACAAGCAGAGCTACAGGAATGTTCACTGTGTCCCTTCCTGGTATAACACAGTCTTTCCTTTACATGGGAAAACAATTGGTTAAGGTCGCACACCACTTTCCCAATACATTTACGGTATATGGCTGAGGCCATGTTTTTCTGGCCACGGACCAGCCTATTTATTTATATGCAGGGGTCATGTTCCTTTAAGCACTGACCAGCCATAGGAGGCCTTAGCATGCTTGCACAGAAGACCCGGGGCCCATCCAGAAGCTGCTGGTAGGTATTTGAAATTGTGGGTTAAACTGAGCTAGAAGTTGGTCCTTTTAATGGACAACTTCACTAAATATGCTTTAAAAAGCATCTTATATTCGTCCTCCTCATTGCCTCCATGACAATTATCTGGGATTTTAAGATTTTTGCATACATTTCAGTGAATATGGTCAATTTCACTTATCCTATTTAGGCAGCAACCCCTGGAAACAAGTAGTGTACATAAAGTTACAAAGTCCCAGATAGCGGTAAAAACCAGACAGGATTTTAAATCCTTACCCACTTTATTCAAAACTGTTTTTGGCTTGGCCCGCTCTTTAGTCTGGCTAGCCTTGCAATGACTCTGTAGGATCTGTTGGCTATAGGAGTACTGCAGGTTTTCTCTCCCCACCCCCCTGCCGCTGTGTGGCTGCAGGCTGTGGTTGCTTTCTCTTCTCCTCCATGGCTGTGCTGCGGGCTGTGACTGCTCCTTTCACCCCTCTGCCCAGAGTGCCTACAGTACTACCTGCTGAAGGGAAAGGGGCTCACTAAAGCAGCTTGTCACCCCCCTCCCTTCCTGGATGATATCATAGTGCTGAGACTCCCATGTGATCTTCTGGCTGTGAACAGAGGGGGCTGTGTGTCATTCCCTGCATGCTCCTGCTTCTTCCTCTCTATCCCCCAGGCAGCAGCAGCTTTGAGCCAGTCAAAGACCAGGGGAATCATGTTGCAAGCGCGCAAATAACACTGGGATATGTAGTCTCCAAGGAGCACAGTTCAATGCAGAGAATGTGAGCTTGGGCTTCAACTCCATGCACAATAAGGAGGAGAGAACAAGTCTTTTCCTGGGCAATTTTTCAGAGATCTGTTATCGTGTATGCCCACATCAGAGAGAACCTGATCGTGAGGACTGAGCTTTCTGGCACTGCTGACTGCTAAGCACATTGGAACAGGTCCGTTGTATACCAGGAGTGGTGAGCGGAACTACCAAGCTTAATTCCTTACTGCCCACAGTTAACCCCTAGGGAAACTGCTTCTTACTTAACAGCCCATCAGCCATCCATTGTGAACAGTCTCAAAGGGACAGATTCATGTGCACCCACCTTACAGACAGGCCCCAATGATAGTTGGCTTAGTACTGCTAAATAGGTGGCAGTTACTGTACAGCCATCTCCAGGGGTACCCCCTGTTAAGAACACATACAACCACCCACTACTAAGGCTGTATGCGTGCACTCGAGGACATCTCTTAGGGTTAGTTAATGTTGTTTTATCGCCCAAAGAATGCTTTGATGTTGACCCACTGACAAATTATTATAGTGGTTGCCAAAGTTTTCCAGAGGAATTTACTTGCATATACAGGTATAGGACATTTTACAGCCTGTTCGGGCAAATGTATCTTGCATTTTTGGCTGACTTGGCTGTTCTTGTTTAGATGTATCTAGAGGCATAAATGTTTTACAATTTTGGATACAGTGGTGAAGGCTTAAAACCTCTGTCAGGTGTTTATTACTCTTGGTGTCCTTCTGAAGAAGGGTCATTTTTTCAAATTTGTCCTGGTGACCATTGTCAATGGAAGGTAAAGTAATAAAAAAATTTAAGTTGTCACCAGAACATAATAGGAGAGGAGATCTTTTAATAGGGAGATTTTATCCAGTGACATCTGTCTAATGGGGTATTTTCTTCACCTTGGAGGGATGTCCTCACTTGTCACTGTATCTAGGCACTGGAAATGAAGTAAAATTTCCCACAGAGGATACAGATGGCAAAAAAAAAAAAAAAATCTAACAGAGATTTTAACATTTCTCTACTCATGGCTTTAGACGCGTTTTTGACACTGCTTTTCTCTTGCCTGAAGAAAGGCATTCAGGAGATCTGGCCATACACTCAGTGTTCATGAGGCTTGCCTCAAGAGTCTTTCTAATGTCCCCCCCCCTTCACCACCATGCCCCATACCAGCTGTGTGAGCTGCTATGGCTATTGTCACATTACTGTTTACACTGACTCCACAAAAAACTGAAGTTTCTGCAACATAACAGAAATGAAGGACGTTTTAACACGTGTAAACTCCAGTGTACATGTAGCAGGATGTTTTTTGCCTTCTGGAATTTGGTCCTCCAGGCCACCTGTCTTGTCTTTATAATTGTTCTTATTTGTATTTCTTTAGATTTATCACTTCCATAAACCCATCTCTTTTTTATACCTCTTTCCATTCAGAATTCTTTCCTTTCAAACTGACATTTGAGAATGCTAATTAATACTGACTGCTGTCATAAAAGAATTTGAAGCATCTTAATCTAAGCAAAGCTGCTTGTGGAGTCACTATAATACTTGTTTGATTGTGAAGGTTTTTTTTTTTTTCCTCTTTTTGCTGTTAGCTATTAGATGAGAATATGAAACCCCTTCCATTGTTGTTTCTAATCTATTCATTTCTAAGCTTCACCACAAGAAAAGAAACAAATCTCTCTAGTGTGTGCTTATGATGATTAGTTTAGTTATATGACCTTTTGACAGGCTACATATAATACAGATCCTAACATGGATCCATGTGACATTTGTGCAGGGTTTTTTTTCTTCTCCTTTTTTTTTTTTTTACTGAAACCCCATTGAAGGAATTTCTTGTTACCTTTATTTAATTCTGTTATGTTATAACAGTATAACAGGAAACTATTCACAAGGGGAAGCTCCAGTAAGGTCAAAAGTCACCGGGAATGACAATTGCTAATATGTTACGTGCTTAGGGTGCCCACGTGTCCCAGATTGGCCGGGATTGTCCCTTAATGCATATTTGTGTCCCTGGTCCCGGGCACCTTCATTCCGGGACAATACAGTGTCCCGGAATGAAAAAAAAAACATACCGCCAGTCCGCCGCCCTGATAAACATTGCCTCGCTCAGCCGAACTAATTGGTTGCTAGGGCCGCCCCGCCTCGCATCTAGCAACCAGCGACGTCGGCTGAGCAAGGCTTACCCAGTGCTGCCCTGCGCTGAGCAGCGCGCCTCCGCGTCCACTACGCTCCTCGGTCCACCTCAGCTCCGCCCCCTAATTCCAGCTCCCTCAGTCCCTCTCTCTGCATGCAGAGCAAAGCAGCGGCCGCCCTGACCCCCTCGCCCCTGTCAATGCAGCGCTCTTGCAGGAGCCCAGAAGAAGGAGGAGCCAGTGTGCAGGGAGCAAGTGCAACCCACAGCTTACAGAACGGGACAGCAGGAGAGAGGTATGTACAGTCCATTACTGTCCCCCTGTCCATCCCTCTGTCATCCTGTCCCCCTGTCCATCCCACTGTCCCCCTGTCCATCCCTCTGTCATCCTGTCCATCCCCCTGTCCATCCCACTGTCCCCCTGTCCATCCCACTGTCCCCCTGTCCATCCCTCTGTCATCCTGTCCATCCCGCTGTCCCCCTGTCCATCCCACTGTCCCCCTGTCCATCCCTCTGTCATCCTGTCCATCCCACTGTCCCCCTGTCCATCCCACTGTCCCCCTGTCCATCCCACTGTCCCCCTGTCCATCCCTCTGTCATCCTGTCCATCCTACTGTCCCCCTGTCCATCCCACTGTCCCCCTGTCCATCCCACTGTCCCCCTGTCCATCCCACAGTCCCCCCTGTCCATTCCACTGTTCCCCTATCCATCCCACTGTCATCCTGTCCCACTGTCCATCCCACAGTCCCCCTGTCCATCCCACTGTCCCTCTGTCCATCCCTCTGTCCCCCTATCCATCCCACAGTCCCCCTGTCCATCCCACAGTCCCCCTGTCCATCCCACTGTCCCCCTGTCCATTCCACTGTCCCACTGTCCATTCCACTGTCCCACTGTCCATCCCACAGTCCCCCTGTCCATTCCACTGTTCCCCTATCCATCCCACTGTCCTCTTGTCCATCCCACTGTCCCCCTGTCCATCCCTCTGCCCCCCTGTCCATCCCACAGTCCCCCTGTCCATCCCACTGTCCCCCTGTCCATTCCACTGTTCCCCTATCCATCCCACAGTCCCCCTGTCCATCCCACTGCCCCTCTGTCCATCCCACTGTCCCCCTGTCCATCCCACTGTCCCCCTGTCCATCCCACTGTCCCTCTGTCCATCCCACTGTCCCCCTGTCCATCCCACTGTCCCTCTGTCCATCCCACTGTCCCTCTGTCCATTCCACCATTCCCCTGTCCATTCCACTATTCCCCTGTCCATTCCACTATTCCCCTGTCCATTCCACTGTCTCTCGGTCCATTCCACTGTCCCCCTGTCCATTCCACGCAAGCACTGTTCCCCTATCCATCCCACTGTCATCCTGTCCCACTGTCCATCCCACAGTCCCCCTGTCCATCCCACTGTCCCTCTGTCCATCCCTCTGTCCCCCTATCCATCCCACAGTCCCCCTGTCCATCCCACAGTCCCCCTGTCCATCCCACTGTCCCCCTGTCCATTCCACTGTCCCACTGTCCATTCCACTGTCCCACTGTCCATCCAACAGTCCCCCTGTCCATTCCACTGTTCCCCTATCCATCCCACTGTCCCCTTGTCCATCCCACTGTCCCCCTGTCCATCCCACTGTCCCCCTGTCCATTCCACTGTTCCCCTATCCATCCCACAGTCCCCCTTTCCATCCCACTGTCCCTCTGTCCATCCCACTGTCCCCCTGTCCATCCCACTGTCCCCCTGTCCATCCCACTGTCCCTCTGTCCATCCCACTGTCCCCCTGTCCATCCCACTGTCCCTCTGTCCATCCCACTGTCCCTCTGTCCATTCCACTATTCCCCTGTCCATTCCACTATTCCCCTGTCCATTCCACTATTCCCCTGTCCATTCCACTGTCTCCCGGTCCATTCCACTGTCCCCCTGTCCATTCCACGCAAGCAATGGGGGGAAAAGCGAACTTAGGACTTTAATTGGGACGCAAGGGAAAGTTTGCGCCCCCATCGTTAATATTATGAAAAAGAGGGGGGGGGGGGGTTGGGACTTTAAATGAGGTGCGCATGATGCAGCCCAATCACACTCACAGAGGTGCAAACATATGTATGTTTATTAAGGATCAATGATCAACATGGCATAAAAACGCATTGCAAACATTAGAGATAAAATAATCGCATATAAACAATAAATCTATGTATATACAACCATGGGACATGGGTAGGTACAATTATGCATCTTAATCCCCCAAGCAAGGTAAAAGTCATGTGAAGTAAAAAACATCTGAAAATTGGTCAATGTGTGTCTGATGCATCAAAGGTAGGCCCGATGCTGCGTTTCATGGACTTCAATCCACTCTTCAGGAGCCGGATGCATCTGAATTCTATAAAAAATGTATGAAAAGCAATATAGTTTCATGGGTCTAACAAAATCGGCAGAAAAGGGGGAAATTGGGCATAATGGGCCATGCCAAAAAGGTTACTCACATGATAGCCAAAACTGGGACCGTGCGACAAAACAAAGCCAGGGGAGAGCCATGGAGTCGGACCGGACCGCACACACCAACACCCCGCAGTGGAGGGGACTTCTATAATGTGGGAAATATATAAAATGTATCTATGATGATACAAATAACAAAAAACGAGATGGTATAAACTGCAGATATCACCAAGGTGATTGAAAAAAAGCACCCGGAAGATTACCTTGAAAAATGCATGTGATGTTTGAAGCCACATAGATGGGAGAAGATCAGGGTGTAAATAGGTTGTATCAGCACCATCTCTGAATACCATGAAGCAGGGAGTGAGATGCAGCCCCAGCATGGAACGCCAGCTCCCCCTCAGCGTCACGCAGGCATGACACAGTGGAGCAAAACCTTGGCAAACGCCAGAGAAGCTCACCACATGTCAGCCCAGCTGATATGCCGGACGTCTGTGTGTGCGACGCCCAAACAAGGAAGTCACATGCACAGTGCTGGGGGCATGGCGCCGATGCATGGTGGAAAGATCCGCCCAGCCACCCACCCCCAATCCTGTGGGGGGAAGGTAGGAGGGCAGACACCAGCATGCATCGCAGCTCCCGGGAAACAGGACATCTGCCCACCCACCGACAATGAGTCACACAGACCCAGTCTGGCCACAGGGAGTAAAAAATATTTATAAAGTAGTGAAAGATCAAAATATGTAAACTGTCAGTGCCACGAACGTTCCCTAAGTCTGGAGGGGGCTTTGTTTCTAGGCTGGGCTCGTGCTGGCTGGTAAGAATCCTTTCAGCATCTGGTTTGAGAAGGAATCTTACCTGAGAGCAGCAGGGAGCAAGGAGGACAGAGTGAGTACATCAGCACACCCAGGAATACACAAAAGGAGAGACTGCCACATGTAGCAAGCTTTCAAAGACAGCACTGTGCTTAACCCCTTTGCCCCTTGTCCTGGGAGATTTTCGGAGCAGTCAGGTGGGCTGGTAGACAAGTAGCTAGGAGGACTGGTAGTACTTGCAGGCAATGGAGCTGCAGTTTTACAACATTTTGAGCTATTTTCTAAACTGGCTAATAGTGCCTAGTCTGCAAGGGACTTTTGCCACTGATCCTTAAAGACTGATTGTGTCCAGGAAGGAGAACAGTCCAGGAACTTTTCTCTGTACATAGGAAGGAAGTCCCCAGTTTCAGTTTCACAGAAACACACTACAGTCCATTTAACATGGTTCCCTTTGGGTCACGCTCCCATCTGTGCATTTTATGGAAAGGGCCAGAGACCAGCAGGTTGTGTTTTTTGTTCTATAGACTTTAATGTATCAAAAATGTGTATTGAAAAACGCAAAATACATCTGGAATTTGCATCAATTGCAACCTGCATAGGTGTGAATCAGGCTTAAAGCACTGACAGGGATACCTAGTATCATGTAAAAGGCAAGAGGGAGATAGGTACCAATGTATTAATAAATTATAATAGTTTTCTGTAGCTAATGGAGCTTTGTGAAGTGTTAGACAAAATGTCCTGCCAGTCATCTGGGGAAATAAAAGTCCTCAGGTCATGTTCAAAATGAGAAATGTATTTAGATGTCGGGGTAAGCAAGAGGATACAATTGATGGGTATATGGTGGAGATGATACCCAGGGCATGACTATCTGTATTGCAAATGTTTTTGGATGCGGTAAGCTGAAGAGGGGTGTTGGTGTGCCCCAGTTAAGAAGATATGTAATGTTTTTCTTGTACATACCAAAACATTTTCATAGATGGGACAGTATCTTAGTTTTTAAGAGAATGAAATGGCACAAGGTCCAAGGAACTTAACCACTTAAGGACCGCGTTGTGCCGATACGTCGCCAGAATGGCACGGCTGGACATATCAACGTACGGGTACGTCGCCCTTAAGACACAGCATTGTGGGCGCATGCACGCCCGCCGCAAGCTCCGTGAGTGTGACCACGGATCCCGACTCGATGTCTGCCGGGAGTCCCGTGATCGTTTCACGGAGAGGAAGAATGGGGAAATACTGATGTAAACAAGCATTTCCCAGTTCTGCCTAGTGACAGGACACTGATCACAGCTCCCTGTGATCGGGAGCAGTGATTGGTGTCATGTCACACGTAGCCCATCTCCCCCACAGTTAGAACACATCCCTAGGACACACTTAACCCTTTCAGTGCCTCCTACTGGTTAACCCCTTCACTGCCAGTGTGATTTTTACAGTAATCGGTGCAATGTATAGCACTGATCGCTGTATAAATGACAATGGTCCCAAAATGGCGTCAAAAGTGTCCGATGTGTCTGCCATAATGTCGAAGTCATGATAAAAATTTCTGATCACCGCCATTATGAGTAAAAAAAAAAATTATTAATAAAAATGCCATAAAACTATCCCCTATTTTGTAGACGCTATAACTTTTCTGCAAACCAATCAATAAATGCTTTTGGCAATTTTTTTTTACCAAAAATATGTAGAAGAATACGCATCGGCCTAAACTGAGGAAAAAAAATGTTCTTCTATATATTTTTGGGGGATATTTATTATAGCAAAAAGTAAAAAATATTGCTTTTTTTCCAAAATTGTCGCTCTTTTTTTGTTTATAGCGCAAAAAATAAAAACCGCATAGGTGATCCAATACCACCAAAAGAAAGCTCTATATGTGGGGGAAAAAGGACGTCAACTTTGTTTGGGAGCCACGTTGTACAACCGCGCAATTGTCAGTTAAAGCGACGCAGTGCCAAATCGCAAAAAGTGCTCTGGTCTTTGGGCAGCCAAATGGTCTGGGGCTGAAGTGGTTAAGGTGTCATATAAATGTGTCAGATTGGAGTGCAACCACCGTACAAAACTTATGGGGGTAATTCCAGCCTTTCCTAGAAAAGTAGAAAGAGGCAGGTGTGGAGATAATAATTTACTTTTAAGAGAGTAGGAAGTAAAACGGTTAGGGAGATGGTTGAAATACGTGGAGGGAATCCTTAACAATTGGGAGATATTAAACAGGACTCAAGGATTGCCGATAGGGATACTTTGAGAAATCTGCACCGCTTGGCAAGAAACAGAAACATGGGGAACTCTGAAACCCCCTGTAGCGGGTATTGCAGCCAAAGACTTACATTAACACAGATGGGCTGCATGTGCATTAACACAGATGTCTGCATGGGCTTTTTCACCCCCCCTCCTTCTTCCTGTTTTCAATGACTGAGTCAATGTAATGTGAGCTGACACACACAGAGCCATGCATTCAGCAGCCTCTCTTGTGCCCCTATTGGCCGGAAAAAGAAAAACAATTAAATGCACAGTTACAACAGCCAGTGGGAGAGATTGCACTGAACTGCAGGGAGAGCTGCAATGGATTATGGGACGTGCAGTCCCCTCACAAAACAACCACGTAGACTGGTATACAGGGAGAAACTACAAATCCCAGAGGGGTTTGCAAAACAGAGGGCTTGCTAAAGAATCCATTTTGTGTTCTGAGGAGATTCTCAGTCGATGAGGGAGTGAGAGAGACACAGATGTGATCTGAGGGGCTGCTGTTACCCATGGAGGGGATCCATCCAGCCACAGTTCCAGAGGTCGGTGTGTTGATCCTGCCACAGCTCCAGAGGTTGGTGTGCTGATCCTGCCACAGTTCCAGGAATCGAACGGCGACGGACATCCAGCCTGAGGGGCTATATCTCCAGGTGTTCCTGAGGGCGTGGGTAGATCCGGTTACAAGGTGGCCTTTCGGGGAACTGGTCACTTGATCCTTTGGTTGCAGGATGGGGAAGCAGGAGTTTGCCCATCTTTAAAGACACGGTAGTCATGCAATGCAGTGATGTGCGGGCAGTGTGTGCTGAAAAAAAAGTACTGCATGCAGTACTTTTTTTCCGTGCAGCGCAGTGTGAGGCAAGCCACTGCCTTGCACTGTGTGGCCAGCAATTAAACGTATGAGATGACTGTGTGACATTTAAATAAAGTCTGTTGAAAAAATAAAAAAAGGAAACAGTGTGATGCATTGATCTGCACTGATCTCCGCCAGACCACGCCTCACCAGAACATACCCTAACTGCAAATGTAATAAATGACAAAGTACAGCAAACCATTGGTGATCAGCCCTTTCACACCTACTGTTGTTCCTTGTTCACAGTAGGAGTTCAAGTATTCTTGTATTATTTGTAATCTACTTCCCTGCGCGTCAGCCGGTTTGTGTTGTTTCAGGAGGTTGTAGAGGTTGGTATAATAATCATGAAAGTGGTGGGCAATTAATTCATCAGTTATATCTAATGCCCCATCCTTATTCTTTATACCTAGAATGTTGTTCTTGTTCCTGGGGCCTTTCAGGACTCTAGCCAGAAATTTGTCTGTCTTGTCCCCATATTCATAGTAAATTTTCTTCCTAAGGAACAGGAAGCTTTTAGTGGTGACGTCTAGTGTCTGCTGCAGTGTTTTCCAAGTCTCCAGCAAGTTGTTTGCGGTTCGTGTTGTCAAAGATTGTTTGTGTTGGGCTTCTAGCTTCAGGATTTTGTCAGACAATTTGGTGATTTATTTTTCCCTCTCCTTCTTATGTTGAGCTCCCATCTTGATCAACTCCCCTCTAATAGAGCACTTATGAGCCTCCCAGACCATCTGAGGGTCAATTTCAGGGGATACATTGTGCTTAAAAAACGTATTTAAGGGCGATGTCACTTTTGGAAGCAGCACAAGGGTCAGTTAATAATGAGGAGTTTATTTCGCCAAGTGGGGGGTTTAGGGGTGGGAACTGCAAGGTTCAATGTTAGAGAGATAGGGGTGTGGTCAGATATAGATTGGATTCTCATATTTGCTTTAGAGACTACAAGTAAGTCTCTGCGGGATATGAATAAGTAATCAATCCTGGAATATCGGGCGTGTGGGACAGAATAAAAGGTAAAGTCTCTGGCCTCTGGGTGGAGGTAATGCCACAAATCTATTAAATGTAGAGAATTCAGCAGTGATTTAAGACTGCTAACCAGGATTGAAACCCCCTTTGATTTGGCTAGGTCATTAGTAGCATGATAAGCTTCAGTAAAATAGTGGTCAGTGAGCTTGGATACCTTATGGGTCTTGAAGTGCGTTTCCTGCAAAAAGGCAAAGTGTGGCCTACCTTTCTTGAGTTCCCGTAGAAGGCCCGAACATTTCTCAGGGATATTCAGTCCCTTTACATTATGAGAAATCACTTTGGGACTGCATCCTAAAGAGGAGTACATCATGGGGCAGAGAGATTCAGAGAGCCTCGACTTGTAACAATACTTGTAAGAGAGACTGTGAGAATGAGTAAATATGACGTTGTCAGATACTTATTAAAGGTAGAAATAACCTCTACAAATAGGTAAGAGAGTATATAGAAACAGTATGAAGTAAGATAGGAAATAATGAGTTATAGATTTAACACCTTTTAGATTATCAACAGGGTTGTGAACAAGTGTCACATCAAGAGGCACTTTGTGGGGTGAAGGGAGGCACCGGCTGTTATTAACAGCACCGAGCAAGTAGCCTGTCACACTGTAAAGGGTGACAAACTATGTAGGCAGAGATTAGAGGTTCGCAGCCTCAATAGGTAACAAATAAAAAGGGGCTAAAGAAGTACGTCTGTACTTTGGTGCACAAGACATGAGAACTACCATGAATAGTTAACGAGAGGTAGGAGGGGGAGTGATCAACCCTATCCTTACCCGTTGAGTGTGGTCATAGATTATACTTTAACATAGCACAACAGTTGGAGGTGCAAACCATAAAGAGAAAATAAAAAATAGAGCAAAAATAAAACTTTGTCAGAAACAGATAAACGAAAGGAAGCTTCTAGGCATATAGCCCTGTACAAATAATAATATCAAATATATAAAGGCATGTAAAAATGTAAACGTATAGACATATAAACGTATAAACGTTGTTGGTCTAGAGACAAAACCCTAGCTATTGATAGGTGTATAGCAACTCTAGGTTGTAATAAACTGAAAGTCCTCTGCAGTTGCATGCATAGTATATACAGTGGGGACGGAAAGTATTCAGACCCCCTTAAATTTTTCACTCTTTCTTATATTGCAGCCATTTGCTGCAGTTCATTTTTTTCATTAATGTACACACAGAACCCCATATTGTCGGAAAAACAGGGAATTGTTGACATTTTTGCAGATTTATTAAAAAAGAAAAACTAAAATATCCTTTGCTCAGTATTTAGTAGAAGCACCCTTTTGATCTAATACAGCCATGAGTCTTTTTGGGAAAGATGCAACAAGTTTTTCACACCTGGATTAGGGGATGCTTTGCCATTTCTCCTTGCAGATCCTCTCCAGTTCTGTCAGGTTGGATGGTAAACGTTGATGGACAGCCATTTTTAGGTCTCTTCAGAGATGCTCAATTGGGTTTAAGTCAGGGCTCTGGCTGGTCCATTCAAGAACAGTCACGGAGTTGTTGTGAAGCCACTCCTTCGTTATTTTAGCTGTGTGCTTAGGGTCATTGTCTTGTTGGAAGGTAAACCTTCGGCCCAGTCTGAGGTCCTGAGCACTCTGAAGGTTTTCGTCCAGGATATCCCTGAACTTGGCCGCATTCATCTTTCCCTCGATTGCAACCAGTCGTTCTGTCCCTGCAGCTGAAAAACACCCCCACAGCATGATGCTGCCACCACCATGCTTCACTGTTGGGACTGTATTGGACAGGTGATGAGCAGTGCCTGGTTTTCTCCACACATACCACTTAGAATTAAGGCCAGAAAGTTCTATCTTGGTCTCATCAAACCAAGAATCTTATTTCTCACCATCTTGGAGTCCTTCAGGTGTTTTTTTAGCAAACTCCATGCAGGCTTTCATGTGTCTTGCACTGAGGAGAGGATTCCGTCGGGCCACTCTGCCATAAGGCCCCGACTGGTGGAGGGTTGCAGTGATGGTTGACTTTCTACAACTTTCTCCCATCTCCTGACTGCATCTCTGGAGCTCAGCCACAGTGATCTTTGGGTTCTTCTTTACCTCTCTCACCAAGGCTCTTCTCCCCCGATAGCTCAGTTTGGCCGGACGGAAGGGTTCTGGTCATCCCAAACGTCTTCTATTTAAGGATTATGGAGGCCACTGTGCTCTTAGGAACCTTAAGTGCAGCAGAAATTTTTTGGTAACCTTGGCCAGATCTGTGCCTTGTCACAATTCTGTCTCTGAGCTCTTCAGGCAGTTTCTTTGACCTCATGATTCTCATTTGCTCTGACATGCACTGTGAGCTGTAAGGTCTTATATAGACAGGTGTGTGGCTTTCCTAATCAAGTCCAATCAGTATAATCAAACACAGCTGGACTCAAATGAAGGTGTAGAACCATCTCAAGGATAATCAGAATAAATGGACAGCACCTGAGTTAAATATATGAGTGTCACAGCAAAGGGTCTGAATACTTAGGACCATGTGATATTTCAGTTTTTTCTTTTTTTAATAAATCTGCAAAACTGTCAACAATTATGTGTTTTTCTGTCAATATGGGGTGCTGTGTGTACATTAATGAGGAAAAAAAATGAACTTAAATGATTTTAGCAAATGGCTGCAATATAACAAAGAGTGAAAAATTTAAGGCTGTCTAAATACTTTCCGTCCCCACTGTAGATGCCCGTGTTGCCTGCTCAATACTGTAACATGGATTGTAGGATTTCCTGAATGCCCTAGAAACAGACAGGTGTCTGAACATAACCTGTGATAGTAAGTGAGAGGCCAGGGGTATCTGGGTGTTAGGAAGCCATGTTGTGTAGTGTTCACATAAGGGCTGCGTGGTCCTCACACTACTAAGCTGAGCTAGTAAAGTCACATGACAAACAGATCCGGGATTTCAAACATATGGATAATGTCAAACTTTACAACCAACAGTTGACTAAATCAAACAAAGTAGATTGGACTTCTGTCCAACTGGAGAGAGAGAGCGGCTCAGAGTAAAAAAAACAAAAGATGGCAAAAGGAAAAAGGAAAACAGAAAACACAAGGACCAGCACTTATGGCTGAGAACTACAGACCGGTCATTAGGTTTCTTCCGGGGCTTTGGAGGAGTGGGTCCTGTTGTTATTAGGAGTGCTGTCAAGCCTCCCTGACGACTTTGTTTCATCTTCTTAGCCTGGCGTTTCCCAGGAGACATGAACGGTGAACAAGGGGGGCTTATTTCCAAGGGGGGAAGGAGGAATTCTTGGTACCAATCCGGGAGATCAACCTGGCCCAGTTGGAGGGAGTTGAAGAACTCTGGTAGATAATTGGGGGAGCGCAAGGAGTGCAAATGGAAAGCGCAGGTCTTTCTTGCAGAGTGTGTCTAAAAGGGGGCGCAGAGCCCTGTGATTTTTCAGAGTTATCTGGGACAAGTCGTGAAAGAGCATTATGATTTCCCCATTGAACACAATCTGATCATTCCGACGTGCCTTCTGCATTAAATCTTCCTTCAGCACAAAGCTCTGCAGGCAGCAGATGATGTCATGTGGGGGCATGGTATCTGGGCCACAAGCTCTCAGGGCTCTCACAAACTCGATCTCGGTGTCTGCAGGTCTTTCCAGCAGACTATTGAATACCCTTTGTAAGGCCGGAATGATTTGTTCACTGTCCACTGATTCAGGGATCCTGCTGACCCTAATATTGTTCTGTCCCCCTCTATTGTCGAGGTCCTCTAAGTGTCTGTTCATTCCTATAAAATGGGTAGAGTGTGAAGTTGTCACTCTTTCAAGTCTGCTAATCGCTTTCTCTCTGTGCTTCCCAGCCGCCTCAGAAGAGGCCATCTTTCCAGTAAGCATGAGCAGGTTTGTTTTGAGATCTGTTATGGCTGCTGAAAAGGTGGACTTAATGTCTGCTGCAAAGATAGACATTTTAGCATAAGTAAAGGGGTGACTATAGCGTGAAAGTCCCCTACCGTTGTCCTCTGCAGCCGACTAGGAGTCCTCACTGAAATCCTCTTCAGTGTGCGTCGGCGCCATCTTGACTCTGGCCACGCTGCCCTGGGATAAAGACTGTTTTTTGAAGGTGTCAGAGATGTTCCTGCCTTTGTAAGCCACTGCCGCCGAACGGTGGGATCAGGTGTGAGGTGTTCGGTAGTTCTGCCTGCTCATTATCAGGGGTGGAATGTGCAGAGAAACAGGCTAGTGGCTGCAATTCCTCCGGAGCTCCTCTAGTATCCTGCCATCTCAGTCATGAACCAAGCCATGCCCCGCATTTTGTATTTTTCAATACACACTTTTGATCCATTGAAGTCTATGGAACCAAAAACCAGAAAAAAGTCCCTGGCCCTTTCCATAAAATGCACAGATGTGAACTACATCCATAGGAAAGCATGTTAAATTGACTGTAGTGTGTTTCTGCAAAACTGAAAATGCACTAAAAAATGCAAAGGTGAGAACGAAGCCTAAAACCTGGAAGCTGATTTGGTTTCTATGCAGAAGTGAGCCTGATTTTGCACAATAGTTTTAGTAAATCAACCCCATAATCTCAAATTGTAACAACTGTTCAATAGTTTTGCCATTTCTTATTTTGAAAATTTCAACAAACCTACAATATGGTATCTACAAAAAGATCTAATCGTATCATTGACGGGTTCCAGCTCAGTTTTTTCCTTAAAGTGGAGTTCTACCCAAAAATGGAACTTCCACTTTAAGAGCTAGTGACCCCCTGACATGCCACATTTGGCATGTCATTTTTTTTTTTTGGGGGGGGGGGGGGTTGCTGGTACCCTATGTTTTAGAGGCACCCAGCTCCCACTTCCTCCCCTAACGCCGCAGTGCCGGAAGGAAGTTCACCTCTCTCAACTCCCTCCCTGCAAAGAAACAGGCTAGTGGCTGCAATTCCTGCCCGGCCATTTACACAGCGCATCGCGGCTCACGACAGTTAGAATGTCGGCACCTCAGAGAGGAGGGGGAGAGGAGTGAGGCTTCATCCTCCCACATTGCTGGATCGTGGGATAGGTGAGTGTCTGA
The DNA here is from genome assembly GCA_037952925.1 of Lithobates clamitans. Lineage (NCBI taxonomy): Eukaryota > Metazoa > Chordata > Amphibia > Anura > Ranidae > Lithobates > Lithobates clamitans. Next base: position 3,080,610 of record JBBGZY010000675.1, read on the forward strand.
TTATTAAAAGTCAGCAGCTACACTTTTTGTAGCTGCTGACTTTTAAATGGGTGGAACTCAGCTTTAAGATAGAAAAGTTTAAAAAGTTCTACTTAATAGATCTACTACAGAAAGATAAATCCACATTGTAATCTAGGTTAATTGTTTTCCAACAAGCTTGTCTAATATGACTTATATGCAGCCCTTAAAATTATACTATAATATTTGGCTTTTGAATAAAACATGAATATGTGCTAAAAAAAGAGAGCAAACACCCATTGTGCATGCTTTACTTTGAATCAATGTAATAAAATCAGAAAGATGCGTATATATAGAAATAGAGGCCATGTATTACAAAAGTGGGACAAGATGTGGCTCAAGAGATGGCATTTTAGGCAAGAAGTATCTATCACGCTACAGAGTGTCTCCAATGGCCTACATTAAGCTATTATTACAGAGTCTGTGATGATAAGCTATAAACAGCATTACTTTTAATATAGTGCACAGATTATTCTTATACACTGTTCAAACCGGAACAATAGAATAATCTGCCAACTAAAACATGAGTGGATACAATACACATTCATAGTCAGAACTTCAAAAGACATTAAAATAGAATGAAAAATTAAATATAAATGTAATAGTATTCCTGTTTTTATTATTGCTTATTGCCGAAATAAAGAGCAACTAGATCCCTCTATTTTCACACATATTCAAACCCTTTCTTTAACATCCACAAAGAGTGCAAGTTAAACATATTTGAACTTACTTAAAGTGTTTGTAAATTCTTACCTGGTCTGTGCAACAGTTTTGCACAGAGCAGCCCAGATCCTCTACTTTTCGGGTCCCCCGGCGGCGCTCCTGGCCCCTCCCTTCTGCCAATTGCCGACCTGACAGCTTGCAGCTTGCAATGGGGGAACCCAAGCAGGCTTTCTCCCGAGCTGTGGCTCTGCGTGTCCATTCACACACAGAGCCGCGGTTTGGCCCCGCCCCTCTCTCTCCTCTTTGGTTCACTGGCTGTGATTGACAGAGAACGTTTTTTAACTTTATGTGTAGAATGAATGAAGATATTGTTTCTGTTAAAAAAAAATTGTAAATAAGTAAGTTTTCTCTTTCACTGATGGGCACTGATAAGGCGGCACTGACAGACACTGACAAGCACTGATACGGCGGCACCAATGAGGTGGCACCAATGAGCGGGCACTGACGGGCACTGACGATGGGCACTGAAATGTGGCACTGATGGGCACTGGTAGGCGGCACTGATGGGTGGCACTCATATGCAGCACTGATGGGCATTGATAGGTGGCACTGATGGGCACTGATGGGTGGCACTGGTTGGCACTGATGGGCGACACTGATGGGCGACACTGATGGGCAATGAAAGGCGGCACTGCTGGGCACTGCTAGGCACTGATAGGGTGGCACTGATAGGCGGCACTGATAGGCGGCACTGATGGGCACTGATGGGCATTGATTGGCAGCACTGCTGGGCACTGATACGTAGCACTGATGGGCACTGATACGCAGCACTAAAATGAGGCACTGATGGGCATCCCTGGTGGCACTGGCAGTGGTAGGCATTGCAGTGGGCACTGACTGGCAGCTGCCTGGGCACAGATTGGCAGCTGCCTGGGCACACAGCGGCATTTCCCTGGTGGTCTAGGGGCATACCTGGTGGTCCAGTGTGGATCGCTTCCCTGGTGGTCCTGGGCGGCTTCCCTGGTGGTCCTGGGTAGGATCCGAGGGAGGGCTGTGCTGATAAACAATCAGCACAGACCCCCCCTGTCAGGAGAGCAGCCGATCTGCTTTCCTCTACTCGCGTCTGTCAGACACAAGTGAGGAAAAGCCGATCACCAGCTCTTCCTATTTACATCGTGATCAGCCGTGATTGGACTCTTTACCTAGATCGGACTGACACCCCGCAACAACGATTGCCGCGATACGCGCCCCCGGGGGCACGCAGCGGCTCGATATTCCTGATCACGTCATATGACGTCCGATCAGGAATATCAAACCACTTTGCCGCCGTCATTCTGTAATAGGGCGGGCGGCAAGTGGTTAAAAACTGCCGTTTTTCAGGAGCAGTGATTTTTTTAATGCTTAAAGTGAAACAATAAAAATGAAATATTCCTTTAAATATTGTCGGCAATATAGATACATTGATAATTGAAAAAAAGAGAATGGGATCCCCCCCTCCATTACCAGGCCCTTTGGGTCTGGTATGAATATTAAGGGGAACCCCGAATCAAAATTAAAAAAAAATTGTGTGTGGGTCCCCCTAAAATTCATACCAGGCCCTTTGGGTCTGATATGGAAATTAAGGGGAACCCAGCTCCAATTTTTTTTTTAAATGGCGTAGGGGTCCCCCCAAAATCCATACCAGACTCTTCAGGTCTGGTATGGATTTTAAGGGGAACCCTGCACCAAAATTTAAAAAAATGGCGTAGGGTTCCCCCCAAAATCCATAACAGACCCGTATTCCAGCACGCAACCTAGCAGGAAAAGAGGGGGGGATGAGAGAGTGCCCCCCCTCCTGTACCGTACCAGGCCACATGCCCTCAACATGGGGAGGGTGCTTTGGGGTAGTCCCCCAAAGCACCTTAAGGGCCTCATCCCCACAACCCTTGCTCCGTGGTTGTGGGGGTCTGCAGGCGGGGGGCTTATCGGAATCTGGAAGCCCCCTTTATCAAGGGGACCCCCAGATCCCGGCCTCCTCCCCGTGTGAATTGGTAACGGGGTAAAGATGTACCCCTACCATTTCACAAAAAAGTGTCAAAATGGTAAAAAAGACAAGAGACAGCTTGGGACAAGTCCTTTATTAAAAAATAAAAAAATAAAAATGTCCCACGAACTAAGTTCACGCCGCCCGACGGATGAAAAAGAAAAAACCCCAAAATCCATACCAGACCCTTATAAGAGCACGCAACCTGGCAGGCCGCAGGAAAAGAGGGGGGGAGAGAGAGCGCCCCCCCTCCTGTACCGTACCAGGCCACATGCCCTCAACATGGGGAGGGTACTTTGGGGTAGCCACCCAAAGCATTTGAACTTACACTGTGGGTCATTTTTATTTTTTTATTGTTTAATAAAGGACTTGTCCCAAGCTGTCTCTTGTCAAGGTGCTTTGGGGGGCTACCCCAAAGAACCCTCCCAATGTTGAGGGCATGTGGCCTGGTACGGTTCAGGAGGGGGGTGCTCTCTCATCCCCCCTTCTTTTCCTGTGGCCTGCCAGGTTGCATGCTTGGATATAGGTCTGGTATGGATTTTGGGGGGACCCCTACGCCATTTAAAAAAACAATTTGGCGCAGGGTTCCCCTTCATTTCCATATCAGACACGAAGAGCCTGGTGTGAATTTTAGGGGGACCCCCACGCAAATTTTTTTAAATTTGAATTCGAGGTTCCCCTTAATATTCATTCCAGACCCAAGGGCCTGGTAATAGACGGGGGGGGAGTGGAAATCCCATGCTCTTTTTTTCAATTATCTGTATCTATATTGCCTAGATCCGACAATTCATTACAGCTGCGATCAGTTTTGAATGATAATTTTTCCTTTAGAAAGGTCATTTTGCTGTGGTACTGTTCTAAACACGGGAAAAATGTGCCACTTTACAGGCATACTATAGACACTCCCCAGGCACAATATTTAAAGAATATTTAATCTTTATTGTTTCACTTTAAGCGTTAAAAAAATCACTGCTCTCGAAAAAAACGTCCGTTTTTAGAAAAAATTTGCATTGATACATGTGCCCTGGCTGGGGCAAGACCCGGGTCCCCAAACACTTTTTATGACAATAACTTGCATATAAGCCTTAAAAAATAAGCACTTTTGATTATTCATGTTCATGTCCCATACACATGTTCGTGTGTTCTGCCAAATTTTTTGCATGTTCACATGTTCTGCTGTGAACCGAACAGGAGGGTGTTCGGCTCATCCCTAAGCTTTTGCTATAAATCTGGTGCTCTGACATTGGACCCCTGATCTTACAGCTACAGAGTTGTTTGCAACTGCTCTGTCTGCCCCAAACCTATGCACAAAATACAAAGTATTCTATAAACAGACAGTGGAGGGGAGAGGTAGCTAGAGTGGCTGCTGTGTGGCAGAGAACATCTCTCTTGTCAGGGAGTAGAGCAATAGGTGTATTCTCTGTGCTCAGTAAAAATGTATGGTAAATGGTAAACAAAAGAGGATAGTCCACAAGGTAGCATACACCTCATTGGACTTAACCCCTTATAAACTAGCATATTTTTTTAAAAGCTGTAATTTCAAGAGGTTCTACTTTAACCGCTTGCCGACCGGCGCACGCCGATGTACGTCGGCAGAGCGGCACGGCTGGGCAAATGGGCGTACCTGTACGTCCATTTGAATTTCCCGCCGTGCCCGTGCGTGCGCGGCGCCGGCGGCGCGCACGCGCGCCGGCCGGGAGCTCCGTGAGTCGGGTCGCGCGTCCCGCGGACTCGATCGACGCGGGGAGACCCGCGATCGCCTCACGGAGCGGATTAATGGGGAGATGCCGTTGTAAACAGCATCTCCCCGTTCTGCCTAGTGACAAGTGTCACTCGATCTCTGCTCCCTGTCATCGGAGCAGAGATCAGTGACGTCAGCCACACAGCCCATCCCCCTACAGTTAGTAATCACTCCCTAGGACACACTTAACCCCTCCCCGCCCCCTAGTGGTTAACCCCTTCACTGCCAGTGTCATTTACACAGTAATCAGTGCATTTTTAATCGCACTGATCGCTGTATAAATGACAATGGTCCCAAAAATGTGTCAAAAATGTCCGACATGTCCGCCATAACGTCGCAGTCACAATAAAAATCGCTGATCGCCGCCATTACTAGTAAAAAAAAAATTATTAATAAAAATGCCATAAAACTATCCCCTATTTAGTAAACGCTATAACGTTTGCGCAAACCAATTAAAAAACGCTTATTGCGATTTTTTTTACCAAAAATATGTAGAAGAATACGATCAGCCTAAACTGAAGAAAAAAAATGTTTTTTTTATATATTTTTAGGGGATATTTATTATAGCAAAATGTAAAAAATAATGCGTTTTTTTCAAAATTGTCGCTCTTATTTTTTTTATAGCGCAAAAAAATAAAAATCGTAGAGGCGATCAAATACCACCAAAAGAAAGCTCTATTAGTGGGAAAAAAAGGACGTCAATTTTGTTTGGGAGCCACGTCGTATGACCGCGCAATTGTCAGTTAAAGCGACGCAGTGCCGAATCGCAAATAACGCTCTGGTCAGGAAGGGGGTAAATCCTTCCGGGGCTGAAGTGGTTAAGCTTAAATAACTTACTAACTTAAACTAGCTTGTGCATTTGCATGTGCAAGTGTGGACAAATACTTTTAAAACTCCAGAGAGAAGATGAGTCAAGGAACCAAGGGACAAATTATTTTACTACCTTGCGCTCCTCCACCTTCCGTTTGAGAATGCCCCAATGATGCTTAACCACTTCAGCCCCGGAAGAATTTACCCCCTTCCCGACCAGAGCGTTTTTTGCGATTCGGCACTGCGTCGCTTTAAATGACAATTGCGCGCTCGCGCAATGTTGTACCCAAACAAAATTTACGTCCTTTTTTTTCCCACAAATAGAGCTTTCTTTTGGTGGTATTTGATCGCCTCTGCGGTTTTAATTTTTTGCGCTATAAACAAAAGAAGAGCGACAATTTAAAAAAAAACACAATATTTTGTACTTTTTGCTATAATAAATATCCCCATTTTTCTCAGTTTAGGCCGATATGTATTCTTCTACATATTTTTGGTAAAAAAAATCACAATAAGTGTATTTTGATTGTTTTGCGCAAAAGTTATAGCGTTTACAAAATAGGGGATAGATTTATAGCATTTTTATTTATTTCTTTTTTTTTACTAGTAATGGCCGCGATCTGCGATTTTTATCGTGACTGCGACATTATGGCGGACACATCAGGCAATTTTAACACATTTTTGGAACCATTGGCATTAATACAGTGATCAGTGCGATTAAAAATGCATTGATTACTGTAAAAATGTCACTGACAGTGAAGGGGTTAACACTAGGGGGCTGTGAAGGGGTTAACTGTATTCCCTGCAAGGTGATTCTAACCGAAGGGGGAGGGGACTAACTAGAGGAAGTGACAGATCGTGGTTCCTAGCTAATAGGAACACACGATCTGTCACTCCTGTCAGAACAGGGAGGTGTGTGTTTACACACACTCATCCCTGTTCTGTGTCTCGTGGTCACGATCGCTCATGGCCGGTGGTCATCGCAACCGTTGGCCACAAGCATCGGCACCCCCGCTGTGCAGCACGTGCGCACCTGCTATCCAGGCCCTGCGAGCCAACGTACAGCGTATAACTGCGGCGACTGGTCCGGAAGAGGTTAATGGGATTTAGGTCTGGAGACATGCTTGGCCAGTCCATCACCTTTACCCTTATTTTCTTTAGCAAGGCAGTGGTCGTCTTAGAAGTGTGTTTGGGGTTGTTATCATGTTGGAATACTGCCCTGCGGCCCAGTCTCTGAAGGCAGGGGATCATACTCTGCTTCAGTATGTCACAGTACATTTTGGCATTCATGATTCCCTCAATGACCTGTAGCTCCCCAGTGCCAGCAGCACTCATGCAGCCCGAGACTATGACACTCCCACCACCATGCTTGACTGTAGGCAGGACACACTTGTCTTTGTACGCCTCACCTGGTTGCCGCCACACACGCTTGACACCATCTGAACCAAATAAGTTTATCTGTTTATCTTGGTCTCCTCAGACCACAGGACATGGTTCCAGTAATCCATGTCCTTAGTCTGCATGTCTTGAGCAAATTGTTTGCGGGCTTTCTTGTGCATCATCTTTAGAAGAGGCTTCCTTCTGGGATGAGCCATGCACAAGCCATGCAGCCAAGCCATGCAGACCAATTTGATGTAGTATGCGGTGTATGGTCTGAGCACTGACAGGCTGACCCCCCCAGCCCTTCAACCTCTGTAGCAATGCTGGCAGCACTCATATTTTTATTTCCCAAAGACAACCTCTGGATATGACGCTGAGCATGTGCACTCAACTTCTTTGGTCGACCATGGCGAGGCCTGTTCTGAGTGGAACCTGTCCTGTTAAATCGCTGTATGGCCTTGGCCACCGTGCTGCAGCTCAGTTTCAGGGTCTTGGCAATCTTCTTAAAGCCTAGGCCATCTTCATGAAGAGAAAAAATTATTTTTTTCAGATCTTTGCCATGAGGTGCCATGTTGAACTTCCAGTAACCAGTATGAGAGAGTGAGAGCGATAACACCAAATTTAACACACCTGCTCCCCATTCACAGCTGAGACCTTGTAACACTAACGAGTCACATGACACCGGGGAGGGAAAATGGCTAATTTGGCCCAATTTGGACATTTTCACTTCGGGGTGTACTCACTTTTGTTTCCAGTGGTTTAGACATTAATGGCCGTGTGTTGAGTTGTTTTGAGGGGACAGCAAATTTACACTGTTATACAAACTGTACAATCACTACTTTACATTTATTCAGTGTTGTGACATGAAAAGATATAATAAAATATTTACAAAAATGTGAGGGGTGTACTCACTTTTGTAAGATACTGTATATGCACAACCTTAAACTCTATTCATATGTTCTCCTTCAGCTCATCCCTCATAGGTGCTACCTTTTTTTTATCACTTGCCCCTCATTTTTAGATTGTAAGCTCTCACGAGCAGGGACCGCCTGTATTGAAATGTATCATTGCTATACTGTCTCCCTTGATTTTGTATAGTGCTTTTGACAGTATATAAATCCTGTATAATAACAATAATAATATCCACATGCAGAAGGCTGGACAAATCTTGGTGGCCACCAACCAGGTACCTTTTCAGCTTTATTTAGTAAAATAATTTGTCCCTTGGTTCCTTGACTCATCTTTTTCTCTCTGGAGTTCTAAAAGTATTTGTCCACCCTTGCACATGCAAAAGCACAAGCTAGTTTAAGTTATTTAAGGTTAAAGCAGAACCTCTTGAAATTACAGCCTTAAAAAAAATGCTGGTTTATAAGGGGTTAAGTCTAATGAGGTGTATGCTACCTAAGCTGTGCACCCACTACTTTATATTGTAGCAAAGTGTAATTTATTCAGTGTTGTCACATGAAAAGATATGATAAAATATTTACAAAAATGTGAGGAGCGTACTCACTTTTGTGAGATACTGTACCCGTCTTACTATTATTGTTATTGATATCTCTTGTTGTTATAGTGCCTTCACATTTTGTGTTTTACTACAGTATGGCATAAAAGATATTAGTATATTTTTAATGATACAGCATATTAGACATTATTATTTATATTATTTATTGATGATAATAATAGATGAAGAAGCAAGTGTGCTGCATTCTAATTATTTCTACATTGTAAATGGGTTGCTTCGGAACCAGATCCAGAAGATGGCAGCAGTGTATTATAAGAAATATTATATTAATAAAAGTATACAATCTATTCACATTTTGGTTAATATCCTGCATTAAAAAGCAAATACCCATACAATATATCTAATTACTGAAGTTATGGCTTGTGCTATATGTAGAAAGAATGAGAACTAGATATAAGATACAAAAATATACATACCCACTTTATAAACAGATATAATAAACAGATGCATTCTGCACATTAAACAACATAAAAATATGAGTTATAGGTGTAATTATAAAAATGTGGATAACTATTTTAAAATTAAGATTTGGAGAGTGATTAATATCTGTAGCTATGCTATAGTACATACAGACACTACCAGCTTACAGACAAAGTACTGGAAAATTTCCATAAGTGGTAACCATGTCATGCGAAATATTCAGAAACTATAGAAATGTCAGAAGCTCAAAGCAAGAGGCATACATAGTGGAATAACCATGGCTGACACTAAAATGTGGTAATTGGAGAATGGATTAGACCATTTGATCCTAGATCAAATTTATCATTGGGCACTGTAAACTTTAGCTCAGAGTTACCAAAGGCTGAGATGTGTCTTTTCCCCTACAAACTCAATATGCTTAACATCATTGTAATGAATCCCCGTCGCACTCCGTTTGAGTGCTTCTGTCAGTACACAGCTTCCTCCAATCTAGACCTTCAGATATCAGATTTTACAGCCGAATATTGTAACCAAGATCCAGACGAGAACTCAGTTACACAGCTTTAAGAGCCCTTGCACACTGGGGCGGGGGCGGTGTCGGCATCGGCGGTAAAACGCCGCTATTATTAGCGGCGTTTTACCATCGGCATTCGGCCGCTAGCGGGGCGGTTTTACCCCCCGCTAGCGGCCGAGAAAGGGTTAAATACCACCGCAAAGCGCCTCTGCAGAGGCGCTTTGCCGACGGTATAGCCGCGCCGTCCCATTGATTTCAATGGGCAGGAGCGGTAAAGGAGCGGTATACACTCCGCTCCTTCACCGCTCCGAAGATGCTGCTGGCAGGACTTTTTTTACCGTCCTGCCAGCGCATCGCTCCAGTGTGAAAGCCCTCGGGGCTTTCACACTGGATACACAGCAGCGGCACTTTCAGGTCGGTTTGCAGGCGCTATTATTAGCGCAATAGCACCTGCAAACCGCCCCAGTGTGCAAGGGCTCTAACATGGACTTGAGATCTCACACAAATATTTACACCAGAATGACAATACAAACTGTAACCAGAAACCTAATTAACATGAGCTAATTAACTAATGGTTTAGACAGCCTAAGTGACTCAGAGGCATGACCTTTCAGGACAGACTTGCCGTCTTTTAGCTCAGAAGACACAATCAACATTATCATAAATATAAACAGAGCAAACCTTCTCACAATAGCAGAAGCTAATTACAATTAACAATACAAACAGTGATCTCCCCACTCATCAGCCTAGTAGACAACAGACTATAATAGAAGTAGACTGTCTGGCTCCTACCCAGTTCTAGAGGCGTGTGATCAGCTCTTTATATATATCCTGGGAGATATTGTGGATAAATATTACTGTTATATTTAAGTAACCACCTTCTCATTGTCCATTAAACAGCTGTCCATAATTTTTTTCATTCACCCTGTGACCCTAATGGACACAGGGTAACTTAGACATAGGAGGTGCATGGAGAGCTGAAACAAGGGTTTCCCAACCTCTCCAAGGGATTCTGGGTTCCAGGGGCCATCCCGTCACATCTCTCCCCTTTTGGCAGAAGTCTAACACAGGAGGAGACCTCAGACGGGTTGACACCGAAGTTAGTGCATAGTTCCAGTCCCCCAATGCCAAGATCCACACAGTGCCCCAAACAAATTGTTCCAAACAGAGCATTACTCACCCAGCCAACCTCTGCCTCTCTCAAAGAACATACTCACTGCTGGGGGGAAGTGCAGACTGGTCCTTCCCCCTGGAGTCCCTTCAGCCGCTGGAGAGACGACAGGGTGGCTGGGCTCACTCCATCATGCTGTTGGGCATCTTGTCCAACTGCCAAGCATCCCTGGGGTATACAGGTGGATACTGAAGTCCCATCCACCTTTACAGGAAATCAATCCTCTGTTAGTTGAGGGCAGAGGCCAGCAGGACTCTGCCCTGTTGCCAGCGCTTCTGCTGGGGACCCCACATCATCTGCTCCAGCTAACTGTTGGGGAGGGAGACCGACTGCCCATTTCCTTGGAACTCCGCAGTTGTTGGCAGTGCTGGGCAGAGGTTGGTAGCACTCTGCCCTGTTGCCAGCACTTCTGCTGGTTTTCTGTTAGTGGAGACCGCAGGCCCAACCACAGACACCAGATCAAGCTGGAGTTGTGAGGTGCCGACTGCATTCTCTACTTGGATCCTGATCTGCAGCTCGGGAGTAACCGCCTCCTCCTCACCCTGGGCCTCCAGGACTGGTGCAGGTGTGGGGCAGAGGTCTTGGACCCTCTGTTCGGTTGTCAGTGCATCAGCTGGGTCGGTGTCATCATTCTGGGGTGCCATCTGCTGCTGGAAAGGGAAGTCAGCTGCTTTATCTCCCTTACCCTCATCTGGCTGGTGGGACAACATGTCTCTGGTACTGTGTCCCAGGTGCACGCATCCTTGCTGGGGAGGAAAGACCACCACCTTCTCACCCTGGGCCTCCAGAACTGCCGCAGGTGTAGGGCAGAGGTCTTGGATACTCTGTCCAGTTGTCAGCGCTTCAGCTGGTAACTCCACAGATGCTTCTGGTAGAAAATCCCATGTATCTGTCTCTGCACTCAACTTCATTGGCCGACCATGGCGAGGCCAGTTCTGAGTGGAACCTGTCCTGTTAAACCGCTGTATGGTCTTGGCCACCGTGCTGCAGCTCAGTTTCGGGGTCATGGCAATCTTATTATAGCCTAGGCCATCTTAATGAAGAGCAACAATTATTTTTTTCAGATCTTCAGAGAGTTTGTTGCCATGAGGTGGCATGTTGAACTTCCAGTGACCAGTATGAGAGAGTGAGAGCGATAACACCAAATTTAACACACCTGCTCCCCATTCACACCCAAGAGCTTGTAACTCTAACGAGTCACATGACACCGGGGATGGAAAATGGCTAATTTGGCCCAATTTGGACATTTTCACTTAGGGGTGTACTCACTTTTGTTTCCAGCGGTTTAGACATTAATAGCTGAGTTGAGTTATTTTTAGGGGACAGCAAATTTACACTGTTATACAAGCTGTACACTCACTACTTTACATTGTAGCAAAGTGTCATTTCTTCAGTGTTGTCACATGAAAAGATATAATAAAATATTTACAAAAATGTGAGGGGTGTACTCACTTTTGTGAGATACTGTACCTGTCTTACTATTATTGTTATTGATATCTCTTGTTGTTATAGTGCCTTCACATTTTGTGTGTTACTACAGTATGGCATACAAGAAATTAATATATTTTTAATGATACAGAATATTAGACATTATTATTTATTGATGATAATAATAGATGTAGAAGAAGCAAGTGTGCTGCATTCTAATTATTTCTGCATTGTAAATGGGTTGCTTGGGAACCAGATCCAGAAGATGGCAGCAGTGTATTATAAGAAATATTATATTAATAAAAGTATACAATCTATTCACATTTTGGTTAATATCCTGTATTAAATAGCAAATACCCATACAGTATATCTAATTACTGGAGTTATGGCGTGTGCTCAGGGTTACCAAAGGTTGAGATGCGTCTTTTCCCCTACAAATTGAATATGTTTAACACTATTGTAACGGATCCCCGTTGCACTCTGCTTGAGTGCTTTCGTCAGTACACAGCTTCCTCCAAACTAGACCTTCAGATATCAGATTTTGCAGCCGAATATTGTAACCAAGATCCAGGCGAGCCTAGCTCAGTTACACAGCTTTAACATGGACTGTTTATTTTGAAATCTCACACAAATATATATACCAGAATGACAATACAAACTGTATCCCAGCCTCTCCAAGGGATTTTGGGTTCCATGGGCCCTCCCGTAACATCTATGTTTAACAAAACTCCTCCAATGTGAAAGCCCAGGAGCTCCAATGTGAAAGCCCGAGAGATTTCACACTGGAGCGGTGCGCTTGCAAAACAGTCAAAAAAGTCCTGCAAGTCGCATCTTTGCAGCGCTATAGGAGCGGTGTATACATCGCTCCTTAAGCGCCCCTGCCCATTGAAAACAATGGGGCAGTGCCCCCAAACCCCCGGCCGGGTACAATGTACCCCATACTCATTCACATAGGGTGGGGGGCCGGGATCTGGGGGCCCCCTTATTAAAGGGGAATCCCAGATTCCAATAAGCCCACCACCTGCAGACCCCGACAACCAACGGCCAGGGTTGTCGGGAAGGGGCCCTTGTCCTCATCAACATCAGCAGGGCGCCCCCCTGCCCCAAAGCACCCACCCCCCATGTTGAGGGCATAAAGCCTGGTACGGCTCAGGAGGGGGGGTGCGCTCGCTGGTCCCCACCCCCTTTCCTGACCGGCCAGGCTGGTGCTCGGATAAGGGTCTGGTATGGATTTTGGGGGGACCCCACGCCGTTTTTTTGGCGTGGGGGTTCCCCTTAAAATCCATACCAGACCGAAGGGCCCAGTATGCTCATGAAGGGGGAACCTGTGCCATTTAAAAAAAAAAAAAAAAACTGGCGTGGACTTCCCCCTAATTATTTGGTAATCAAAGTCGCGTCCCTGCTCATTGAAGTCATACTTCAAGTCGTGGGGCAAAGTCGGATCCATAGTCATATGACTGTCTTGTCAAAATCGCGGCCGTGAAATCGCGGCAAAATCACGCGACTTTGAAGTAGCACAAGTGTGAAAGGGGCCTTAACAATCAATATTTGACTTCTTTCAGGCTCAAGTAGTGCTGATATAGTCACAGGTACTATTTGCAGCACTATTTTTATTATAGTCTATGGCAGTTAAATCATGCTGAAGTCCTGAAAAAGTAAAACATGAACTACTTCTAAAATTGCACTACTTGAAATCGTGCCTATTAAGACACTGCCATAGAAACACATTAGATGCTACTTCAGGTATGATTTGCATGTTGTACCTGAAGTCATACCGGTGTGACTGGGGGCTTGGTCCTGTTTAATAAACTGTTGCAAGTTATTTGTTTTGTAAACATTTTCTTGCACCCGTTTTCTTTCTTTTCATTAAAATAATTACGGTAAATTCAATAGGCTTAGACTCTGAATGCTCTAAATCAGAAATAAAATTATTTTTCCCCTGTGAGGGATAACACATTTTAAAAACTAGTAGCTAACGTTTGTGTAAAGGGTTAACATTATTCCATTAATCAGTCCAAGTGACATCCACACTTGGTCTGATGGTGCATAGATTTTTGTCCTGGGAGCCCAAAGATATTTACGTGAGGTGAGGCTGAGGGTGAAATACATCACATTTTCTATTACGTTTTTTTGGAATACATATATAAAAGAATGTTTCCAAGTAGCATAAAAATAGATTCTAATATGGTATAAAAACAAATGCTCTTCTTCTTCTTTAGGTAATACACCTTAACCTTTATGGTGCCCCTAGCCTCTTTCTGGTCTTGTGTAAGTTGTGGTGTCAAATATCAATCTGCATATCAATTCTGTTTCTGCAGTAAGTAAAGCAGTCAATGCATAGTTTATAGATTGTCAATATTTATGTTAAAATGGATTCAACGTGGTATGAGACTGAAAAGCAAACTTTTTTACATTGCAGCTGTAACAGTTAGACAGTTGAGATAAACCATTTACTAGTGATAGGAGTGCTTACAATAATCAGTTTGTATTTATTTATGTAAATCTTTATCCCAAAAGCAAAAAAAAATTTTTGGCTTCTAATTCTGATAGTGCATCTAACACTTTACCTCCCCCCAGATGGGTAATGCTACTGTCCAGAGGTGTCACGGTTGCACCCTAATACAGAAAGTTTGTTACTTGCCGGATTACGAGGTGAAAACAGAGGGAGAAAAATTCTTAAAAAAACAAATGCAGCCATCACATCTAAGGATTGGTAAATTGCAATATGGTAAACGGTTTGTTTTGGGTTTATTACCGCTTTAAACTCTAAAAAAAAAGGTCTGCTTTAATTGCTTGGGTAGACACATAGCTCCCAACTGTCCCTGATTTCGAGGGACTGTCCCTGATTTGGAGCAATGTTCCTCTGTCCCTCATTCCTCCTCATTTGTCCCTCATTTTGGTCTGATCTATATCGTTGTATATAAAATGCACTTTTTATCTTTCAAAAAGTGTTTCCCAGTGCTAAACCTTTCATCCGATTTCTAAATTTCTGCATTTGTAAATTTTAAAAGCCGATTTAAAGGAATAATAGTGGTAAAAAAAGCCCTTGTGGATTTAATTACCCTTTTTTTTTTTTGGTCAATTCTCCTTTACGGGGGTGTGTGGCAGGGGGCGTGTCCTATGCCTACATACATTTGCTAGCAGGTGTCCCTCATTCATATCTCAAAATGTTGAGAGGTATGTAGACAGTATCAAATAAAAGTGTATACTGCACCACAGGTGTACCTATATACAAAAAAAATACTATTAGTATCACCATTGCTGCGCAACACACTTCCTGTGTGATATACACAGTACTAACGAATGTCAAATAGCTTTAAGGTGCGCTTACCTTAAAACTATATGACATAAGGTGGGTTATAAATGCGCTCACTTACATACCTATCAGCTATGATAGGTAGTTTGCACGCTGGGATCCCGCTGGCTACAGATTATATGAACCTTACATGTGAGATCATGTAATCTGCAGCAACTCTGTATTTCTAAAGACAATATCATTACAGTATTTAGTCACTTAGACTAAAGCTTCCATTCGTACCTTAAGGCTCGTACACTATAAAAAAATCGGGTGAACATTTTCGTCCAAAGAATTTTGGTACGATTTTCGTATAGTGTTTACACAAGTTTCGACAGCCGATTCTGAATTTTCGTCCGAAAATTCCCAAAGGGACAAACTCCAAAATTTTTCTCGTATGGTAACAAAACCAACGATTTAATGTGTACCATTTTCGTACGATTTTCGTACAAGAAAAATCAGAAAAGAAAGACTGCGCATGATCAGAAACAATAAACAACAAAAAATGCCTTTGTCCTACGAGAATATTCGTAAGAAAATTCGTAAGAATTTTCTCTCATCGGTTACGATTTGCTGTGAAACATCGAGAAAAATCGGACGAACGTTCGCCCAATTTTCTTATAGTGTGTACCCCACTTAAGTTTACCACTGCCACTTGTCGAGGTCATGTGACTTGAAACACCAGTGCATCTACTTAATATGGCTGACAGGCCAGCATGCCAAAACTTTCATACCCTTATGGCCCGTACACACGATCCGAATATCGTACAACAGATCGTAGAGCTTTTTTCGCTTAATAGTCGCAAGGTTACTAAAGTCACGAAAATTCTTGTACGACAGAAAAAAAAAACAGAAGTGATGTCATGTGTTGTAATGTATTTGTATTGTATTTTCGGACGACAACTGTATTGACTAAATGAAAATCGTACGATCTGGTATCATACGAGGGAAATTTTCGTGCTTGTCCGATCTAATAATATCGGATGAATTGTCGTGATCGGCTCTGGAAAGCTCTGTACTAACGATCCGATTATCATACTATCGCGTTGAAAGCGGTATTTCACGTCCGATTTTCGGATTGTGTGTACAGGCCATTAGGCCTGATTCACACTTGTGCAGGTTGCAGTTTGCATATTGCAGGTGCATTTTGCGTTTTTTCAATACACATCTTTAAACCATTGAAAGCTATTGAACCAAAAACCAGAAAAAAAAAACCCCTGGCCCTTTCCATAAAATGCACTGTGAACTACATCCATAGGAAACCATGTTAAATGGTCTGTAGTGTGTTTCTGCAAAACGGAAAACGCGCTAAAAAATGCATAGGTGTGAACCAGGCCTTATCTTTTCTACGTAATGCATGTCTAATTGATTAAAGCAGACCTAGTTTAGATCTATTTTAATTTACTATGCTACTTTATTTTGCTTCTCATCTTAAAAAGTATCCTGGTCTTTAATCGGTCTGGAGTACTTCTTTAACCACTTGCCGACCGGCTCACACCGATATATGTCGGCAGAATGGCTCTCCTGTGCAAACTAAAGTACCTGTACGGCAGTCCATAAGAGCAGGATAGCGTGCGTGCGCATGTGCCTGGGGGTCCTGCGGACTCAATGTCCGCTGGTGCCCCGCGATCGTGGCGAGGAGAGGCAGAACGTGGAACTGCCTATGTAAACAAGGCATTTCCCCATTCTGCCTAGTGACATGACAGGGATCTACTGTTCCCAGTGATCAGGAGCAGTGATCTCTGTCATGTTTCAGGAAGGCCATCCCCCCTACAGTTAGAACACGCTGAGGGAACACACTTAACCCCTTGATCACCCCATAGTGTTACCTCTTCCCTGCCAGTGTCATTTTTGCATTGATCAGTGCATTTTTATAGCACTGATCAATGTAATAATGTCACTGGTCCTCAAAAAGTGTAATTTGGGGTCAGATTTGTCTCCCACAATGTCGCAGTCCCTCTAAAAATCGCAGATCGCCACCATTTCCAGTAAAAACAATAAAAATAAATAAAAGTCCCTAAATCGATCCCGTCATTTGTAGATGTAATAACTTTTGTGCAAACCAATCAATATACGCCTATTGCGATTTTTTTTACTAAAAATATGTAGAAGAATATATATCGACCTAAACCAGGCATGTCCAAAGTCCGGCCCACGGGCCAATCGTGGCCCGCGTTTCGGTTTTGAATGGCCCGTCTGGTATCTTATTTGGACATATATATCTTTTGTGGCCCCCAACGATCTCCCAGCGACAGGGCCACAAAATAAATATATGCTGGCTGCCTTGGAGGGGACAGGGAGGAGGCGGGACGAGTGCCATATACACAGGAGAATTTCCTGTTTACACGGCAGCCTCTGTAATAGGGAGTCCCGTCTCCTGCACTGCCATTGGACGACTGTTCTGTCCATCATAGGAGGCGGGACTATGTATTAAAGAGGCCGCCGAGAAAACAGGAGTTTTTCCTGTATGTAATCTTTTGGCGCTCATCAGGCTGCACTGATGGCAATGGTGAGTCTGCATTCATGGCAATGGGGGTGCTGCATTCTTGGCAATGGTGAATGGTGGGTGCTACATTCCTGACAATGGTGGGTGCTGCATTCCCGGCAATGGTGGGGCTGCATTCCTGGCAATGGTGGGTCTTGCATTCATGGCAATGGTGGGGCTACATTCCTGTCAATGGTGGGTGCTGCATCCACGGCAAGGGATTTGCTGCACTGATAGCAATGGGGGTGCTGCACTGATGGCAATGGGGGTGCTGCATTCATGGCAAGGGATTTGCTGCACTGATGGCAATGGGACTGCTGCACTGATGGCAATGGGGATGCTGCATTCCTGGCAATGGTGGGTGCTGCATTCATGACAATGGTGGGTGCTGCATTCCTGGCAATGGTGGGGCTACATTCCTGTCAATGGTGGGTGCTGCATCCACGGCAAGGGATTTGCTGCACTGATAGCAATGGGGGTGCTGCACTGATGGCAATGGGGGTGCTGCATTCATGGCAAGGGATTTGCTGCACTGATGGCAATGGGGGTGCTGCACTGATGGCAATGGGGGTGCTGCATTCATGGCAATGGTGGGGCTGCATTCATGGCAATGGTGGGGCTGCATTTATGGCAGTGGGGGTGCTGCATTCATGGCACTTGTGAGGCTGCAGATGGGCACTGACTCTTATTTTGCTTCA
Source organism: Lithobates clamitans (assembly GCA_037952925.1). Classification (NCBI taxonomy): domain Eukaryota; kingdom Metazoa; phylum Chordata; class Amphibia; order Anura; family Ranidae; genus Lithobates; species Lithobates clamitans. The sequence goes on from JBBGZY010000675.1 coordinate 3,098,775, forward strand.
AAGGTTTTTTTTTAAAATGTAAGTTTTTTCCTGAAACTTCCCTCTTAAAGTGAAAGTGCGTGTTTTACGCCAATAAATACGGTATATCCAAATAAAGCGCCCAAGCTCACCTCTTTACTCACACCCAGCCACAAAGGCAAGGGAATTCTTGTTGGGCAGTGTATTAGTGCTGGGACAAACACACTTAAGTCTCGTACACACAATTGGATTTTCCGACAGGAATTGTGTGATGATAGGCTGTTGGCGGAAAATCCCACCGTTTGTACGCTCCATCAGACAATTGTTGGCCAACTTTCCATGCACAAATGTTGGAGGCAGGTTTCCGCGGACAATGGTCTGTTGTCGTATTTTGCGAGCGTGTGTACACAAGTCCGTCGGACAAAAGTCCTAAGTACAAACACGCATGCTCAGAAGCAAGGACGAGTCGGAAGCGGTCGGTCTTGTAAACTAGCGTTCGTAATGGAAAATGAACATTCGTGACGCGGAAAATTATGAAATGTCGAAATGCAGCACACATTCTCTTCTTCTTTAATGGCATAATAATTAAGTTGCTTTACTGGAGATACTGACAGAGTTTTGTCAAACGTATTCAAAAAGGTTCTTTTTTCTAGTGATATCAAGAATAATATTATTATGTTTTTTAATTCTTTGGTCAAGTTACCTCAACACTATTATCCCGTCGTTGATGTTGGTGTCCCTTGTTAATTTTACATTAATTTTACATTGTATTTTTTAAATGTACCTGCCTACTCCCAAACTGTCATTTGAAGTAAAACACATAGCCGAGTATTTTTATACACATTTTTTTTATTGTGCATTATTCAAAAAATAAAATAAAATAAATTAGACTTGCTATCTGCCATCCAAATCGAAATTAAATAACTTAACCAAAAAGCGCATTCTATGCATACAAAAAGAAATAAAGTTTAACAAAGAAAATCATAATTTAAAAAATAAACAAAAAGCAAATTAGTAATTGTAGAGCTGAAAATCCCCAGCCCAGCGGGCTTGTTGGGGGTTTTGTGGCTGGAATTGCCACCCCCCGCCATGCTGCTGTGGTTGGTGGGGTTGCTGTGGTGGCTGTGGAGGTGGTGGAGGTGGGGCATCAAAATCAGAAATATGGGTTTTGGAGGAAATTTGTCCCCTCCCCCCTTATTGAGGAGCTGCAGGGTTAGTTCCTCACACATCCTCCTTTGCTCCACATCCATCTCCCTCAAGTTATTTGCCGTCAGACACCCAAATACCTCAGCTGCATCTGGGGCCGTACTGATGGCACTAGTGGCGTGGCTGAGGAAGGAAGCCGTGGCCTCGTCCAGGTTCCTGCTCTTCCTGGCCCTTTTAGCAGGAGGGCGTAAGGGAGGGATCTGGGACTGCTGGCCTCAGGCTCCTCCTGACTGACACTTTCCTGTGTATGAAAATGGGACATAATTAATTTTGTTTATTTTTTTTTGGTCATCAGTCACACACAGTTTTGAGATCATGACGGTTGCAAATTGAATGTGGAGAAATAGAGAAGACTATCATTCTGACCCCAGCATTTTTCATTCTTGTCCCAATATTTTTTGGGCACTACTATCTGTTGATATGGAAACCAGTTTGTTAAGGCCGAAATTTTTGAACAATAACATCTAGTTATCATCATTCTATTATTGTATACAAATATGTTCAACAATGCTATACCTGGGTCAAGCTGGGCTCCTCCACATCTTCCTCCTATGTAGAAGGACCAGGGTGGACCTCAGGAGCTGTGGCCTCTGGCCGATGTGCAAGGTAGTGTTGACAGCGATGGCCTGAGTTCAGTTTGGTCGGACAAAAACTGAAGGCTGTTGTAGTACCACAGCCTGGGGACATACCGATCATCTGCTGCTGCTCCTGATCGCTCAGATTCCAGGACCTTCTGTGTTCCCTTTTAAATGTACGAAGGTTTCCAATTTTGCTCTTCACAAAATTGAGGTCTGCCCTGGGGTACAAAGGCTTCACCAATTCCAACAGTTTCTCCATCGCCGGCTTCCTCTTGATTTTATTAGAGTAATCCCGACTCTTCACATTCCAGAGACAGGGCAGCTCCCGATACTGGTCTATAAATTGAGGCAAAAAGTCCGGCACAGTGAATTTATCAACCATGATAAATAATCAGATGCCTGCTAGACAGAACACAAGACAAACCATAATGTCAGGCTTAACTCATAATCTGGTCCCAATATAGGTCTCAATGTAAGCAGTATAGGCCACTAACCACCGATGCCCCAATTTACAATTGTACCTTTGTTTTATGGCTCCTTTTGCGTGTTGGCGATGGCGATCATTCATCCTCCACTCCCATATCGTTCCTATCACCATTTCCATCGTTCGCGGGTTATGGCTTTATATACACTGCGCATGCGTGAAACTCCGCCCCTGTTCTTCTTTCTATTGTATTTCCTGCCTCTTCTCTTTCGGGGCAGTGGGAGAGCAAATACCGGCGAGACAGCAGGTGTGTGGTGAGAGCAGCAATGATGAAAACCTGGAGAAAGCGACTTCCATATCCAGGAGGAGCTATAAGGCCACAAATATGCCCTTTGAAGAAATGGTGGAGATAGTGGACATCTTAGTATGGGCAGACTATGATGGGAAGCATGGACCTTACAGAAACCCAAATGCCAGAAAGGCCAAGATCATGGATAAAGTTGTGAGAAGTCTGCACAGGAATTTTGGGGCACGACGAAACAAGGATCAGTTGAGAAAACGCTGGTCAGACCTTAAATTGAGAGAGGAAGATCGGTATAGAAAGATCTGGAAAGTGCTGCGAAAAAGTATTTGTTCTGTGTTCCTATTACTTTCGTGCTGGTCCATGTTCTTTTCTTTACTGTTCTACAGTTTAAAATGGCAAGTTTGATTTTCGTGGACACAGGAATCTTTCGCGGGACATGAAACAGTGTTTTGATCGACCACTAATACTTCGTTATTGGGAGATGCATGTTAAATGCATTTTTTATGGCCTGTTTTGATGTAACATAAGTTCATTAGATTGTTGTCTAGATGTGTTCGTAACTACTGAAATGTCAACCTAATTCAGTGTCAGTAGAGGACACTCAGCAGCTGTTACACAGCTGGGTGCAGGAGCACCAGTGTGGGACACCATAACACCCTTATTATGTGTCCCACGCAGGTGCTCCAGTGAATACAAGGGGTATCTCCATGTGTGAAACTTGCACAAAACAGATAAGTATTCCTGCTTTCGAAAGGGAAAAAAACATGTATTCAGCTTGGATCTCTGCCAAAACAGACAATTGAAAGACCCTTCAAAACAATGTTTCATATTACTATTTCTAGCCTAACATGTCTGTCAGCTAAGTATACCTTTTTTGGATTCACATAGGGGAGAAAAGAAGAGGAACATCTGAGCTGTGTGTGGACACCAGTAACCCAGCACCTCCTGAAGATCCAGAAAGTCAACTCACCAGATAACCTGAAAAAGATGTTGATGGTGATGTGCAGGAAGTACTGTGTGAAGTTCTTGAAACTGTGTCGACCACAGGTCAGTGTCTAAGACCACAGCTTCAAGTAATAGATGGATGCCTGCATATTTCTAATACATGGTGTGTTTTATATTTTTTAGGTGATGTGGATGTTGTGGAAGACAAAACTCACTTCAGCAGTGCAAGTGCACGAATACTTATCAGTGAGCTCTTGGTTTGCAATAGGGAATTGGAGAAAATGAAAGAAAACATGCATGATCTCCAAAACAGAGTTATCAACATCATCAATATTTTAGCTAAAATTTAAAAAGCAAACATGTTTTGTTTTTTTCGTTCTGTTTTTCATGTGTTTGTAGAGTTTTAAATTGACTAACCTTTGCACATTTTTGTAATAGTTGCAACTGTTATATTTAAATGTACGATTTCACTTTAGCAAAAGATTGACATATGAACCTGCAACCCCATGACTTGTCATTATCTTTTTTGTTGCCTACATCATGTTAAACAGGATCAAACTGATGCGTTTCAGCACTTGCAGCCTTCCTCAGATGAGTAATTATGCTTTAGATGAAACACATCAACTTGTTTCCTATTTACATTTTTGGTGAGAAAAAAGAGGAATCATTGCATTTGCAGCTCCTATTTTAACCTTGCCTATTTCTCAGGGTGGTTTGCTCCCCCAGCTACAGCACCAAATTGGACACAGCATATTGTTGAATATGGTGGGGTAGCTTGTACAAAAGTATTGTCATGTACAAAAAGCTTGAAGGTGTGCTTTCACATATTGTACAAATATCCGTGTTTTGTATATTACTATTTCACCCAAAAACTTGAATACCTTCAACAATTTTAGCTACACGTTTACCTGTAATTTTTGTGGTTTTCTAAGAAACTTTGATAAGAAATGTGGCTGTAAGCCAAGTTACATCTAAAAAAAGTATGAACCAACGTTGTGTCTATCCTTGCTTCTTTAGGAATGCTGTATTTTGTTTGCAGGAAAGTACAAATTTGTACTTTGTTAATTTAGGATGCAAATCGGTTTGGGCAACAAAGCCTTGTGTGGTGAGTGAAAAAATCAGTGTAAGCCCTGGTCCATTGATGCTACTTTGAAATCGAGCTGCTTCACTTGAAGTAGCGCAATTTCTAAGTAGCTAGGTCAGCGCGAATTCAGGTGCTACTTGATATACATATTTGTGGCTTCATGCCCAGATGTCTACTGAAGTCGCACCTGAAGTCAGAAAAAGTAATGCAGGATCTACTTTTGCAAATTGGTGCAGCGCCGCTAAATCGGTGTTGCACCGATTGTGGAACAGTGCCATTGCCTCCAATAGGCTGCGACTTGTCATGCAATTTTATCTCTCAAATCGCATGACAAATCGCTCCAATGTGAACCTAGGCTTTAGTGCCCGAGGTCAGTGTTTCTCCACTTCACTTCTCTAGGTGCACCACCAGGTCCTGTTTTCTGTATTTTCCGCAGTATAAAAATGACTGTGTGAATTACTAACCTAGAAAATGACATCATCGCCTGTGCCAAAAGCAAAATAGACCTGTGAATGCATCTGGAGAAGGAGAGTTGGGAAACACTGCCCTAAGTAATGTTAATTGTAATCTTTATGTGTTTTTAAGAATCACAAAGCCAACAATTTAAGATGCCCACAAATTCTGCCAAAACATTCCTATTTTCCTCATGATCACATGCCTAAAATGTGTGTCTATCCCTACATCTAATTTGCTAAAGACACAAAATACACAGTGTGTCATCATGTGCTAGCTCCCATCATGGGGTATCAATGGACGTGTTTCAGGGGTGCAACCACTTCCTCTGACCTATTTTAGTTATGAGGAAGGTTGCACCCCAAAACGCATAGATTGATACCCCGTGATGATAGCACATGTTGACACACTGTTTGTTTTGGGGCTTTAGAAATTAACCTGTTTGTAACTAAACACATTTTCATCAGGGGATGATAAGGGACATTTAAGAGTTATGCCTCTACGTGTACGTGGATTAAAATTTTGGCTTTTGAAGGGATGAGATCACACCATCTGTGGAAGGCAACATCCACACAGTCTTGGGATACTAATGTCTCATTTGGCCTTTACTTTACCAAACTCGAATTTTGTAAGTTCGTGAGTTGGGATTGTGTATCTTATGTTTTCAAACATGCCTCTTTAGCCATCAAAAAAGGCAAATTAGTGGCATACAAACATGTTATACACCAAAATGTTAGTTTGTTCTAAAACCTTAAAATGCACATGTGAATGTGCTTTGAGTAAAATGTTTTTTAATAAACAATGTGTGGTTTATTATTTCAATGCTCATTACCAGTGTATTTGTTAAGTTGTAGTTACAATGACAATGTGCTCTTAAATGTGGCCAAGTCAGGCAATTTTATGGCCTACAAAAAATTAAAGGAGTACAAAAGACAGAATGTTTTCCAACTTAATGCATTAGATACATTAAGAACAAAAACATTGTATGTGTGTAGCAGACCCACAGCACACCATAATAGTTAGCTGAAGAAGAGATTGTCACCCCATGTAGCAAATAAGGTACGTTTGCACTATTGTAGCAAATGGGCAAAATAAAGGCCATTTGAGAACTTATACAGATAAGAAACACAGACAACAGTAGTTCAAATGAATTAGGAGTTTATGATCAAAGAAAAATATTATTCTGGATCTGCTACAGTTTGCTGCCAAGCCACTACCCCTCTACCCACAAAATAATCCATGTATTTTTGCCGGATATCTCTTGCATTTTGGGAGGGCAATCCTGCACGGCCAGTTTCGAGAGACGTCATCACACCCACCGACAGACGAGCTGCAGCCTCTTCAGATGGGCCTGACACTGCGGGGTCCACATCAGTTGGCACTGAGGCAAGGTAGCTGTTAGCATTCCTACGTAAAAAATTGTGGAGGATACAACAGCACAATACCACATGGTTTATTTTGCATAGTGCCAGATTAATAGGTGTTAAAAACAGCCTGAAGAAACTAGAGTGGATGCCAAAGGCATTTTCAACCACCCTTCTGGCACAAGAGAGCCTATAATTAAAGATTCTCTGCTCTGGGTTGAGGTTCCTCATAGGAAGGGGCTTCGTAAGATGTTCCCCCAGAGCAAAGGCCTCATCTGCTACAAAAAAACAGCATTGTCCTGAGCAGGTGGCAAATTTAAGGTGCCATTCTGGAGCCGATGGTAAAACTCTGTCTGCATAATGACTTCTCCATCCGAGTTGCGGCTGTTCTTCCCAACATTCAAAAACAAAAACTCATATGTAGCAGACACTACAGCTAGCAGGACTATGCTGAAAAAGCCCTTGCAGTTGAAATAATATGAGCCCAAGTTGGGTGGTGGGACAATCCTGACATGTTTGCCATCAATAGCACCACCACAGTTGGGAAAATCCACTGATGCTGGAACTGGGCTGCAACATCCTGCCATTGCTGTGGGTTGGAAGGAAACTGTGGAGTCAAAAAATAAAAAATAAATGACTACATCTGCACATAACATTGCAAGCAGATTTGACACAAACATTCTTGGCAAACATAGGTATAAAACTTAAATGAATATTTAAAGACAAAAGTGTAAGGTCAACTTATCAATTTCCTCACCCCCTCTGGTGGCCCGTTCTGGAAATGTTATGGAGGGGGGGAGGTAATGGGTAGATGTTTTGGACAGGTAACCCTCTCCACTTCCATGAGATAGTTGCATAAATAATGTGTGATACTTTGGCCAGCCCCTCTTTACTTACACTATTGGCAGCCCAGTGGACAGGTAAGAAGTGTCATAATCCAAAAATAAGGATACACACTGTCCAAATTGAAGCACATTTTGACATTCAGAAATTACCTATCAAGATAATAGGAGACAAAAAATTTTTAAGTTCCAATTTGAAGGTAATCGGACAGGCCCTTGTACTACATGCTTTGGTGAATTCATCCAGAAATATGAATACAAAAGAGGTATAGTGTATATGGGTTTTGCAAAGATCCAAAAATAAGGATACACACTGTCCAAATTAAAGCACATTTTGACATTCAGAAATTACCTATCAAGATAATAGGAGATAAAAAATTTCTACGTTACAATCTGAAGGTAATCGGACAGGCCCTTGTACTACATGCTTTGGTGAATTCATCCAGAAATATGACCACAAAAAAGGTATAGTGTGTATGGGTTTTGCAAAGATCAGCAGATAGAGTGTTTGTATTATAGCAAAAAGTAGAAAAAAAATTGTTGTTTTTTTTCAAAATTGTCGCGCTTTTTTGTTTATAGTGCAAAAAATAAAAACTGCAGAGGTGATCAAATACCATCAAAAGAAAGCTCTATTTGTGGGGAAAAAAGGACGTCAATTTTGTTTGGGTACAGTGTCGTATGACTGCACAATTGTCAGTTAAAGCAACGCAGTACCATATCTCACAAAATGCTCTGGTCATTAACGGGACAAATTCTTCCGGGGCTGAAGTGGTTAATAAGCTCATATGCTGACCAATCCCTGCAGACAGTGCACCTGATTTGTTTATTACTTATTTGCATGACTTCCATGGGGGAGCTATAATAGGTTCTTCCAATTGTTGGGAGCAATTGCTCCAATAACTTTTCTAATTTATTTAATTTCTGCATGAGCAAGGACCTATTATTCTATACGCGATGGAGAAAAAGGCACAGAATAAATTTCTGTCCACGTGCACTGTACAAAAATACTTTTAATCAAAATGAGTTATAGTAGTGAATCTCACCATTAAATAATGAGCTAAGCTGTTTTTGAGCCTACAACTAATTGGCACAGTATCCAGTACTGTGTTTCCATACCAAAGGAAACAACTTACAAGCTCTCTACTACGCTCAAATAACTTTGTACCATGATTCAGTTCATTTTGTTTTTATGAAATGGGAAACACGTACTCAGTTTCTTTGACAATAAACTGTCATGTCCCAGTTTGTGCTGTCTTTCTTTGATCTCAGCCTTTTTTACAAACACATTGACATGCAATGTCCGATGAGCTAATGGTCACACCCAAATCCTGAATGTTTAATCAGTCAGTTCAATGGGATGTGAAACCTAGAATGCGTTTTCCTCTCTGGCTACTTCTCCGTAAAATGGCAGAAGAGAGCAGAAAATTACAACCCCAAAAGGATTGCATATTTGAACAACTTTACGAACTGACAGTTAATCAGACCCTGCCCTGCCTGTAAATACGTCAACTATGAGAGGGGAGAGTTGTGTGCCAGAAAAAATTATAAAAGGTTCTAAATAGCTTATGTATGTATATACCCTGCACCAGCCTTAAAGTTCAATATTAGCAGCTAGAAGAGCTTAGAAACAGACAATACAAAAATGAGCAGTGAGAAGCAAAGTCATCTATGAATGTTGCTGGAACATTCTTCCAGATGATCTGTCACTATATGGGTTGAAAATTGCACTGCTTAGATTTTTTCTTCCCTTTGTTGTATGAGCAATTTGTTTGTGCACCTCTCTAATGTGTGCATATATGGGAGCAAAGACATTTATTGGTTGAGTAATATTAGAAACAGCTTGTCGTGGCGTGCATGCATTGCTGATGTCAGGTGATCACATTCTTCACTAGGGATGAGCCGAACACCCCCCCGGTTCGGTTCGCACCAGAACATGCAAACAGGCAAAAAGTTCTAGTGAGCATGCAAACCCTATTAAAGTCTATGGGACACGAACATGAAAAATCAAAAGTGCTCATTTTAAAGGCTTATATGCAAGTTATTGCCATAAAAAGTGCATGGAGACCCGGGTACTGCCCCAGGGGACATGTTTTAATGTAAAAAAAAAAAGTTAGTCAAATTACCATTTTTTCAGGAGCAGTGATTTTAATAATGCTTAAAGTGAAACAATAAAAATGAAATATCGTGCCTGGGGGGTGTCCCCTTAGTCTGCCTGTAAAGTGTCGAATCTGTACAATTTGTAGAACAGTGCTGCAGCAAAATTACATTTCTAAAGGATAAAATGTCAATTAAACTTGCTCGCGGCTGTAATATATTGCCGGCCTGGCAATATAGATGAAAAATCTATAAAAAAAAACAGCGTGTGTGTCCCCCCCCAGTCCATACCAGGATATTGGGTCTATTATGGATTCTAAAGGGAACTCCATGCCAAAATTTAAAAAAACAAAAAACTGTGTGGGGTCCCCCCCCCAAAATCCATACCAGGCCCTTTGGGTCTGGCATAGATTTTAGGGGAACTCCACACCAAAATTTAAAAATAAATTGGCGTGGGGTCATCCCCGAAATTCATACCAGACCCTTATCCGAGCAAGCAGCCTGGCAGGCCAGGAAAGGGGGGGGAGCAAACTTGATGGGGACAAGGGCTCTTCCCGACAACCCTTTAACAAGGGTGCCCCCAGATCCCACCCCCCTATGTAAATGGGTATGGGGTATGTACCCCCACCCATTCACCAAAAAAAGTGTCAAAAAGTTAAAACTACAATAGACATTTTTTGAAAATTCCATTTTTTTAAAAAAGAAAAAAAAGTGCCCCATGATGTACATCCATCGTCAAACATTCCACCCGACGGATCCTAAAAATAGAAGAAAAAAAAAAACAGAAAAAATGAAAAAACTCTGCCTCCATGGAAGGCCCCCCTGGCAACAGCTGCTATATAGGCAAGGGTGGGGGCCACCCGCTGACATCACCGGGTGGCTGCGCACTTGCCTATATAACAGCTGTCACAGCCAAGAGACAGCAGTCGCCGGGAGGCCTCCAATGAAGGCGGAACTTTTTTATTTTTCTATTTTTCGGGTACATCGGGCGACATGATTGAAGATGGATGAACATCGTAGGACACTTTTTTTTTTAATAAAAGAATTGTGAAAAACTGTCTATTGTGGTTTAAACTTTATGACAAATTTTGTGGTTTAAACTTGATGACAATGTACCCCATACCCATTCACATAGGGGGAGGGGTGGGATCTGGGGGCTCCCTTGTTAAAGGGGTTCCAGAGGCCCCCCACCCGCAGACCCAAACAACCAGTGGCCAGGGTTGTTGGGAAGAGGCCCTTGTCCCCATCAATATGGGGACAAGGTGTTGAAGGCAAGCGACCTGATATGGTTCAGGAGGGGGGGTGCTCGCTCGCCCCCCCTTTCCTGGCCTGCCAGGCTGCTTGCTCGCATAAGGGTCTGGTATGGATTTTGGGAGGACCCCACACCATTTTTTTTTAATTTTGGCATGGAGTTCCCCTTAAAATCTAAGCCAGACCCAAAGAGCCTGGTATGGATTTTTTTTAGGGGGGGACGCTGTTTTTTTTTTTTTAATTCTGGCGTGGAGTTCCTCTTAAAATCTGTACCAGACCAAAAGGGCCTACATGCAGTTTTATTTCTTAATTCTGTCAGCGGGTTTCTCCTTAACCACTTCAATGCACTGTATTATATATTCTGCACTACACTATATACCCTGCACTGTATTATATATACTACACTGACTGCACTATACAGTATACTCTGAACTGCATTAGATATACTATACGGACTGCACTATATACTGTGAACTACATTATATATACTATACGGCCTGCACTATATACTCTGAACTGTAGTAAATATACTATACAGACTGCACTATATATTCTGAAGAAAAATTGTGCCTTAGGTGTTGGTAGTGCCAGAACACTGTAACCCCTCACAGCTACTCTTGTTGGGTGCAGGAACGGGCCCTGCTGTTAAAAATTTGTTCAATAATTTAAATTACATGCCCCAGTCAAACAGGTGCAGACAAATTGGTCTTTGGGTGTTGGTGGTGCCAAAACATTGTAACCCCTCACAGTTACTCTTGTTGGGCGCAGGAACGGGCCCTGCTGTTAAAAATTAGTTAAAAAATTGAAATGACATGCCCCTGTTAAACAGGGGCAGAAAAATTGGGCCTTGGGCGTTGGTGGTACCCTAAACCAAAAATATTGTTGGAAGCTAGCATCATTAAGATTCAGAAGGAATAGGATAGGCAGCATAGGCAGTTTTGAAGGAATCCCAGATCCCTAGCAAAATTCAATCAGTTACATCAGCATCAGGGGCTTGATAGCTGCTGATCCAGATGGTTGCTTGAACCTATCAGCCCTGGGCGCTGAGGACTAAAAATTTTTTAACGGCATCGGTCAGCCAAGCACCTTCTCCACCGCTCTTCCTCTGACCGAATGAAGCCTCAGAAACATGTTGTCCAGCACCAGGAAATGGTAACCTCCTGGGGTCTGGAAAGGCATTACACAAACTTTTCTTCAAGGCGTCCTGAAGATGTTTCATCCTCTGCTCCCTCTGTGAAGGCAGGATGAGCTCTGCAACTCTACTCTTGCAACGTGGATCAAGAAGATTTGCAAGCCAGTAATGATCCCTCTCCTTGATACCATAAATCCTAGGGTCCTTTTGCAGGCTTTGCAGAATCAGGGAGCCCATGCAGCATAAGTTTGCAGAGATATTGGATTCTGAGTCCTCTGGGTCACTAAGGATGACGTTGTCAGGTACTACCTCCTCCCAGCCATGTACAGCTCCTTGGGTTTCTGGGGACTGAAAACCATCCCTTAAAGACTGCTGCATGTTATCCCATACATCCATGCTGACACAATCCTCCTCCTCTTCTTCCTGTGTGTTTGGCAGCCCCACAGGAATGCTATCTGCATAAAGGGGGCCTTGAGAGGAAAGGAATTCTTCCTCTTTCTCCCGCTGTTCTGCCTCAAGTTCCCTGTCTATGATTCCATGAAGCGTGTGCTCCATCAGGAAGACTAGAGGGACAGTGTCACTGATGCATGCATTGTCACTGCTCACGATCCTTTTGGCCTCCTCAAATGGTGACAGGACAGTGCACGCATCCTTAATCAGTAGCCACTGGCATGGTGAAGTGAAGCCAAGCTCTCCTGAGCTTGTCCTGGTGTCATACTCACACAGGTACTCATTGATGGCCCTCTGCTGTGTGTGCAGTCGCTGCAGCATTGCCAATGTTGAGTTCCACCTGGTGGGCATGCCACAAATGAGGCGGTTGGTGGGCAGGTAGAATTCCCATTGAATGTCAGCCAGGCATGCACTGGCATTGTATGACTGCCAGAAATGACCACAGACTTTTCTGGCCTGCCTTAGCAGATCTTGTAAGCCTGGGTATCTGGTCAAGAAATGCTGCACCACCAAATTCAGGATGTGTGCCAAACATGGAACATGTGTCAAGTGTCCCTGTCAGAAGGCAGAGAGAAGGTTGGTGCCATTGAAGCATAAACCATTCCTGTCTCAAGCTGCCGTGGCGTCAACCACCTCTGAGCCTGCCCCTGCATAGCTGACAGAATCTCTGCCCCAGTGTGGCTCCTGTCCCCTAGACAGACCAATTAAAGCACCTCATGGCATCTTTTAGCCTGACTGCTTGCGTAGCCCCTTGAACGCTTAATGAGCACTGCTGGTTCAGAGGACAATTCTGCAGAAGAGGCCATAGAGGAATTAGAAGAGGAGGGGGTGGAGCAGACAGATGTGGCAGAATCACCACCAGCTTTTTGGAGGCGTGGTGGTGGAACAAGCTCCAACACTGAACCCTGTCCTGCATCCTTCCCAGCTGCCAGCAGATACCCAGTGTGCCGTGAAGGAAAGATAACATCCCTGACCATGCCTGCTGGACCATGAGTCAGCGATAATATGAACCTTGCTGCTGACTGCCCTGTCCAACAAGGCCAAAACATTGCCTTCCACATGAAGGTAGAGAGCTGGAATGGCCTTAGATAAAAAGAAATGTCTTTTTGGAACGTGCCACAGTGGTACAGCACATTCCATAAATTTACGAAAGGGGGCAGAGTCTATCAGCCGAAAAGGCAGCAGTTGTAGTGTTAGCAATTTGGCCAAGCTGAGCATGTGGATGGCTGGGACAGTATTTTTTTTTTCCGTTCAGCAACTGGGCTAGCGAAATTTGCCTGCTGAAATCAACTGGTGTTGTACTGCTAGCAGATTGGCTGCAAGTACTTGTAGCACTTTTCGCTATACCTTCATTCCTCTGTTGTTTTTTGAGAGGTATAGTAGGGGTTGAGATCCCAGATGAGGAGCCAGGAGAAGTCCGCTATTTTTCATGTTGTGGGTCTTTCGGGTACTGTTGCCAATGAACTGCATGGCAGGTCGTCATATGTCTTGTCAAGCATGTGGTGCCCAAGCGGGTGCTGTTCTGGTCACACTTGATCTGCTTCAAACATAGATTGCAAACAGCAACGGTGCAATCTACTGCACATGTGTCGAAAAAAGCCCACACCAATGAACTTTTGGGAGTCAGCAGCGCCCTGCACCTGTGGAGCTCTGTGGTGTGAAGCAATAGGGTGGCTGCCCTTAACCTGGCCCCTGGAGGACATCCTGCCGCATTGGAGTTGTGCCTCCTCCTCCTCCTCACTTTCCTCCTCTCTTCTCTCAGGCACCCAAGTACAGTCAGTGACCTCATCATCCCCTCCTTCCTCATCACTGGAGCAAATTTGGCAGTATGCTGCAGCTGGGGGAACAAAACTGCTAGTTTCTTGTTCTTATTTGGCACCCCCTCTCTCTAGCCTCAACCTGGGAACCAAGATTGGAGCCTTCAAATTGCTGCGCATACTCCAGCAGCATGTAACCGACACTATGGTCAAATAATTCTGGTGACTCTTCCATGCATGATGGTGGGGCTGTGGAAGGAGTAACTGTGGACATGGAGCCGGAATAGGCTGCTTTGGCAGCTGCGTTGGAAGGCAAGCTAGTATGAGCCTGGGTGACAGAGGATGAAGAGGATGAGGATGGCTTAGTTATCCACTCCACCAACTCTTCTGCATGTTGTGGCTCAATAATAAGGCCAGCAGCAGCTTTTCACTGTAGACACAGAGGCTGCTGTACAACACCGACTGCACTATATCATATACTGTACACTGCCTGCACTTATATACTGTACACCGACTGCACTGTATTATATACTGTACAACACTCACTGCACTGTATTATATACTGTACAATGCCTGCACTTATATACTGTACAACACTGACTGCACTGTATTATATACTATACACTGCCTGCACTGTGTGTGTATATATATATATATATATATATATATATATATATATATATTGTAAGATATCGGGGTGCTTCAGCTTAAGTGGTGTATGCGATATGAAGAAACACGTGTCAGTCCAGACTGCATTTTAAGGGCATGGCAGCCCACTTTTATTCAAAGTAAACAAAAAAAGTTCAAACAGTAATCTTCCCTCGCAGGGGGTTCCACCACTATTGCAACATGGTTATTCAGCCTCCTGGCCTATTCTCTTGCAGCACTGCTGCTTCAGGCCTCACGCCTAGGCCATAGGTCTGTTCCTCAGACCTGTGTGCTTGGGTCAAGCTCTCACCTAGCTGCCCCAGGGTTCAAACGCCCACCTGCAGTCTCTCTAAAAAACGTGGGTGTCTTCCCAACACTCACACACAGAGTTGTGTCTGTAGAGTGAAGTACTCCTGACTCCTCACTGTCAGCTTCATGCTGTTCTGTTGCGAGCCATGTCTGCCTGCTACAGATGTGCACACATGCTGCAACCTACAGCCTTAGACTCTGAGACCTCCTGTCTAATTCCTGGAGCCGTCTCCTACTGGGACCCTCCCGACCTCCTTGGCCAGACTTCTTGTCTGCCGGGCGGAGCTGTCTCCAAGTCTGAGCCCTGAGCTCTATCCCTTGGATAACAAGAAGATTGAGGGATGCCTGGTCAGAGAGCACACCACATCCCATTTTTAATGAAAAAATACATGGAAAAAGAGAAAACTGTAGGACTTTTAAGGTGTCAATAAATGAGGAATATAGTATTTTTTAATTATAAAAAATATATTTTATTAATGTCAATGAAAACATTTATCATAAAAATCCCTTGTTGTATGTCAGGTTCAGTTCATATAGTTGTACAGACACTACCGCTCTACATGTTTTGCTTCGAGTGAGCTTCTTCAGGAATTTCTAGAGTGCTGTATAAAATGATGACTAAAAAAGTAAAACAACAACAAAAATGGGATTAATTACTACAAAATGTATAATTTGTTAACAATTTGTCAAAAATAGAGGTGTACAAAAATACACATTTTGTATATGTATTAAATATCTCCAAAAACGGAATTTTACAATCAAACATTAATTGTTGACACATTAAAGGACCTACCGAGTATGCAAACTTTACACAATACGATGCCTAGGTGTTATAATTGTTGAATATTTCCAGCAGGCGACTCCATGTCAAGTGCATGATAACAGTTGGAGATATTTAATACATATACAAGTGTATATTTTTGTACACCTCTATTTTTGACAAACTGTTAACAAATTATACATTTTGTAGTAATTAATCCCATTTTTGTTGTTGTCTAAGGATAATGCACAAGGTTGGTGCCCTTGTTTTCTTTCTTTCCTCTTGGCATGCTTTGGCCAATCAGCAGCCGTCAATGCACTGCAATCTTGCAGTGCATTATGGGAGCGCTCCGCGGCGCTCGAATTTGGCAAGATCGCTCCATATGTTCATTTGTTCCGGTGAACAAACGAACGCCCGATGTTCGAGTCGAACTTACGTTTGACTCGAACATCGGGACCATCCTTATTCTTCACCTAGGTCCCCTGTATTCATGTCTTACTACACCCTTACAGGCACCCTTCAAAATTATGTTCAATCTTGAGGCAACCCATTCTAAAATGTAAAAAAAACAAAACAAATAGTTTTACATAATGCAGCAACATCCACACATGTATGATGCCCAATGTTAGAGGTGATTTATTCTTCCAAAGCAAATACACCTTTGTACCCCGTCACCAGCTAGTATTCCAGCTTTGCTCTACTCCCTCAGTTTCTCTCCCACACTCAGCTAATGTGATCCCAGTGCTGACAGAGAGGGGCAGGGGAGGGGCAAAAAGGATGCTATACAGGTGCCAGATGTTCTTCTTATAAACCGATGATATCATTGGTTGTTAGGACACCGGTGGCTAGAGGGTTGTAATGGTGCACAATGAAAACTTGTGGCTTTGTGTAACTAAAAAGCAGTTTTGATTTGCCCACTGGCTCATATACAATTTTTAGGAAATCTTTAGAGATTTTGACAAGGCACCCCTGAAGAAACCTGAAGGCATCCTGGTTGAAAAAGGCTGGTCTACAATATGGTTTCATTTTTCTCTGTGGCTGTCTTTAGTAATACCTATTTCTGACTTCTGTGATTTGAATTTCTGTTCTACCTCTTGTCACCAATCATTGTTACCATGTTCTGACATAAAGTTTTACTAAACCCAAGACCCTGCATTCTCTATATGTGGTCTCCCACAGTACACAGTACACATGGAAATGCAATTATCTTAGTAAATATAAACTGCTAAATACCTTTTCTCATTAGCAGTTAGAGCAGTCTTGTGACTTCTATGAGTTTCTGATTAAAATTTGTAGGAGTTTTCATTCTCCCACAGTTGTCCAATGAGAATGTAGGACCCCTGACCCTCTGTCTGGACAGTGCTGATTGGCCCTGTGCTGATCACATGCACTCTCCCAAGAAAAAAAAAAAAAAACTCTCTAGCAATACACACCAAACTAAGCATGTGCAGCCTGACTTCATAAACTCTAATTATCAGGGGACAGTGGAAGGAGGGGAGGATCAGACAAGACAGGATTGAACAGCCTTTTTACACAGTGCAGAGGATTAACCTCTTAAGTTCCACAGTGAGTATTGCAAGCACGCTTTACTGCATATACAGACTGATTTTACTGTTGTGGGTTCAGTAAACACTTTAACTACTCCAAATGTCATTGTCTCATTTCTGCTAAAAGATTAAGGAACTGCTAAACATAGTTGTTTTATGTTAAAAATAATGTATAAAAAATGTAGCCAACTGTTACTTGAAAGCCTTATTTAGCCTAAAATGACCGATAGTGTAAAACAATAGGCTACACAAAAAAGGTACATAAATGTCAAATATTATATTTTCTACAGGAGGCTATTAACCACTTGACCACTGTGCACTTAAACCCCCTTAATAACCAGACCATTTTTAGCTTTCAATGCTCTCACATTTTGAATGACAATTACTCAGTCATGCAACACTGTACCTATATGAAATTTTTGTCCTTTTTCTCACACAAATAGAGCTTTCTTTTGGTGGTATTTAATCACCACTGGGTTCTTTATTTTTTGCGCTAAAAAGAAAAAAGACCAAAAATTCTGTAAAAAAATGCATTTTTCTTTGTTTCTGTTATAAAATTTTGCAAATTAGTAATTTTTCTTCATATCTTTGGTAAAAATAACCCAAATCAGTGTATATTATTTGGTCTTTGTGAAAGTTATAGAGTCCAAAAGCTATGGTGCCAATATCTGAAAATTGATCACACCTGAAGTACTGACTTTCTTGAGACCCTAACATGCCAGAAAAGTACAAATACCCCTCAAATGACCCCTTTTTGGAAAGAAGACATTCCAAGGTATTTAGAAAGATGCATTATGAGTTTTTTGAAGTTGTCATTTTTCCCCACAATTCTTTGCAAAACCAAGATTTTTTTTTCCCAAAATTGTCATAATAGCAGGTTATTTCTCACACACAGCATACCGCAAATTACACCCCAAAACACATTCTGCTATTACTCCCGAGTATGGCAATACCACATGTGTGAGACTTTTACACAGTGTGGCCACATACAGAGGCCCAACATGAACAGAGCACCTTCAGGCGTTCTGGAGCACCCAGGCCAATTCTGACATTTCTCTTGAACATGTAAAAATCATCATTTATTTGCTAGAAAATTACATAGAACCCCAAAACATTATATATTTTTTTTTAGCAAAGACCCTAGAGAATACAATGGCGGTCGTTGCAACTTTTTATCTCGCATGGTATTTGCGCAGCAATTTTTCGAACGCGTTTTTTTTTAACAAGAAACAGTTTTGTGCTTTAAAAAAAAAAAAAAACAGTAAAGTTAGCCAAATCTTTTTGCATAATGTGAAAGAAGAAGTTATGCCGAGTAAATAGATACCTAACATGTCACCCTTCAAAATTGCACACGCTCGTGGAATGGCGCCAAACTTTGCTACTTAAAAATCCCCATAGGTGACGCTTTAAAAATTTTTACTGGTTACATGTTTCGAGTTAGAGAGGAGGTCTAGGGCCAAAATTATTGCTCTCGCTCTACCGATCACAGCGATACCTCACATGTGTGGTTTAAACACCATTTTCATATGTGGGCGGGACTTATGTATGCGTTCGCTTCTGCATGCGAGCACACAGGGACAGGGGCACTTTAAATTTTTTTTTTATATTGTTCATTTTACTTTAGTTATTTTAGTTTGATGCTTTTTTTCCAAAATAATAAATTTTTTGATCACTTTTATTTCTATTACAAGGAATGTAAACATCCCTTGTAATAGGAATATGGCATGACAGGTCCTCTTTACAGTGAGATATGGGGTTAATAAGACCTCACATCTCACCTCTAGGCTGGGAAGCCTGAAATAAAAAAAAAAAAAAAGATCCTGGCTTTGATCGTAGCGGTGAGTCAGTAGAAGCACCTGAGGGCGGCAGGAGGGGGGGGGATGTCCCCTCTCGCCTTCCATAAGAACGATCAAGCAGTGGAACAGCTGCTATGATCATTCTTATGGTGTAGGGAATCGCTGGCTGAAAAAGCTGATATCTGAATGATGCCTGTAGCTGCAGGCATCATTCAGATATCCCCGCACAAAGTCAAGGACGTCGTATGATGGTCGGCGGGCAGGAAGTGGTTAAAACGCATTTTTTTTTAACACAAAGTTGTCAAGTTTTACAATATTTCTAACACATAGCATGTACATACCAAAAATGACACCCCAAAATAGATTGGCAATACCACATGTGTGAGACTTCCACAGCCTGGCCACATACAGAGTTCGAGTTCAGCCGAGTATGGCTGAGCATGGCCGAGTATGGCCGAGCATGGCTGCTCGGGTATGGCAGGGTATTGCAGGGTATGGCAGAGTATGGCTGGGTATCACCAAGTATTGCAGAGTATGGCTGGGTATTGCAGAGTATGGCTGGTTATCACCGAGTATTGCA
Organism: Lithobates clamitans; assembly: GCA_037952925.1. Taxonomy (NCBI): domain Eukaryota; kingdom Metazoa; phylum Chordata; class Amphibia; order Anura; family Ranidae; genus Lithobates; species Lithobates clamitans. The sequence continues at coordinate 3,118,257 of JBBGZY010000675.1, forward strand.
GAGTATGGCTGGGTATGGCAGAGTATGGCTGGGTATTGCAGAGTATGGCTGGGTATCACCGAGTATTGCAGAGTATGGAAGGGTATTGCAGGATATGGCAGAGTATGGCTGGGTATTGCAGAGTATGGCTGGGTATTGCAGAGTATGGCTGGGTATGGTAGAGTATGGCTGGGTATGGCAGAGTATGGCAGGGTATTGCAGGGCATGGCAGGGTAATGCAGAGTATGGCTGGGTATTGAAGAGTATGTCAGGGTATTGCAGGGTATGGCAGGGTATTGCAGAGTATGGCAGGGTATTGCAGAGTATTGCAGAATATGGTACGGTATTGCAGGGTATTGCAGAGTATTGCAGAGTTTGGCACGGTATTGCAGGGTATTGCAGGGTATGGCAGGGTATGGCAAAGTATTGCAGGGTATGGCAGAGTATTGCAGGGTATGGCAGAGTATTGCGGGGTATTGCAGAGTATTGCGGGGTATGGCAGAGTATTGCGGGGTATTGCAGGGTATTGCGGGCTATTGCAGAGTATTGCGGGGTATTGCAGAGTATTGCAGTGTATGGCAGAGTATTGCGGGGTATTGCAGTGTAATGCAGAGTATGGCAGAGTATTGTGGGGTATTGCAGAGTATTGCAGGGTATTGCAGAGTATTGCAGGGTATTGCAGAGTACTGTGGGGTATTGCAGAGTATTGCAAAGTATTGCAAAGTATTGCAAGGTATTGCAGAGTATTGCAGGGTATTGCAGAGTATTGCAGGGTATTGCTGTGTATGGCTGGGTATGGCAGAGTATGGCTGGGTATTGCAGAGTATGGCTGGGTATTGCAGAGTATGGCTGGGTATCACAGAGTATTGCAGAGTATGGCAGGGTATTGCAGAGTATGGCAGGGTATTGCAGGGTATTGCAGGATATGTCAGAGTATGGCTTGGCATTGCAGAGTATGGCTGGGTATTGCAGGGTATGGCTGCGTATGGAAGAGTATGGCATGGTATTGCAGGGCATGGCAGGGTATTGCAGAGTATGGCTGGGTATTGCAGAGTATGGCAGGGTATTGCAGGGTATGGCAGGGTATTGCAGAGTATGGCAGGGTATGGCACGGTATTGCAGAGTATGGCAGGGTATTGCAGAGTATTGCGGGGTATTGCAGAGTATTGCGGGGTATTGCAGAGTATTGCAGAGTATGGCAGACTATTGCGGGGTATTGCAGAGTATTGCAGACATGACGCCGGTTTGTTTACATGTGATCGCTCCGTCATTTGACAGAGCGATCACATGGTAAACGCTGTTTACCGTGATCCGTGATGCGCCGGGTCCTCTGGACCTGGCGGTCACAGATGTTCTTGGGTGCGCGGCCCGGGGGGGTGCGCGAGAGCGGGATTCTGGGAGGACGTCACTGTATGCCCTCCCGGGGTTAAGCAACCACCCTGTAGCCGTCATTCGGCTATGGGCCGGTTGCTAAGTGGTTAAAGTGGTGTTCCACCCAAAAAAAAAAAAAAAAAACATTTGGAAATTTTTTTTTTAACTCACCTCTAAATGGCTGTTGCTAGGGGGTCCCTCGTAGTCTGCCTCCTTCAGTGCCTGGGCTGGTGACATCACTTCCCCTCAGCGCAGGAAGGGCTCAGCTCTACCCCCTCCCTCTTGTCAATCATCTGGGACACATTACAGGTCCCAGATGACTGAGCGGCCAATCACGGCGCGCGGTGCCCTTCGCGCATGCGCAGTAGGGTGCCCGGCTGTGAAGCCACAGCTGGGCACCCACAGTTGCAATGCCGGCGCTGCCGAACGGAGGGGGAGACGAGCGGGGCTTCTATCCCCCGCATCGCTGGACCCTGGGACATATATAATAAAAGTCAGCAGCTGCAGTATTTGTAGCTGCTGACTTTTATTTTTTTTTTTAAATAGGAACTCCTCTTTAAGTCCTAAAGAAAATGTCCACGCAAACTAAAAATTTACATTCAGTTCATCATTATTTATCCTAAAGAGACACTAAACTCACATTTTTTTACATCAATCGTTCTAAAGTAATAAGTATACCATGGCTATTTCTATTTATCATATAGTTCTTTATTGTCCTGTGGTCCCGAGCCAATGATGTACCTCAGTGCTCCTAGTGTGGAGCAAACAGAGCCCATTATTTCTGTTCACATACTCTGCTCTATGCCTACTACAATTTCCTATATCGCTGAATGCATGTGTAGGTAGATATGTGGTCCATTTTGGAGGATTGCAAAAAAAGGGTGGCTACGTTCACATGCACAAGAGGGGTATGGAAAATGAACGTAACCACCCTAAAACAGGAAGTGTGAGAATAGCAAAAAAGCTTGTATTTGAGAGATGAAACAAAGGATGAAAGTGATAAAAGGCACATTCTACTTAAATTTAAACATATTGCATTTATTTTATTTTATACAAAATGTGAGCTTAGTGCCACTTTGATGTGATTTTTGCTTTTGGATGTCCTTTTGGGAAAATACTGCTGTGTAAAGTAAAAAAAAAAACTGCCTCTAGCAAAATAATTTATGTGAGTTGATCACCAGTACTATAGAAGGGACAGACTGCATCTAAATAAGGAGGGTGCAGATCTGCTGGGAGTAAAGATAGCCAAAAAGTTGGTTTTTTAAACTAGGTGACAGGGGGTCCAGAGGTAAAGATAGTCAGCGCAAAACATATTCCAGAGGGTAGTATGTGGGACATTAGTGGTGGGTTGACTAAAGCACAGAAAAACCCAAGGTAAGTATTGTAACAAGTCCTAGTTGCAATCTCAGAACACCCAATAGGAGGGTAGTATGCGACCGGTCTAAACTACGTGGCATGTTCACCAATGCCAGGAGCCTGGCGGACAAGATGGGTGAACTAGAAATACTGTTGTACGAGGAGGATTTGGATTTTGTGGGAATTTCAGAGACCTGGTTCAACAGCTCTCATAATTGGTTGGCAACCATTCAAGGCAATTTCCTCTATTGCAGGGATAGAGAGGGTAAAAAAGGGGGAGGGGTATGTCTATATGTCAAGAAAAATGTACAACTGAATGTGAGAGATTACATCACTAAGGGAGCTAGGGAGGAGGTGGAATCCTTATGGGTAGAGCTCCAAAGCTAAGGGGAAAATAATACTGGGAGTATGCTAGAGGCCCCCTTAACATGAGGGAGGAGGCGGAGATGGACCTCCTATCACAATTTGGATTAGCAGCAAGGATGGGAAGTGTCATCATAATGGGGGATTTTAATTATCCGGATAAAGACTGGGCGGAGGGAACCACGCATTCGTCTAGGGCTCGCCATTTCCTAAATGTTGCAGGACAATTTCATGGGTCAGATGGTAGACACACCAACTAGAATTAAAGCATTGCTAGATCTACTGATTACCAATAATACAGACCTGATCACGGATGTGGAAATACGGGGCAATTTAGGAAACAGCGATCACAGGTCGATTGGCTTCAGTATAAATCACACATAGGAAACATAAGGGGAATACAAAGACACTGAATTTCAAAAGATCCAACTTCCCTAAACTACGAACCGTGCTAGAAGGCATAAATTGGGATAAAATCTTAGGAACAAAGAACACGGAGTAGAGATGGGTTCGCTTTAAGAGCATATTAAATAAGGGCATTAGCCAGTGCATTCCATTGGGCAATAAATTTAAAAGAGCGAACAAAAGTCCTGGATTGCTTGACTCCAATGTAAAAATGCATATAAAAGCAAAGGAGAAGGTCTTCAAAAAATACAAGGTTGAGGGCTCATCATCAGCATTCAGACTTTATAAAGAATGCAACAAGAAATGTAAGGGTGCAATTAGGGCGGCTAAGATAGAACACGAAAGACACATAGCGGAGGAAAGCAAAAAAAATCCCAAGAAATTCTTTAAGTATGTAAACAGTAAAAAAGAGAGGACAGATCATTTTGGTACCCATAAAGAATGAGGAAGGACATCTGGTTACAAAGGATGGGGAGATGGCGAAGGTATTGATTTTTTTTCTTCTTCTCAGTCTTCACAAAGGGAATCGGAGGGCTTTAGTAACCAAAACTGCAGTGCTTATCCTCATGACATGTCATAGGTAGCACCCCCATGGCTAACAGAGGACAGAATTAGAATTAGACTTTGGAAACTTAACATTAATAAATCACCAGGACTAGATGGCTTGCACCCTAGGGTACTTAGGGAACTCAGTCAAGTAATTGCCAGACCATTGTTCCTAATTTTTACTGACAGTCTAATGACTGAAATGGTACCAGCGGATTGGAGAAAAGCCAATGTAGCACCAATATTTAAAAAGGGCCCAAAATACATCCCTGGGAAATACAGACCAGTTAGCCTAACAATAATAGTAAGGAAGCTCTTGGAGAGGATGATAAGGGACTATATACAAGATTTTAGTAATGAAAACGGTATCATTAGCAGTAATCAGCGTGGATTCATGAAGAATCGTTCTTGCCAAACCAATCTATTAACCTTCTATGAGGAAGTGAGTTGCCATCTAAATAAAGGAAGGCCCGTAGACATGGTGTATCTGGAGTTTGCAAAAAGCATTTGACACAGTTACCCAGAAACGTTTACTGTACAAAATAAGGTCCATTGGCATGGACCATAGGGTGAGTACATGGATTGAAACCTAGCTACAAGGGCGAGTTCAGAGGGTGGTGATAAATGGGGACTATTCGGAATGGTCAGGGGTGGGTAGTGGGATCCCACAGGGTTCTGTGCTGGAACCAATCCTATTTAATTTATTCATAAATGACCTGGAGGATGGGGTAAACAGTTCAATCTCTGTTGTTGCGGATGATACTAAGCTAAGCAGGGCAATAACTTCTCTGCAGGATGTGGAAAGCTTGAAAGAAGATCTGAACAAATTAATGGGGTGGGCAACTACATGGCAAATGAGGTTTAATATAGAAAAATGTAAAATAATGCATTTGGGTAGCAAAAATATGAATGCAATCAAACACTAGGGGGGGAACCTCTGGGGGAATCTAGGATGGAAAAGAACCTGGGGGTCCCAGTAGATGATAGACTCAGCAATGGCATTCAATGCAAAGCTGCTGCTAACAAAGCAAACAGAATATCGTCATGCATTAAAAAAGGGATTAACTCCAGGAATAAAGCGATAATTCTCCCACTCTGCAAGACTCTGGTCCGTCCGCACCTACAGTATGTTGTCCATTTGTGGGCACCAGTCCTCAGGAAGGATGTACTGGAAATGGAGCGACAAAGTACAAAGAAGGGCAACAAAGCCAATAAAGGGTTTGGAGGATATTAGTTATGAAGAAAGGTTGCTAGCACTGAACTTATTCTCTCTGGAGAAGAGACACTTGAGGGGATAGGATTTTAATTTACAAATACCGTACTGGTGACCCCACAATAGGGATAAAACTTTTTTGTGGAAGGGAGTTTAACAAGACACATGGCCACTCATTAACATTAGAAGAACAGAGGTTTAGCCATAAACTACGTAGAGGGTTCTTTACTGTAAGAGCGGCCAGGATGTGGAATTCCCTTCCACAGGCGGTGGTCTCAGCGGGGGGCATCGATAGTTTCAAAAAAGTATTAGATAAGCACCTGAATGACCAAAACATACAGGGATATACAAGGTAATACTGACATAATCACACACATAGGTTGGACTTGATGGACTTGTGTCTTTTTTCTATTATTTAACTATGTAGTAGCAGAGAACAAACTATGCATTACAAATAATGTAGTTTGCTGAAAAAATGGCCTCTTCTTCTCTGCACATAGCGCATCAATTGAAACATGCAAAACTGAATGTGCAGTTCTACTATCTACTCCTTTCCCCAGACATAACAATTGTTATAAAATGGTAGTCATACTGTTTGTATGATAGCTATGACTAAGGCCTAATTGGCCGAAACACGTAGGATTTTTGCGTGCCTGTACACTGTTGATAAAAAATGGATACTCTGTAGCAGAATTTCATCAAGATGCCTGCTTTCTTCTTCAACTGGAACATAGTTTGAAACTTTAGCACAAGCACTATAAACAATCTAAAATATATACATTATTTATTATAAAGTGAAAAAAAGGAATTCTAACTGCATGTTACTCGTTTTATGTAATTAACTGAACCTGTTTTTATGCCTTTAGTTCTCTTTAAGGGAAAGATGAGTGCTAATGTTAAAACAAACCACACTGGACTTAGTCACAGGTCAGGCATTACACTTATTCTCAAAAACTGGAGATGTCTGTTAAAATAATATGGCCAAGATTAGCACAGAGAATGTGTAACAAAAACATAAAGAATAAATGTGTATGCAGCTTGCAGTTAGGTGTGTACCTTTATTATTAAAATACATCTGTTGATAGTTACATACAGAGGATGCCATCCAATAATTGTGTAGGGTGGGCCATACACAAGTTAAAATTACAAGATATTGTTTAAAATATATTATACATAAGGGGAGTTTTCCATAACGACATGAGCTATATTAAAGCCTTTCATATAATTCTAACAGGCTAAAGTCCCATGTTACAGGTCCACTACAAATTGGCTGAAATAAAGAGGTATATAATAACATTCACACATTTACAAGTAAAACAATTTCATACTCAAGTGGTTAGGATATTTCACTTTGTATTAAAGTGGTTGTAAATCCTGTTACACCACTTGTACCTACAGTAAATATCTCCTAAACTTGCACGGATTAGGAGATATTTGTCATTAATCAATCATGCCTTTTCTAAAGGGCCTGTGCCGTGCCTGGCAGCTCCCGCGAACATGCGCGGGAGTGACGTCATCGCAGTTTACGACCAGTCACAGCGCCAAGGCCCGCAAACCTGGAAATAACTCCAGACGTGTCACCGGTCATAGCAGTGTACGGGGACCACTGCAACAGCTTCGATCTAAGGAAAGTATTTCATAATGAGCTAGTATGCGATGCATACTAGCTCATTATGCCTTTGTCTTGCAGGTTTTTTTTTATATGGGTTTACAATCACTTTAAGATTAACATACTGCAATGCTGGAGCTAGTAACTTTTAGTGCAATAAATTGACAAATGTCATCTGTATGTAGCCCCCAAACTGTAGAACCACATTAAAAATTTTGTCTTGGACTACAAAACAACTTTTTTAGCTTTTATTTGAACATTTCACTGATACTTCTGGTCAGGTTTTCTGTTGTGCATGGTTAAAAAATATCACAATTAAATTAGTCTGAAGCACACTTACTTTTAGGATGATGAAGAAGTTCCCTCTAAAGCCTGGTACACACGACCAGATTATCGGATGAATAATCATCCATTTCTTGTTGCATGCTAGTCTCCTATCAAAAGTGAAGGGGTTACTCAACTTACGAAAATTCTGGTATGACAGAATATAACTTCGGAAATGCTGTAATGTATTGAATTGTTTTGTAATGTAGACTTTTATTTCTGAGCATGTGTAGTCTTGCTCTTAAGATTTTTTTTGAACGAAAACTGTACTGATTAAATGAAAATCGGACATTGTGTTCATGTATGTTAAAAATTTTATAGCATGCACCTTCAGGTTTTGTCATCCGAAAAGTCGGAATCGGCTGTCTAAAGCACTATACTAATGATCAGATAATTGGAACAGCCTTCCCAGAAGAGGTAAAGCTGTTATAGCTACAAAGGGTGGGCCAACTCAATATTGAAGGACAACGGACTAAGGGGTGGAGTTACTAAAGGCAAATCCACTTTGCACTACAAGTGCACTGCAAGTGCACTTGGAAGTGCAGTCGCTTTAGATCTGAGGGGAAGATCTGAAATGAGCTGAAGCTCTGCTGATTTTATCATCCAATCATATACAAGCAAAAATGCTGTTTTTTATTTTCCTTGCATGTCCCCCTCAGATCTACAGTGACTGCGCTTCCAAGTACACTTGCAGTGCACTTGTAGTGCAAAGTGGATTTGCCTTTAGTAAATAAGCCTCTCTGACTGGGATGCCATTAAAGGTCATGTGCGTGTAAAGGCAGGCGTCGCAATACTTTTGGTAATTTAGTGTACATATGTATACACATATACTGTACATACACACATATATACATATACACATACATACACACATATATACATACAAACACACACAGCCTGTACTGCACTGCCAGGTACTACCTTGTAGGGGGAGACGGAGAGTGTGAGCTTGGTTGGATTTGAGAGCCTTTCTCAACCAGAAGGCTGCAGCACCCTTGACAACCTTAGGTGACACCCCAGGGTGGCACGATATCCCAGTAGAGAAAGGCTGCTCTAAGTAGTGTCAGGCTAAGGTTGCAGTGGAGCTGACTATCAGGTTTGCTGTCCCTTTAACTAGTTTGTTTAGCCCAAGCTGGCACAAATGAGCAATAGGGGTTATTTACCAAAGGCAAATCCACTTTGCAGTACAAGTGCACTTGAAAGTGGAAAGTGCACTTGGAAGTGCAGTCACTGTAGATCCGAGGGGGACATGCAAGAACAATAAAAAACAGCATTTTAGCTTGAGCATGATTGGATAATAAAATCAGCAGAGCTTCCACTCATTTCAGATCTACCCCTCAGATTTACAGCGACTGCACTTCCAAGTGCACTTTCAAGTGCACTTGCAGTGCACTTGTAGTGCAAAGTGGATTTGCCTTTCGTAAATAACCCCCAATGTCTACACTAAAAGGTGCGCCCACTGGCCGTGCTGTATAAACTGTATGCAGCCTCAGCTCCATACAATATATAGCCATGTATTCTGGCAGCGAGGAAAGAACTTCATGTCTTACACCTGGAACAAAATAGTTGGATTGCCTGCCTCACCGCCTCAGCCAATCAGAGGAAATTTTGTATTCATTCAGAGAATACAAAGCTGCCTATAAATGGCTGAGCAGTGCTAAACCCGATTCAGTTTTGTTCCGGCTGTGAGATGGGAAGTTCTTGTCTCACTACCGGAACACATGGGTGCATACTGTATGTAGCTGAGGGTATGTACAGATTATTGTCAAAAATAATACTGCGCCAACTGAAATGTACAAAGCAGCCAATTGGCTCACAATTAGTCTGATTGTTATGTACAGATTATACAGCGTGCCCAACGTGCACTCACAGATCCTCTGCAACATTTGTCAGTAAAGACAATCCCTTACAGATGTTTTTCCAGGCAGCCATTCTTTGGCCCAGCTCCCACCAGATATACACTCAACCAGGGCAGCTAAGTGTCAGAAACCATTAAATCAGGCCGAGACAGAAGTTCAGTAACCGGAATGGATAGTCAGACAAGCCAAACGTCAGGGATCAATGTAGTGGAACAACAAGCAGGATCTGGAGCCAGAAGGGATGTCAGCAAAGCAAGTCTTGAACAGGATCGCAGGAGATCATTTTTATGATGTTGCCTAAGGCGAAGGCAGAGCTCCTCTGGACTGGATGGCTTAAGTAGGCAGGACTGACGAGCAGGATATCACGAACAGCTGAGTAACTGTGGAGAGATAGGAGCTGGCAATTAGCCGACAGCTGAGCGGCCAGCTCAGAGAACGAAGGGCTGAGCCCTGCCCTGACACTAAGGTCCTGGGCCCCAAAGCACATGCCCCTGACTGAGACAAGAATCAAAAAGAGAGAACTCTAAGTAGATGTCCTTTCCAGGTAGATGCCCAGGAGGTGAAGAACACTCTATAAAATGTGCTTCAAATATTTATCACCTCCTCAAACCACAGCGCTGAAAATTGGCCTGGGCAGGAAGGGGGTATAAGTGCCCAGTAAGCAAGTGGTTAAATAAATCTTGCTTAATAAAAAAAATGTCATTCCTTGCTGTGTATTTGTTGTATATGGAATGGATTCACCCTTGTGTAATATTCCTATGATGAATTTGGCAACATTATTTGGCATGAAGATCATTTTTTAAGTAATTCTTTACTATCTGTGTTTTCAAGAAAAAAATTATGTTCTGCAGTATTTTGGAACATTTCCCAGGAAGAAAGACATATCTATGTCAGAATTTATCCAATTTCATTCAGTGCCACCAGTGTTTTACCTAGTGTAAAATAATTAAACAAAATAACAAAAAACTCCTCCAAATGTTGCTAGCTGAACACTCTATAGTGATTTCACAACACTCAATAATGTAAAACTAAAATAAATGAGTGCAGCGCAACTCAATTAATTAGGGTCCATACATGTGACAATAAAAATATTGTGAAAGTCCATTAATCCCTAATTAGGATTATATTGTGGTTTATAGTCTTTAAAGAAACAAAATAATAATTAAAAAAAATATATAAAAAAAAAAATCAGTGCTCCCCACAAATAGTGATCCTCTATAAAGGGCCGTACACACGATCAGACTTTTTGACAACAAACATGCAAATGAGCTGTTTTGGAGCAACATCCGACCGTGTGTACGCTCCATCGGACAAACTTTTTCAGTTTCCATCGGACTTTTGTTGGCTGTGCGAACGGACAAACTTTCCGGCAACAAAAGTCCGATGGAGCAAAGTCCTGTCATGTGTACACAAAGCCATTGTAACAGAAAGGCGGTTGCATAGTGCTTCCTATTTACAACTTTATTAAAAATATTGGAAATTGGGAGTCAATTTAGAGGAGAGGAGACCATCCGAGCTGGTCTGAATGATTAATATCTATATCAGAACCCTCTGAGATATGTATTTTGCCTTTTCTTTTGTGTATCTTTGACAATGCCCTCTGCTCTGGCAATTGCTGATAGCTCTACTGCACTCTGTATCCTGGCTCTCACTTACATAGGCAACTCACTTGTTTCTCTGTGCAGCTAAAGACATGTAGTTCCATTATATGGTCAGAGAATGTCTGCAAAACTCTGTGAAATCTGATCAGTGTAGGACTTGGTGGTTGGTGGGCAGATAAACATTTCCACTGGATTAGTACTTTTAACACAAATCGGGCTGGTAGTCCTGGAAATACTTTGCCATTTAGATATCAGTCACAGTCAGTGACAGCTGCTGGGCATTTTATAACTACCTGCTTCCTGTTTATAATGGCTGAGATGTCATGTGGTTATATGTCAACAGCTTAAAAAAAGCTGATTCTAGAAGATGTGAAACAGTGTGCCTCAATTAATCATGTCCTTATGAAACACCCACTTTTTACATGCCCACCAATTATTGCAGCACCATGTTATATTTTTGCACGATACATGGTGCCTGTCTCAAAAGCCTGCTTGCATTGTGACACGGCTGAATGCCATGGCACTATCACTTTTCCCACAAAGCTTTACAGGTGCGATATGTGTATACCACTATATGGCAGCCTTTGCAGCTTAGCTGGGCAGTAAAATGCTGCTCAACCTTGTATTTTTTCTGCCCCCCCCCCCCCCCCCCCTGTCTAACTACAGGTATAAACTAAGCCTAAAGGTTCCCAGTCATCACTTGGATCTGATGGCCAGTTTAGGGAAGCTTCTATCTCAAGCAGTGGTTTCTCTTGAGCAGGTGGCCAATCTGGAAATTCTATTTGAACGTGACTTGAAGATAACTATTTGAGCTGCAGCATAGACCGAAAGTGTCCTCCATTTTAGGAAAACCTGTGTTTTCTTGAGTAACAGAGAGTTGTGATTCCGGTAAGGTTACAGTCAATAAATATGGCATAGACCCAAGACCAGTGTCCATTTTGTAGCCTGAGAAGAAAGGAACAAGAGGGTTTGTAAGAGAGAAAAAAATGAACATCTTTCTATTAATTAATAAAGGTTACAAAGGAATATAAAGCAGATATTGGTATTTAAATATAATTGTATATTTGCATTCTTCTTGGGTCAATAAATATTTATGGACCCTAGGCACAATATCTTCAAGTGTTTAATGAAATCAAGTCTTGCATCCCGCTTCAGTGCATTCTAAACAACATTGTACCCATTAGAAAGAGGAGTGGTTTCTACCAATACACACAGGAAAATGTCAGTTGTTTGAAACTGATTTTGTGACCTTTAGTTCAGGCACCAAAATTCATAAGTGAAAAAGAAAGCCATTCCAGATACAAATAATATGATGGTGTGTATGTTAAAACATGTGATTTAAATACGGAATATATGTTATATTAATGAGTTTTTGATAACACCCATGGATGGTTACTAGGAGATATTTAAGATCTTATACTGAACAGTGATATTTTCAACACAGTAGACTCCAAGCCTAGTAATCCCACAGAAAAAAAATATACCTCCTATCATGTTTGTGCCTCGTTTAGTTCAGTGCGATTAAAAGAGTAACAAACTGCACTTAAAAAAGATGAATTTATCAACTTATATAGCTGTAAAGATTAACAATAGATAATGTAACTTTGTAATTTAAGTAATAACTGTTCCCCTAAGTGTCCACAATGCACTCCACTCTTCAAGAAATGCATTTTATGAAAGATAGCAAAATGTGTATGTGTGTATATTAAAATGTAATCAGCTCTATGGATAATAAAAAACTTGACATTCCTATAACGTTTCTTTCACAGCCCATTGCTCTGTGCTCTCAGATGTTAGAGGCAAAAGGAAGCCGGAAAATAACTGTTGGTTGCTTTCTAAACCAACTGTCATGGGAGAAACAAGGAAACTAATTGCTGACTTCTTCTGACATTTCTCTGGCTTACCTGATTTACAGAGGAACTGCAGTCTGCTCACATAATTTGTAATAAAAACATCTTTGCCATTCTGAAGCTTCCCTCCAACCACTTTGCATATTATTTTATATATACTGTTATTTTGTTCTTGCCAAATGTGCTGCAGAAATCTCCCTCCACTGAGCCTGGCTGCATCCATTTTAACTGTGGGCAGCTGAAGCTTCTGCTTGTTCACTTTCTGGATTTACACAGACACACAGATGCCCACCTCCAGCTCTGCAGCTTTCATTGTCCCTCTTATGACTCACCCCCCCACCTTACTGATTTAAGTTGTACTGATTTATGTTGATGCAAAAATTGTGCAAATGTTTCCCAAGAAAAAGAGGAAAGGGCTACATTGGACGATGGCTCTGATGACAGTGATAGGGATGAGACTGATGAGTAAAGATACTGTTTTGTATTTTAGTGTGATTTTTGAGCTTTAATAAATCCCCGGAGAAAGAATTTGTCGCTCGCAGAAGTTCACTATAGATAATACCGGTGACCAGTTGGTCCCCAGCAGTCTCTTTGACTATCAGGTTCCCAGCGTGATGTTATGACGTCATGTCCGGCCTGGCAGTTGTAAATACTGCCGTGTACCCGCTGGAAAGCCGAGATCATTTTGATCTCAGGCTTTCCAGCATGGAGGAGAGATGTGGGGTCTTATTGATGCCAGATCTCTCCATAAAGAGGACCTGTCATGCCCTATTCATTCTTCTGATAGGGAAAAAAATTATAAACAAAAAAAATTAAAATAAAATAAACAATAAAAAAGTAAAGTGCCCCTGCCCCGACACACAGAAGCGAACGCATACGTACATCGCGCCCACATATGTTAACGGCGTTCAATCCACACATGTGAGGTATCGCTGTGAACATTGAAGTGAGAGCAACAATTCTATTCCAAGACCTTCTCTGTAGCTCTAAACATGTAACTTGTAAATATTTTTAAAGCATTGCCTATGGAGATTTTTAAGTACCGAAGTTTGGCGCCATTCCTCGAGAGTGCACAATTTTAAAGCATGACATGTTAGGTATCTATTTACTCGGAATAACATAATCTTTTACATTATACAAGAAAATTCATTTTTAATTTATGAAAATGTGCGTTTGAAAAATTGCTGCACAAATATCATGTGACATAAAAAGTTGCAATGACCGACATATAATTTTTGTTGGTTCTGAGTAATTTTCTAGCAAAAAAATTATGATTTTTAATGATGATTTTTACATGTAGGAGCGGAGTGCCAGAATGGGCCCAGATGAAGGGATGGGGTTGGATTTTGAGTCATTTCAGACAACTTGTGACAAAGTGTGCTGCTTTTTTAACTTTGTTTGATTACACAGTGCCTACTGAAAATTTTGATGAATACAACATCTCAGTTTTGATACATTTACAATGTGTATGTTTAATTTTGGCTTGCTGCCAATCTGTGAAGTTGAAGTGTATTTTTTACAACTTTGCCATATTTCATGGTCTATATTCACCTTTGAGTATACTAATGCACGCATATGTTAGGCACATGTGTATATGTCAGTTTAAGAGATATTTTGCGTTGCTAAAATTAATAGAAATAAAGTTACAAGCAAAACCAGCACCATAAGATTTCAGTTTTTATGGTTCACAATTACATACATTTATGGATTGTGACAAAAAACTACAGGATATTTTGTGAAGGACTTTTAACATAAAGTTCATAGGGGTGTTGCCTATGCAAAAATGCAAAAAATTTAAAAAGTAGTGCCCAAGTGTGGGAACGAAAATCATTTTCTAGCCACTTTCTCCTAGTTCACCTTATGGCCTTATGGTGTGTCTCTCCGTTCAACCTACACAAGATCCCTGCCATGCCGTCCCTTCGACCTACCTTGATTTCCTTGATGTCTTTGACAAGAAAGGTGCTGATGCCCTGCCCCCGCATCGGTCCTACAACTGCCCGATTGAGTTGCTACCTTAAGCAGAAGTACCCTTCGGGCGAATCTTTCCTTTATCTGAGCTGGAGGCCCTCCGACAATATATAGATGAAAAGCTAGCCAAAGGATTCATCCGCCCCCTCCTCTTTGCCTGCTGGAGTTGGCATCTTTGTCAAGAAGAAGGATTGTTCTCTCAGACTATGCATTGATTATAGGGACCTTAATAAAATTAACATGAAGAACAAATACCCACTCCCTCTCATTCCTGTGTTATTCCAAAGGTTCCAAACAGCACGGGTTTTCACAAACTTGGACTTACGGGGGGCCTACAACCTGGTTTGTATTAGGGAAGGTGACGAGTGGAAGACCGCCTTTCAATCAAGTTTTTGGGCACTTCAAGTACCTAGTGATGCCCTTCGGGCTATGTAACGCCCCCGCAACATTCCAACATTTTGTGAATGACATTTTCAGGGAATACCTTGAACTGTTCTTAATCGTCTATCTAGATGACATAATAATTTTCTCAGCCTCACTTGAACTCCATTGAGAGCACGTCAGAAAAGTGTTAAAGACCTTAAGAACCCATGACTTATACGCCAAAGCAGAGAGGTGCGAGTTAGAGAAACAATCTATGCAGTTCTTAGGACTCTTAATCTCCATGGAGAGGATCTCCATGGATCCTCAGAAGGTCTCAGCAATTTTGGAATGGCCTGCATCTTCTGACAGGAAAGAGGTCCAGAGGTTCGTGGGCTTCGCAAACTTTTATATGCAATTCATTAGAAATTTCTCGACTATCATTGCCCCGATCAACCAGCTCACTCGCCTACACTCACGTTCTCCTGGAACCAGGATTCTCAAACAGCCTTTGAACAGCTAAAGGCTCTCTTTACCTCTGCGCCCATGTTGCAACACCTGGACCTAGCTCTTCCCTTTGTCCTCGAGGTGGATGCATCAGAAGTAGCTACGGGAGCCGTGCTCTCTCCACGTCAGGGCCCAAAGGCCCTACTTCACTCAGTAGCCTTTTGCTCTAGGAAGCTGAATCAGGCTGAGAGAAACTATTATGTGGGTGACAGAGAACTCCTGGCAATTAAAGTCGCCTTTGAAGAAT
Organism: Lithobates clamitans; assembly: GCA_037952925.1. Lineage (NCBI taxonomy): Eukaryota > Metazoa > Chordata > Amphibia > Anura > Ranidae > Lithobates > Lithobates clamitans. Next base: position 3,133,815 of record JBBGZY010000675.1, read on the forward strand.
GGAGGTACCTGCTGGAGGGTGCTAACCACCCAATTATGATTTTCACAGATCACAAAAATCTGGAATAGCTAAGATCGGCAAAACGCCTAAGACCCCGACAAGCCAGATGGGCCTTATTCTATTCAAGATTTAATTTCGACCTGACATACCGCTTGGGTTCCAAAAATGTTAAAGCCAATGCCCTGTCCAGGATGTTCCCCAAATCTATTAAATGTACTCCTCCAAGGGCCATGTTATCTGCCCAAATTTTTTTGCTAATTTAACCCAGCCTAAAGGCATCCATTAAACAAGCTTCTGCATCTTGCCCCGAATCCGACCATGAGTCATTAAGGAGGCTGGATGGATTACTTTGGCACCAAGACAAAATCTTCATACCTCAGGAAGCAAGGTCTCAGGTTCTCAGGACATTCCATGACCACCAACTTGCAGGGCACTTTGGGGCCTGTAAAACTAACAAGCTCATTCAGCGGTCCTTCTGGTGGCCTAACCTCAGTCGGGACTGCAGATCCTACGTCAAGTCATGCACAATATATCTACATAGCAAAGGCGACAAGCCAAAGCCTGGGGGTTATTGACACCTTTGCCTATCCCTAATCGCCCCTGGGAGATGATCTCTATTGATTTTATTGTTGACCTTCCTCCCTCTGAAAGATTCACCACCATCCTGGTTGTGGTAGACCTACTATTCAAAATGGCCCATTTGATACCAATGATTGATACTCCCTCTGTGGCCAAAACGGCTCATACTTTTATCAAGGAGTTCATCAGACTTCACGGACTCCCAAAGAACATAGTTTTGTACTGGGGGGTGCAATTTACATCCAGGTTTTGGAGAGCCCTTTGTAAAACCTTGGAAGTGGAACTATGCATATCATCCACCTATCATCCCCAAAGTAATGGGAAAACGGACGCACAAACCAAACCCAGGAGCAATACCTCCACTGCTTTTCATCTTTTTCCCAAGATGACTGGGCATCTCTGCTCCCACTGGCAGAATTTGTCTATAATAACTCTGTCCATTCATCTACAAACCAGTCCCCATTCTGGGACAATTATGGATTCCACCCTGCTGCTTGCCCTGGCTTTGACCTCGGCTATCCCCCTGACCACGTCTGCTCTGCTACCCACCCCGGCTCATGACCTAGGCTTCCTCCTGACCATGCTCCAGTCTCAGCATTATCTGAATCCTGCAACACCTCACGGGCGCCACCTGTCTGCTGATTTTACGCCAGCACACCAGCTGTACTCCGGAACCTCCTGCATACAGTCCAGCAGGCGACCCGTGCTACTTTGGGCCTGACCTCTCCTGTTTCCACCCTCAGGGGGGTCTGGAACTTAGCAGCAAGGGAAGCCCTCTCTCTTCATTGGTCTCTAGCACCAGGTACGTGATACCTGGTATAGTTAGGAAAGGGGGGCATACGCTTCTCTAACCACTCCCCTAGCCTGCCTAGCTGCATGATCAAAAGATGGTCTCAAATGGGTTTTTGAGGGGACCATTCACATTTTTTTCTTCATTTTTGCATGGGAATCCCCTAAACTTCATCCCAGACACAAAGGGTCTGGTACAGAATTTGTGTACTTCTTTTTTCTTTTTGGCTGGCCCTCTGCAGTAGAGCCAGCTTCTCATTACTTTTTTGACAATAGCTTTCCTTTTTAACTCGAACCTTTTATGCTCACACTAAATAACTTACTTTTTTTTGCAAATTTCTTTTTATTATTTATGCATAGCACAAAAGAAAAGTAACAAAATTGGTCACCACGCAGGGCGTAACACGACAGTAGAAAAATACAAATGAAAACCACAAAATAACTTAAAGCGCAGCTATAGTCACCTCGGCTCCAGTGATGCGATGTCCCAAAGCTCCCCACTCAGCAACTGACATCTTCGGGGTGACCGGCTTCCGGGTCTCAATCGCCATCAGTTTTCATTGGCCGAGTGGGTCATTTCCGGAGCCCAACGCTGATCCTTCTGATCTCTGTATCTTTAACCGTAGAGTCGCTGCAGCTGCTATGCCCTCCCCTCCTCCTGTCCATTCACAGAATCCTTGTCACGAGTCACTTATCACTTTACTTCCTTCTCTCCTCTTCCTTTCTCCGTCGAGGTCCCACAAGGTTCTGTTCCTGGACCTCTCCTTTTCTCAGTCTGCACCTCCTCCCTGAGTCAGTTGATTGTCTTCCATGGCTTTTAATATCATCTTTGAATTTTCATCCTGACCCTCCCTCTTAGACTGTAAGCTCTAACGAGCAGGGCCCTCTGATTCCTACTGTATTAAAGTATATTTTATTTGTACAGTCTATCCTCAAGTTGTAAAGCGCTGCATAAACTGTCGGTGCTATATAAATCCTGCATAATAGTTATACTATTAAAAAGCCTTGGCTTTATTAAAACACACTCACAAAATACAAAGGCTTCTGTTAATAGGCAACAGAGGGGAGCTCTGTGTAGGTATAGCTCAGTATAGCTCCTCTGTGTGATTATTTTCTCTCAGACCCCAGAATGTCACCCATGAACCTGTCAAATGTGAATAAAACAGATACATCCAGATTATGTCATGCACCTCGTTGGATTCAACTCATAGTGTGCCTTCACGTTTTACAAAGTGGCTGAATTCCTGAAATTCAGCACTAATTAGATTACATTATATTAAAATTTATTTGTAAAGCACTTAAAATACAGTATTAATGTTAGAGTAAGTTTTCCTATTCTATAAAAAACGAAGTTCCCTGCACTACCCTAAACTGTCAGGATACAATTGTTCAAAAAAAAAAATGTTCATAGAGAGGTCAAACGCATAGTAAGGGCATAAAATTTGAAAAAAGTCTGCAATGGTGTCTGACTGTGGTCTCCAGTGGAAACGAGGCTGCCTGATCTAGGGTCTGGGAACCCACGCTGCAACAGAGGAGAGAGAGGTGCCAGGCGACCACTGGAGTAGCAGTTTTATTGGGTCACAAAATTTAAAAAGGGAGGAGGAGGAGTGGCTAGCCCCCGAAATGCATATCGATTGGCTGTTCCATTCTTTGGGTTGACAGTTGGTTCTCAGCTCTTTGCAGCTCGCGCCCCAGCGTCCTTTCCCTTTCCATCCATCCACTGGACCTTGCCGTTGCATTAAGGTTTTATTGCCCGATCTTACTCCAAGCTTACTCCTCCAAGCTTACTCTGGTCCTAGACCTCCACATCTGACACCCTCTATGAGTGGAACTTGTTACATGTTTTTTAAATTTTGTGACCTAATAAAACTGTGCTACACCAGTGGTTGCCTGGCTCCTCTCTATCCATTCCCTTTCCTATCCTATATACTACCTTTTTCTGAAGTGCATGGCATTATATTGTATGTGATTGTAACCTGACTCGTAAGAAAAGGACACCAAATTCATGGAAAAATGGAAGGATTTACTTTAACAAAATGTTCAATATATCAGTGCCATTTTGGGACAAAGAGGTAACTGTCCCCTTGTATTGATCTCTGTGTGTGCACCATGGCCCTTTCGATTGACATAGAATGCAGGTACCACTTGTTTACATTGTGTGTGTTTGTATATTACAGGGGTTACAGGGGTTACAGCACAGTAACTACACACATATAGCCAGTAATATAGCAACTTCAGGCATCCCTGCCCTCTACAGTTACCATGCAGTGAGATGGAAATATATATATAAATCAATGGATATACACAGCACGAGATACCAAAAAGGCATTCTGTTGTAGAATATTTTAAGCTTCTCCTAAAAGCACAATTACAGCTCTCTTGTGGAAAGCGCACTTGTATATCTCCAGGTAACACAAACAGACGCTGGTATCATGTTGAGCTTAGCAAAATCCTCCTCTTTAGGAGCTGCTGTCTTTATTTATAGTGTAAAAGATGAATAACAAAGGGAGGTGGTGGCTTCACAATCGGCCAATCAGACACTTTTATTCCTTCAAAAGAACCAATCAGACACATGTATATATTGAAATAGAATTCCAGTAGTGACATGTGCAAATGGTCGTGTGCAGCTCCATGTGGGCAGTTTCCTGTTGAGACACAATATGCCTCACATTGCACATTCCCACCGCTTCGCATGAGCATATTGCAGCAAAACTCACACCGGGGGACATCTGACAACATGCATTAATAAAAATCTCCACAACAATTCTCACAAGTGTGTCTTGCCTACAGTCAAGCATTGTGGTGGGAATGTCATGGTCTGGGGCTGCATGAGTGCTTCCGGCACTGGGGAGCTACAGTTCTTTGAGGGATCCATGAATGCCAACATGTACTGTGACATACTGAAGCAGAGCATGATCCCCTCCCTTCGGAGACTGGGCTGCAGGGCAGTATTCCAACATGATAACGACCCCAAACACACCTTCAAAACCGCCACTGCCTTGCTAAAGAAGCTGAGGGTAAAGATGATGGACTGGCCAAGCATGTCTCCAGACCTAAACCCTATTGAGCATCTGTGGGACATCCTCAAACGGAAGTTGGAGGAGCGCAAGGTCTCTAACATCCACCACCCCCGCGATGTGATCACGGAATAGAAGAGGACATGCCCAAGAGGGTTAAGGCAGTGCTGGAAAATAATGGTGGCCACACAAAATATTGACACTTTGGACCCAATTTGGACATTTTCACTTAGGCTGTACTCACTTTTGTTGCCAGCGGTTTAGACATTAATGGATGTGTGTTGAGTTATTTTGAGGGGACAGCAAATTTACACTGTTATACAAGCTATACATTCACTACTTTACATTGTAGCAAAGTGTCATTTCTTCAGTGTTGTCACATGAAAAGGTATAATAAAATATTTAGAAATATGTGAGGGGTGTACTCACTATTGTGAGATACTGTTTATATATATATATATATTATATATATGTGTATATATATATATTATATTATATTATATATATATATATACACACGGCTTTTGTTCTCAAACAATAGGTGCTGGAACTCAACCACGACCCCCCAACACCCCTCCCCCCACACACACCCTCCAAATCACATCAAATAGTGGGTGTGGTCATATTTCACAAACAGTAGGAGGGTCTTAAAGGGGCATTAAATATCAGGATTGCATTACACACAGAGTGCAAAACTGTCACTTGTAAACACAGAAACCAGACTTCTGTGTTTACAAGTGATTGTGGTGAGCAGGCACCAAAGGGTCTGAGCCAGAGGTGGTGGAACTGAGTTCCACCAAGTTCCCCCTGAAAAAAAGCCCTGTATATATATATAGATATATATATATATATTTTATATATATATATATATATATATATATATATATATATATATATATATATATATATATATATATATATATATACACATACACGGATGAAAGGACTGGACTCAGCATAATGCACTGAGTAAGAAAAAGGTATGCAATTTTCCAGAAAAGAGAGTGAATTTGTTGTGAGTATGATTAACCCTCAGAGTGGCTTCTCACAGCACAGGTGTCCTTCGGAAGTTTGATACAGAAATAAATCCTGGAACTACATATCACCTTGAGCACCATAAATCTTCTTTTTTTCTGTTGAGTTTCATTGCCTCCTGTCTACTTGCAGTACATGAATTATGCCTATGGGTATTGACACCTGTGTAGAACCCTTCTTTTTTTTGCTTTTTTTTTTTTTTTTTTAAGCTTAGGCTGCGTTATGTTCATATATTTAGTGCATATGGCAAAACAGTCACATGACCACTTCTATGGTTCAATTTGGAAGGAAAATGAAATTAATTAAAATGCTTATTAATTAATGATTATTGATGTAGCACCCTCCCACCATAGGGTGCTGGGTAAAGTTAGTTTTTGACTTCTACTACAATCAAGGGAACGTGATTGTTCATTCTGGTTTGTTTACAGTTTCACAGGCTGGGAGTTTGTTTCTCCCTTCCTCTCTAAGAATCTTCCAGAGCTTAGGGCAGGAGATTCAAATGATCAGGATGAATATTTAAAGTGGTTCAAAAGGCTCAAAGTTTTTTTTACAGTCATACATTCTATTCTAAAAATCTTTCATGTGATCCACAAGTGGTTAGAAATCATATTTTATTCAGATTGTGGACAAAGGCAACCCAACTCCCACATAGGGCAAAAAACTAGTCACCACTTTTGTCTGTAGGCTCCCTGCAACTGATTCCTTATTGTTAAAATGGTTCTAAAAGCAGAACATTTTTTTATCTTAATGCATTCCCTGCATTGCGGTAAACTTGTCCCAGTGGTAGTATCTCCCCTTTACCCCCTTTATACTTACCTGAGTTCTATCGCAAGCCAGCACTGTGCCCATTTGCAGCGGCGCTGGTCTTTCTATCTCTCTCCTTATAGGACACAGAGGCAGTGACTGGAGCATTGGTTTTGCTGCTGTCAATCAAATAATGTGAGCAGAGAGCAGGGGTCAGGGCCGATTTGCGTTATGTGTATCTATAGATGCGCGCAGCCCAAGTCAGGAATGAGCCTGCACATATGCCCCCATAGCAAGCAGCTCGCTATGGTGGAGCATGCAGGAGAGGCAGAGCCTAGAGTGCCAGCGGGGGACCTCAGAATAGGAGGTTTGGGGTGGCTCTTAACATTGCACAGAGCCGGTAAACATAACATGTAGGGATGAGCCGAACACCCCCCTGTTCGGTTCGCACCAGAACATGCGAACAGGAAAAAAGTTCGTTCGAACACGCGAACACCGTTAAAGTCTATGGGACACGAACATGAATAATCAAAAGTGCTAATTTTAAAGGCTTATATGCAAGTTATTGTCATTAAAAGTGTTTGGGGACCCGGGTCCTGCCCCAGGGGACATGAATCAATGCAAAAAAAAGTTTTAAAAACAGCCGTTTTTTCAGGAGCAGTGATTTTAATAATGCTTAAAGTCAAACAATAAAAGTGTAATATCCCTTTAAATTTCGTACCTGGGGGGTGTCTATAGTATGCCTGTAAAGGGGCGCATGTTTCCCGTGTTTAGAACAGTCTGACAGCAAAATGACATTTTGAAGGAAAAAACACATTTAAAACTACCTGCGGCTATTGCATTGCCGACAATACACATAGAAGTTCATTGATAAAAACGGCATGGGAATTCCCCACAGGGCAACCCCGAACCAAAATTTAAAAAAAAAATGATGTGGGAGTCCCCCTAAATTCCATACAAGGCCCTTCAGGTCTGGTATGGATATTAAGGGGAACCCCAGCCAAAATTTAAAAAAAAATGACGTGGGGTTCCCCCTAAATTCCATACCAGACCCTTCAGGTCTGGTATGGATTTTAAGGGGAACCCCGCGCTAAAAAAAAAAAAAAACGGCGTGGGGTCCCCCCAAAAATCCATACCAGACCCTTATCCGAGCATGCAACCTGGCAGGCCACAGGAAAAGAGGGGGGGACGAGAGTGCGGCCCCCCCTCCTGAACCGTACCAGGCCACATGCCCTCAACATTGGGAGGGTGCTTTGGGGTAGCCCCCCAAAACACCTTGTCCCCATGTTGATGAAGACAAGGGCCTCATCCCCACAACCGTGGCCGGTGGTTGTGGGGGTCTGCGGGCGGGGGGCTTATCGGAATCTGGAAGCCCCCTTTAACAAGGGGACCCCCAGATCCCGCCCCCCCCTGTGTGAAATGGTAAGGGGGTACTTACCCCTACCATTTCACTAAAAAACTGTCAAAAATGTTAAAAATGACAAGAGACAGTTTTTGACAATTCCTTTATTTAAATGCTTCTTCTTTCTTCCTTCATCTTCTTCCGGTTCTTCTGGCTCTTCTGGTTCTTCCTCCGGCGTTCTCGTCCAGCATCTCCTCCGCGGCGTCTTTTATCTTCTTCTCCTCGGGCCGCTCCGCACCCATGGCATTGGGGGGGAGGCTCCCGCTCTTCTCTTCATCTTCTTCATCTTCTTCTTCTTCTTCATCTCTTCTTCCTTCTTCATTTCTTCTCCGGGCCGCTCCGCAGCCATGCTGGCATGGAGGGAGGCTCCCGCTGTGTGACGGCGTCTCTTCGTCTGACGGTTCTTAAATAACGGGGGGCGGGGCCACCCGGTGACCCCGCCCCCCTCTGACGCACGTGACATGACGGGACTTCCCTGTGGCATTCCCCATGACGTCACAGGGAAGTCCTGTCAAGTCACCGTACGTCAGAGGGGGCGGGGTCACCGGGTGGCCCCGCCCCCCGTTATTTAAGAACCGTCAGACGAAGAGACGCCGTCACACAGCGGGAGCCTCCCTCCATGCCAGCATGGCTGCGGAGCGGCCCGGAGAAGAAATGAAGAAGGAAGAAGAGATGAAGAAGAAGAAGAAGATGAAGAAGATGAAGAGAAGAGCGGGAGCCTCCCCCCCAATGCCATGGGTGCGGTGCGGCCCGAGGAGAAGAAGATAGAAGACGCCGCGGAGGAGATGCTGGACGAGAACGCCGGAGGAAGAACCAGAAAAGCCAGAAGAACCAGAAGAAGATGAAGGAAGAAAGAAGAAGCATTTAAATAAAGGAATTGTCAAAAACTGTCTCTTGTCATTTTTAACATTTTTGACAGTTTTTTAGTGAATTGGTAGGGGTAAGTACCCCCTTACCATTTCACACAGGGGGGGGCGGGATCTGGGGGTCCCCTTGTTAAAGGGGGCTTCCAGATTCCGATAAGCCCCCCGCCCGCAGACCCCCACAACCACCGGCCAGGGTTGTGGGGATGAGGCCCTTGTCTTCATCAACATGGGGACAAGTTGTTTTGGGGGGCTACCCCAAAGCACCCTCCCAATGTTGAGGGCATGTGGCCTGGTACGGTTCAGGAGGGGGGGGCGCACTCTCATCCCCCCTCTTTTCCTGCGGCCTGCCAGGTTGCGTGCTCGGATAAAGGTCTGGTATGGATTTTTGGGGGGACCCCACGCCGTTTTTTTTTTTTTTTTTTTGGCGCGGGGTTCCCCTTAAAATCCATACCAGACCTGAAGGGTCTGGTATGGAATTTAGGGGGAACCCCACGTCATTTTATTTTTAAATTTTGGCTGGGGTTCCCCTTAATATCCATACCAGACCTGAAGGGCCTTGTATGGAATTTAGGGGGACTCCCACATCATTTTTTTTTTTTTGGTTCGGGGTTGCCCTGTGGGGAATTCCCATGCCGTTTTTATCAATGAACTTCTATGTGTATTGTCGGCAATGCAATAGCCGCGGGTAGTTTTAAATGTGTTTTTTTCTTCAAAATGTCATTTTGCTGTCAGACTGTTCTAAACACAGGAAACATGCGCCCCTTTACAGACATACTATAGACACCCCCCAGGTACGAAATGTAAAGGGATATTACACTTTTATTGTTTGACTTTAAGCATTATTAAAATCACTGCTCCTGAAAAAACGTCCGTTTTTAAAACTTTTTTTGCATTGATCCATGTCCCCTGGGGCAGGACCCGGGTCCCCAAACACTTTTTATGACAATAACTTGCATATAAGCCTTTAAAATTTGCACTTTTGATTTCTCCCATAGACTTTTAAAGGGTGTTCCGCGGCATTCGAATTTGCCGCGAACACCCCAAATTGTTCGCTGTTCGGCGAACTTGCGAACAGCCAATGTTCGAGTAGAACATGAGTTCGACTCGAACTCGAAGTTCATCCCTAATAACATGTTTTTTTTTTTTTTAAATCAAGCCTTTAAATTATCATGTCTTGTTCCACACTGTATCTTGGTTTTGACACACTTACTATTTCTACATGCTACCTATAAAACAGCAAACCTTCACTTTTTGAGTCCAGGTTCACTTTATGCTGTACAGACTGGGTCAGGGGCGGCCTGTCCGTTAAGGGCGCAGGGGCACCGCCCCCCCATCAATGCGTCCGGCCCCTTTCAGGACACCGGATGCATAAATTCCAATGCGGGGTGAGTGTTTTTTTGAAGCACCGATTAGAGCCTGAGGCTCTAATAGGCTACAAAATAGGGTGGGCTCGGCCGCAGAGAATGCTCGGAGCCCACCCAGGTGTGTGAGAATAGCAAATGAATATTCACTATTCTCACACTGAATCTCCTCTCCGCCAATCAGGAAGTATTCCTGAGAGCTGTTTCCCGATTGGCCGGCACGGAGGAGGGAGGAGACGAAAGCCGCTGAGCAGGGGAAGGATAAGCTGCTCGTTATGCCTGCCGCTGTGATGCCCGCAGAGGAGAGAAGGGGTGACTGCCCACCATGGATGGGGGTAAGTGCACCGACCGACCAACCCAGGGGGCTGCAGTTGCACTGTTTGCCACCCCCCCAAAAAAAAATTATCACCAGCTGCCACTGGACTGGGTATAAAAAGCCCCTTCCTATACCATAACTATACACCTTAGAGGTTGTAAGCGCTAACGAGCAGGGACTTCTGATTCCTCCTGTATTGAATTGTATTGTAATTGTACTGTCTGCCCTCATGTTTTAAAACGCTGAGCAAACTGTTGAGGCTATATAAATTCTGTGTTTTAATAATAATAATAGAACAATTCTTCATCTTGGAAGGAAACTAACCCACTTTTACAAAGCTGATATAATGAAATACAATAAATTGTCATACTATGAGACTACAATATATAATGCATTTAATTTAGGGAAGTTGGGTTGGAAGTCAGCTTAAAAGATGCGCTAAAATTGCTGCAGTCTGCGAACAGTAAACAGAAGGTGAAAACTTGGTAAAAATGTTTCTTGGGTCTCTGGAGCTGGCACCTTTGGGATAATACTAGCTCACCCAGGGTCATAAAAGACACAGAACCTGGTCAACCTAAGGCAGCTGCCCCTTTTGCTTATACAGTATAAGCCATGTTGACGTGTGCTTTATAGCAAACCTGTCATAATAAAAGGATAGAAGCTGCTTTGAATGGATATCCAAATATGAATGGAGCTTGAGAGGTCATGCACATTGAAAAATGTTTTTCCCTGAATATGAAAGGGAGGGTATTCCATAGGGATGTGTTCTTTTAAACATTTCGATCACTTCCAAAGGCCAGCACCAGCAGAAAGGGGAATTTCTTGTCATGACTTTTCATTTCTTTTTTTAATGATGACCTATATTTGAGGACCCAATGACTTCTGTGTCAAACGTGATTTTGGTAAAAATAAATAAATAAGAACAGCTACTTTAAATATTATATATTAATGTGCAACCACACAACTGACTAACAAGGACATTGTTTATTAGTTATATGGAATCAGGTTATTATAAACACTGAATGCTTGTTCAAGAGATTATATAAATGGAGGTTGTTAACATCTATAGTTCTGGGGTGAAGGAAGGGGAATTTGAGGGTATAAAGCATGTGTCCTTAAGTTCCCTACACTATTAAATCTGTGATTGCTTGCTAGCATTCCTCTTTGTGCAATAAACACCTTCCCCCACACTATACTGTGTATTTTCTCATAGATGATGCAATAGGGCTGGACATATTCTGAGATTAAAATGGTAGAGCTCATTCAGAGAAGCCAGCTAAGTAAGTGTAAATCTATAGCAGCTGTACATCACAAAATGCTCCATGAAGCCCAGCATTGTAATATTTTAATTCCCACATATATCAATTACCACAGGCTAGCCAGAAAAGGACATTGACACCTCCATATTGTTAAGATTCTGGGTAGAATATCATTGCTACTGATTCTGCACAATATCGCTACACTTCACCAGCTGCCTTAAAGAGGAAGTAAACCTGATGGGTTTTACTTCCTCTTTATTTCCCTGCAAAGGTAAAGCATAATGGGCTACTATGCACTGCATAGTAGCCTATTATGTGTCACTTACCTGAAAACAATGTGATGTCACCATTGTCCCCACTAGCAGCGAGCGTCCATCTTCACCCCTCTTTCTTCCAGGGGCCGCAAACTCCGGCTCTGTGACTGGCCAGAGTCGCGTGATGTCATTCCCACACATGCACGCGGGAGCCGCCAGTCACGGCATGACCCCCTTGAGAAACGGCACGATCCGCCCATTCTAAAGTGTGCATGCGCTGTAGACATCGCGCGCACGGTTTTATTGTAAATATCTCCTAAAACGTGGAGGTTTAGGAGATATTTCCAGCACCTAAAGGTAAGCCTTAATATAGACTTACCTGTAGGTAAAAGTGGTTGTACCGGGTGTACAACCACTTTAAGTATATGTAAATCACCTTTCACACTGAGGTGGTTTTCAGGCATTTTAGAGCTAGAAATTGCCTCTAAATAACGCCTGAAAGCTGCCTCCCAATAATTTCAGTGTGACTTTTAGCACTGGGGCGGTGCGCTTAGAGGAGGTTAGGAAAAGTCCTGCAAGTAGCATCTTTGGAGCAGTTTGGGAGCGCTGTATACAGCACTTCCAAAATGCCCTGGCCATTGAAATGAATGGGCAGCACTTCCAAAGCGCCGGAAAAGCGTTTTGGAAGCGCCGCAACACGGGTGTTTTTAACTCCTTCTTCGGCCACTAGCAGGGGTTAAAAGCACCTCACTAGTGGGCGAAAAGTGCCGCTTAAACAGCGCTAAAGCACCGATATACGAGCGGTGCTTTAGCACTAATGCACGGGCGGCCCCACCGTGAAAGGGGTCTTAATTAAACAGTTATATTATCTAAACTTTTTAGCATTTTCATGATAAACTGACAATCTAGAACTAATCGTATATTAATAAAACTGAACTGAAAGGCAAAACTAAAGGCAAAACTTTTTTTTTCCCTCATCCCATTCAGTGGGCCACAAAAGATCCAGAAAGTGTTGGGCATGTGGAGCAACCCCGATGACTGACAAACTAGTCTACCAAAATTGTTTCAGAGACTTTGCAACGGATAGTGTATCAGAGGGCCAGCAAGTGACTGATTAAAAGAGTGGTTAAGGATTCCTGAATTAATAGCTTCTCTGCCATCACAGCAAGCACCTCAACTTATGGAAAAGGAAGTGGAGTCTATACTTCCTGGTCCATCTACAGGTGAAGCTACCCTACCTACGGTAGATCCACCTGCAAAGATTCCGGCGGATCAGGATCCATTAGAGAATTCTTCTGAAGACGCAGACCCAACCGGTTTCAGTTTCACCTTAGTACAGCCTTATTGTCAGAGAACTCACAGCACTAGCTTCCGTCTCCATGCAGCAGCGTCTAACGGCCATGCGCGGTGTCCCCGACAGATATGAGCGAGTTCCGGATCGAACGTGCACAACCGCGCATCCGTGCGAACGTGTGCACGCACCCGCACAGCCATACGAGCGGGTGTACGTTCTCACGCACGCACGTTTACGTCCACCAATCCCGGCGTTCGGCGCCACATATAAACAAGGTCCTTGCCTGACACTAGTGCTGGATCGTCTTCAGCTAGTTCCTGATTTCCTGATATCTGTGTGACCTGTTACCTTGCTCCTGATTACCCGGCTTCCTGACTACTCTCTCGGATCTCCCTTGTCTGCTACCTACCTTGCTGATTATACCGACTCTGGCTTGGACTATCTACTACGGCTCTGCCTCCTGACTTTGTACCTCGCTGCCTGCCCGTTGCCGACCTCTGCCTGACCTTGACCACGAACTTGCCTTCTGTTTTGGATACCCCGCTGCCAGCCCGTTGCCAACCTTTGCCTGACCTGACGCTGCAGTTGTTCCTGAACCCACGTCTGCCCGGCTTCTACTAACAGTCCTGGTGACCAATCTTCCATCAGTCTCCGGAGGATCCCGAATCTCCGAGTTCCAGTTCTCCAGCCGCAGGCACCTGCACCCTTCTGTGCCCCGGCACTCCCTGTCCTCACTACCAGGGGTGTCAGGACCGGAACCGTGCGAGAGGCCTCCCTCAACATTCAGACTCTGCTGTAAGGTACGTGACACTTATGTACAGGCGGTAAAACGGGCTATTGGTTGGGACGAGCCTGAAGAAACTCACAAGAAAGCCAGAAGTTATTTTTTTCCGTTCTTAAGAAAACACTGTCTTTTTTTCCTCTGATGGCTGAAGTTAAGGGTCTTATTGAAGAAGAGTGGAAGAAGACAGAGAAAAGATTCTCTGTAAATTGGCTCAATAAGTTATACTCCTTGGCAGAAGAGGATACAGCGCTGATATACCACCTTCCGGTTGTAGGAGCAGCTGTAGTACACCTGGCCAAGAATGTAACTTTACCCATGGCTGATTCTACCTCCTGTAAGGACCCATTGGGTAGGCGTATAGACATCGATCTAAAGAAGGCCTATCAGACAGCAGGAGGAGCATGTAGGCCATACATTGCCCTGACATCAGTGTCTAATGCCATCAGAGTGTGGACAGACAATGTGAAGATGGCGATCCAACAAGACGTCCCCAAGGAAGACATAGTGAAGGCTTTAGAAGAGCTCTAGCTTTCAGCAGATTTTGACAGAGAAGCATCCATCGACATCATAAGATGCTCAGCCAGAGCTATGCTTCATATGGTCATGTTTAAACAAGCTCTATGGGTGAAGCCTTAGGCAGCGGACGCCGCATCCAAGCAAAACTGGTGTAGGATCCCATTAGAAGGGAAAGCTCTCTTCAGAGAAAAGCTTGAAAAAGCCATTTCACGCGTAATAGGCGGGAAGACAGGGCTTCTGCCGAAAGATAGAAGGATGAGGAGATCTAGGATCTTTACGTCTAGGTCCCAACCATCAAGAAACAGCGGTTTCAGACAGGATAGAGACCCCAAGAAAAATTGGAGGAGCACGCAAGCAACCTTTCTGAAGTCAAATAAAAAAGGGTCCTTCCTAACCCTCAGGACACCTCTAAGTCCTTTTGACTCGGAGCCATCCCAGGAGTTCCAGGTCGGCGCCAGACTTCAACTGTTCTCCAAGATTTGGCAACGCCGATGCATTGACCCCTGGATGGTCTCCACGGTGCACTTTGGCCACTTCTGGACCCTCACAGACCAGCCTCCTCAGGATCTCCAACAAAAATCCCAAAATCCCCGCTAAAGGCAGAAGCCCTATGCAATTTCCTGGTTGCCCTACAGGCTCAAAGGGCGGTGATCCCAGTTCCTCCGGTAGAAAGATTTTCCAGTTTCTACTCCACTCTCTTCCTCGTCCCCAAAAGAGATGGGGACTGGAGACCAGTAATCAACCTGAAGAGACTAAGACGGTACATACATCTGGATTCCTTCAAAATGGAATCGCTCTAGACAATCATACAGGCTGTTCAACCAGAAGATTGGATGATATCCATAGATCTCAAGGACGCATACTTACATGTTCCGATTCTTCCAATATTTCAGAAATATCTGAGATTAGCAGTGGGACAACTGCACCTTCAGTTTCAAGGCCTGCCCTTAAGGCTCTGCACTTCCCCAAGAGTGTTTTCAAAAATACTAATACTTGCTCCCCTAAGAGAAAGAGGTCTCAAAATCTTTCACTATTCAGACAACATTCTTCTGTTAGCAGAGAACCGAGCACAGCTGTTGTCGCACAGGAAGATTCTTATATAAACCCTCTCGGAGTTTGGATAGTTAATGAACAAAAAAAAAGAGTCAGCTTACGCCCACTCAGGAGATGATTTATCTTGGAGCCTTTTTCAATGCAGCACAGGAGACTTTGGCTTTACCCCGCCACAAGATATCTTCAATTACCCGGAAAATAAAATCACTCAGGTCAACCCACCACCTCTTAGCTTCCGGATGTCTGAGTTTGATAGGAACTATGGCAGCCTGCATTCCGATGGTGCCATGGGCACACTGACACCTAAGGCATTTTCAGCTATGCTTCCTGTCTCAGTGGAAGAAACGATCTATGTCACAGATGATAATTGTCTCAAGCCATATGCAGAGAAGTCTCCAGTGGTGGTCCAAACAGGAAGTGTTATCAAGACCATGCCAGTTGGGCTACACCTCGAAGATCATAATTACAATAGATGCCAGTATGAAAGGCTGGGTAACACATTGCGGTCAGACTTCAGTACAAGCGAGATGGTCTTTTCCCACCATTGGAATTGTATCAAACAATCTGGACATTGGATCAGCATTCTTAGCACTAATAGCTATGTCCGCACAGATTAAGAACAAGTCAGTGCTACTACGCATGGACAATCAGGCGGCTGTATTATACATCCAGCACCAGGGAAGAATGCACAGTCGGACCTTATTGAGGAAAGTAGAACCCATCATGTTATGGGCGAAAAGGAACCTGATGGACCTGAAGGCACAATATATACCAGGAAGCCGATCACCTTTCACGGAACTTCCAGGATGCCAACGAGTGGTCTCTCCAACCTCTGGTCTTCAACTGGATGGTGGATCTCTGGGGGTTACCAGAGATAGACATTTTTGCCTTGGCCGACAACACCAAATTACCCAGGTTCATTTCACATCTCACGCTACTGAGTCCGTGGATATGCTTCTTGGCCTATGCATTCCCGCCTCGCCCTCTTATTATGAAATTCCTGACGAGATTACTAACGGAATCAATAACAGTGGTGGCAGTCCTCCCATATTGGCCAAGATGCCCATGGTTCCCCTTGGCCATGCACCTCTCCATTTAACAACCAGTCAAGATCCCGATCATGCCAAACTTACTCACTCAAGGGGACCCCTTCGATCCCAATCCTCTCAGGTTGAATTTGCAGGTCTGAATACTGTAAGGCGGATGTTCCAGTCGCTAGGGAGTTCATCAAGGGTAATTTTGACACTCATGAAGGCCAGGAAACCATCAACAAATAACATGTATGCTAAGGTTTGGGACAAGTTCAAAGCCTTTTCTGTCGGCAGGGGGGAAGATCCTTCTTTTCCATCTACCTTTTTACTTTTGGGCTTTCTCCAAACAAGCCTTGACTTAGGTCTAGGACTCAGCACTCTTAAAGTTCAGATTGTAGCAATTTCGGCTGCCACACGCAAGAGATGGGCAGAAGACCCTCTTATAGTACAATTCTTCAAAGCAGTAAGAAAAATACGCCTCACAATCAAGCGACCTTTTCCCAAGTGGGATCTGTCCCTTGTCTTGGAAGTATTATCAGAATAACCCTTTGCTCCATCCGAAGAAAAATCGTTATGGAATTTGACTCTGAAACTAGCCTTCCTAAAAGCAAAATCATTGGGCCGAAGAACTATTGTCCCCATTGGAAGATTTCTCCTCTATTAGTGTTCTGGTGTCAACCCAAAATTTGGGGTTTTCTTTTACTTCCACTTTCAACGATAATGCCCCGTACACACGGTCGGACTTTGTTCGGACATTCCGACAACAAAATCCTAGGATTTTTTCCGACGGATGTTGGCTCAAACTTGTTTTGCCTACACACGGTCGCACAAAGTTGTCGGAATTTCCGATCGACAACCACGCGGTCACGTACACCACGTACGACGAGCCTAGAAAAGGCCGGTTCAGAACCAAGCGCGGCACCCTTTGGGCTCCTTTTGCTAATCTCGTGTTAGTAAAAGTTTGGTGAGAGATGATTCGCGCTTTTCAGACTCGTGGCTTTCAGATCGTTTTCTGCCGCTCAGTTTGTGCTTGTGGGTTTGTATCTGCTCTTCAGTGCGTGCAGTCAGTTCGTATCGGAGTTTTCTGTGTGATCTTGCCTGCTCGTTGCTGTTTTTCAGGTCGCTCTTCACAGGCCTTGCTGTTCTTCAGTGCGTTCTGTTACTTCGTTCTGAGCAGCCGACCGTTTTCTAGCCATGTTTCGTATGCATACTCCTCGTAGAGTTCGTGCTGTGCGGGGGCTTGGTGTTGGGGTCCTGACCTTGACACAAGTCCAGTCCATGAACAGGGTGGGGAGGAGTTCATGGACCAAGAATTGGTTACTTCAGCGTGACCAGTTCTGTCATATGCCTTTGCTCTGTGACATCCGTGAGAATAATCCTGATGATTTCAGACACTTTCTCAGGATGACGGACCCCGTGTTTCGCCATCTGTTGGCTTCGCTGACCCCCTACATCAGCAGGCAGGATATCTGCATGAGGCAAGCCATCACTGCGGAGCAGAGGTTGGTCGCTACCTTGCGGTATTTGGCCACAGGGAGAAGTCTGCAGGACTTAAAGTTCTCGACAGGCATCTCCCCCAAGGCTCTGGGGATCATTATCCCAGAGACCTGTTCTGCCATCGTACAGGTCCTGCAGAAGGAGTATATGAAGGTAAGATTTTTATGCTTTAATATCACATTTTATTGTATTGAATGTTTACTAATATATTGTATTTCTTCCCTCATTCCCTAATTACCATGATTGTATTATGCTGTGAATCTATATATATACAAAAATCCGCGCTTAGGACAATCCGTGGGCTGCTGCCTATCTCAAATTAGTACCACTAAGGGTCTAATTACAGAAATAAATAAATATTAAAAGAGATAGAAATGGCGCTGCCCTCTCTATTGCTGGTTGAATAATATAATCTTTACCTAAGTACAGGTGTCTGTGGCATATAGGACCTTCATCACTAAATGCCGTAAACAAGTCCCAAGATAGAAAATCTTTATAATGTAAACAGAAAGGAAAATTGTATACGAATAAAATAATACAATAATACTAAGATGCAGGTGAGAAGTGTATATGATATTACATGTGTAGTTGTGCTATCAAAAGTGAAGCAATAAAACTTATAAATAAAACAGAAAGGAAAAATTTTTTTTAACAAATTATTGAAAAATACACCCCAAAGTGCAAAAGTATTGGGACAAGATGGCGCTAAAAAGTGAAAAAATATTTAAGTAAAATCAAAAAAGATTTTCTATCTTGGGACTTGTTTACGGCATTTAGTGATGAGGGTCCTATATGCCACAGACACCTGTACTTAGGTAAAGATTATATTATTCAACCAGCAATAGAGAGGGCAGCGCCATTTCTATCTCTTTTAATATTTATTTATTATGCTGTGAATGTCCCCTTTGTCCTCATGCATGCTGGATTTTTATGTAATTATTATTTTATGTCCTTCATACATATTTGCCCTTCAATAACCTCTCCAGCATGGTGTCTCCTGCTCTATTTTCACCTCATGTAGTCACTTAACAATGTATTTTATCAGCTCCATAGTAGTGCTTTACCCCAAACACCCCCTAAAATGTTTGGAAATGTTATTTTAGCTTTAAATTCAGGCAGAGTGCCAGAGGCTTTTTTTGTGGTGTCCCCCAATTTTTTGTAACCCTCCATCCCACAACTGCTAAGTCAGCTGATCCCAATTCTCTATCCTCAATCATCTATCTGCTGACTTTGCCAAACCCATACACACTATACCCATCTCTTTACTGGTCAGATTTATGGATGAATTCCCCAAAGCATGTAGTGCAAGGGCCTGCCTGTATACTTTCCAATGGTACTGTTTAAAGTTTTTGTATCCTATTATTATCTTGATAGGTAATAGCAGAATGTTCAAATGTGCTCAAATGTGTACAGTGTGTATTTATATCTTTGTATTATGACACTTCTTACCTGTCCAGTGGGCTGCCAATAGTGTAACTAAGGAGGGGCTGTTCCAAGTAATACCCTGTATTTAGGCATTCATCTCCCAATGAAGTGAAGAGGGTTACCTGTCCAAGAGTCCCCCCCCCTATAATGTTAGAAATGGCCCATGAGAGGGGGGGAGGGGGAATATGATAGGTGTACCTTATACTTTGTTGTTGTTAAATTCCCCTTAGTAAATGCTATCTGGAGGTTGCCCCATAATTTGTGTATAATCTGCTTGCCATGTATCTTTGAAAAAATAGTAATGTTTATTGTTTTTTCCTCAACAGTTTCCTTCAACGCCACAGGAATGGCAGACTGTGGCCTCCCACTTTGCCCAGCGGTGGGACTTTCCTAACTGCGGAGGGGCAATTGATGGGAAACACGTCCACATCGTCCCACCACCCAACTCGGGGTCGTACTATTATAATTACAAGGGGTTTAATAGTATAGTGATGTTGGCGGTGGTGTCGGCTAATTACGAGTTCTTGTATTTGGACGTGGGAAAGAATGGCCGGATGTCCGATGGTGGAGTGATCGCCCAGACGGAGTTCTACAGGCATCTCCAGAATGGCAGCTTGGACTTGCCACCTCCAGAGGACAATGTTGAAGGTCTCCCATTTGTGTTCGTTGCTGATGAAGCATTTGCGCTGGGGGACCACCTGATGCGGCCATTCCCGATGAGGACCCTCACCCCGAAACAGAGGGTTTTTAATTACCGGTTGGCCAGAGCCCGAAGAGTGGTGGAGAACACATTTGGAATCCTGGCCAGCCGGTTCCGATTATTTCTGACACCCATCCATATGGCAGAGTATAAACTGAACCATATAATACTTGCCTGCTGTGTTCTCCATAATTTTTTAAGAAAACATTCAGCCAACTATGCTGGCTCAGTTGGGCCTGAGGCCGGAATCCCAAATCCATCAACACTGACGGCGCTTGAAAGTGGCTGTCCTGGCTTGCCCTCCCTGAATGCCCGTGATGTCCGGTTACACTACCTGGAGTTCTTTGCGGGTAGGGGGGCTATCAATATGCCAGACAATCTGTGACACCTTTTTCAGATAAAAAATAACCAAAAGAAATTCTTGGTGGACATTTACTGCTTGTGTTTGTTTTAGCTGACCCTGACAAAAATGTGTTGAGTGCAGAAAATGTCGTGATTGGGTAACCTTATAAAAAACAGTGTTGGCTGGTACTTCCTAAATGCAAAAACACATTTCACTACAAGTGCACTTGCAACTGCACTGAACCTGCACTTGTAGTGCAAAGTGTATTTTCCCTTAGGAAATAACCCCCATTTTTCCATAAAACAGCAATTACATCACCCCAAAAGTGTTGTAGTGTTGAGACAATAATCCACACATTCTTGAGTAAGGCACTTTTTTATACCTGCACAATCACATGTGCATTTACGAAAGGTTTTTAAAACAAACCAACATGTTTGTTGTATAACAATGTTTGCAGTAGCATTATCAAAAATCGAAATATCCATTTCAGATAAAACAGGCCTGTGTAAAACCAACAAGAAAGCCAAAAAACTTGAACTTACAAAGTTCACATTAGGTAAAACCTGAAGGCTATATCAGACATCAGTATTTAGGAACTGGGTTTGATATAGCGTTCAGATGGGGGGAAATCACCCCTGGAAAAGCCAAATTTGGAAGATGCACACCAATTTACGAATGTCAACATGTGCTATCTGCCATCAGGGGGGATCAAGGGATGTGTTTTGGGGGAGCAAGCCCTTCCTCAATGCTACTTTATAATTGAGGAAGGGGTTGCACCCCCAAAACACGTCCATTGATCTCCCGTGATGGCAGATAGCACATGTTGACACACTGTGTGCATCCTCCAAATTTGGCTTTTCTAAACATATAAAAAATTTTGGTAAGATTGGACCACGATAAAACAGGTGATTTTGTGGGGTTCGCTCCAGTGTCCAGATGTGAAAACAGCTGCTCAGTGTCCTCTCCTTACACACAATCTAGTTGGCATTTCATTCTAGTAACAAACCCATCTACACAAACAAATATTTGGCATCCAAGTAGGCCCCCAAAAATGTGTGAAAATGCATATGGCCTAAACAATGGTGTTCTAGAGGCCGAAAGAAAAATGTTTGATACGAACAAATAATGGGCCCATGAACATTTAGTTGACCTTTTTAAACGTTACAATTAATAAAAGCATATGGAGCAGACTGAACGTAATAAAGACAGAAAGAATAGGAACACAGCACAACTACTTACTTTTTTGCAGCACTCTCCGGATCTTTCGGTACTGCTCTGGCTCTCTCAACTTCAGGTCCGACCACCACTTCCTGAGCTGATCTTTAGATCTTCGTACCCCGAAATTCCTCTCAAGACTCCTGACCACTTTCGCCATGATTTTGGCCTTTCGGATATTGGGGTTGGGGTAAGGCCCATATTTTCCGTCATAGTCGGACTTCCTCATGATGTCGACCATCTCCAACATCTCCCCAAACGATATATTTGTGGCCTTAAAACGTCTCCTGGATTCGGCCTTTCCTCCTCCTCCTCCTCGTTGCTAGAATTATCACGCACCTGCTGTAACTCCGCCATCATGCTCTTCCCCCACTGCGCTGAACGAAAAGGGGCGGGGAATAGACTAGAAAGAACGTCAGGGGCGGGCGGAGTTACACGCATGCGCAGTGTGTATAAAGCGTAACACGTGTGCGTATTACGTACGATCTGTGAAGCGGAGGAAGGAGCATTGGACGCGCCGATCGTAAGAACGAAGGTAAGAGACAAACTTGTGCCTATACTGCTTCTAGATTGAGGCCTATATTGTAACAAGATTAAGAGAGTTTTGTCTGACATTATGCTTTGTCTTGTGTTGTGTCTTGCAGTGAACATGGATATCTTAATGAAAGATAATGACTTCATGTCAGTATTCATAGATATGCTAAGTGAGCTGCCCTGTCTGTGGGAGATTACCCACCCCCATTTCAAGAACCAAGCAAAGAGGAAGGCAGCACTGGAGCAATTGTGTGAAATTGTGAAGCAGGTGATCCCCATGGCAGGCATCACCTATTTAAAGATCTTCATTGGTGGCCTGAGGAGCACATATTTGAGGGAGCGCAGGAAAGTCCTGGATTCACAGAGATCCGGAGCAGCAGATGACATCTATGTCCCCAGGATGTTGTACTACGACAGGCTGCACTTTCTGGCAGGCCAGAATGAACTCAGGCCATCCCTCTCCAGTCTTCCTTCCACGCTTCCTTCCCCCCTGGCTGAGGCTTCTGATGCCCAACCTGGGCCTTCCAGGCCATATGTGGAGGAGCCCAGATTGAGACAGGTATAGCATTCCTCTAAATATTTCTGCTTGTCCAATCAATGATGTTAACTAGATGTTAGTTGGGAGTACTAATTTAGGATTGTGATTGATGATGCAAAAACTAAAACCTTTTTCATACACAGGGAAGTCTCAGCCAGGAGGTGGCCGGGCCGAGCCGGCTGGCTGATATCAAGGTCCCTCCACCCCCCCTGAAAACAGAAAGTGGCAGTAGGACGAGTACCCTAGAGGAGGCGGCTATAGCATTCTTTTGGAGGGCTACAGAGGTCCTGGGAGCACCCCACACCATGCAGGAGAACATTGCTGCCTTCATAGCATATAAAATGCAGAGGATGGAGGAGGGCCAAAAAGCCATGTGTGAGGCCCTCATATCAGAGGCTCTGGAGAAAGGTATGAGGGGCCAAATTACACCTCACACACATCTTTGGGATGGTCCTCCTCCTCCTCCTGCAGGTCCTCCTCCTCCTCCTCCCTCTCCTCCAGGTCCCCCCAGTCCTCCTCCTCCTACAGGTCCTACTCCTCCTCCTGCCACATCTCCAACTGCACAGCCACAGCCCGGAAGGAAGCGTGGAAGGAAGACCAGACAGTGATTGCCCTGGATCCAGTCTGGTCGGCCAAAAGATGCAGCCTCTTGTGGTACCACAGCCTGGGGACACAGATGTCATCTGCTGCTATTCAGATCTCTGCAAATCCCGGACCAGACTGCCCTCCCTTAGATATGGACTCCTCAGGCCACCAATTTTGATGTTGAAGAATTGATGTCTGCCGTGGGGGTCCCAGGCTTCACTAATTTCTCTTGTTGATCCAGTGTTGCCTTCCTCTTTGTTTGGTTCTGATCCCTTAATAAAGGATTTTTGTTTTGAATTATACTCTCCTATGTGTTTTACTTCAAAAATGACAGTTGGTTTGTGAGGATTCAGGTACATACATACAAATATACAATGTGAAATGAACAAGGGACACCAACAACAAACAATCTCCTTGAGATTAAATAACAAAAGATATCAATGGTGTTGGGGTAACTTGACACACAAAACACACACAAAAATATTCTGGAGTAAAAATAAAAATAACATTGAACAAAGATCAGCCTTGGAAAAAATCCAAACATTAAAGAAAAAAAAAGGCTGAAAATCCAAAAAAAAAAAAAAAAAATATATAAAACTGTCAGATGTGACAACTAATAACAATATATTGAGGGAATCCCACTAAAAAAACACAAATAAAAGTTTGTGAGAAGTGTGTGTGAATATGAGCAGCAAAACTACTTAATTCTTATCACATTATAAAGAAGAAGAGAGTGCGCTGTATTAAACCATTTTTAACATTGCAGCGTGACGAAAGTGCTGTATCCATTGCGAACGCTAAGTTTACCAGAACGAGCTGTCCCGTGTCGGAATTTCTTCTGAGCATGCGTGGCACTTTGTGCGTCGGAACAGGCCACACACGGTCGGAATTGACGCGATCGGATTTTGTTGTCGGAAAATTTTATCTCCTGCTCTCCAACATTGTGTGTCGGAAAATCCGATGGAAAATGTCCGATGGCGCCCACACACGGTCGGAATTTCCGACAACATGCTCCGATCGGACATTGTCCATCGGAAAATTCGACCGTGTGTACGGGGCATAACAGTTAATAGGAAAAATAGAGAGGGTTAATCTTCATAAAGGGGATAAAAAAAAAGAAGAAAAAAGTTTTGCCTTTAGTTACACTTTAAGGAAATATAATGTCCATAATATTAAACTATCAATTTGTTTGACATTGAGGTAATGGGGCAAAAATCTGGTTATTAGGGTAACAGTTTTGGTTCTTATTACACCAGATTCTTAATGCAGCACTCAATTCACTGATTTAAAGGTTTCTCAAAATTCATACAACAGGTGAATTCAAAGCATGTCACAGTCAAGCCATCAAATGGCTGGTGTCATAACTGATCACATGTGCAGCACCATGGCAACTGCAGATCAAAACAGAGGATAAAATGACAGCTTAATCTGCTGTAAAGGATAAGAGGGTTCCACTTTGAAACTGTATCTTGTTGTGCCAGATATAAGGAAACTAAAACTGAAAGTATAGCTGTCATGAAAAAAATCTGTTTAACTATGTTGTACAATATCCAATCTTAACTACATACATACAGTAGAATAGTTTTAAAAATTCTTTTTGCAACGACCAATACTTAGAGTGTTAGTGATGTGACTCAGAATAAAATACTATGTTTATCAGGAACAGGGATTATATACTGCCCCTCCTCTAAATCATCTACTCATTTTTTTCTTCACAACATTTAAATTAGGTCCAGAATATAATCGTTATGGTGAATTACTCATATCATACAAGACCACATGTCTTTGGTAAAAAAAATGTCAATAAGCGTATTTTTTTTGATCTGAGCAAAAATAATAGTGTCTACAAACTAGGGTACATTTTCTGGAATTTACGCAGCTTTTAGTTTATGACTGCCTATCTCATTTCTTGATGTGCTAAAATGGCAGGACAGTACAACCCCCCTCCCAAATGACCCCATTTTGGAAAGTAGACACCCCAAGGAAAGAGGCATGTTGAGCCCATTGAATATTTTATTTTTTTGTCACAAGTGATTGCAAAATGACAAAAAAAAAATTACACAAAGCTGTCACTAAATGATATATTGCTCACACATGGTTATATGTGGAATTACACCCCAAAATCCATTCTGCTGCTTCTCCTGAGTATGGGGATACCTAATATGTGAGACTTTAGGGAGCCTAGCCAGGTGCAGGACCCCGAAAACCAATCAGCGCCTTCAGGCTCTCTAAGAGCGTAAAATGGTGCTTTCACTTCCTCACTACCCATCACAGTTTCGGAGGCACTGAAATGTCAAGATAGCACAAACCCCGCCCCCAAAATGACCCCATTTTGGAAAGAAGACACTTCAAGGTTTTTGCTGAGAGGCATGTTGTGTCCATGGAATATTTGATATTTGGCCACAAGTTTCGAGAATTTTTTTTTTTTTTCACAAAGTTGTCACTAAATGATTTTGTAATTCCACATATAACCATGGCATGCGTGAGCAATATATCATTTAGTGACTATTTTGTGCAAAAAAAAAAGTTTGTAATTTTCCCGAGACTCGTGGCCAAATATAAAGCATTCCATGGACTCAACATGCCTATCAGCAAATAGCTTGGGGTGTCTACTTTCCAAAAAAGGGTAATTTGGGGGGGTTTGAACTGTCATGCCATTTTATGCAAAACATTAGACAACATGCTTTAAAATTGCGCACAAACGTGACAAACTACATACATTTTTAAATGCCTTTAAAATCCTTTACAGATTACCACTTTAGATTTACAGAGGAGGTCTACTGCTAAAATGACTGCCCTCAATCTGACCTTCGCGGCAATACCTCACATGCATGGTGCAATTGCTGTTTACATATGACACCAGACAGACACTTGCGTTCGCCTTTGCACGTGACCACGGGGGGGACAGGGGTGCTTTTTTTTTTATTATTATTTATTTTGCTTTTTTGTTTTATTTTTAAACTGTTCCTTTATTTTTTATCATTTTTATTGTTATCTCAGGAAATGTAAATATCCCCTATGATAGCAATAGGTAGTGACAGGTACTCTTTTTTGAAAAAAAAACATGGAGTCTACTAGACCCTAGATTTATACTCTGCCCTCAAAGCATCTGACCACACCAAGATCGGTGTGATAAAATGCTTTCCCAATTTCCCAATGGCGCTGTTTATATGCGGCGAAACCTAAGTCATGAAAAGCTTGTAGCTTCCAGTTTCTTAGGCCATAGAGATGATTGGAGCTGTTCTGGTCTCTGATCAGCTCTATGGTCAGCTGGCGGAACCAGCGGCTGCATTCTTGGGTTCCTTGTTGGGACAGGAGAGCCCGAGAAAACCATGGAAGACTGTGGGGGGGGGAGCATTCCCTCCCACTGCTTGTTAAAGCTGTCTAGAGGCTAATTAGTTGC
Source organism: Lithobates clamitans (assembly GCA_037952925.1). Taxonomy (NCBI): domain Eukaryota; kingdom Metazoa; phylum Chordata; class Amphibia; order Anura; family Ranidae; genus Lithobates; species Lithobates clamitans. The sequence goes on from JBBGZY010000675.1 coordinate 3,160,355, forward strand.
TAGGATTACTTTTACATAAAAGCCAACTGCTGTCTGAAAAGAATGATACCAAGATGATACCTAAACCTGCAGGCATCATTCTGGTATAACCACTCAAAGTCCAGCAACATACCAGTACGTTGCTGGTCCTTGTTGGGCATATATTGTAATGTTCTTTTTTTCATGCAGCCTGTGGGCTGAACAAAAAAAGAGATTGATTGGTGGGTATGCCCACCATTAGAATACCGCCCTTCATCCACCCACTTCTAATGATGGGCATACATGCACCATTTTTTTTTAACTGTGGTGGTGAAATCACCTCCTACAGCGCTGGAGTCGCTTATTTTTGTATCGTGAGAGCAAACACTGTTGCTGTCAAGATAAATAAATTAGTGCTGCAGCTGAATGGCGTACCTGAAAAGCAAACAATGGTAAACATAAAACATTAACTCAATAAAGCAACTTGATTTTTTTAATCAATCTGTGCCTAAAAAATATTTGCCGAAGCATGAGGGCAATCCACCCCTAATGTTATGAGCAAACCGCTCCTCCACCCCTACCCCCATGCTTCGGCATATATGCTCTTTTTTTAACTGTTGTGATGAAATCACCTACATCGCTGGAGTCGCGGCTTTACGCATCGTGGGAGCAAACGCTGTTACTGTAAGAATAAATAAACCCGTGCTGCATCTGAATGGTGTACCTGCTAAGCAAATGATGGTTAACAATAAAACAAAGTAACATTACAGTCCAGCTTCCATACGATTTGTACTCCATAGACCTCAATGTTAAACCCTCAAGTAGTACCTGAATAATATAGACACGATTTCAACACTACTTTGGTCCAACTTCCATACGATTTGTACTCCATAGACCTCAATGTTAAACCCTCAAGTAGCATGCAAATGGTACCTGAATAATATAGACACAATTTCAGCACTACTTTGTAAGCACAAGCTGAGAATGGTTAATGCCAAAGTTGTGGCAAAGTCGTACAAAGTAGTACTGCTTCCAAATCGCGACAAAATCGCGGCCACGAAATTGCGGTAAAATTGCACGACTTTAAAGTCATATAAGTATGAAAGGGGCCTAAGACATTCAATACTTGCAAAGCAAATACAATAAAACATAGTCAAAATAAAACATTACAGTTATAAAATACAGTAACAATAGAGGAAAAACAATAGATATAGAACAATAGAGAGCGAGCAATAGAGCGGACAATAGAGAGCGAACACAAGAAAGAGAACAATAGAGAGAGAAGAAAAATAAAACCACAACTATTTTTTTTGTTTGTTTTTTTGTTTTTTTTTATATAAACTGTAAACTGTAAAAGTTCCAGATTAAGGTCTCTTAAGATGTGATGGCCATCTCATCTTTCGAGACCCTGTGTAAGTGTGCCTAGGACTGTGCAATGCTGTACTGCATTTGGAAGTTGGGCCACAGCACCATCTGGAAACAGAAGGGCTGTGGTGATCTCTACCTGGAATTTAAGGAAGAATCCAGTTCATCCTGAAGCTTTTTGTATAGCACATAAGCATTCAGCAGAGCCAATTGGAATAAGTATACAGAAACTTTTTTATACCAGCGTCTGGCCTTACGGGCAATTAGGTACGGCACCAACAACTGGTCATTGAGGTCCACCCCTCCCATATTAAGGTCTATTAAGGTATATTAAGGTGTCGTGGACACAGAGAGTTTCTCCAGGAATTTGGACCGTCGTGTCTGCGTGAAGGAAGGACAGAACGAAAACATTCTTATTATCCCTCCACTTCACAGCGAGCAAATTATTACATCTCAAGCAGGCTCTCTCCCCTAGCTTAAGACAGGATTCTACAAGCCGCTGGGGTAAGCCCCGGCGATTAGATCGCATGGTGCCACATGCCCCAATTCCACGATCAAACAAGTGACCAAAAAGTGTCGCTTATGTAATAATTGTCCACATACAAGTGGTACCCCTTTCCGAATAAGGGTAACACCAAGTCCCACACAATCTTACCAGCGCTCCTGATATATTCTGGGCAGTTCTCCAGCTCTACATAACTATCTTTTCCCTTGTAAACCATAAAACTATATGTATAGCCTGTTGCCCTGTCACAGAGCTTATACATCTTGACCCCATATCTGGCACGTTTGCTAAAAAGATACTGTTTAAATGACAAGCAGCCAGAAAACTTAATCAGGGACTCATCAATGCAGACAACTTGATTCAGAGTAAACAAGGCTGCAAACTGCTGGTTGAAGTGGTTAACGAGGGGCCGAATTTTGTAGAGCCGATCATATTCATGGTCACCCCAAGGACGACAGAGTTCATTGTCATTGAAATGTATGAACCGCGAGATCTGCTTGTATCGTGTTTTGGTCATGGAGGCAGAGAACACAGACATATGGTGAATCGGGTCAGTGGACCAATATGACCACAACTCACTTTTTTTAGTTATGCCCATGAGGAGGGATAGGCCCAGGAAGGTCTTAAATTTGGAGACCGTAATAGGTTTCCAATCTCTGGCAGGAGAATTGTCCAGCATACAAATTGCTTTGGTCCACAATAGATCTATAGAGATCTTCCGTGAAAAACAGCGAATAAAAATCAAGTGATGTAAAATCAACTGTTTCCACCTGAATTCCGGGTTGGCCAGTGAATGGGGGAAGTACAGGTGCTGCAGAAGTGGTGGGCTCCCAATTTCGATTGGCAAATGCAGCAGGAAGGGCACTATGGGCTCGACTGGCCTGTCTTTGTCTTCTTGGTGGCTGCCGGACACTAGTTGTGCTAGCCACCTCACCAGCTTGAACTGCACTGAGATACTGAAGTGCTAGATGCATGACCAGGATGTACTAGGCTGCTGGTGCTTGCCAGTTCACCAGAAGGATGAGCGGCACTAGTACTGGCTCTCTGCTCCATACGAGAGCCCTGCGGTTCTTGTACCTCAACAACAGCAGAAGAATGGGGTCGGGTACCCTTGGCAGGGACCACAACTTCTTTGTCAGAGCTATCTGTCAGGGTGCCGCTGCTGTCTACAGATTTGTATTCTGAGCCTGAATCTGACAGATGGGCGAGTTCCTCCTCACTTTCATCTGTCATGCTCAGAAACATGTAGACCTCTTCACTAGTGTATCTTCGATTGGACATTTTGGCCTCTAAATTTACTAGTACACTAGTGAGACTCACAGGAAAAAAGAGCACCTGACTGTCAGCGACTGCTTCCAACGCTACCACAAAAACTGTTAGCATTCGCAGGGATCATGCCTGACTCTGCAAATGCTGCAGTTATGTGTGTTGTGTTTTGTAAGTGACAGTAATCAATTGATACTGCACTTGGGTGGGCTGGGCTGGGCAGAGGGGCTAAACGCAGGTGCTAGCAGGTATCTGGACTGATCCCGCTAACACTGCGTTTTTGGCAACCCTAAACTACTGGGGACGCTAGTATAGATCTGATCAGATCAGATCAGATATTGATCTATTCAGACACTATATTACTAAGGAAGGTGTATGGTGCGTGTGTGGGTGTTAGCGCTACTGGCATTAATCTGACGCTACCTGGGGTGATGCAGACCCTAATTGATGCTAAAACCTAACTGATATCACTCGCTGGGTGATCAGGGGGTTAAACCTTTTATTAGGTAATATACGGCGGCCCTGACGCTTTAAAAAAATAACTAACTGACCAGCGACACCCATGACACTAATACGGCGATCACGGGTGACAGGGGGTGATCAAGGGGTTAAACCTTTATTAGGGGGGTCCCTAGACCTATCTGGGGCTACCACTAAATACCCTAACGCTGATTAGTGTCACAAATTACACCAGTACAAATCAAAGAAAAATATGAACACTGCACTGGGTGACACAGTAACAGGGAGTGAAGGGGTTAACTGGGGGGGGGCGATCGGGGGGTGAAATATGTGCCTGTGTGTACTGTGTCAGTGTAGTGTTGGTGCAACTCACGTTTGGATGTCCTCTCTCTGGAACAGAAAAGAGTTCCACGAGGGGAGATGACATCACTCCCCCTGTCTGTGTTTACACTTACACAGGCAGGGGAGGATTTTATTTGTCAGGACTGATCAGCAGGTCCAGGCCAGAAATTATTGGCCGGACCCGAAGACTGATCGGTTCTGAAACGAATCCGATTGTTGAGGCCGCTGTAACATAATGTCGCTTCGCCTACCGAGCCATTCTGCCGCAGTAAAACTGTGACGGCTGGTCGGGAAGTGGTTAAATATAAGCGTTCTAGCTTAACATAGTTGGAGAGAACTCCCTATGCAGATTGTACATACAGTTATTTTTTTATGGAAGATGCCAATATAACAATTGGTTAGGGAGAGCCACCATCCTTTCTTTTGCCTCTACAGGAATAGATATAGGTGGATCTAAAACACAATCTATTACAGTAACAGGTGTAATTCTATCATAATTCTGACACATTTTCTTAAAACACGTATACCAATCACAGGCGTTGTATTGTTAGCACATGACATCACCATTCCCAAGGCTTCTTGAAGGGGAACTACTGATTTGCAATATGAAGGTCACCAGATCTCATCTACTTCACCCCAGTTAATCTGGGCCCATCTGCTTTCTCTTATCCTGATCTACTCTGTACTCTCAATTTCAGCATAGCCAATGCCGGTTTCTTCCACCTTTTTGTGTGCAAAGAATGATTAGGGTTCACCCATAACTGTAGTTAAACTTTCTTTACTGCAACATTTCTGTTCAGTGGTATAAATATCTATCATTCTTTACCTCATGATTCAGGATTGTCTTAATGAAAGTCTTTCGTAATTAAGAGTACCAATAGGAACACTTATTGTTTAGTCCAATCACACTACTTAGAGCAGTGGTTCTCAATAGGGATGAGTTGAACACCCCCCTGTTCGGTTCGCACCAGAACATGCGAACAGACAAAAAATTTGTTCAAACACGCGAACACCGTTAAAGTCTATGGGACACGAACATAAATAATCAAAAGTGCTAATTTTAAAGGCTTATATGCAAGTTATTGTCATAAAAAGTGTTTGGGGACCTGGTTCCTGCCCCAGGGGACATGGATCAATGCAAAAAAAGTTTTAAAAACGTCCGTTTTTTCGGGAGCAGTGATTTTAATAATGCTTAAAGTGAAACAATAAAAGTGTAATATCCCTTTAAATTTCGTACCTGGGTGGTGTCTATAGTATGCCTGTAAAGGGGCGCATGTTTCCCGTGTTTAGAACAGTCTGACAGCAAAATGACATTTCAAAGGAAAAAAAGTCATTTAAATCTACTCGGTCCGACAATACACATAGAAGTTCATTGATAAAAACAGCATGGGAATTCCCCACAGGGGAACCCCGAACCAAAATTTAAAAAAAAATGACGTGGGGGGTCCCCCTAAATTCCATACCAGGCCCTATCAGGTCTGGTATGGAATTTAAGGGGAACCCCGCACCAGAATTTAAAAAAAAATGGCGTGGGGTCCCCCTAAAAATCCATTCCAGACCCTTATCTGAGCACGCAACCTGGCAGGCCGCAGGAAAAGAGGGGGACGAGAGAGCGCCCCCCCTCCTGGACCGTACCAGGCCACATGCCCTTAACATTGGGAGGGTGCTTTGGGGTAGCCCCCAAAACACCTTGTCCCCATGTTGATGAGGACAAGGGCCTCATCCCCACAACCCTGGCAGGTGGTTGTGGGGGTCTGCGGGCGGGGGGCTTATCAAGGGGACCCCCAGATCCCGGCCCTCCCCCCTGTGTGAAATGGTAAGGGGGTACAAAAGTACCCCTACCATTTCACTAAAAAAGTGTCAAAAATGTTAAAAATGACAAGAGACAGTTTTAGACAATTCCTTTATTTAAATGCTTCTTCTTTCTTCTACCTTCTTTCTTCTTTATTCTATCTTCTATCTTGCTTCGGTTTCTTCCTCCATCTTCTTCTTCTTCTGGTTCTTCTGGTTCTTCTGGTTCTTCCTCCGCTGTTCTCATCCGGCATCTTCCTCCACGGCATTGGTGTCTTCTTCCCTTCTTCTCCTCGGGCCGCTCCGCATCCATGATGGCATGGAGGGAGGCTCCCGCTGTGTGACGTAACCCCGCCCCCTTCTGACATCACGGGGATTGCCACAGGGAAGTCCCTGTCAAGTCCCCGTGCGTCAGAGGGGAGTGGGGTCACCGGGTAGCTCTGCCCCCCGTTATTTAAGAACCGTCAGAAGAGGAGAAGCATCACACAGCAGGAGCCTCCCTCCATGCCATCATGGATGCGGAGCGGCCTGAAAAGAAGAAGACAAGAAGATGAAGAGAAGAAGATGAAGAGAAGAAGATGAAGAGAGAAGCGTCACACAGCGGGAGCCTCCCTCCATGCCATCATGCATGCGGAGCGGCCCGAGGAGAAGAAGGGAAGAAGACGCCAATGCCGTGGAGGAAGATGCCGGACGCGAAAACCGGTGGAAGAACCAGAAGAAGAAGAAGATGGAGGAAGAAACCGAAGGAAGACAGAAGATAGAAGAAAGAAGATAGAAGAAAGAAGAAGCATTTAAATAAAGGAATTGTCAAAAACTGTCTCTTGTAATTTTTAACATTCTTGACACTTTTTTAGTGAAATGGTAGGGTTACTTTTGTACTCCCTTACCATTTCACACAGAGGGGAGGGCCAGGATCTGGGGGTCCCCTTGTTAAAGGGGGCTTTCAGATTCCGATAAGCCTCCCGCCCGCAGACCCCACAACCACCGGCCAAGGGTTGTGGGGATGAGGCCCTTGTCCTCATCAACATGGGGACAAGGTGTTTTGGGGGGCTACCCCAAAGCACCCTCCCAATGTTGAGGGCATGTGGCCTGGTATGGTTCAGGAGGGGGGGCCGCTATCTCGCCCCCCCCTCTTTTCCTGCGGCCTGCAGGTTGCATGCTCGGATAAGGGTCTGGTATGGATTTTTGGGTGGACCCCACGCCCTTTTTTTAAAAAATTTTGGTGCGGGGTTCCCCTTAAAATCCATACCAGACCTGAAGGGTCTGGTATAGATTTTGAGGGGGACCTCACGCCATTTTTTGTAAACATTTTTGCCGGGGTTCCCCTTAATATCCATACCAGACCTGAAGGGCCTGGTATGGAATTTAGGGGGACCCCCCACGTCGTTTTTTTTTTAAATTTTGGTTCGGGGTTCCCCTGTGGCCTTTTTTATCAATGAACTTTTATGTGTATTGTCGGACCGGCAATTCATTAATAGCTGCGAGTAGTTTAAATGACTTTTTTTCCTTTGAAATGTAATTTTTCTGTCAGACTGTTTTAAACACGGGAAACATGCACCCTTTTACAGGCATACTATAGACACCCCCCAGGTACGAAATTTAAAGGGATAATACACTTTTATTGTTTTACTGTAAGCATTATTAAAATCACTGCTCCCGAAAAAACAACTGTTTTTAAAACTTTTTTTTGCATTGATCCATGTCCCCTGGGGCAGGACCCAGGTCCCCAAACACTTTTTATGACAATACCATGAATATAAGCCTTTCAAATTAGCACTTTTGATTTCTCCAATAGACTTTTAAAGGGTGTTCCGCGGCATTCGAATTTGCCACGAACACCCCAAATTGTTCGCTGTTCGGCGAACTGGCGAACAGCCGATGTTCGAGTCAAACATGAGTTCGACTCGAACTCGAAGCTCATCCCTAGTTCTCAACCTCAGTCTTCAAGTACACCCAACAGGCCATGTCCAAAATACCAAGCCATTGACTCTGATTTAAAGCACCTGTGCAAGATAAAGAAAAAACCTGCAAACATGGCCTGTTGGGGGTACTTGAGGACTGAGGTTTGGAACCACTGGCTTAGAGCATTTGTAAAGGAATCTTCTTTGCTTAAGAGTGTCTCAGAAGACCTGGGTAGAAGCTACTGCTGAACATTGCAAGAAAGATTTAATTCACATATATCAATGTACCTATGGCTGCTATCAAAGAGCCAAGGACCTAAATGATTAGAGAAAGAGAAAGGTCTAATGCAACTTGAAAAAAAACTGTTCTTACAGGGTCATAGATCTGTTTTGCTGCAATTGAAGGGCCAACAACTACCAAAAGTATTAAACGGCCAACTGCTACTAGAATACCTGGGCTATTTTGTTGTTTTTGCGCATCCTTCACCCTTAAACGCTCCCTCTTAGGCCTCATGCACACTGGACATTATAAAAAATGCTAGTAGCATTAGCTGTAAAAAGTCGTAGCTGTGGAATGAGCTTGGCAGCATTTTTGCATCAGCGCTTTTCAGTGTTTTTTTAGCTGTAGCGTTTTTTAGCTTTTTTTAGCAAAACTATACTTCCATTAAAGCTTATGGCTCAAAAACGCTGATAAACGCAGAATAGCCACGTTTTTTTAGCATCCTTTAGCATTTTTCAGCATTTTTATAAAAGTTAGAGCGTTTTTCCAGCTGAAAAATTCCTCTTAAAGCCCACTAGTTCTGGGTTTTTTTTCCAGCCAGAAAACACTGATAATAGCTTATGTGTGCATTGACACATAAGATAACATGCTGGGTAGTTTACTGGCTGCAGAAAAAAACGTCTGAAGCCAAAAACAGCAGCTGTAAAAACGTCCAGTGTGCATGAGGCCTTAGAATTGAGTCTTTTAATAAATTGTAAAAACACCCAAAAGGTGCCCAACTTGTTTTTGACCCCACCATACAATAACAACCCAACCCTGAGATGGAAATGTTAGCCTGTAACACTGCTTAGGGAAACATTCCACACCACCCCAAAAGGAGAAGTGATACATATATAATATCCATCTCAGCAACCATTATATGTCACATTACAAAGATAAGCATGTCAACCATAAAGGAGGCAATTTGATTTTATATTGGATGCCAATTAATGTCGGCAGCAGAACAAATAATTTCTCATACTGCAAAAGTGCATGCTTGTCTAGTAAATTGACCTACTGCTACACAGTATGTGTATGCCATATGTATGCTCTTTGCTTTTTTTCTCTTTTTCATCGGTTGGTGATCAGTGATATTTTATGTTGCTATTTATTTTTTACAGTATTTTACTTCCATTTTCTGGAAAGGTTGAGTGCTTTCCATTTTATAGCCTACACTTGCCTGTGCATCATTGGGGATTAGTAGGCTATTATCTCATCATTTATCCAGACAGTACAGTGCGGTTTTGACTTTCAGATTATGTATGTTGTTCTTTTCTTAGTTACAACTGATTCATTTCAAATGGAGTATCCAATTTTTTTAAGGCCTGGCAAAAGTACAGTCACTGAGGTAATAAGATTAACATTCAATAACACACATAGAAAGACTGGACTTTAACAGAGTAGTGTGAATTATGTACCCAAATTACTACTTTGAATGCCTTGCTTATGGCATAACAGATTTAATATTATATTTGCTTCTAAGATAGGTTTGTTTTTTTGGTAATTAGATTATTTTGTATTCAGAATATTGTACTACAGACATATCTTATTGTGCTCTTTGTAAAAAAAAAAATGAGCGTGTTCATACTGTAAATTTAATTCTAACCAGGATCCGCTTATAAATTGCCACCAGCATTTATCATTTTCATTTCCTGTATGATTCTGTTCATTCACCCATATGCTTTTCCATGCAGAATTCAGGAATGATTTAGCAAAGCATTCTTCTGTGTAGTGCAAATGATGCCGTTGGCGTGACTCAGAGCTATTATCTTTGCTTGAACCTGCCTGCCATAGACATAACTTTCTGCTCTAGAGTTCATATTGCAGACACCAGTGCTATGGCAAGTTTTTGCCTTCTGAGATGAAAAAGAACAACTTCATCAATCAAGATATATGACAAAGGCTACTGGTTGATAAAGCTGCAATGATGGGCTTAGTGATAGTTTTCAAAGGCACTAAGTACACTGGCAGCAACTTTAAGGGGTAGGAACTGCTCAGCTTGGGCATCAGGGCAGCATCAAAGGTTGCTTCTCCTTTCCACTTCTGATATGACAGTGCGGCAGAGAAAACGGAGAGGAGAAATGTGTTTGTGTGCACCAGCATCCTGAACCTAAGTCCTACCCCCAGCTTGCGAAAAGGATGAGGTAAAGTGAGGCCCAGATGGAGATGTGAGCTGTGAACTTTGCAGGAGAGGAAGAGGTGCAGTCTTTTACAGGAAGGGGGGAGGTGCTGGACTACCAGGGATAAGGGATATGTGATTTAGCAGCACAGATGATATTTTATGTCACCCCCCCCCCAAATCTCATACAAAATCATACTTGGGGGGCACACTCTAAAATGCATTTACATTCATGATGGTGCTGCTATTAGACCAACAAACAGTACAAAATAGATTACAGCACACACATACAAAAATGACATTTGAATCCTGCAAGGCTTTTTAAAAACACCTGAACATATTAAAAAATTATGGGGATTTGGTCACACTATATAGGTCATATAGTGCTAAGCCCACTTACTGCGTCAAATTACCCCATTATCAGTGGGTCCTACACTAGTAATAGAATGAAAGATCCTGTGTCTCAACCATGGGAGACAAACTCCTCTTTATGGGAGAACTGAAGGGATTCCTCCTATGAACTGGTGGCCACTAATAAGAGGTAATGAGGGGGGGGGTGGTGTGATCTGAGCCATGTCCATATAGTGTGACCAAATCCCCATATTTTTTGAATGTTCAGGTGTTTTTAAATAGCCTTGCAGGATTTAAATGTTATATTTGTATGCGTGCGTTGTAATATATTTTGTACTGTTTGTTGGTCTTATAGCAGCACCATCTTGAATGTAAACGCATTTTAAGGTGTGCCCCCAAGTATGATTTTGCACGTATATTGTATGGACTCTGACCAGGTTCCTTGGGCCATAGCAACATCCCCCCCCCTCTCATTTTAAAATGGAGGCAAGTATATTTAGTATGAAATTTCAGCAAAATGATAGTATTGTGCTCCACTATGAATGGCAAATTATAGGGCTTTTTGCATGTATTTTTAGAACTATAAAGCAAGATTTTGCATGTATTTTGTATGGACTCTGACTAGGTTCCTTGGGCCATAGCAAGACCACCCCCCCCCCTCATTTTAAAATTGAGGCAAGTATATTTAGTATGAAATTTCAGCAAAATGATAGTATTGTGCTCCACTATGAATGGCAAATGATAGGGCTTTTTGTATGTATTTTTAGAACTATGAAGTGGTCTCCAATATAGTTAGATCATTGATTTCGTCTGAGGGATCTTAAGGCTCCCAGTTTATCTAAATTTAAGGAAAGCTTGGATTGAGTACGTTTAAACTGTGAATATGATTTCATCATTTCTCCATCTTTTCTTCTTTGTCTTTACCATTCATTTTGGGATGAGTCAAAGAGAATTCACAAGGATATCTTATGTTTGGTTTGACAGGTTATATTCTGAGCTGTACTCGACTCTGTCCACCCATACCCCTCCCTACGGCAGACCCGGCATATTTGAGCGACTGTGGCTGTGTCACTCTATCTCACTCCTTATTCATTTTTTAATTTTAATTTGGCTCCCACGTCCAGTCAATGAGGTAGGAACCAACATTTGGGGATGCTCTCCATGTATCTGACTGCAGCCATATGTGTATATCTTATAGTCTGTATACGATCCCTTTGTATATATATTTTGCTCATTTTTGTTTTTGTTCTCTTTTTCATGATAAAGTTGATTGATGCGTATGTCCATACTTTTAGTAGATGAAACTCCACGTTTTTTCCTGAAGAAGCCATATGGCGAAACATGTAGAACTTTGAACGTGGATACAGTGAATCAATATTGCCAATAAGGTGTTTTCATACACCTATGAATATGGTTGTATTGTATGCATTGGTTTTATGATATTGCTTATTTAAATAAAACATTACATATTTTTATAATAACTGTCTATGTATTCATATTTCAGTGCACCCATAAAGTCCCATATCTCCCAATCTTTTGTTTCCTATTTAAATACTCATTAACATACTCAATGGCTGTTTAGGGGTCTTATTCACATGCTGGCTTGTTTGGAAATGGAAATAAATTGATACTGGGAATGAACCCACTACAATATTTGGGGGATTTTTAATTGACATGTAGTGCCACATCCAAGGAAGCCACTGGATATAATGTCTCTTTGCAGGGCCGCTTATAAGCCAGTACAACCGGCCTTGTTGTACCAATGCTGGCATCCTCAGCTCAGCAGGGGGCCCGGGCAGCTTCACAGACAGTTAGTGCAGAATAAAAAAAAAGGTTTTCTAAATTACACCCCTGCTGGGCTGCTCCTACTAGCTTAGAGGGCTGTATTACTACTATTTTCTGGGCCCCTCTCTGATGATGTGCTGGTGGGAGCAGTGGAGGGACTTTTTTTTCAGTTTTGGGTGCATGTGCATTCCACGCTCGCTCCGCATGTTCTCGCTGCTGAAGTCCCGGCCGCCTGCAGCTGCTCATTGCCTTACCTGGCGGAGTGATCTTCCTCCTCTCAGCTGCACACTCAGTAGTTGAGTCCATAACGGAGATTGAGAGGCTTCTTTGAGGCTGGCGGCGGCGGCAGGCAGCTGACAGGGTCCAGGAGCAGAGGGGGAGCCAGATTTCATCGTGGCTGCTGCAGCACAGGGGTATCTGGGGGGAATATAAAGATATACTGCACTACACATTACTATGGATGGCAGCAGTCAGCAGGTTTTCTGTAATAGCACTGTCACAGTGTGTCACATGACATGGCTGTTGGGTGCTGATTTTGTTAACTTATTGGTCATAAGTAAACATGTGGCACACTGTGACAGAGCCAGCCATGATAGAGCACCTGCCGCATGCTGGTGATCTTAACCTGCCTGTGTTGCTGTTTGTTATCAAGGCTTCTTTCACACAAAGTGAAATCAGCGGGGGGATATGTTCGCCGATCCCCCGCTGAGCAGAGTGGACAGATGACAGGTGCAGAGCAGACACAGTCCGCTCTGCTCTAAGGGTGGCTAGTGTAAACAAACTGGCTGGTTGTTTACACCCGACTGCCCCCCAATCCGATCTGCTAAATGGAGGGGAACGGATCCCTTGCTGCTTTGTTTAGCGGATTAAATTGGAGGTAGGCAGGTGTAAATGGACACCAGTATGTTTAGATTCATCACTTCATAGAAGTGAATGGAGGGTCAGATCAGTTTGCCAATGAACAAGGAAGTAAATGCTTTAGTCTGATGAGACCAAAATTGAGCTCTTTGGCATTAACTCGACTCACTATGTTTGGAGGAAGAAAAATGCTGACTATAACCCTAAAAACACCATTCCTACAGTCAAGCACTGAGGTGGAAACATTATGCTTTGGGGCTCTTTCTCTGCTAAAGGCACAGGCTTATTTTGCCGCATTGAGGGGCAAATGGACAGGGCTATGTATTGTAAAATTCTTGGATGAGAACCTTCTTCCCTCAACCAGAGCACTGAAGATGGGTTGTGGATGGGTTTTGCAGCATGACAATGACTCAAAACATACTGCCAAGGCAACAAAGAAGTCACTCAAGAAGAAGCACATTAAAGTCATGGAGTGGCCTAGCCAGTCTCCAGACCTTAATCCTATAGAAAATTTATGAAGGGATCTAAAACTTTGTGTTGCCAAGCGACAGATAAGAAACCTTAAGGATTTAGAGAAGATCGGCAAAGAAGAGTGGACCAAAATCTCTCCTTAGATGTGTGCAAATCTGGTCACCAACAACAAGAAATGTTTTACCACTCTGCTTGCCAACAAGGGTTTCTCCACCAAGTACTAAGTCATGTTTTGCTTGGGGATCAAAATAGCTGATTGCATGTCATCCCTTTTTCAGCCTTCTCATTGGGTACTGCAACTAGAGGGTGCTCTTGAAAAAGTCATTGCTACATATCAAAGACTATGCCTTAAAGCGGGAGTCCCGCGAAAATTTTTTTTTTAGATGTCAGCAGCTGCAAATACTGCAGCTGCTGACTTTTAAAATAAGGTCACTCACCTGTCCTGGGGTCCAGCGATGTCGGCACCCGAGACCGAACCGTCCCTCGATCCTCGGGTGCTGACGCCGCCATTCTCAGTGAGGGAATCAGGAAGTGAAGCGTTGCGGCTTCACTTCCTGATTCCCTACTGCGCATGCGCAAGTCGCGCTGCGCTTTCTCTATGGTCCCCGCTATCTCCTGGGACCTGTGTCTTTCCCAGGAGACAGCGTGGGAGTGTGGGAGGGGGCGTGACTCCCGCAGGAGTCTATTCCCGAAAGTGGGTGCAGATACCTGTCTTAGACAGGTATCTGCACCCCCCTCCCCCCTGAAAGGTGCCAACTGTGACACCGGAGGGGGGGAGGAATCCGATTTCCACTTTTGGGTGGAAATCCACTTTAAGCAGCATGAAAACCCAAGGCAAACATTTATTATATTGCAGTTTACCAATTCTGAGCTGTGATGGCTCTATTAGTTTTCTTATTTAGGCTTTCATTTTTTACTTTCAGCTGGTGATATGGCCAGTAAGTCTGTTATTTTTCAACAGAACATGTTCTCTTGCAAATGTATCAGATAATAATGTTGTGACAAATCTTCTAGTCTAACACTCCCCTCAGATTAACAATGCTAGAGTTTATAATAAACTGTCTGCTGAACACCTGTTTAATTAATAATTAGACTCACCTGTAGTTGAATTATTTAATTAATTAGGATTTTGTTGTCTAAAATGTAGCTTTGCTCCTAAAGCCTCGTACACACGCTTAGATTTTCGGACGACCGAACGTCCGTTTTTTGTGGCATGCTAGTCTCATGTCGAAAGTAAAAAGGTTACTCACAATACAAAAATTTTCGGACGACAGTATACGACGTCAGAAGTGACGTAATGTGTTAAAAAGTTTTGTATGTATTCTTTCATTTCTGAGCAGGCGTAGTCTTGCACTTACGATTTTTTTCGTATGAAAACTGTACTAATGAAATGAAAATTGACCATTGGGTTCACATCCGCCAAAAATGTTATAGTCTACACATCCAGGTTTGTCTGACAAAAAAGCAAAATCTGGGACACCAAAGCAACCTCCCCATGTTGAGGGCACGTGGCCTGGTACGGTTCAGGAGGGGGGGGGGTGCTTGCTCGTCCTCCTCCTATCTTGACCTCCAGACTGCATGCTCGGATAAGGGTCTGATATAGATTTTGGGGGGGCCAAGTCAATATTTTTTAAATTATGGCATGGGGTTCCCCATAAAGTCAGGTCTGGTATGTACTGGGGGGGACCCTACAATGTTTTTTTCCTTGATTTTTGGAAATCCACTCCATAATGTTATGAATAATTACATACCATTGCATGCATTTGAACAGTTAAAATGATGGAATAAACCAAACTGATGACCTTTAGAATCAATGGCTGAAACTTGCATTGGACTAAATAGCGCAGATTTTCACTCTTAAAAACTAATTTTAGCCCAGCGCTAATTTTGGTATTTACTATAGCGCCCTGTAAAAAAGCCATGGGAGTTAAAATGAGAGTAGTCTGCAGGCCTGAGCATGCTCAGTTGTGCTGGCACCTAGTTGTACAGAGAAGGGGAATTTATCTCTTCTCGGACTTTTAAAGATATTTCAGTGTAGAAATAATTTTTTCACACAGTTTAAAAGAAGATTATCTTTAACCATTTCCCACCCGCGTATGCAGAATGATGGCCAGGAAGTGGTTCTGTTATCCTGAATGGGCGTCATATGATGTCCAGCCCCCAGTCAGTGCCCATCAGTGCCACCTATTGGTGCCCATCAGTGCTGCATATCAGTGCCGCTTATCAGTGCCAATAAATTCTACATATCAGTGCATTCTCATCAGTGCCCCTGGAAGACGCATTTTTTGCGAAACGCAGCGTAGGGCTGAGCGGCATAATTTTGTCACCTCCTACTGTCGTTGTATATCCAGCAGGACGGGCTATCTGTGGTCATCCGGCCGGTGCCAAAGGCGGTTCTTTTACTGAGGATGTTATTTCTGAATTTACATGTGAGTGTTTACTATTTTTATTCCAAATAAATGCCATTGGATTTTACACTATGGGAGTCCCCTCTCTTTTCTTTTCATGATGACATCATTTTGCTGAGGGCTGAGTCCTTTACCGTGGACCCACACAATCTCCACCATAGTCCCTGACGTCCTTTTCCAGCTTCTACCTCTGCTCCTGGGAGTTCCGGACTAGCAGGATCTCACAGCCCATTTAGACCCTCTGTAACGGGGGGTCATGGGGTTCTGGTAAGCGGCCAGGCTCTTTATTTTTGGTGGTGGACCCACACAATTCTGATTCTACACAATTGATCACTCAAGATTGTCAATCACCTTTTGGGGTTTCTTTATATGGACTATTTTTTATTATTTCACATTCCAATTTTTTGTATATATTTTACACGGACTTTATTTTTAATATTATGCACTAATTATGATTTGCATTTGATTGTATATTATTCACCAAGGAGGTGCGTGTATTCTCATAATTTTAGGAATACACGTATTATTCCTTTATTATTTATTTTGTATTGATTATACATGGTTATATTTTTTAAATATCATGCACTAATTGTGATATATTTTTGCACGGATTGTACATGTACTCAATAAGGGGGTGTGTGTATTCCCCTTACCTTTGTATAGTGTGTTATATCACATATATTTATATATAGCAATTTGCTTTTCAGGTTGTGGCACTCTTCAGCCACACACATACTAATTTGTTCAGCGCGAGTCACTTATTTTTTCCTTATGTTTTTTGTGTGTTTGTGTCACATGTAGGACATCGCAGCTTAATATTTACACGTTTTTCTGAAGCGCAGTTATTTTTTCCTTTTTCTGCCACCTTATCAGTGCCAACTCATCAGTGCCCATCAGTGCCGCCTCATCAGTGCCCATCAGTGCCGCCTCATCAGTGCCCGTCAGTGAAGGAGAAAACAAAATTTTATAACCGAAACGAAGAAAAACGTTTTGTTTTCAAAAATTTATTTTTTTTTTTTTAGTTTGTTTAGCAACAAAATAAAAACCGCAGAGGTGATCAAATACCACCAAAAGAAAGCTCTATTTATGGGAACAAAATAAGAAAAATTTTGTTTGGGTACAGTGTAGCATGACCGTGCAATTGTCATTGAAAGTGTGACAGAGCTGAAAGCTGAAAATTGTCCTGGGCGGGAAGGGGCGAAAGTGCCTGGTATTGAAGTGGTTAAACAATATACCGCATATTTCAGTACCATTTATATCATGCTCTAAACATAATTTCCATGTGCACTACACCAGGTTTTAGCAGAGTAAGGGTTTAGGAGTATTTTTTCACCAGCGCCATAGTGAATAACGTTTTAGCGCTAATTAGTGCCGCAATGCTATAGTAAATGACCCCCAGTATCTCACAAAAGTGAGTACACCCCTCACACTTTTGTAAATATTTTATTATATCTTTTCATGTGACAACACTGAAGAAATTACACTTTGCTACAATGGAAAGTAGTGAGTGTACAGCTTGTATAACAGTGTAAATTTGCCTGCCCCTCACTACTATAGAATGTAGCAAAAGTGTAATTTCTTCAGTGCTGTCACATGAAAAGATATAATAAAATATTTACAAAAGTGTAACGGGTATACTGGGGGTCATTTACTATGACTATTATGCCCCGTACACACGGTCGGACATTGAGCGGACATTCCGACAACAAAATCCTAGGATTTTTTCCGATGGATGTTGGCTCAAACTTGTCTTGCATACACACGGTCACACAAAGTTGTCGGAAAATCCGATCATTCTGAACGCGGTGACGTAAAACACGTACGTCGGGACTATAAACGGGGCAGTAGCCAATAGCTTTCATCTCTTTTTTTTTATTCTGAGCATGCGTGGCACTTTGTGTGTCACACATTTGTGTACACACGATCGGAAATTCCGACAACGGATTTTGTTGTCGGAAAATTTTATAGCCTGCTCTCAAACCTTGTGTGTCGGAAAATCCAATGGAAAATGTGTGATGAAGCTTACACACGGTCGGAATTTCCGACAAGAAGGTCCTATCACACATTTTCCATCGGAAAATCCAACCGTGTGTACGGGGCATTAGTGTCATTACACATTGGAGAAACACTCAATGCTCTTGTTGTGTATTTGATATTGTACTATTGGTTTTGGGGTCCGGGTCTTGTGTCTCCATTATTATTTTTTATCTTTGTTATATACAGAGTTTCTGCTTTCATTTAGTAATAATGTAACTTCAAAGGCCTAGCATAAGCTAGAATTACCTGATCTCTGGCTACAAAAAGCATTATTGGTGTGTCATAGACTGCAGTGAGTGCACTAGTAGATTTTTTAATGGAAATTCTCAGAACGTTTGATTCATTGACAATTTGTTATTTGAAATTTAGTTCGCTTCAGCCAGCAGGAACCAGTAATAATCTCCACCTGATCCCAGCTGCTGGGTGGGTCTATTATATCCCTCCTCTTCTAGTTCACCTTGCGTTAGGGTCTTTCCACATGGGCTTTCCACCCGGTGGACTCCATTTTGCTCAGCGGGGGACTGCTCAGCTGATCCTCGCTGAGCAGGCGGATGACAGGTCTGTCTCCGCTCACTGTGCAGAGACGCACCTGTCAGAGTCTCGCTGTCCTCTATGGGAGAGCGGATGAAAATGGACTGCCTGTCCGTTTTTATGCGATCCGATCCTCCAGACAGATGGAAAATAGGGTTTCCATCCATCTGGATTTCACGGACAGGATTGGATTGGATATCAGCTGATGTTGGCGGACATGCCACTGCTCCATAGAAGTGAATGGAGTGTCTGATCAGGTCCGCCTGAAAAACTGACAGGCGGACCTAATCGGAGTGCCAGATACCGCATGCTGTTTGTCCTGCTCCTGCTCTTGCCCTGCATCTTGTACCCTGCACCCTGCTGCTTTACATATATTCCCCTTGTTCCTGTACCCAGTACTGATTACTCATTCCTTGCATCTCCAGTATTCCCTTTGACCTGTGCTTCCCATCTAGTATATTTTTTGTACATATTGTATATAGTTAAGTTGTTAGCACTCTTACATTGTTATGTATTTTGGGGATATGGTTGTGGGTCACTTATATTTTTATGTTAGCTGTTTGCTGGTGTGTTAATGTCTTTTGCTTTGCTATTAATAAATTTATTTTACCATGTATGGTCTGGTCTCAGCACTCCTTGTGTAACTATGCAGATCTGGTCATCTCTGCAGCTGAATTCCGACATAAAGTGATTTGATGAGCCTAATCTAGAGAGAGACAGTTTAGTACTACAAACAAAGACAGAGGCAGAAGCGAGAATAACACAAATTCAGGCAGCCTTTGCCCAAAAGAAAGCAGAGATGGAAGCAGAAGCTACAGAAATTGCATGCAAGAAAGCAGAGGTAAAAACTGAAGCTGCATGCAAAAGAGCAGAAATGAAAGCTTGAGGCTTGGTTCATACTATTGCGAATTGTTTTCAGGTTTCCCTGCATCCAATTTGCATGTCAGGAGATTGTGAACAGCTCTCAATGGAGCTGGTTCACACATCTCCGAAGCGGCTCTGAAGCAAATTGCACAGAAGTCCTGTGCATCTTCTGGTCCATTTCAGGTCCGAATTCAGACAAAAATTCAGACCGACATTGGACCTGAAACAGTGAACAGGGATGCACCAGACCTCTGCTATGAGCAGCCCAGAAGCTATTGAGGATGCTTTATTTAAAAGGTTGCAAAGTTTCCCAAAAATATCTGGCAAAGAATCTAAAGTTTCAAGAGCTCGGTGACCTTCTCCTGGAGCTTCAACTCACCAAAGATGATATCCACATACCCAGCCTCAGTTACCAAAACACAGCTTGTGGGTTTAACCCAATAGTCTCCAAGTTACCATATGGTATACAAGAAAAATGTGCATCACTTGGATCAAGGTACAAGGAAGAAGATACAATTTCCATTTTTTCCTTTTACTACATCTGTGAGTTCATCAAGGTCTGCCAGACTACACATTTCACATAGAGACCACAAAGGTCAAGTGTTTGTGGAAAGGACTCATATTCTATTTGAACCTACTACACACCCTGAAAGGACTGATCAGAACAAGAAAATTGAGAACCCAAATCAGCAATGTCCCATAATTAACAAATCACACATGCTTAGGAAGTGTATCAACTTCAGAAAGAAACTCTTGCAAAAAAGCAATGAGCTTTAAAAGAAATATGGGCTGTGTTTCAAATGCTGTACTTTCACAGAACACCATGCTAAAGACTGTAAAGTGCATAGAATGTGACATTGACGATCACGTACAAGCACACCATCAATTTCAAGACAGCCCCTCTCTGTCCACAGGTAATCCTTCTGAGGCTAAGCATGGTGGGGAGAGGACAAATCCTGCGTCAAAATATGCTTCGTTCGAGGAATACCCCAAGTGTGAATCTAAAAAAGGCTGTAAGATTGTATACTATTCTAGATGATCAGAGTAACTGATCTCTTCCAAGATCAAAGCTGTTTAACCAGTTAAGCACCTGTGCTGGCATTACAGAACATTCCACTGGTTTCTAGTAGCTTCCCTGAACGGTGGCGTAGAAACACCATTACCCTCTCTCGTCGAGTGCAACCAGATTCCAACCAACAGAGAGGAGATCCTTACTCTTGCAGCCACCTCTCACCACTCTGATTTGGGAGGCATAGCTGACCACATAACAGCTTTTGACAAATGCTGATATCCTCCTACTTCTCAGCAAAGACATCCCAACTTACATAATGCTTGCCAACATATCATCGGGTTACATGACGCACCATATGTTCAATGCCTGGACCTAGGCTGGGTCATCATAGACATTGTCTGTCTGGGTAATGTCAGTAGGTCTTCCAGAGTTTCTTCTTTGAAGACATGTCTCCTACCAAATGGTTGCATTACTTGTTTTGTCAAAGAAAGACTTTTGCAGTAAGGGCATACAACAGTTCCTCACACAAAGAGATCAAAAGGCCCTTCATTTCTGGGATGATAATGTCAGCGCCACAGTGTTCAATGTAACAACTAAAGAAAATGAGCAGCCACTATGGAAGACAACAAGTTCCTAAAAACTATAAGTATGGAGTTCTATCAGGACAATTCCAACAGTTGGATGGAACCAATATCATAAGAAACTACCAAATGTTCAGCATGCAGTAGCACAATTTATTTCTATACTATACACCCTAAACAGAAAACCTGAAATAAAAAAAACACTTTGTTGACTTTATGCAGAAGGCTTTGAGAGATCACACTGAGGCTGCACCCTCTTTTAGAGTAGGATACAAATGTTAGTACATCCCATGCTTTAGCGTGTACCAGGGGCGTTGCTAGGGGGTGGCTATTGGGGCTATAACCCCGAATCTGGGGCCCATAGCCCCGAGTCTCTTGCTGCAGGGTCCCTGCCTAACCAGCGGGTTGTGGCTGCTGTGGCGGGCGGGCTGGCTGCATGAGAGAGGCGGAGGAGAGAAGCGAGCGGGCAGATGAGCAGAGATGACATCTCTCTCTGCCCGCTCCACATCAACGCTCTTCACAGCCGGGCCTCTTCAATTTGGGAGCGAGGTGTGGTGAGCAGCAGAGAGATGACATCATCTCTCACTGCCCGCCACACATTAGCGCTCTTCCGCCCTCACAGCACTGTGGAGTGGAGGTCACCTGCTTCCTGTCATCATGGAGCTCCACTTTGCAGCCAGACCCCCTTGCTTCAACGTCGAAGGTGCAGGGGGGAGCAGCAATATGACATCATCTATCACTGCCCGCCCCGCATCACCACTCTCCTGCTCTCACTAAATGGACCAGTGTTGTCAGCCTGCCACCAATGCAGCGTCAATGCACATTTGGTGGCACTGGCTGGCATGGCAAGTGACAATCCACATCAGTTGGCAAGTGACAACCTACATCTGGTGGCCGGTGAAGTAGCAAGTGACAATCTGCAAATAGTGGCAGGAGATGTGGCAATCTGCAAATGGAGCCAGGAGACGTGGCAAGTGACAATCTGCCAATGGAGCCAGGAGACGTGGCAAGTGACAATCTGCAAATGGTGGCAAGAGATGTGGCAAGTGACAATCTGCAAATGGTGGCAGGAGATGTGGCAAGTGACAATCTGCAAATGGTGGCAGATGACGTGGCAAGTGCTCTCTGCTGATGTCATTGCTGTCAATACAGGCTCCACGTCATCACAACCACGGAGCTGGGATCCACCAGATCCCTGGACTGGCACCCGGCTTAGCCTCTCAGTGAGCCGCTGAGAGCCTGAGCTGGCCACCCCGCCCCCTCCACTGCCCAGCACTCCAAGGAGCGAGGAGGGAGCAGAGCAGAGAACTGTGACTGACAGCCTACAGCTCTCTGCCCATGGAGCTCTGAAAACCGAGAGATGGAACACCGCTGATCGCTCAGTACTCAATGTAGAGGCGCCAGGGGACAGATGCAGCAACAGACCGATGCTGCATCCACCTAGGTAAGTATGATTCTTAAAAAAAAAAAAAAAAAAATCCCGGACTTCTCTTTTAATGCATACAATGCATTAATGTAAAAAACCTTTTGTCTTTTGAACCACTTTAATTCAAAAGGAGGTAAGAAGGAATGGTGCGTGTTGCTGCCTTCCCCTTTAAAGATAAACTCATCGGCTGGCTTCCATGTAATCTTACAGACAGCAGTAATAACTTTACAAATTTTACAGTATGTTAATGTTTCCATTATTCTTCCATGTTCTCTCTCTTTTTCAGGTGTCCTAGGAATATTCTTCTCTTGCGATGTTTGGACTTTTCTCAATTGTTTAATATTTGAAATAATAGATTTTGATGGAAAGTACAGTTGTTGGTTGTTTGCCTTTAAATAATTTTGTCCCTTCATCACTCAGTAGTTAGGAGATGCTCTGTATAGCTAACTCCACCCTCTTTTCACAGTGTCTTTAGTTTCTGTTCTGAGCACATGTAATTGCTGGAGCTAGACATACTATTTTTTTACTTATTTGATATTCATCTGTAAATATCTGCACAAGTTTTGTATTAAAGCTTTCTATGATCTGACAATGTCATTTGGAGAATGCCTTTGGGAAAATGGCCAGCCGGTCCCGCCTATTTCTTGCGGCAATAAATATGGCGGAGTACAAACTGAACCACATAGTTCTAGCATGCTGCATACTTCACAACTTTTTAAAGAGAAATGCTCCGAATTATGTTGCCTCAGTTTGGCCTGAGGCCGGACTTCCAGGAAATACAATGACAGCCCTGGAAGCTGGCCGTCCTGACTTGCCCCCCCAAAGCGCCCGTGAAGTGCGTCAAAAATATGCAGATTATTTTACAGGTAGGGGGGCCATTGCTATGCCAGCAAATTTGTAAATATTTTTGATATTAAAAAAAAAATGTATCTGATAAAATCTTGATTTTGATTTACTGCTTGTGTTTCTTTTAGCTGTCTCCTAGGTTCTCCTAGTGCACTTGTAGTGCCAAGTGATTTTTCCATTATTAAATTACACCCATTGTCACTGTAAACACCAACTTACCAACATACCAACAATACAAAAACTGGTATTGAGCATTGAAAGAAGAAGCCACACATTGTTGAGTATAAAACCTTTTACTCCGTGCACATTCACATGTGTGTTGTAAAACATTTTTTGTTTTAAAAAAAAAATCTTGGTTTTATAAAGTTTTACCTTGAAAATAGTTTTCTAGTACATAAACAGGCATGTTTAAAAACATTGAAAAACTGAAGGCAATATCAGACATTATAGTGTCAAAAAAGTCACAGTGCCAAAGTCACCCCAGTAAAAGCCAAATTTTGAAGATGCACACAAATTAGAAGTCAAACTGGGGATTTCCCTCCTGATCCAATGCCTAATGTCAACATGTGCTATCTCCCATCATGGGGGATGAATGGACATGTTTTGGGGGTGCAACCACTTCCTTTCACCTACTTGAGTTACGAGGAAGGGGTTGCATCCACAAAACACGTACATTGATATCCCCTGATGGCAGATAGCACATGTTGACACACTGTGTGCATCTTCAAAATTTGGCTTTTAAAATGCGTCAAAAATTAAAAAAAATTGGTCACAAAAAATATAAAATGGTGTCATTTTGTTGTTGTTTAGATTCTTCCTAGTACATCTATCGTGTTCTTCAGTTTTTGTTCAACCTCATTTGTTTTTTGCTTGATGATCTCTAAATCCCAACTACAAAACATTATGTCCTGGATTAGCCTTTGTGCACTGTCACTGGTGAAATGAGGAGATTGTTCTTCCACAACATGCACATCACCTAAAAGAAAAAATACACACCATGTATTATAAATATACAGGCATACATCTATTACCTGAATCTGTGGTCTCAGAAACTCACCTGTTGTGACAATTTCAACCACCTCTCCTTCCTCCACATCCTCTGGTTGTGGTGTCCTCTGTTTCCCTTCTTCAGGAAGTGGGGGGTTCCTGGTGTCCTCAGACGCCCGGAGTCTTTTCTCCCCTATGAGAATGAAACAAAAGGTATACATAGCACACCGATATTTGAGGCCAGAAATAGGATTATGAAACATTGCTTGGAAGTGGGGTACAATTGTCTGTTTTGGCAGAGTTCCAAGCTGAAGACATGATTTCCCTTACCAAAGTTGGAATACTTACCTTTTCTGGACAAGTTTCACACATGGAGACACCCCAAGTATCCACTGGAGTACATGTGTGGGACACCTTAAAAAGTTTGTTCTTGTGTCCCATACTAGTGCTCCTGAGTCCAGATGTATAAAAAGCTGCTGAGTGTGCTCTCCTTACATTACACTGAAACAAGTTTTCAATTCTTTCTAGCTTCAAACACATCTAGACACCATGTCCTGAACTTCTTTCAATACAAATTAGCATGACCAAATGTAGTTAACCCTGTATCTGCCAAAAACATTGTATTTAGTTGGCAAACGAACAATGTTTACTGTGACCCAATACTGTGCCCACGAACATGAAAGTAGCCACTTTAAACTGTACAACAGTAAAGAAAAGCACATGGAGCAGCATGCAAATATTAATAATAATAGGAACACACGACAACTATTTATTATCTAGAAGCACTCTCTTGATACTTCTGTACTGATTCTGCTCCCTCAATTTCAGGTCTGACCACGGCCCATAATTCACTGTGGCATCGCAGTGCATTGCTTGCTGATGATTGGCCAAGCATGCACTATGACCTGCATGCTTGGCCAATCACAGCGCCGCCTGAACAGTGAGCCGTAATTGGCCAAAGCCAAGGAGGCTTTGGCCAATTATGGCTCAGGGGATTTAGTACACGTCCCACACTATATAAGGCCGCCTGCACAGCGGCCCTGTGCAGTGTGTTCCGGTGTGCTTAGAGAGAAAGAGAGACAGTGTCATTTTATTTGAGTTAGCTAGATTAGACAGGACAGTCAGTCAGTTAGCTGCACTTAAAGTGTATTGTGTATATATATGCATCCCAGGTGTTGCATATATATATATATATATATATACACTGTATTCAGTTTAGCTAGATCCGTTCCTGTTATCCTCTAGACTATTTACATTTAGTGCAGTGCGTCCTGCTCACAGTGTTCAGCTAGATCCGTTCCTGTTATCTTCCTACTGACAGGCAGGCTTGTCTTGTTACAGTATTTACAGCTACCTAAAGAAAATTACTGGTGTTCTTTTGATCCTATTAGTACCACGGTCAGGCAGCTAGACTATTTACATTTAGTGCAGTGCGTCTTGCTCACAGTGTTCAGCTAGATCCGTTCCTGTTATCTTCCTACTGACAGGCAGGCTTGTCTTGTTACAGTATATAAAGCTACCTGAAGAAAATTACTGGTGTTCTTTTGATCCTATTAGTACCACGGTCAGGCAGCTAGACTATTTACATTTAGTGCAGTGCGTCCTGCTCACAGTGTTCAGCTAGATCCGTTCCTGTTATCTTCCTACTGACAGGCAGGCTTGTCTTGTTACAGTATATAAAGCTACCTGAAGAAAATTACTGGTGTTCTTTTGATCCTATTAGTACCACGGTCAGGCAGCTAGACTATTTACATTTAGTGCAGTGCGTCCTGCTCACAGTGTTCAGCTAGATCCGTTCCTGTTATCTTCATACTGACAGGCAGGCTTGTCTTGTTACAGTATATAAAGCTACCTGAAGAAAATTACTGGTGTTCTTTTGATCCTATTAGTACCACGGTCAGGCAGCTAGACTATTTACATTTAGTGCAGTGCTTCCTGCTCACAGTGTTCAGCTAGATCCGTTCCTGTTATCTTACTAGTGACAGGCAGGGTTGTCTTGTTACAGTATATAAAGCTACCTGAAGAAAATTACTGGTGTTCTTTTGATCCTATTAGTACCACGGTCAGGCAGCTAGACTATTTACATTTAGTACAGTGCGTCTTGCTCACAGTGTTCAGCTAGATCCGTTCCTGTTATCTTCCTACTGACAGGCAGGCTTGTCTTGTTACAGTATATAAAGCTACCTGAAGAAAATTACTGGTGTTCTTTTGATCCTATTAGTACCACGGTCAGGCAGCTAGACTATTTACATTTAGTGCAGTGCGTCCTGCTCACAGTGTTCAGCTAGATCCGTTCCTGTTATCTTCCTACTGACAGGCAGGCTTGTCTTGTTACAGTATATAAAGCTACCTGAAGAAAATTACTGGTGTTCTTTTGATCCTATTAGTACCACGGTCAGGCAGCTAGACTATTTACATTTAGTGCAGTGCGTCTTGCTCACAGTGTTCAGCTAGATCCGTTCCTGTTATCTTCCTACTGACAGGCAGGCTTGTCTTGTTACAGTATATAAAGCTACCTGAAGAAAATTACTGGTGTTCTTTTGATCCTATTAGTACCACGGTCAGGCAGCTAGACTATTTACATTTAGTGCAGTGCGTCCTGCTCACAGTGTTCAGCTAGATCCGTTCCTGTTATCTTCCTACTGACAGGCAGGCTTGTCTTGTTACAGTATATAAAGCTACCTGAAGAAAATTACTGGTGTTCTTTTGATCCTGTTAGTACCATGGTCAGGCAGCTAGACTATTTACATTTAGTGCAGTGCGTCCTGCTCACAGTGTTCAGCTAGATCCGTTCCTGTTATCTTCCTACTGACAGGCAGGCTTGTCTTGTTACAGTATATAAAGCTACCTGAAGAAAATTACTGGTGTTCTTTTGATCCTATTAGTACCACGGTCAGGCAGCTAGACTATTTACATTTAGTGCAGTGCGTCCTGCTCACAGTGTTCAGCTAGATCCGTTCCTGTTATCTTCCTACTGACAGGCAGGCTTGTCTTGTTACAGTATATACAGCTACCTGAAGAAAATTACTGGTGTTCTTTTGATCCTATTAGTACCACGGTCAGGCAGCTAGACTATTTACATTTAGTACAGTGCGTCTTGCTCACAGTGTTCAGCTAGATCCGTTCCTGTTATCTTCCTACTGACAGGCAGGCTTGTCTTGTTACAGTATATAAAGCTACCTGAAGAAAATTACTGGTGTTCTTTTGATCCTATTAGTACCACGGTCAGGCAGCTAGACTATTTACATTTAGTGCAGTGCGTCCTGCTCACAGTGTTCAGCTAGACCCGTTCCTGTTATCTTCCTACTGACAGGCAGACTTGTCTTGTTACAGTATTTACAGCTACCTAAAGAAAATTACTGGTGTTCTTTTGATCCTATTAGTACCACGGTCAGGCAGCTAGACTATTTACATTTAGTACAGTGCGTCTTGCTCACAGTGTTCAGCTAGATCCGTTCCTGTTATCTTCCTACTGACAGGCAGGCTTGTCTTGTTACAGTATATAAAGCTACCTGAAGAAAATTACTGGTGTTCTTTTGATCCTATTAGCACCACGGTCAGGCAGCTAGACTATTTACATTTAGTGCAGTGCGTCCTGCTCACAGTGTTCAGCTAGATCCGTTCCTGTTATCTTCCTACTGACAGGCAGGCTTGTCTTGTTAAAGTATATAAAGCTACCTGAAGAAAATTACTGGTGTTCTTTTGATCCTATTAGTACCACGGTCAGGCAGCTAGACTATTTACATTTAGTGCAGTGCGTCCTGCTCACAGTGTTCAGCTAGATCCGTTCCTGTTATCTTCCTACTGACAGGCAGGCTTGTCTTGTTACAGTATATAAAGCTACCTGAAGAAAATTACTTGTGTTCTTTTGATCCTATTAGTACCACGGTCAGGCAGCTAGACTATTTACATTTAGTACAGTGCGTCTTGCTCACAGTGTTCAGCTAGATCCGTTCCTGTTATCTTCCTACTGACAGGCAGGCTTGTCTTGTTACAGTATATAAAGCTACCTGAAGAAAATTACTTGTGTTCTTTTGATCCTATTAGTACCACGGTCAGGCAGCTAGACTATTTACATTTAGTACAGTGCGTCTTGCTCACAGTGTTCAGCTAGATCCGTTCCTGTTATCTTCCTACTGACAGGCAGGCTTGTCTTGTTACAGTATATAAAGCTACCTGAAGAAAATTACTGGTGTTCTTTTGATCCTATTAGTACCACGGTCAGGCAGCTAGACTATTTACATTTAGTGCGGTGCGTCCTGCTCACAGTGTTCAGCTAGATCCGTTCCTGTTATCTTCCTACTGACAGGCAGGCTTGTCTTGTTACAGTATATAAAGCTACCTGAAGAAAATTACTGGTGTTCTTTTGATCCTATTAGTACCACAGTCAGGCAGCTAGACTATTTACATTTAGTGCAGTGCGTCCTGCTCACAGTGTTCAGCTAGATCCGTTCCTGTTATCTTCCTACTGACAGGCAGGCTTGTCTTGTTACAGTATTTACAGCTACCTAAAGAAAATTACTGGTGTTCTTTTGATCCTATTAGTACCACGGTCAGGCAGCTAGACTATTTACATTTAGTACAGTGCGTCTTGCTCACAGTGTTCAGCTAGATCCGTTCCTGTTATCTTCCTACTGACAGGCAGGCTTGTCTTGTTACAGTATATAAAGCTACCTGAAGAAAATTACTGGTGTTCTTTTGATCCTATTAGTACCACGGTCAGGCAGCTAGACTATTTACATTTAGTGCAGTGCGTCCTGCTCACAGTGTTCAGCTAGATCCGTTCCTGTTATCTTCCTACTGACAGGCAGGCTTGTCTTGTTAAAGTATATAAAGCTACCTGAAGAAAATTACTGGTGTTCTTTTGATCCTATTAGTACCACGGTCAGGCAGCTAGACTATTTACATTTAGTGCAGTGCGTCCTGCTCACAGTGTTCAGCTAGATCCGTTCCTGTTACCTTCCTACTGACAGGCAGGCTTGTCTTGTTAAAGTATTTACAGCTACCTAAAGAAAATTACTGGTGTTCTTTTGATCCTATTAGTACCACGGTCAGGCAGCTAGACTATTTACAGTTAGTGCAGTGCGTCCTGCTCACAGTGTTCAGCTAAACCTACCTGTAGAAGGTTGGTGGTGTTCTCATACTACAGGCAGGCAGTTGATTTTGCTAGCTGCAGTATATATATATATATATATATATATATATATCCCAGCTTAGTGCAGCTACAGGCCATTAGTATGTCTGGAAGGCCAAGAAGGAGAGGCAGACAGTCACAAGCCAATAAGAGAGGGCAAGCAGGCTCTGTGTCTAGTGCTGGTCGTGGAGACGGTGCATCCTCATCAGCACGTGGCCATGGGACACGCTTGGCCTTTTTTTCGGCAGCTGGCCGTGTTGAGCCGCAACATGCGGAAGACTTAGTCGAGTGGATGACCAAGCCGTCCTCATCCTCCTCATCCTCTCTCACCCATGCCCAGGGTGCTTTGTCTGGCAAAGCAGCGGCCTCTTCCCTCGGCTCAATGTCATCAGTGACTCCTTCCCTAGCCCCACCATGTCCTCCTGAGGAGTCCCTCGAACTGTTTGACCACAGTGTTGGGTACATGCTCCAGGAGGATGCCCAGCGTTTGGAAGGCTCTGATGATGATACTGAGCTCGATGAAGGCAGTAACATGAGCACGGACAGAGGGGGTGCCCAAGAAGGACAGCAATCTGGCAGTCATGCTCCCCCTGCTGCAGCATACTGCCAGGTTTGCTCCAGTGATGAGGAGGGAGGGGATGATGAGGTCACTGACTCAATGTGGGTGCCTGATAGGAGAGAGGAGGAGGAGGAGGCACATCACCAACGAGGCAGGATGCCCTCTAGGGGCCAGCCTAAGGGCAGCACATTGACTGCATCACATGTGCAGGGCGCTGCAGTCTCTGCGCATTATTCAAAAAGTTCCTTGGTGTGGGCCTTTTTTGAGACGAGTGCATCAGATCGCACCGCTGCTATTTTCAACATATGTCTCAAGCGTATCTCACGTGGCCAAAACATCTCCCGCTTTGGTACCACATGCTTGACCAGACATATGTTGACCTGCCATGCAGTTCGTTGGCAAGTGCATCTAAAAGACCCACACCAAAGAACAAAGAGGACCTCTCCTTGCTCCTCATCAGCTGAGATTTCCAACCCCACTAGATCTTCAGTCCTCTCTGAGACCTGCACTGAGAGAAATGAAGGTGTAGAATTAGGTGTGTCACAGCCAAGTACTTGTGGGCAATCTGCTTTTGGTACACCGACGTCAGATTGTACCAGGCAAATTTCCCTGCCCCAGCTGCTGCACCGCCGAAAGAAGTTTGCTCCCAGCCATCCACATGCCCAGCGGTTGAATGCTAGCTTGGCAAAATTGCTAGCACTTCAACTGCTGCCTTTTCAGTTGGTAGACTCTGCCCCCTTCCGTGAGTTTGTGGAATGTGCGGTTCCTCAGTGGCAGGTACCCAAACGCCACTTTTTCTCACGGAAGGCGATTCCGGCTCTCTACCGGCATGTGGAAGGCAATGTCCATGCCTCGCTGGACAGGGCGGTCAGCGGTAAGGTGCATATTACTGTGACTCATGGTCCAGCAGGCATGGACAGGGACGTTACCTAAGTTTCACGGCGCATTGGGTGACTCTGCTGGCAGCTGGGAAGGATGCAGGACAAGGTGCAGTAGTGTTGGAGGTTGTTCCGCCACCACACCTCCAAAATGCTAATGATTGTGACACACCTCTCTCCTCCACCCCCTCCTCTTCTTCTTCCTCCATGGCCTCTTCCTCGGAACCAGCGGTGCTCCTTAGTCGTTCAAGGGGCTACGCAAGTACGCAGGCCAAAAGATGCCATGCGGTGCTTGAGCTGGTGTGCTTGGGGGACAGGAGCCACACTGGGGCAGAGGTTCTGTCAGCTCTGCAGGGGCAGGTTCAGAGGTGGTTGACGCCACGCCAACTTAAGGCAGGAATGGTGGTTTGCGACAATGGCACCAACCTCCTCTCTGCCCTCCGACAGGGACAAATGACCCATGTGCCCTGTTTGGCTCACGTCCTTAACTTGGTGGTGCAGCGGTTCTTGGGCAGGTACCCGGGCTTACAGGATGTCCTGAGGCAGGCCAGGAAAGTCTGTGTGCATTTCCGCCGGTCATATAATGCCAGTGCTCGGCTGACGGACCTCCAAAAGGAGTTTAACCTGCCCACGAACCGCCTAATCTGTGACATGCCCACCAGGTGGAACCCAACGTTGGCCATGCTGCAGCGGCTGCACACACAGCAGAGGGCCATCAATGAGTACCTGTGCGACTATGGCACCAGGACAGGGTCAGGGGAGCTTGTTTTTTTTTCCCCACGCCAGTGGGCCATGATCAGGGATGCATGCACTGTCCTGTCACCATTTGAGGAGGCCACGAGGATGGTGAGCAGTGACAGTGCATGCATCAGTGACACTGTCCCCCTTGTCCACCTGTTGGAGCACACGCTGTGTGGAATAATGGACAGGGCACTTGAGGCAGAACAGAGGCAGGAAGAGGAGGACTTCCTTAGCTCTCAAGGCCCCCTTTATGCAGACAGTGTTCCTGCGTGCCCGCCGATCACACAGGAAGAGGACGAGGAGGAGGAGGAGGAGGAGGAGGAGGAAGATTGTGTCAGTATGGAGGTGGAGCCTGGCACTCAGCATCAGCAGCAGTCTTTAAGGGATCAGTCCCAAGAAACACATGGACTTGTACGTGGCTGGGAGGAGGTGGCTGCGGACCATGTCGTCCTTAGCGACCCAGAGGACTCCGGACCGAATGCCTCAGCAAACCTACGCTGCATGGCCTCCCTGATCCTGCAAAGCCTGCGTAAGGATCCTCGTATTCGTGGTATCAAGGAGAAGGACCAATACTGGCTGGCAACCCTCCTTGATCCACGTTACAAGGGTAAGGTTGTGGACCTTATCTTGCCATCGCAGAGGGAGCAGAGGATGAAACATCTTCGGGAGGCCTTGCAGAAAGGTCTGTGCAACGCGTTCCCAGAGACTGGGAGGTTACAAACTCCTGTTTCTGGACAACGTGTTGCTGAGGCTTCGGTCAGTCAAAGAAGGAGCGGTGGAGAAGGTGGCCGTCTGACCGATGCGTTCAGACAATTTTTTGGTCCGCAGCCCCAAGGTATGATCGGTTCCAGCAACCATCGCCAGCGTCTGTTTTACATGGTGCAGGAATACCTAGGGGCAAGATCAGACTTGGACACCTTTCCCACCGAAAATCCTCTGGGTTACTGGGTCTTGAGGATGGATTACTGGCCAGAGCTTGCACAGTATGCAATTGAGCTACTGGCCTGTCCTGCATCCAGCGTTCTTTCGGAACGCACATTCAGTGCTGCTGGAGGCGTGGTAACCGATCACAGGGTGTGTCTGTCCACTGACTCGGTCAATCGACTGACCTTCATAAAAATGAATCAGTCTTGCATCACCACCAGCTACCAAGCACCTGATGCTGATGTAACCGAATAATTTTTTTTGAAATCTCAGATCCCTTCAAAGACTGCCTATGCTGATGCTGAGTGACTATCCTGAGTAATTATCCTCTTCTTCCTCAATCATCACGCTGATAGCTTGTAAGAACATTTTTGGTTCTGGGCACCACCACCAGTGCCTAAGGCACAATTTTTCAGCCCCTGTTTAACAGGGGCGTGTAATTACGATTTTTGATGTAATACTTTGCAGCAGGGCTCGTTCCTGCATTCCAACTAGAGTGTCTGTGAGGGGTTGCAGTGTTGTGGCACCAGCACCAGTGCCCAAGGCCCAATTTTTCTGCTCCTGTCTAACAGGGGCGTGTAATTACAATTTTTGATGCAATACTTTGCAGCAGGGCTCGTTCCTGCGTTCCAACTAGAGTGTCTGTGAGGGGTTGCAGTGTTGTGGCACCAGCACCAGTGCCTAAGGCCCAATTTTTCTGCCCCTGTCTAACAGGGGCGTATAATTACAATTTTTGATGCAATACTTTGCAGCAGGGCTCGTTCCTGCGTTCCAACTAGAGTGTCTGTAAGGGGTTGCAGTGTTGTGGCACCAACACCAGTGCCTAAGGCCTAATTTTTCAGCTCCTGTTCAACAGGGGCATGTAATTACAATTCTTGATCTAATATTTCACAGCAGGGCCCTGTGAGGGCTTACAGTGTTGTGGCCACAGCAACACCTAAGGCCCAAATTTCTGCTGAGTATATAGGGCAGGACCCTACTTTCAAACATCTAACTTATAAACGACTCTTATTTGCAAACGGAAGGAGACAACAGGAAGTGAGATGAAATCTACCCCTAGGAAGGGAAATTCTCTCCTGTAAGAGTTAATATGGGAAAAAAAATTCTCCTTTCCACTGATGCTTTCCAATCCTTGTTCCACAAAAAAACCCAAATTTTCAAAAAACATTTTTCATTGGGACAAAAAGTGAGGTGAAATCTTCTGAAGAGGAGGAAAGACAGCAAAACAAATGTCACAGGGGTGATAACCCTTCCCTATGTTTTCCAAAAAGCTTAAAAAAGATTTTTTGGCTGGAGCTAAACA
The DNA here is from genome assembly GCA_037952925.1 of Lithobates clamitans. Lineage (NCBI taxonomy): Eukaryota > Metazoa > Chordata > Amphibia > Anura > Ranidae > Lithobates > Lithobates clamitans. The sequence goes on from JBBGZY010000675.1 coordinate 3,194,016, forward strand.
CGTACCCGTTCAAAATTACAAACAGATTCTACTTAACAACAAACCTACAGTCCCTGTCTTGTTTGCACCGCCTGTATACTGCTGTTCAGAGTATATAGGGCCTGGTGGCCCCACACCTTTCCTTATTTTAATTTGGGTGCGGGGTTCCCCTTAATACCCATACAAGACCCAAAGGGCCTGGTAATGGACTGGGGGGTACCCATGCCGTTTGTCTCACTGATTTTCATCCATATTGCCATGACCCGACATTACATTAAACCCGCAAGCAGTTTTAAATGAGATTTTTTCCTTTAAAAATGACATTTGGTGCAGGGACTGTTCTAAACACGGGAAACACGCGTCACTTTACAGGCATACTATAGACACCCCCCAGGTACGATATTTAAAGGAATATTTCACTTTTTTTTTTTTACTTTAAGCATCATTAAAATCACTGCTCCCGAAAAAACGGCCGTTTTTAAAAGTTTTTTTTGCATTGATACATGTCCCCTGGGATAGGACCCGGGTCCCCAAACCCTTTTTAGGACAATACCATGCAAATTAGCCTTTAAAATGAGCACTTTTGATTTTGAACGTTCGAGTCCCATAGACGTCAATGGGGTTCTAACGTTTGTGCGAACTTTCGGTCCGTTCGCAGGTTCTGGTGCGAACCGAACCGGGGGGTGTTCGGCTCATCCCTAATCTCCATTGCGAACGCTAGTTTTACTAGACCGAGCGCTTCCATCTTGTACTTGATTCTGAGCATGCGTGATTTTTTGTGCGTCCAAATTGCATACAGATGAACGCATTTTCAGATAGGAACTTTTTCCGACCGAAAAATAGAGAACCTGCTCTTAATCTTTTGCTGGCTGGAATTCCGCCAGCAAAAGTCCGATGGAGTATACACACGGTCGCAATTTCCGACCAAAAGCTTGACCCAAAAGGGTATTTTGGGGTCTTTTATCTGCAAAATAATAACACTCTAATGATGAATTCTTGATTTTTTCAAATGGCTAGTGTGAGTCCTGTTCAAAATGGGACTTAGTCAAAGAATTTAAAGACTGTGCACAAATAGTTTGGGTGCTTTTTTAAAAAAAGTATTACACTGTATTTTTCTTTTTTTGAGCCAGGTGGCGTGGGTCCAGTTTATAATGTGCTCTGTTAAAAGTAGCTGAATACTGTGCATAAAGTTAATATAATATTTTTTATTTTTTACTGTAAAATGAAACTGTTTAGTTTTGACTCCTTTTTTTAAAAATAAATCTGTCCAAGCATAATGTGCTTGGACTGAACTCTTTCTCTTTTTATTCATTGAAATATTGAACTCTAAATTTGATTGATTGTTTGATTGAAAACCTGCCTGGTGTCTCCCTCTTAAACCTGCACAGTGTGTGGTGTTTAGGACACAGTTTCTGCCTACAGAATGCATAGAATCAGGACAGACTCTTTACCCAGCCTGCACCCACAGTGGAACTCATTTGACATGGCTACAGAAGCCTGAGTGGAGATTCAAAGCTTTATATAGGCATACAATGTTATTATTTAATATATAACTTTTAATTTTGTGTCAGTTAGACCACATAGGACAGTTGTTACTGGCAGTTTGGTCAAGAGCTGCCTTTATTGCCCCAGCATACAGAGATCCAAGCCTGAGACTGTGAGTAAGGAGACCTGGGAGCAGCGCAGCACTGCCCACATCACAGCACCTACACCGCTGCAGAAGGGAGACTGCAGTATCCACTCACCCTCTGCTTTCCACCGCTAATCACTGGAGGCTTTTAGGGAGAGACCAAGGGGGCCCCCCTTGTACCCATACCAACTCTATACCGCATTATACCGAATCTTTCAATCATCTAAAGCACATCTACCTTACACCTGTTTCAAGACTTTACCATAGCTATACTGTACCCATATTGCATGCAGATTAACTGGTACTGTTGTTAAGTGCAAAAATGCTTTTAAAGAACCCCAGCGGTGGCCAATAGAAGAACATCTCAAAGAACTGCCCCTCCTGTAATAATTATTCCCCCCCCCGCCCCCCCCCCCCCCCCGCTACCATCCTTCTTTTCTGTTGGACAGTGCATACCCAGTCGGTCAAGGACTAATATCACTGCCATAAATGTGCTCTAGCAGTATAGTTTCAGCACTCGCTAAATTCAACTTTACTACAGCTCACTGCTGCACTTGAGGTGGCCTTGCTACTGTTTATGCGGATCTGGATGCCAAATGTTATCTCATGCCTAGTCCTTACTGTTAATCACTGTGTATGCTAAATTGTGTTATTAACATTGTTAATCAATTTTTATGTTTGCCTAGTTACCAGCCATATTGGATGACAATATATTTAGTTTGCCTTTAATACCTTGTTTGGGGCCTGTTTTCTTTGATATAGCACTACTATTGGGTACTAAATATTACGTTCAGTGATCTCCTGTGAAATTATATGTTTGTCATACTGGTGTGACAGAGGAGCTGAGGTTCTTGAGCAGGTAGAGGGAAAGAAGAGAGGACCCATCCTATCCAGCGGCTCCTACAAGGGTAGTGCTACACAGAAAAAGCTGAAGAGATAAAAAAAACTATTGATAATTATACTGTGTATATACTATATGTATAATATATATATATATATATATATATATATATATATATATATATACACAAATCAAAAAAATCAGAAATAAACACTACATTTAAGCATAAAAATGAAGGAACCGAACACTGTAGAAAGAAGAGATTTCATCAATTTATGTCATGTTCTTTGAAATTTCCCAGGACCATATTTTCATTCCATGTACCTAATTAGTTTGGAAAATACTATGTAATTTCGAAGGACAAGCTAGAGCTTTGGCTGCATTAAATACAATGCAGCAGGGAGTGCCAAATTATAGCTCTTCTAACAAGTATTACTCCTCTTGTTCCAGGTTCTATTACAGGGTGGTATTGTAATTATAGTTTGGAAAGTTCATATCATTAAACTCATTTGGATGGATTTCCTTTGGCATTTTCTGCTTGAGAAAGTGCAAGACCTCTGTGAAAGTGAATAACAATTACAGATGATGTTACTTTCTACTATATGTATTGGTATATGACAATGCCCTTCCCTACTGATTTATGGCAAACTGAAAATGTAGCTTTATACCACCTGCCACTGTATTTAAGAAGCAAAATAACAAATAACATCAGCCAATGTTAATACTGTCCAGAAAAAAAAGCTAACTCAGTCTGCTCAGTTTACTGTTTATTTAAATAACAACTTGATAAAGTCTTCTCACAGTGTTCTTTACTGGGGCTGCAATCCAACACCATCATTTTAGTGAGCTTGGGAAGCATGGATGCAGCTCCCAGGCCCGCTGTCTTCAGCTTGTCTTTGGCAGGCTGAAAAGTCTGAAAATACAGGGATGAATGCTGTACCAAGTGGTACTGGTGTTGAGCATTGAATATGTTCAGGGCTGTATGCCCAGAATGCAGGTATTCTGCAGTCTGGCCGGGCATGCATCCCTAATGCATTAGGGCCCCAAACACATGTACCACTCAGTAGAGCATTCAGCCCTGTCCAGCCACAGCATTATGCAGCCTGCTATAGACTTTGACAGAATACAGGCAATAGGACTTGATGCTGCACCTGTGCCTCTTAGGTGCACTAATGCGCAAGTGCAAGTAGCCTTAGGGTGCATTTACCACATACTGTGATTTCCAGAGGCAAGAATTTTTAGATTCCTGTGGCTGGAATGACAGGTGTGTTCAATAAGCTGTGCTCCCATGTAGGGATGTAATATTTCCAGAAATTTAGAAGCCATGGTAAAAAAAAGTTTTTTTTTCCACAAAAAAATGGAAACTTTTGGAAAATGTGAAAAAAAAAAATACAGTGCGGAGTAGTCTTACAAATTGAAAGTCATTTTGTTACACTGGAAACATGAAATGCAGTGTATATATAAGTATTATGCTTGAAATAATTGTTTTTCAGTGAATAAACTAAACTTGCTTTTTAAGTTTTTATTTTTTATTACAAATGGAATAATAAGGACTGTTTATGTTAAAAACATTTAAAAACATTTCAACTCTACATGAGAACAGTACCCACCTCCCCTTTCCCTCATAATAATAACCACCCCCCTTTTCCCTCATAATAATTTAAAAGTCTCCTGCCAATATGCATTTTCAGTTATTTACAATGTTGAACCAGAAGCATATATTGCTCTTTCAAGAACTTGATCAATTTTCTCCTGATTTTCAGGTGTTATGTTATCTATAAATGAAGGTATTGTGTATTTTTGTGAGGCAGTGGTTTCCAACACTTGCTTACTTGAAGATACTGCTGGTGAGGAAACACTTTGTGATGATCCAAAAGCAGAAGAAAGCGTGTTTCTGGAATGAGAACTCTGGAGAAAAAATGCTACCCGCCCTTTCATTATGGTCCTCGTCATTTCATTCCATAAAGTATTTTTAATGTCTTTAGAGCACCTCTTGCATTCAAGGAGGTGTTTTGTCATCCTTGTAGCATTTGGAAAAGAATATTTCTTCTCATTATATTTGCAAATTGCAGCTTTGCTCTCAGCTGAAATTGCACTGTGGAAATGTTTCCAAACTCTAGATGTTGGTCTCACCATTTTACTGAGAGGAGGAAAAGAAAAAACAATTTACTGACCAGACTATAGGTAAACATTGTGGAGAACAGTAATAGGAATCATTTAAAGGTTATAAGGATAAACTAATTTGTCAGACAAATATATCCTCTTACCTGTCAATTGAGGCCTGAGAGGATAGAAACTATCAACTACTGTATCCCCACAATCACCCAACTGTAGGAGATACAAGATGGAGCCCACAAACAAACTAAACTGGAGCCTTTCCTGTGCAGTGCTTCCCAGTGATAGAAATGCATATTGTTTGAGAACTGCATTGAGAAGTACAGTGTTACTTGAATTGTATTCCAGGATTTTCTTGTTTTCAGCTGAAAGAACTTATAATAATTACTACTGATACTTGATACAAAGTCTCAGAAATCTTTCATTAAGGTATTAATAGTATATAGCTTGAATACAATGCCATAGAGATATTATTTATCATTGTAAAAGAAAATATTCCACGCTTCTTTGTTTCCAATTTTTCCCCCCAAAAAAACAAAATGTCTTGTAAAAAAAAATGTTTTTTCCCCAATTTTTCCTTTTTTACTTTACTATTTTACTTACTTTCTTCCACCCATCTGTGAGTAGATGTATCATCCTTCAGAACTTCTGGTCATCCTAGCCATCTCTCTGATATGAATCCAGTATGCATAAAATAGCCTTGCCGAGGCTAAAAAATCTCAGATTATCTCCTAAGGTAAAAAGTCATTTGAGGTTTGTAATTCTGCAAGACAAGCCACAATTTCAAGAAGTCTAAATTAAGGTTTTTGGGTTTTAACAAAATAGGTGATAGGCTTAATAATCAAACAGAGAGAAACTTGCAGTTTAACAAACAGGTACAAAGTTAGAAGTGATAATGGAAACAGTTTCAGGATGACAAAAAATATACATGCACTGCAAAATAATGAAAGCTGCACAAACATATTAAAGCTATATAATCATGGACTCTTCACAGCAATGCCTCTGTAACTCAGTAGGGCCCCATGTACACGGGACGCTGCTAAACACACGTTCAGAGGCAGTTGGACATTTTTTTCAACTGCCCCTGAACTCATTCAATGTTATCAATTTTATCCTATGTGACCATGACACAGTCTCGTTTATTGCTGTTTTTTTGCAGTTGCGTTTAACAGCGTTTCTTTGGAAGCAAAAAATGGGTTCAGACGCAGAAGTTCTCCACGTTTCAGACGTCAAATGCGGCTAAACGCGGTACCGGCGTTTAGCCACGTTTTCCTTTATAAGTGTTTTTAAAGCTGCCCTATTTTTTTGACATTAAAAATCTCAAAAATGATGCCAAATGATGAAAAACCATAAACAAATATTTAAAAAAATTGTAATTGCTTGCAATGATTCATAGACCATTTATATACCCTAATGAGCCCATGATCCAATCCAATACACCACGAGCATTGCTGTTATCCAAAGTATAATTGGAATTTGACCCATATGTTGTTAGATTTGAACAAGCAAATTGTGGCAGGTGGCATGGCAAGTGGACAATCCACAACTTGTGGCAGGTGACGTGGCAAGTGGACAATCCGCAACTTGTGGCAGGTGACGTGGCAAATGGACTATCCGCAACTTGTGGCAGGTGACGGGGCAAGTGGACAATCTGCAACTTGTGGCAGGTGACTTGGCAAGTGGACAATCCGCAACTTGTGTCCGGTAACTTGGCAAGTGGATAATACGCAACTTGTGGCAGGAGACGTGGCAAATGACAATCCGCAACCTGTGGCAGGTTATGAGGCAAGTGGACAATCCGCAACTTGTGGCAGGTGACATGGCAAGTGACAATCAGCAACTTGTGACAGGTAATGTGGCAAGTGGACAATCCACAACTTGTGGCAGGTGACGTGGCAAGTGTACAATCCACAACTTGTGGCAGGTGACTTGGCTAGTGGATAATCCACAACTTGTGGCAAATGGAAAATCCACAACTTTTTGCAGGTGACTTGGCAAGTGACAATCCGCAACTTGTGGCAGGAGACGTGGCAAGTGGACAGTCCACAACTTGTAGGTGGCAAGTGGACAATCCAAAACTTGTGGCAGGTGACATGGCAATTGGGCAATCCACAACTTGTGGCAGGTGATGTGGCAAGTGGACAATGCACAACTTGTGGGTGACAAGTGGACAATCCACAACTTGTGGCAGGTGACGTGGCAAGTGGACAATCCACAACTTGTGGCAGGTGATGTGGCAAGTGGACAATGCACAACTTGTGGCACGTGACGTGGTAAGTGGGCAATCCACAACTTGTGGCAGGTGACTCTGGACCTCTCACGCAATTTTCTATGTCGTTCTAGCCTCATCAAGAGCAATGTCAGGAGCATTTCCTCACATATGCTCATTATGGGATCCATTGCAAAAAAAAGCACAGAAATAGAGGCAAATACAAGTAGACAACTGCTCTCTTTGCTGCTGCTACTCACTCTAGTGAAAATGGCTGAAATAGCTAACTAACAATGTTTTTTGAGCTTGGGGAGGGTCTTAAATGAGGTAATCTTAATAAACTCTTCTAGACGCAAACGAGGTTCAACACGGCTAAACGCGGCATGCAAACGCGGCTAAAGGGGCATTTTAAACACCGGTTTCAAGGTGTCAAAAAAATTTGTTCAGATGACTTTGCCTCATCATTCCGTGTACATGAGGCCTAAGGCGAACAAGTGGCTGTATAAAATTGCCGCTATAAGATTCTAAAACGATAGAGAGTCAAGCTGAAAATCACCGCTTCAGTAAAACATTTGAGAACACATTTACTTGTGATTATCCTCACAAACATTGTCTCTCACAGTGAAGTCCAGGGTTGATCTGATAACACAGGACAATGGGCCACCTACAGTATCTAGGTCTTCTGGAGAAACTGTATGCTATTAGGCTATGGCCAGCTACCTGCACACTGGTTCTGAACATAGAGAGCCTTTCGCCTGGGTACAGATCACTTGCTTTGTTACCTTTGCATCATCAGATTTGGCCTCTCTGAGATTCTGAGGAACAAAAGCTTGGGAATTTATATTCCTTGAACATGTCTGGGAATCCAGTATTTGTCAGGAACAAGGCTACTAGTTGTGATGTTGTCCTGCCACTGCTTCCAAGGGCTTAAAAATGAGACAGTGATTTCATCCTAACTCTGAGTGCAGGTCTCCATTTATCACTCTCAACTAGATACCGCTGCATGACTTCTGTAAGCTTATTCAAGCTATGTGCTACATACTGTATGTGTTATGGTCATCTATATTTTTATCAGTTTGCTAGTAAAAAGGAAAAACCTTTATTCTCTGTGTGTACTTACATAAATCTGCTTCACTAAGGAACTACTTCTGAGCATGAATCTTTGGAGGAAACAGTGGAGCAGGTACCATAAGGGGAAGGATCCGACAAGAAATGGAACGCAACTCTGGCCACCCCAGGCTGGTTTACTCTCAGGGTCCCTGAGAGTGCAGTTTGTTGGTGTGCCGCTTTATCTACCATGGAGACTACAGGTTACCACAGGGTGGCCCTTTAAATCTAAGAGATGGTAATGCTATTGCCTGCGCATCCCACTATACTACAAAAATATGAAGTAACATTTTTCTTTTTTCTCACCCACAATATCCAGACAAGTAAGAAGAAAGAAGTCCTATAGAATGCAATAAAAAAAAAAAAGTACCTTATAGTATTTGAGTGGCACTTAGCACAGAGAAAGGAAAAGTCCTGCCATGCTTACCACACTCCCTTCATCACTTTAAATGGCTGCATTAAATGACAGTGTTTTGTTGCCATATGACTGCAGTAAATGTATGCAGAAATGATATACACAATATACCATCTAATTCAGTATATTTTATTTAGTGCCTAAGAAAAAGAATTTTAACATGTACAGTATATCAGTCTTTTGCTCAATTGAAGCTGACACTCTAATTTTTCTAGCAGGATCCACAATCCAAGAGACATACTGTGCTCTATTGCCAGTTTTATGGAGTTGCCATTCAATCTATTGGTGTATTTTGGAGCTTTAGTTAAAAATTGGCGCTATGCAACAAACCTAAGGAAACAGAAAATATGAATTCCATACAAAGAGAGTCCTGGCAAAACTCAAGCCTATAAACCTATTGATGCAAAGTAAGCAGGATTAAAGAATAACTTGAGCCAAAACTTTATTTTAGCCTTGGATAGAATGGCAAGGTTTAGAACCTGTGTCAGGTTTTTATTTGCATATGCAACCATTCTTATTCTGATGACAGTGGTGTCCCCAAAACAGGAAGTGAAAGGAACTCTACTCAACAGGTGCAACAGAGTTAAAAAAAAATCAAATTTTTCTTTATAATACGAGAAGGCTAGAACCTCTTTCTGAATTTTATTGCAACGCTACAGTCTCATTTGCAATAAAAATAGATGGAGTGATTTCTGGCCTTAAAGTGATTGTAATCGATTACCTTGTAAAACACCCCATTCAGTTTAAAATAGAAATTAAAGGGAAATCATTTTTGTATAGATATAAAAATACATTATAAATACCTTTTACGCTTTTTCTAAGTGATCACATTCCCCCTGTTCTCACCTGCATAAAAGCTGGGGGGAAGAAGAAGCAGCAGCACACTGAGCTTCCCAGTGAATTGCTGTGCAGTGGGGGCATGGCAGGACAAATCTGAACATTGGAGGAGAGCGGGCCAAGTTCCCAGCACAACAGAGAACTGACCACAGTGTGCTCTCCTGCTTAGTGTGGTCAGTTTTTTTAAACGGAAAGCAGAGTGACTGGCAGGAACACCAGGGATTTCACACAAAGGAGGCAATTAAAAAAAAGGTTACTTTTTCATACAAGTACAGTACAGGCACAAATCAGAAGGTGCAGTATTGGGGTAACAAATGCTTTAACCGGTTCCCGACCAGCTCACGCAGATATACTGTGGCAGAATGGCTCTCCTGGGCAAAATCCTGTACATATACGGCTTTACAAGGGACGGCATATAGAGTACCTGATGTGCATGGCCAGCGGGCGCAATCGCCGCCGGCCACGCATGATCGCGTGCACGAGTGGCACCACGGGGGTTTGTGTGTGCAAACACACAAATGCCTGTGCTGTCAGAGGAGAGAAGATAGATCATGTGTCTCTGCATAGTAGAAACAACGATCTGTCATCTCTCCTAGTTAGTCCCACCCCCCCACAGTTAGAACACACACATAGGGAACACAGTTAACCCCTTGATCGCCCCCTAGTGTTAACCCCTTCCCTGCCAGTGACATTTACATAGTAATCAGTGCATATTTATAGCAGTGATTGCTCTGTAAATGTCAATGGTCCCAAAAATGTGTCAAAAGTGTCCAACCTGTCTGCCGCAATGTCTCAATACTGCTAAAAATTGCAGATCACCACCATTACTAGTAAAAAATTAAAAATAATAAAAATGCCATATAAATGCCATAAATCTTTCCCATAGTTTGTAGACACTATAACTTTTGCGCAAACCAATCAATATACGCTTATTGTGATTTTTTTACCAAAAATATGTAGAAGAATACATATCGGCCTAAACTGAGGAAATGTTTTTTTTTTTAAATTGGGGTATTTACTATAGCAAAAAGTAAAAGATATTGGGGGTTATTTACGAAAGGCAAATTCACTTTGCACTACAAGTGCACTTAAAAGTGCAGTCACTGTAGATCTGAGGGGAAGATCTTAAATGAGGGGAAGCTCTGCTGATTTTATCATCCAATCATGTGCAAGCTAAAATTCTGTTTTTTATTTTCCATGCATGTCCCCCTCAGATCTACAGCAACTGCACTTCCAAATACACTTTCAAGTGCACTGTAAGTGCACTTGTAGTGCAAAGTGGATTTGCCTTTAGTAAATAACCCCCATTGTGTTTTTTTCAAAATTATCGCTCTTTTTTAGTTTATAGCGCAAAAAATAAAAACTGCAGAGATGATCAAATACCACCAAAAGAAAGCTCTATGTGTGGGAAAAAAAGAACGTCAATTTTGTTTGGGTACAATATCGCACGACTGCACCATTGTCAGTTAAAGCGACGCAGTGCCGAAACGCAAAAAATGGCCTGGTCATTGAGCAGCCAAATCTTCTAGGGCTGAAGTGGTTACCACTACAGTTTGTTTATTATACTGGTGCACAAGCTACTTTAACCCCTTCATGCTGACTGTACTTGTTGCTCGGAGAGTGCCGCACAGAGATTGGGGTCTCACAGAGAGCCTCGGGCCCGGTACTAACGATCGGGACCCAAATCTCCCAATTCCGGGTCACCTGATTGCTAGGATAGCCTCTGATTCGCTATCACAGTGATTAGCCACTGTGAAGCCTGCCCCCGTGTTTTCTTCCTCTGTGTACTGAGGGGAGAGATACTTATTATCTTACTATCTTACTAAAAAAAAAAAACAGGGTTAGTGTTTGGGTCAAGGTCAGGGTCAAAGGTCAAGGCCAGGGCCAAAAGTCAAGACCAATACATATTTTTTGACAGGATTTTTATTTATTTATTTATTTTTTAGGTATCAGTGTCAGTTAGTGTCAGTGTGTTTTAGGTAGGATTAAAAAAAAGCAAAATACGCACTATTGTTTCTGGGCTGTATTACGGGTGCAAACAACAACTAACTTACACATGCGTGGTATTGCTGGGATCGCCAGGAGCAGAATTTATTTTGGGTTGTTCTTAGGTGGAAGGTTATGGTAGTAGCAAGAAATATACAGCTACATATAAAAAAGATTATTTTTTTTACTATTTTCCTTTGATAATAAAAAAAAATCAGGAGATACCCATTACCATTTTTATCACCAAATGAAAGCCCAATAAAAGCTCAATTTGTTCTGGAAAAAAATCCACTTGGATGCACAAAGTAGTTGTGATGAAATGTACGGTTTTACTAACACATGTCAAAGTTTTAAAATTGCACTTAGGCATTAAAGGCTAACTCCACTTTCTTGGAAAAAAAATAGCAAACAAAAAAAAAGTAATAATATAGCGTACACAATTGCGGCACAAGTCATAATGTAATAGAATGTTATTAAAAAATTTCCTTTCCTTTTCGATCTGCAGCTCTGTAATTTTCTGTGAAATGCAATACGGCTACCTGGAGGTGTTCTGTACACAGAGTGTGTACAGAACACCCCCCAGATATGTAATTTACTGCTTGTGTGATTGGCTCACTGATTTTCCCAGAAGTCTGCCCGAAGATACAAATCAGATTTCAGGCATCACCTGCAACAAAAATGTCATTTTTGGTGAGATACTACCAATCACATCTAAAGGGATGCAGGCCTGCGATTTTCCTCATTAGAGCTTTGCAGGTACAGCAGCTGGTTGATAAATAAGAAACCACTCCCATTAGAGTCATTTCTCCACATGGGCACAGACAAACACAGGGATTTCTTCACAATAACAAAAGGTAGGACTCTGCAACAAAGTTTGTCAAAATCCTTGTAATGTACATATATCACCCAGAGGGGAATGTTTTTTTCTCAACAAAAGTAAAGTTACACTTTAACATTTATTTTACCCTTAGGTGTGAATTGGTTAATATATATGTACTTAGAGTAAAAGTGAAATTCCCCTCAAATATTACTTATTTAGTTAGGGAAAGATAAAACTGAACAACTTCAAGGTCAATGAAAAACTTTGATGGGCTATCCCAAAAAGCCCTGGGCTTCCGCAGCAGCAAATCTATTAGGGACAGACTTTATTTAAAAGAACCAGGCTTAGATCTCAGATGTCTTCCACACCCCTTGGTGGCTTCCACCGGTCAGCTGCAGTGAATATTTACAACATTAAGCAAATGCTATTCCTATTTGGTGGCAGTGGTGCAGCTGCTGTTACTTTTGCCTTCGTATTTCTCTCATTACAGTTTATCTGTAATAATTGAAAATCCTAAATGGATGGTGCTGCCCACTAACCCCAGCCAGGACCAACTTAGTTAATTCTAGACATAGCCTCCTTTTTTAACCTACTACCATCCCCTACAGCCCCCCAATTAATAAATATATATATATAAAAAATTGATTACCTCTTTTGGAAGAACCCTTCTGCCTGGCCTTTCAGGCTTGTTAGTGTTGCTACAAAAAATTGAAGACAGGATGTCTTCCAAGAAAGTCACATTGTGGAGCACCTGCTTGAATAAAAAATACAACATTATTGAAAAATATTGCACATCAAAGTGTTTCTAAACCCACAACAGTAAAATCAGTCTGTATATGCAGTAAAGCATGCTTTTTATACTCACTGTGGAACCTTAGGGGTTAATCCTTTGCATTGTGTATAAAGGCTGTTTGATCCTGTCTCTCTGATCCTCCTCTTCTTCCACTGTCTCCAAAAAATAATCTGATATTTACAGAGACAGGGGACGGGCTGCACATGCTCAGTTTGGTGTGTGTTGCTAGAGAGTTTTTTTGGGGGGAGGGTGCATCTGATCAGCACAGGGTCAATCAGCACTGTTCAGACATGTCCAAACAGAGGATCAGGGAGAATGAAAACTCCATCTACAAGCTTTACTAGGAACTGATAGAAGTCACAAGACTGCTATATACTGCTGATGAGAAAAGGTATTTATCAGTTTATATTTACTTACTAGTTATTTATTTTTGGTAAAAAAATCACAATAAGTGTATATTGATTGGTTTGAGCAAAAGTTATAGCGTCTAAAAAATAGGGGATAGATTTATAGCATTTTTATTATTATTTTTTTTTTTTACTAGTAATGGCGGCGATCTGCAAACTTTATCATGACTGCGACATTATGGCGGACACATCATACAATTTTGACACATTTTTTGACCATTGGCATTAATACAGCGATCAATGCTATAAAAATGCATTGATTACTGTAAAAATGTCACTGGCAGTGTAGGGGGTTAGCACTAGGGGGCGATAAAGGGGTTAATTGTGTTCCCTAGTGTGTGCGCTAACTGAAGGGGGGAGGGGACTGACTAGGAGAGATCACAGATCGCTGTTAATACTTTGTATGAACAGACGATCTGTCACTTCTCCCCTCAGAGAACTGGGATCTCTGTGTTTACACACAGAGATCCCGATTCTCGCTGTGTTACAAGCGATCGCGGGAGCTCGGCGGTCATTGAGACTGCTGGGCACTCGCATCGGCTCCGGGGGTGAGCTGTGGGCCCCTAGTGGCCACCAGAGGGAGCGACATAACATAACGGCAATTCGCGCAGCCGAGCCATGTTGCCGCAGTACAACTGCGGCGGCTGGTCGGCAAGTGGTTAAATAAGCAACCGATATCATCACCTTCACCCAAAACTGCACACATGACCAGACATACATACAATCACTCTGTAAAGATGATGTAAGTGCTGGCCAACAAAAAGTCCAAGGGAAGTGCTATAATTCCCATAGTCATGGAATAGATACTTGCAAGCAGATCAGAGTGTGGCTGAATGACTGGAAGGTTAGCAAATGGTCTTTGAGGAATGCCAAAGTGCACCCCATGCGGGGTGGTGCAATGAATTGCTTGTATAATGTCCGTTTAAACAGCACAGGCGGTTTCCTCAAAGTGCAGGTTCCAATGACTACTGCTTTAAAGCGGTGGGAGTATGCTGATGAAGTGGGGGGGAGCCTGGGTGCATGGATGGAGGGGATGTCCATGAAGCTGCTGGGTGGGGTAATAGGTCTACTGTATGGTCACAGGTAGAAAAGCTCAAGGTCTACCTGAAGCAAATCGGCCACATCCCACTTTTGCTGTCCCATGGTACTTCAGAGCCAAAGTCACCCGCAATGCACTGGCGTCAGGCTCTCCAAGCATCTATCACCAAATCGGCGTCCACCGGATCATCTGCGCATGTCCACAGCTGCTGTCCTGGAAGAGATATCACGTGCATGACGATGTTATGCTTGTTAGAACTGCTGTCCAAATGTGGTACCACAGCGAGGCTAACTGAAAAATTATATTCATATATACCCAAGGGCCAATGCTCTATTTGCTACTTTTTAACCTACAAACCCATATAGCTCAAGCTTTAATTTATGGTTACCATGACAGGTGCTTACTGTGCTTTTAGCTTGCTATCCTTCTTACAACTACTAAGAAAACATTTGTGCCAACTGGCATTGATGAAATTAGAGATTTTTGGGGAGGAGACCAATGTACAGCTTATAATTCTTGCTGAACTAACACTACCTGAGGCTAATACTACAAGAGAAAAACCTTTTAATTTGACTGACATTTCTTTAATGTTTTGGGGTGCTGCTGATGCTGTGTACAAAGAAGGATATTAAGGACATATAGAGAAATCCATGCTCTGTAGATGTATGGTGTTTTGGGTTTCAGAAATGACCCTAATGCCACGTACACACGGTCAGACTTTTTAGCTACAAAAGTCCGACAGCCCGTCCGACAGACTTTCGACAGACTTTCGACGGATTTTTGGCGGACTTTCAAACGACCGGACTTGCCTACACACGATCACACCAAAGTCCGACGGATTCGTACGTGATGACGTACATCGGACTAAAATAAGGAAGTTGATAGCCAGTAGCCAATAGCTGCCCTAGCGTCGGTTTTTGTCTGTCAGACTAGCATACAGACGAGCGGATTTC
Source organism: Lithobates clamitans (assembly GCA_037952925.1). Lineage (NCBI taxonomy): Eukaryota > Metazoa > Chordata > Amphibia > Anura > Ranidae > Lithobates > Lithobates clamitans. Next base: position 3,209,147 of record JBBGZY010000675.1, read on the forward strand.
TGGGTCCGGCGGAGGTACGACGTAAAGATTTGAAGCATGTTCCAAATCTAAAGTCCATCAGATTTGCGACTGGAAAAGTCTGCTGAAGGTCTGGTGAAGCCCCCACACGATCGGATTTGGTCCGTCGGCGTCTGTCAGACAAGTCCGGTCGAAAAGTCCGACCATGTGTACGCGGCATTAGTTATTTCATAACAGTGCATACAGCATTAAGGGGCCCCACAAAGCTGTGAATTGATGTTTGTATCTTTCCCATGTTGCCCTTGAATCCGCAAAAAAATTCCTCTCCCCACAGCTCTACACATTTTCCCACTTTTTTAAAAATAGTAACATGCTCCACAGACATGTGGTGGGCCTCCCATGCCATTTTGTTGCGTTTGGCTGCTGTAGATGCACTGCAGAGGCCCAAAACAAATCAGAATTTTTCCCAATTAACTTTAGTGGGATTTGGATTTATTACTTTTCAAATCCTGAACATTTTGATCTTTTCAGTCTGATTGCTCACAAACCGAGCAGAGATATATTCATGCAATACTACAGTTGATTTATTCTGAAATGGTGTCTAGCCAGTCCTCATGCCAGCACCTTTTTGTGCACACTGCATACTACTTGGAATTCACTTTCCTACATCAGTAACAGGTAATTACATGGTTATTCTTTTCCTGTTCATGCTCACAGAGGCTCACTCTTATTTTTGTCATCTATACCTGTTTCATGGTTTTCTTTTTTATCTCTTATCTGCTCTTTCCTCCTCACACACTATTTCCCTTTACACTCACTTGTTCACCTGCACCTTGGTGTTGGGGTCTAGCAACTTCCCGCAATATAGAGTATTTATAGTATACCCAATATACATTTTTAGATATGAAGCCCACTCACCCCACTATCTGAATTTTGTCCTTCGTTTTCTTGGGGATCATGTTTATGCACCTGGTCCCTATTCTGCGGTTCCCTTCCACAGCTTCCGGTACAGACAATTTGGACAGCCTCTGACTCCTCGTCCCCCATTTTCCAGGCTTATTACGATGTAAGTACTCATGGGGATGAGTAACTTTCTTTTTGTACATATCCTCCCTGTTGAGGGGTACAACATTGGCTCATACTGGTTTTGTCTTTTATAGATTTGCGTGCACCTGCCCCTGAAGAGTGGTATTATCCACGAAATGCGTTGGGATAATTTTGATGCACCTATTCTCATGCAGACGCCCCTTCTCAATACATTATATTGAGTTCTCCACCTACCATGTAATTTTAAGTGTTTTTACTACATCCAGGATTAATTCCATACCAAACAGTAGTTGGCTGGTTGCTACTAATGTTTGTTTCTATATATGGTCTGCAATATGTGACTGACAATTTTTTTCATTGCTGCATGTATCATGTCATTTTGCCATGTTCCTTGTTTCACCAATAAAAACGTGTTTGATATCTATTCATATTCTAGCCATGTGTACTCACCTCATTTAAAATCCCAAAACCCCCCCTTTCTTTTCGCAGATATAGGGATGGAGACATGTGACTCATATGTCTCATTTAAAGTCTCAAACTCACCCTTTTGAGTCCATATCAATGTAGGGATGGAGGTGTGTAACTGGCTATTGTAACTATTAGGGAGCCTGTGATCATTTTGTTCCCATTTGATCTAGGGTGACTTTGTTTTTTGCTTTTTAATTTGCTCACATTGGACCTATCAAACTTATATATTTATCTGATTTACATCCATTTAGCGCCAGCATTTCCATATGTGTGTAGGTCTGGTTAATTGTGGGACCGGGATTTGATGTGCTGTTCCTTCATTTGTCTTATGTCCAGGAGCTGCGATTTGGGGTGTGAGCGCCTCCCCCCTCCCCCCATTTTTGCATTGGGTGATGCGGGGGATCGGGGGGGCTTGCCTCTACTGCAAATCGGTGTCAAACTTCCACGCCATGTGCGTGATGTCCCCACAGGACTTCCTGGTGCTGGCGTGTTTGAATTTTTCCATCTGGTGTCACCATATGGAGAAGGGCGTCTCCAGCCTCCATGGGCGGCAGCTGCTGCTGCTCGGGCGTGGATGCCTCTCTTTCTCTCTTGATGCACCTGTGTGATGTTGGGAGGAGCCTGTGGGGTGTGCCGAGTGTATTTAACATCCTCACTCTGTGCTAGCCAGTCCTCATGGCAGAACCTTTTTGTGCACACTGCACACTACTTGGAATTTACTTTTCTACATCAGTAACATGTAGTTGCATGGTTATTCTTTTCCTGTTCATGCGCAATGCTCACAGAGGCTCACTCTTTTATTTGTCATCCATACCTGTTTCATGGTTTTCTTTTTTCTTTTTTATCTCTGATCTGCTCATTCCTCCTCACACACTATTTCCCTTTACACTCACTTGTTCACCTGCACCTTGGTGTTTGGGCTCTAGCAACTTCCTACAATATAGAGTATTTACAGTATACCCAATATATATTTTTATATATGAAGCCCACTCACAACACTATTTGGAATTTGTCCTTCGTTTTCTTTGGGATCATGTTTATGCACCCGGTCCCTCTTCTGCGGGTTCCTTCCACAGCTCGTAGGAAGGACAATTTGGACAGCCTCTGACTCCTTGTCCCCCATTTTCCAGGCTTATTATGATGTAAGTAATCATAGGGATGAGTAACTCTCTCCCTTTTTTTTTGTACATATCCTCCCCGTTGAGGGGTACAACATTGGATCATACTAGTCTACTCATGTTTTGTCTTTTATAGGTGTAGACAATTCCGACGCACAAAGTGCCACGCATGTTCAGAATAAATTACGAGACGGAAGCGCTCGGTCTGCTAAAACTAGCGTGCGTAATGGAGATAGCACATTCGTCAAACTGCAATTTTTAAAATATTTTAATGCAGCGCATTCTCTTCTTCTATATATATATATATATATATATATATATATATATTTTTTTTTTTTAATCAAGATCTCCTATTTTTATTTTTTTTTATTGTGATCTCCTTAATATTTTTTCTCGTTTTGTGTGTCAAGTTACCACAACACCATTATGATCTTGTATTTTTTAATCTCAAGGAGGTTGGTGTTGGTGTCCCTTGTTAATTTTACATTGCATTTTGGAAATGTACCTGCCTACTGTTTTTGAAGTAAAACACATAGGCAAGTATTTCTGAAAAAAAATAGCCATTTATTCTGGGTCATAACTAAATAAGGAGGAAGGCAACGCTGGAGAAACTGCTGAAATTGGCGAAGCCTTTGTACCCCAGGGCACACATCAACTATTTGCCAGCCAAAATTGGTGGCCTGAGGGGTCCATATAATAGTGAGTACAATCTGGTCCAGGACTCCAAGAGATCAGGAAAAGCAGCAGATGACATCTATATCCCTAGGCTGTGGTCTTTTGCCAGACCAGACTGAACCCAGGCCATCACTTTTTGTGTCTTCCTTACATACTTCCTTCCAGGCTGTGGCTGTGGTGTTGGAGGTGTGGCAGGAGGAAGAGGAGGATGGTCCAACTCACACAGGTGTGTTTTGGTTGTGAGCTGGCCCCTCACCCCTTATTTTGGGGTGATCACCATAAGTTCCTCACACAAGAGGCATTGGCCCTCCTCTATTTGCTGCATTTTGTATGCAGTCATGCATGCAAAGGCCTCTTGGAAAGTGGGGTTGGCTTTGAGGGCCTTATTAGCCTCCCTAATCAGCCTGACCGCTGCCTCCTCCATGTTACTCCCCTTCCTGTCCCTTTTGGTTGGAAGGTGGAGGGGAGGGACCTGCGATTCTGTGAGGCTCCTACTGGGCCCGGCCACCTCCTGGCTGCCACTTACCCCCGCCACCTCCTGGCTGCCACATTCCACAGCCTCCTCCTGACTGAGGCTTTCCTGTGTATGGAAAGGGGACAGAGTTTTAGTTTATTGTTCATCAATCACACACAATTTTTAGCTCATGACTGCTGCAAATTGAATGTTAATAAATAGAAAAGACTATCATTCTGACCCCAGCATTTTTCATTCCTATCCCAAACCTTTTTGGCTACTACTGTCTATTGATTTATAAAACACTTTATTAAATCAGCAATTAATGATCAATAATAACATCTATTTCACATCATTTATTTTACGACAAGAAATATGTTGAACAATGCTATACCTGGCTCAAGCTGGGCTCCTCCACTTCTTCCTGGCTGGAAGGCCCAGGGTGGGCGTCGGAAGCCTCAGCTGGGGTGGAAGGAAGCGTGGAAGGTAGGGTTGAGAGGGATTCCCTAACTTCAGTCTGGTCTGCCAGAAAATGAATTCTCTCTTAGTACCACAGCCTGGGTACATAAATGTCATCTGCTGCTGCTCCTGATCTCATGGATTTCTGGACCTTAGTACGCTCACAATTATATGTGCTCCTCAGGCCACTAATTTTTTTTTTAATTGCCATGGGGGCCTGCGGCTTCACCAACTCCAGCAGTTTCTCCATCGCTGCCTGCCTCTTTATTTTGTTATTATAATGTTTCACCTGCCATAGTCAGGGAAGATCCCTGTATTTATCAATGAATATTGGGAGGAAGCTGTGGTCTTTGAACCCATCCATTTTCTTTGCAAGACACAACACAAGAAAAACCCTAATGTCAGGCGAAACTCTCCTAATCTTGTTCCAATATAGGCCTCAATCTATAAGCAGTATAGGTCACTGATGCACCAAGTTAAAATTGTACCTTTGTTATAACGATCGTCACTTCCGCTACTTCGTCCTCCGCTCACAGATTGTACGTACGACGCACGAGTGTTGCGCTTTATATACACCGCACATGCGTGAAACTCCGCCCGCCCCTGATGTTTTTTCTAGTATATTCCCCACCCCTTCTCTTTTGACACAGTGGGTAGAGAACATGGCGGAGACACAGCAGGTGCATGCAGAGGAGAGCAGCAACGACGAAAGCCCGCAGCCACGAACGTCCCAATTCTGGAGGGGATTTAAGGCTTTAAATATGTCTTTTGTAGAGATGGTGGAGATGGTGGACATCTTGAAGAGGGTCGACTATGATGGGAAGTATGGACCTTACCTAAACCCAAATGTGAGAAAGGCCAAGATGATGACTAAAGTTGTGAAGAGTCTGCACAGGAATTTTGGGGTACGACGATCCAAGGATCAACTAAGGAAACGCTGGTCAGACCTGAAATTGAGGGAGCACGATTAGTACAGAAGGATCAGGAAACTGCTTCAAAAAAGTAAGTACTTGTCGTGTGTTCCTATTATTATTACTTGCTGCTCCATGTGCTTTTCTTTACTGTTGTGCGGTTTAAAATGGCAACTTTCATGGGCACAGTAATCGGTCGTAGGAAACATTGTTTGTTCGCCCACTTATAAGATGTTTTGGACAGATGCAGGTTAACTACATTTGTTCAGGCCTATTTTTATTAAAATAAGTTTGTTGTGTATATGGGTTTGTAACTAGACTGAAATGGAAAATTGATTCAGTGTAAGGAGAGGACACTCAGCAGCTGTTTACACATCTGGACGCAGGAGCACTAGTGTGGGACACCAGAACAAACTTTTTAGGGTGTCCCACACAAATGCTCCAGTGGATACTAGGGGTGTCTCCATGTGTGAAACTTGTACAAAAAAGGGAATTATTCCAGCTTTAGAAAGGAACTAAAAGTTTCTTCAGCTTGGAACTCTGGCAAAATAGACAATTGGACATTACTTCCAAGCAATGTTTCATATTACTATTTCTGGCCTCAAATATCTGTGTGCTAAGTATACCTTTTTTTTATTCACATAGGGGAGAAAGGACTCAGGACATCTGAGGACACCAGGGACCCCCAACCTCCTAAAGAAGGGAAAATCCCAAAACCACAAGCAGAGGATGAGGAGGGAGACGTTTATGAAGTTGGTGAAATAGTCACCACAACAGGTGAGAGTCTGAGACCACAGCTTCAGGTAATAGATGAATGCCTGCATATTTATAATACATGGTGTGTTTTTTTATTTATTTTTAGGTGATGTGGATGTTTTGGAAGAAGAATCTCATTTCACAAGTGAAAGAGCCCAGATCCTCATTGGTGAGATAATGGGGTAATGGGGTGCAATCGTGATTTAGAAAATATAAAGGAAAACATTAATGATCTTAAACAAAAAATGAAGAAGATCATTGATGTTTTAGACAGAATATAAAACACAAAAATTGTATTGTTTTATTTTTGCTTTTAAAAACAAGTTTTAAAGTATTTTAAAAGCCAAATTTTGAAGATGCACACAGTGTGTCAACATGTGCTATCTGCCATCACGGGATATCAAGGTACGCATTTTGTGGGTGCAACCCCTTCCTCGCAATTCAAGTAGGTGAGAGGAAGGGGATGCACCCCCAAAACACGTCCATTGATCCCCCATGATGGGGGTAGCACATGTTGACATTAGGCATGGGATCAGGAGGGAAATCCCCACTTTGAATCCCAATTTGTGTGCATCTTCAACATTTTGCTTTTACAGGGGTGACAACACCCCATCTAATGAAGGCAAGATCAACACAGTTTGGACCTACTAATGTCTGATATTGCCTTCACTTTATCAAAGTTGAGCTTTGTAAGTTCCTGAGTTGTGTATGTTATGTTTTGAAACATGCTTGCTTAACCAAAAAAGGCTATTTCTAATGTGACAAAAAAATGTTATACAATAAAGATGTTGGTTTGTTCAAAAACCCTTTTCTAATGCACATGTGAATGTGCTTTGAGTAAAATGTTTTCTACTCAACAATGTGTGGCTTCTTATTTCAATGCTCAAAAGCAATTTTTGTAGTAAGTTGGTGCTTATAGTGACAATGGGGGTTATTTACTAAAGGGAGTGCAGTTTCAAGTGCACTTTTGCAGTGCACTTGGAGTGCAAAGTGGAATTTCCTTTAGTAAATAACTCCCACAGTGCTTTATAATTTGCCACAATCAGGCCATTTTCGGAACTCCACAAATTTCAGTCATGGTGCTGAAAATGATGAATATTTTTATCAGTAATGCATTACATACATTAACAACAAAAACAAAGTGTGTGTGTGTGTACCAGACCCACAACATAATAGTTTACTGAAGAAGAGATTGTCACCTCATGTATCCAAAAAATTAAGTTTGCAATATTGAACAAAAAGGGAAAAAAGAAAAGGCCATTGGATAACCTAGGAGCCAGCTAAAAGACACAAGCAGTAAATCAAAGTAAATATTATTTCCGTTTAAATAAAAAAAATATTTTTCACAAGTTTGTTAAACATTTTGTGGCATATCAATGGCTCACCTACCCACAAAGTACTCTAGATACTTTTCACGAACTTTGGGGGGGCAAGCCAGTACGGCCAGCTTCAAGAGCCGTCAGGGTTGATGTATACGGTAATAAGCCAGCCTCAGTCCCAATTTAGGCCATGTAGTTTGATGCATTTTTTCTTAAAAAGTTATGCAATATGCAGCATGCCATAAAGATGTGATTGATTTTATATTCCGCCATGTTTATTGCAGTGAGGAATAGGCAGAACCGGCTGGGCATTTTCCACCACTCTTCTGGCTCTGGCTAGCCGGTAGTTAAAAACCCTCTGCTCCGGGGTGAGGGTCCTCATCGTGAACAGCCGCATCAGGTGTTCACCCAGACCAAATGCTTCATCAGTGACAAAGACGAACGGGAGTCCTTCCACATTCTCTTCCGCAGGTGGCAATCCCAAGCCACCATTCTGGAGCCGTCTGTAAAATTCGGTCTGGGCGATGACTCCACCATCCGACATCTGGCCATTCTTCCCCACAGCCACATACAGGAACTCATATGTCGCCGACACCACCGCCAACAACACAATACTATTAAACCCCTTACAATTATAATAGTATGACCCCGAGTTGGGGGGTGGGACGATGTGGATGTGCTTCCCATCTATTGCCCCTCTGCAGTTGGGAAAGTCCCACGGCAGGGCAAACTGGGATGCCATAGTCTGCCATTCCCGTGGCGTTGAAGGAAACTGTGGCGTTAAACAAGAAAAAAACAAGAAAAAAAAATTGTAATTTTGCACATAAACATTGCAAGCAGATTAGACACAAACATTCTTGGCCAAAATCAGTATTAACATTGGTATTGAGGAGGATTGGTATCGATTGACTTAGTGGTTGGGGGAAGGGAGGGTTATAAATGAGTTTTGGACCCCCCAAAAAAAGCCTCTGGCACTCTGCCTGAATTTAAGGACAACAATAACATTTGTACACATTTTAGGGGGTGTTTAGGGTAAAGCACTACTATGGAGCTGCCAAAATACATTTTTAAGTGACTAGACTAGGTGTGTATGGGCCCAGGATAGCATGCTGGGGAGGTTAGTGAAGGCAAATATGCATGAAGGACAAAAAAGGAAGTTTAAAAGCTTCCAGCATGCATGAGAACAAAGGGGACATTCACAGCATATTACAATCATGGTAATTAGGGAATGATGAAAGAAATACAATACATTAGCAAACATTAAATACATATAATGTAATGTTAAAAGATAAATCTTACCTTAATATAGTCCTTTTGCAGGACCTGAATTATGGCAGAACAGGTCTCTGGAATAATGATCCCCAGAGCCTGGGGGGAGATGCCTGTCGAGAACTTGATGTCCTGCAGACTTCTCCCCGTTGCCAAGTACCGCAACGTGGCAACTAGTCTCTGCTCGGGAGTGATGTCTTGCCCCATGCAGGTGTCCCGCTTGCTAATATAAGGGGACAGCAAAGCCAAAAGATGGTGAAAAACGGAGTCCGTCATCCAGAGATAATTTCTGAAATCGTCAGGATTATTCTCACGGATCTCCCGCAACAAAGGCATGTGAGGGAATTGGTCACGCTGGAGCAACCAATTCTTCGTCCATGAACTCCTCCCCACCCTGTTCATGGACTGGGCTTGGGTCAAAGCAAGAACCCCAACACCAAGCCCAGTCCAAACACAACACGAACTCTACGACGTGTACGTAACCGCAACATGGCTTCAAAGCGGTCGGCTGGTCAGAACGAACTAACAAAAAGCACTGAAAAACAGAAAGGCCTGAGAAGAGCGAGCTGAAAATCAGAAACGAGCGGACAAGAACGCACTGAAAATCAAATACGTACTATAAAAATAATAGTACACACTGACAAACAAATGCGAACTACACACACTGAAGAACAGATACGAACCCACAAGCACAAACTGAAGAGCAGTAATGATCTGAAAAGCACGAGGCTGAAAAGCGCAAATTGTCTCTCACCAAACTTCTACTAACACAAGATAAACACGAGATTAGCAGAAGGAGCCCAAAGGGTGGTGCACTTAATTTGAAACTTCCCTTTTATAGTGCCGTTGTACATGTTGTACGTCACTGCGTTCTTGACGTTCGCAATTTCCGACCGACTTTATGTGACCGTGTGTATGCAAGACAAGTTTGAGCCAACATCCGTCGGAAAAAAAACATGGATTTTGTTATCGTAATGTGCGATTGTGTGTACGCGGCATAAGAGTGAATTTGGATGCACTTATTCTCCTGGAGACGCCCCTGCTCAATACATTATCTTGAGTTCTCCATCTACCATGTAATTGTTTTTTTTTTTTTACTACATCCAGGATTCATTCCATACCACACAGTGGTTGGCTGGTTGCTACTAATGTTTCTTTCTATATATGGTCTGCAATATGTGATTGACATTTTTATTCATTGCTGCATGTATCATGTCGTTTCACCAATAAAAACATGTTTTGGATATCTACTCATCTTCTAGCCATGTGTACTCACCTCATTTAAAGTCCCAAAAACCCCCCTTTCTTTTCTAAAAAAGAAAAAAACAGATGTAGGATTTACAGCACATTTATTTCCAAAGGTTTGGTGGTTTCCATCTTTAAGTTCTTTTTAAATAAAACAATCATTGTTTATTTTTACTTTATTGTGTCTAATGGTTTAAATTTGGCTTCACAATATAAATATAATCGGACTGCTGGCAAATATTTTATCTTGTAATGGGCCTTTTAAGGCTTTTGGACTGTAATCCCATTCAAAACCTGTAAAGAAAATGGAAAATGTTACACGTTTATGATGTTTGCAAAGGGAAGTATCATTGGGCGGTGCAACTACCAATGAACACTACCAATGAACTCAGTTTCTATTACAACAAAGAGGGATCACTTGATGCATTTAAACTCAGGACAGCACTTTCTACAACTGGAAATAATAGTTTTTGCACAATGTGATTACTTTGGCAAATCATATGTTTTATGTGCACAGCCAATCACATTGCCTTCATTGTGTAAATTATTAATATAATTAACAGGAAAAATGTACTCTCTATCAAGGGAGATATTTGCTAGTCTGGGTTATGAATTTGCTTGGAAAAGCAGTTAACAAGCTAATGTGGTAACCTTTGCATGCTTTAATATCCTTTCTGGATTGAGAGCAGAGGTAAATGAATAAGATACAGACTGCTCTAGCTAAACCTATGCAAACCATATTGCACTCAAAGTTTTACTTTGAATGAAATGGTGACTGTTTCCCAAAATGTATTTTCATCAAGTGTACATGTGTGCCTTGGGTATTCTGTTAAATGTTTCCATTCTTAGTATTCTCCATTTTGTACTATAGAACAATTTATAATATATATTGTATAATATATATTGTAGTTATATTCAAATGATTGAGGCACATACATCCCAAGAGTTATCTAGTACAACAACATTATGCAAACTATACTATAGTGGCACCAGATATTTATGCTTTGTAAACTGTTAGAAATAATATTTATTATGAATTTGTTTAAAAAAAATAAAACATGGTGTATGTAATATACAAAATACACCTCCCTTATGGCTCACCCGCAACAAAACAGATTAATAGATTTGTTTTATACAGCATTTGGGGTAAAATAATTCCCCGTTGTTATTTTAGTATTGTATTATGTCACAGTCTACACATCTGTATTACTGTATAAGTGGTAGAGGAGCTTAATCACTTCAGCCCTGGAAGATTTGGCTGCTCAATGACCAAAGCATTTTTTGCGATACGGCACTGCGTCGCTTTAACTGACAATTGCGCGGCCGTGCGACACTGTACCCAAAACAAAATTGACGTCCTTTTTTTCCCACAAATAGAGCTTTCTTTTGGTGGTATTTAATCATCTCGGCGGTTTTTATTTTTTGCGCTATAAACAAAAAAAGCGACAATATTCAAAAGAACACAATATTTTGAATTTTTTGCTATAATAAACATCCCCAATTTTTTTTAAAAAAAAAGCTAATTTTTTTCTCAGTTTAGGCCGATATGTATTCTTCTACATATTTTTGGTAATAAAAATTGCAATAAGCATACTGATTGGTTTGCGCAAAAGTTATAGCGTCTACAAAATAGGGGATGGATTTATGGCATTTTTCTTTTTCAATATGTTTATTGAGAATTTTGCAATAACAGAACAACTAAAGATTATACAGTCGTTATCTCGTATCTGGGGCCAACATGGCCCAATCACAGAGGCCAAGGGCCTATACAGTCCATCAATAATCAAGAAAAAAAAAAATTTAATACATACAAAGAAAAATGGAGAAAGGAAGAGACTGAACTTATTATTACCGTAAAGTATAAGTATTTCCGGAGTTGTCCTATAAATAAATTGAGGCTAACCTCACTATGTTAGCGTACCAGGGAAACATAAGTAAGTTAAAAAAACTCAGCCCAGGGTCACTGGGATTTATTACTGTAGGGATCAATGGGGGGGTTTTCACAAAGTATATTAGCACTATCTAGCCGGGTGGATCACCCCTTTGGGATCATTCTGTGACCTGCTCGGCTCCAACCGGGTTAGTTGGAAATCTTCGTATACCCCTCCCATCCCAATATAGCAATGTAACAAGACCCCAAGTACCGTTAACTCACAAGGTAGCTCTTCCCTGTTACAGAGCTACTCATTTCACTGGGAGCATTTTCAACCGCTGGTACAGTGTATGTATGGTTTGTGTCCGTAAAAAGGTATCAACCTTAAAAGTATCTCCATCCAAAGAATCAGCCAGATTGTATGTAGAAAGAAGAAAAGAAAAGAGAAGAAAAGGCAAAGAAGGGAGCAGGGGGAGGGGAAATAGGAAGGGAAGGTCACTTCAAGTGGAATAGCTTTTCAGGTTAGTATATGACCTGGATAAAGTGGGACCTTGATGTACACTGCCCAAGGTTCCCAAATGGCCATGAATTTTTGGGTCTTATCCAAGAGAGTTGCTGTCATATGTTCCTGGATCATTATCCAGGAAATTTTGCGTTTTGTAGCTTGGATAGAGACCCTAGGTTTTTTCCAGGCTCTTGCTAGTGATATTTTGGCTCCCAAAAACATGAAGAAGATTAAAGCTTGCTTGTGTTTGTGAGCACCAGTGATTCTGTGATTCAATAATGCAATTTTAGGGTCTTGGGAGATTGCTGTCCCGGTGACTTTCCGCACTAAAGCAATAAAGTGATTCCAGAAGCTGCGGATGCGTGGACACATCCACCATATGTGGTGAATAGTCCCCAAATGGCCGCAGTCCCTAAAACAAAGGGGTGAAGCATCCAGGTATATCTTTGCTAGTCTTGTGGGGACATAGTACCACCTAGTGATCATTTTGATATTTGCTTCAATTAAGCCCGTGTTTAAAATACCCTTATAAGAACGTCTAAAGGAGTGAAACCATTCCTCCGGATCCAGGTGGAAGTCCAGGTCAGACTCCCAAGCTCGAGCATAGGTAGGCAAGTTTGCGTTCTGAGCAAGAGGGGTATATATGAGTGATATACCACCCCTCTAAACATAGGCGTGCCCACGGGGTGTGCCGGGTGTGCCTGGGCACACCCTAATCTTTCCAAGCTGTCTCCAAAGATCTGCCCCAAAATGTTGAATTTAACAATGTGTAGCCTGCGCTTCTAGGTAGCACAGGCAGCAGATCGTGAAACTTGCCAGAGCCGCTGCGCTGACTGAGTGTGTGAACTGACAGTGCGATAATGTCACTGCTTGCAGAGTGAAAGTCCATCTGTCAAAACTGAGCTGTGATTTCGGGGGTGGGCGGGCTGAACAGCTGTCAAACACCAGCCAATGGGAAGGGGTCTGGGCGGGCTGCTTTATGCGGCTCCGCCCCTTTCTTAAGCAGCCCAATCATTGGCTGGTGGTTGTTAGCTCCTCGGCCCCGCCCACCCCCGACATTGCGGCTGTGTTGTGACAGCTGGTCTTTCTGCCATTACATGACAGTGTCACACACAAGGGCTCTAGCAAGCCTCACTACCTCTCCCCAGTCAGTGACACTCTGTGCTGACAATCAGTGCCACTCTGTGCTGACACTGACAATCAGTTCTGCCAATCTGTGCTGCCAATAAGTGCCACTCTGTGCTGACACTGACAATCAGTTCTGCCAATCTGTGCTGCCAATAAGTGCCACTCTGTGCTGCCAATCACTGCCAATCTGTGCTGCCAATCAGTGCCACTCTGTGCTGCCAATCACTGCCAATCTGTGCTGCCAATCAGTGCCACTCTGTGCTGCCAATCACTGCCAATCTGTGCTGCCAATCACTGCCAATCTGTGCTGCCAATCACTGCCAATCTGTGCTGACACTGACAATCAGTTCTGCCAATCTGTGCTACCAACCAGTGCTGACAATCACTGCCAATCTGTGCTGCCAATCAGTGCCACTCTGTGCTGCCAATCAGTGCCAATTTGTGCTGACACTGACAATCAGTTCTGCCACTCTGTGCTGCCAATCAGTGCCACTCTGTGCTGCCAATCACTGCCAATCTGTGCTGCCAATCAGTGCCACTCTGTGCTGCCAATCACTGCCAATCTGTGCTGCCAATCACTGCCAATCTGTGCTGCCAATCACTGATAATCTGTGCTGACACTGACAATCAGTTCTGCCAATCTGTGCTGCCAATCAGTGCTGACAATCACTGCCAATCTGTGCTGCCAATCAGTGCCACTCTGTGCTGCCAATCAGTGCCAATTTGTGCTGACACTGACAATCAGTTCTGTCAATCTGTGCTGCCAATCAGTGCCACTCTGTGCTGCCAATCGGTGCCAATCTGTGCTGACACTGACAATCAGTTCTGCCAATCTGTGCTGCCAATCAGTGCCACTCTGCGCTGACAATCACTGACAATCTGTGCTGCCAATCAGTGCTACTCTGTGCTGCCAATCTGTGCCCATCAGTGCTGCCAATCAGAGCCCATCAGTGCTGTCAATCAGTGGCCAACAGTGCGGCCTATCGGTGCCGATCGGTGCTGCCATAATACTGGTCTCTCCAATATGCAACTTTATATATAATACACATAAGTTTGAAAACAAGACATAATAGAATCTTAGCAGGGATGGCGGAAACCCCTCTATGGATAATTGCAATACAAATTAACTTTAAGTGCAACAACTTTTTAGCTGGGAGGTTCACACCATTATACTTTGGAATTTTTGTTTTTTAAATTGTTACACTTAATGTTATATGTTTTAGTTACTATTATAATGTAAATTATTGCACTTGAAGTTAATTTTCCACCACCCTTCCTAAGTCCATGTCTTTATGGACATTGCTTTGTGCTCTGGTGTGCAGTCATGTTGGGACAGGAAGGGGCCGTCCCCAAACTCCTCCCACAAAGTTGGGAGCATGAAATTGTCCAAAACTAAGGGGCCAAGCCCAACCCCTGAAAAACAACCCCACACCATAATCCCCTCCCCCCCACACCATAATCCCCCCTCTCATAATGATTTAGACCAGTGCACAAAGCAAGATCCATAAAGACTTGGATGAGCGAGTTTGGGGTGGAGGAACTTGACTTGCCTGCACAGAGTCCTGACCTCAACCCGATAGAACACCTTTGGGATCAATTAGAGTGGAGACTGCGAGCCAGACCTTCTCGTCCAACATTAGTGCCTGACCTCACAAATGCGCATCTGGAAGAATGGTCAAACATTCCCATAGACACACTCCTAAACCTTGTGGACAGCCTTCCCAGAAGAGGTGAAGCTGTTATAGCTGCAAAGGGTGGGCCAACTCAATATTGAACCCTACATGCATGTAAAGGCAGGTGTCCCAATACTTTTGACAATATAATGTGTGTATCATATTATATATATACACGTATGTGTGCTTGAGCTTTGGGGTGCACACCCTAATGCAATAGGCTGCGCACGCCTATGCCTCTGATCCATGAGGTTTGAGCACCACTGTTCATACGCAGTGGGATTGGGGAAGGGAGATTTGTCAGTCCATAGGGCGTGGAGGAAGTGCCTAATCTGGGAAAGGTGAAATATCTCCGTATCTGGCATCTCAAGCTTGCTGAGGCAAGTCCCCAGGGTAATGGGGCCCGATGAGGTGAGGAAGTGGCCTATTCTAAATAACCCCTTATTTAACCACCATCTAAAGGTCTGAATATTCATCCCCGGTTGGAAGCTGGGGTTATGGAATAGGTGAGAAAGAGGTTTTAGTGCTGATATTAATGATGACTGTTTCTGCAATGTGTCCGAGAGTGCCACTGAGTGGGAAAGGGTAGGGGCTAAAATGGGGGGTCGTAGTCGAGGGGAGCACCATAGGAGGAAATCTATTGTGTGATGGGGAACTGCTTGTCTTTTCATAGCAATCCAGTCAGGCTTGGATCCCCTGGAGTAGACCATAGAAATCTGCGTTAGTTGCGCCGCTTGATAATACAACCAAACGTTTGGAAGGCCTAGGCCCCCTTGATTTTTGCATCTATAGAGGATATCTCTAGAAAGGCGGTGACCTTTCGTTCCCCAGACAAAGTCAATAATCTTAGATTGGAATTTGGTAATATCCTTTTTGGGGATAGAAATTGGGAGGGATCTGAACAGGTAGAGAATCCGGGGCATCAGGGTCATTTTCACCGCATTTATCTTACCCAGCCAGGATAGATGATTTATGGCATTTTTATTTATTTTTTTTTACTAGTAATGGCAGCAATCTGCATTTTTTTTTTCCGTGACTGCGACATTATGGCGGACACTTTTGACACATTTTTGAGACGATTGATAATTAGAAAGCGATCAGTGCTATAATAATGCGGGTGTCATGACAGAGATCACCGCTCCCTGTCATCAGGAGCGGTGATCGCTGTCATGTGACTTGAAGCCCATCCCCCCACAGTTAGAATCATTCCCTAGGACACCCTTAGCCCCTTCATCACCCCCTAGTGGTTAACCCCTTCACTGCCAGTGTCATTTACACAATAATCAGTGCAATTTTATAGCATGATCGCTGTATAAATGACAATGGTCCCAAAACAGTGTCAAAAGTGTTCGATGTGCCATAATGTCGCAGTCCCAATAAAAATCACAGATCGCCGCCATTACTAATGAAAAAAAATTAAATAAAAATGCCATAAAACTATCCCCTATTTTGTAGATGCTATAACTTTTGCGCAAACCAATCAATATACGTTTATTGCGATTTTTTTTTTTTTTTACCAAAAATATGTAGAAGAATACATATTGGCCTAAACTGAGGAAAACATTTTTTTTTTATATAAATTTTTGGGGCATATTTATTATAGCAAAAAGTAAAAAATAATGCATCTTTTTCAAAATTGTCGCTCTTTTTTTGTTTATAGCGCAAAAAATAAAAACCGCAGAGGTGATCAAATACCACCAAAAGAAAGCTCTATTTGTGGGAAAAAAAGGACGTCAATTTTGTTTGGGAGCAACACCGTATGCAATTGTCAGTTACAGCGACGCAGTGCCGAATTGCAAAAAGTGCTCTGGTCAGGAAGGGGGTAAAATCTTCCAGGCCTGAAGCGGTTAGGGATTATCAAAGTCAAGGATGAAAGACCTAAACCTAAACATGATATTGGTTAATATGTGTGCCCATTCATCTAAAGTGGGTGGAGCAGTTTCTTTTCAGTAGCGTAAAATAACCATACACCCCCCTCCTCCACGAGGGGGATTTTGTAGTGCAGAAAAATAGCTTGGGAAGCAGATAATATTGCTTGAGATTTTAGTTCAGTACATAGAAAGTTAAAGTGATACTAAAGTCTTGTTTTTTTTCATTTAAAAATAATAAACATGTTATAATTACCTGATCCGTGCAATGGTTTTGCACAGAGAAGCCCAGATCCTTCTCTTCTCTGGTCCCTCTTCGGCTCTCCTGGCCCCTCCCTCCTGTCGAGTGCTCCCACAGCAAGCAGCTTGCAATGGAGGCACCCGAGCCGAGCCGCTGCTCTGTGTGACCATTCAGACACGGAGCCGTGGCTCGGCCCCCTCTATCTCCTCATTGGCTCACTGACTTTGATTGACTGCAGGGGAAGCCAATGGTGCCCCACTGCTGTCTCAGCCAATGAGCAGGGAGAGTCCCGGACAGCCGAGACCCTCATGCAACATCGCTGGATCGAGATGGGGCTAAGGTAAGTATTAGGGGGGCTGAAGGGGGCTGCTTCACACGGAAGATTTTTTATCTGAATACATAGAATGCATTAAAGTGGTTGTAAACCCCAGTCATGAAATTTGAACTAAGCACATATATCTGTAGTGTTTACTTATTTCTCTCCAAAGCTCTAAGTGTCGTTTCTCTCTGGTGCTTTGTTCATCTGTTATCAGCATGTGTCACATCTGAGAAGTTTTCCAACACATGAGATAACATGAGCTAAAATTTGTGTCAGGGGGGACATAAGCACACAACTTGTCTATCCAGAATACAGCTTTGTATGTCCCTTTGTTCCTCTGCCTGGAAGGTGGTGGGTCTCTTTCCTTCAATCAGCTCTCACACAGTGTCTCAGAGCTGTAACTGCAGTTTTCCATTTCCTTCTCTGCACTACTCCACAAAAGAAGACTGCAGTTAACCACCTCAATACAGGGCACTTACACCCCCTTCCTGCCCAAGCCAATTTCAGCTTTCAGCGCTGTCCCTTTTAAATGACAATTGTGTGGTCATACTACACTATACCCAAACAGAATTTTTATAATTTTGTTTCCACAAATAGAGTTTTTTTGGTGGTATTTGATCACCTCTGCGTTTTTTATTTTTTGCTAAACAAATAAAAAAAGACCACCTAAAGTTTTGAAAAAAAAAAAGTTTTTCTTTTGCTTCTGTTATAAAATTTTGTAAATAAGTAAGTTTTCTCCTTCACTGATGGGCACTGATAAGACGGCACGGATGAGGTGGCACCAATGAGGTAGCACTGATGGGCACTGACGATGGGCACTGATAGGCGACACTGATAGGCACTGGTAGGCGGCACTGATGGGTGGCACTTATATGCAGCACTAATGGGCATTGATAGGTGGCACTGATGGGCACTCATGGGTGGCACTGGTGGGCACTGATAGGCGACACTGGGCACTGAAAGGCTGCACTGATGGGTACTTATGGGTGGCACTGATAGGTGGCACAGCTGGGCACTAATGGGCACTGATAGGCAGCACTGCTGGGCATTGATACGTGGCACTGATGGGCACTGATATGCGGCACTGATAGATGGCATTGTTAGGCATCACTGATGGCACTGGCAGGCATTGGGGATGAGCACTGATTGGCAGCTGCCTGGGCACTGATTGGCATTTCCCTGGTGGTCTAGGGTGGCATACCTGGTGGTCCATGGTGGTGCCAATCCTTGGTGGTCCTGGCGGCATCCTAGTGGTCCTGGGTGGGCATCCGAGGGGGGCTGCGCTGATAAACAATCAGCACAGACCCCCCCTGTCAGGAGAGCAGCCGATTGGCTCTCCTCTACTCACGTCTGACAGACGCAAATGAGGAAAAGCTGATCAACGGCTCTTTCTGTTTACATAGTGATCAGCCGTGATTGAACACGGCTGCTCACGTGGTAAAGAGCCTCCATCAGAGAGGAGGGAGACACCCTGCTACATCCAGAGGGGCAATCCCACAGAGATGTGACATCATCAGTGACAGGTGAGCTGTGTGTGGGAGTACAGGTGGAGTGTGCTGGGACTTGTAGTTCACCCCCTCAGCTGTCTGCCTGACATACCACAAGGGGCGCTCCACTCACAGTGCTTGCTGGATGTCTGTCAGTGATCACCCTGAAAATGCTGAGTGCCTGGCTGTCCCTGGGGGCTGATCTTCCATGCCTGGGAGCAGCGTGTAGCCAGTGATGGCACATCTTCAGATCTACATGGTGGGTTCAGACCAGCATGGCAGCCGGGCACCTATCATTTTCAGAATGAGCAATGACAACCTCCATATTCCTTTCCATTCTACAGCCAGAACCACTGTTGCTATTCTGAATGGAGTGAGACGAAGAGCATTTGGAACCTACCACTGCACAGAGGCCTGCCTCTGTGCTAAATAGACCAGTGCTGCCACCAAGACAGTGATGGCAGGCAGCGTGGCAAGTGACTTTCCACATCTAGTGACAGGCAATGTGGCAGGTGGCATGGCAAGTGACATTCCACATCTGGTGACAGGCAACGTGGCAAGTGACATTCCGCATCTGGTAAAAGGTGATGTGGCAAGTGACACGCTCAGGGCTCCCACTGGTTCTGCATTATAGTGAGTTGAGCTATTTCATTTATTATTATTCATTTATTATTATTACTACGTATGTAATAATAGAGATAGTGCACTTCAATCACCCTGATACCATATCAAGCATGGTGCCATGATGATTGAAGCGCTAACACCAGCCATTGCTCATGAAAAATCGTTAACCCCCCGCGTGACCCCCCCCAGTCCTTGGCACAATTTGCTTCCATGCAGCCGGTCCCCGGTGCCAAAAAGGGTTGGGGACCGCTGCTATAACATGCACACATTACAGTGAAATAAGTAATTGAACTGTGAGACATTCAGCAGCTTTCATGTACATAATATACTGCTATCCTCCAAGATAATCAATGACATATGTTATGTATGTACATTGCCCCATATAAATTTAAGAACGTCGCCATAACCCATGTCTTTTTCATTTGGTTCAGAATCCAACAGTTGTAGGCAGCTTGTTTAAATTTAAATGCAGCTGGGGGCTTTAAGAAACTGACAAAGGTGACAAGAAATAAAGGAGTAGGAAAATAGAGCATGCAGGACCTAAATTTGTAAAGCAAAAGAGACTGTAGAAATTAATAAGCGCAATAGAAATTCATGATTGTACAGTCATTTTATTTGTAGCAGCACAACATTATGCATTCTATTTTACTTAAAAAATGTTTACCTTTATATTCGTATTTTTACAATATTTTTACCAGGGTAAGAACAATTATGCCCCGTACACACGGTCGGACTTTGTTCGGACATTCCGACAACAAAATCCTAGGATTTTTTCCGACGGATGTTGGCTCAAACTTGTCTTGCATACACACGGTCACACAAAGTTGTCGGAAAATCCGATCGTTCTGAACGCGGTGACGTAAAACACGTACGTCGGGACTATAAACGGGGCAGTGGCCAATAGCTTTCATCTCTTTATTTATTCTGAGCATGCGTGGCACTTTGTCCGTCGGCTTTGTGTACGCACGATCGGAATTTCCGACAACGGATTTTGTTGTCGGAAAATTTTATCTCCTGCTCTCCAACTTTGTGTGTCGGAAAATCCGATGGAAAATGTCCGATGGAGCCCACACACGGTCGGAATTTCCGACAACACGCTCCGATCGGACATTTTGCATCGGAAAATCCGACCGTGTGTACGGGGCATTAGTCTGTGGGCCTCATATAAACTTTAATATCTATTATGACCTGGGGTGGGCTGGTTGTTATATTTAGTATTTCTTTGTCTTTTTCTTGTTTAATGGGTTTACACCTTAGTCCACGTTTATTTTGGTGTGTCACATGGTGATGGAAGAAATCAGCTTAGACCTGCTAAAGGGGAGTCAATGGGTCTTTATAGTGTTTGATTTTGGGTCATTGTCACTCCTAGCTGGAGGAGTTACCTTGAGCTTTTCTGAACTTTTCTTCATGTGGTCCTGGAAAGCTGATTCATTATTTTCCAATGTTTTATCTGTTTAGAAACAGAGGATATATTTGGATAATTTAATATAAAAGCTATTAAATTATTAACTGACAGACAGAGCTTATTTCTGTAATCCTAAATAGTAGGAATAAAAGGCACTCCAGTGGGATGCATGGTGACTGAGTTACCTGCCATGGATCTGCACCTAACTGTATTATGTGCATGTTTAAATTATGTATACACTGACAAAGGCAGAACAATCTGAATGCACACTATTAGAAAACTACCCTTCCTCAGGGCCAAAGAGATGGCAGCAGATGGGGCATCTGGAGGAATCCTGCACCGTAGTCCCTTTTCTCTTCTCAATTAGCATCGGCCCCAGGTATCCAGGGAAGTAGAGTCTCTTAATCACTGTAGTACATACAGTGCTGAGCTCTTGTATAAAAGAGGAACAAAATGGCAAAGCTACCGTATTGAATGGAACAATATTCTCCTTATGGTCCAAGAATATAGCATGGTTCTTCTGGTTCTACTTGAGGAAGGTGGACTCCATTGTTCACTTTCAAATGTTTTTGTTGTTTTAACTAGGTATTAAAGTAGAACTGCACCGTATCTGAGCACCACAAACCAAAAGTGCTAATTAATTAGTTTTTATATTTAAAGCAAACTCAGCCATTCCTCTATGTTTCTGTGCTTTATTTTGCAGGGAAAGTATTTTAAATAACACACCCTAAAATATCTGGTTGTGGCCATCTTGAGTGAGGGCAGACGATTCATGTAGCTATTACTTCCTTCCTGGAATCCATCTGCCCTTAGCTCAGGCATGCAGGCAGAAGTGTATGCATAACTGAGAAAACCCATCCTCCCCTCCTGAAGACTCCTGGAATGTATGACATCATTTGCCTATGCATGGAAACTAGGAAGTAACTAAAAAAATTTAAAAATTTAAAAAACTGTTTAAAATATGTATATAGGATACACTTTCCTATCCATTTACTAATGCTTGTGTCAGTTTTAGACCTAATTACTATGTAGCTTTGACCTGCAGAACACTAGACTTGCCAGTTCAGCCCCCTGTTCTACCAGCAATATTTCTACCGCTTCTATATTACTGGTTGCCTGAGGAAGCTCCATCCTTAGGAATCACTGATTTCACTGTGAATCTCTATCACATAACCAGAGGTGCAATGATAGCAACTACATCACTGGCCAAATAAGCCACTGGCCATATTTGGGCAATAATATTGCCCAAATATGGCCATAATAACTTAGTTGATGATGTCAACATCATCTCCGCCCCTTCCCTTATGTAGCTGATGATAGCCTATGACCGCTTGCGGAGCTGTCATTTGACTGTAAGTATTATCAGGATTGGTTGTGTTTGCTGTTTTCTTTTCTGACGAGGTTCTTGGCGGGGGGCATCATGAATGATGGTTTTACAATAGGAGACTTTTTTTGGAATTATTTTAATAAGTCAATTGTTTGCGTCTATATTTATTGGTTCTAGGTTAAATTTTTTTTGAAGGAGTAAAGGGAGAGGCAGTATCTGGGGGCCCCCTGATATTATTAAAGTAGGCTTCCGGATTCTGATAAGCCCACGTTTGCAGACCCTCATAAT
This sequence comes from Lithobates clamitans, assembly GCA_037952925.1. Lineage (NCBI taxonomy): Eukaryota > Metazoa > Chordata > Amphibia > Anura > Ranidae > Lithobates > Lithobates clamitans. The sequence continues at coordinate 3,231,564 of JBBGZY010000675.1, forward strand.
CACCTGCCAGCGAAGTGGGGAAGAGGCCCTTTTCCTCATTAAAATACAGTCATGGTGCTTAGCCAAAGGTGGTTCCACTTTGATGAGGCAATGTTGAGGGCATGTGGCCTGGCATATTTTGGGAGGGGGCGCACACTTATCCTCCTCTTTCCTGACCAGCCAGGCTACATGCTCAGATCTAGGTCAGGGTCAGGGTCTGGTATGGTTTTTAAGAAGGGAGGGATTCACATTTTTTTTTGTGTGTGTAGTCCCCCTAAAATTCATACCAGACCCTTTGAATCCAGTATGGATTTCCTGGGGGAACTCGCACATTCCTTTTTTTTTTTTGTGCCTGAGTTACCCCCTTAAAATCCATACAAGATTCAAAGGATCTGGTATGCATTTATTTGGAGAGGGAACTCTACTTAAATTGTTTCTTAATTTTTCATATAGGTGGATTCACAGTATGGCAGCTCTGACATGCACTGCTGATTTTCTTGAGTTTGAGGCAACTCTGTGGAAGGTGGTTTTGGAGATCCTATTTGGTCTCATCCTTGACCTATATGGGATGTTCTATGTGGTGTGGTTGAGTAACAAGAGAGCCTTTCCATTTGGCGATATATAAAGCTATATATGACCACTCAGCATTTGAAATGATTCCATTTTGGTAAGCCTTGAGTGTGCACATGGGTGGTAGGTGTCACGTGGATTCTCAAGCTGGATAATAGCCCTTAGGGACCCACTTGGGAAAGAGGGTTGTCTCTCTTTAAATCTATTATTGCAACTGTTTATAAAGAGAAGATAAATTATGGGCTGATTGTTTTAGATCTGAACCCCCAAGGGACTCTGTGACATTTATATTGGCAATATTTTTTGTGTTAGAGGGACTGAGGTTGTTTTGGAAAAGATCAAGGCAAAGAACAGAGGACCCATTCTAATCAGTAGCTCCAAGTGGGGTAACACTACATAAACATTTGAATGCATTTCTCCTAAAACCTTACCTTTTCTCTTGCACAGCTGTGCAGGCTCCTCTCCTGTACTCGGATTGCTTAGTCTGATTTCACTGCACACTGCAAGCTTCCTGCAGAAGCTGCAGCAATTCCAACAAAGCTCATCTTATTTGCTGGATGGAGGATACCTGCCATTATCTAGCCCTTCCCTCTAGCCTTACTGTCCCTGGCCTGGCCCCTTTCATTCAATGTGTTGGATCGGTTCTTTCACTCATGGAGGCTCAGTCCTGTTTTAGCAAGTTATGAACAGTACCCTGCTGACTCTCCCACCAGCTGTGATCTGCCTGCATTACAAAGAGAAGCAAAGAGACCTAGTGATGATGTCATTGGACCAAAAAACATGTGTAATGAAAACAGAATGGTTTTATTTATTATATTATTTATTAGCATGCTGATGAGGAGAGAATGGAAGAGCCAAGGAAGACAAAATAAGCAAAATACATTTCAGCTGTAGCCTCCCTGGCGGTTTTCCCGAGTGTGGCTCAGGGTTAAAAATCAGGACCATTAGCGGTAACCCCGAGCCACACTCGCGATTACATCGCAGGATCCTGGTGTGGCATTACTTACCTTGTCCCCGGGATCCTGCGATGTCCCCCACAGTGTCCGCGGGCTGTGTCCTCTGCCCGAAGCCTCTCTGTGCCAGGCTCCGTTCCCTGCGAGCGTCGCGACGCACGGGGGCGGAGCCTGGCAGCAAATTCAAAAAAATGTCAAAATCATAACACATACAGTACTGTAATCTTACAGATTAAAGTACTGTATGAAATGATTTCACATCCCTTTTGTCCCCAGTGCTTTGGCCAATGCCCTGCATGCAGTTTTATGTGAAATATACTGTTCTTTCTGCCTGGAAACTGGAGATTGTCCATAGCAACCAAAAAGTGTCCCTTTACGTCAAAAATGGCTTTAGACCAGCTAGAAAACAGCGATAATAAATTAGAACACTTGCAGAATTGAGCGATATTGAATCGTGGGGAAATTTATTTTATTACTATTTATTTTTATTTTTTTTAATTATTTATTTTTATTTATTATATTATAATTTATGTTTTTGTGTTTCAAACTTTATCATACCCGGGATATCTACTAGACTCTTGTTTGGACAGATTTAAGTGTGTTATTGTTAAGAATTACAGACCTACAATATAAAACGCCAAATTTCCATGCAAAATAATGGTACCGCTTTCAGCACCTAAAATCCGAAATAATCATACCGCCAGGGAGGTTAAAAGTCTTGGGAACCACACACATATGCCACACTGCATACCAAAGACGACGATTCTGCATTTCATGGTTCAGCTTTAAAGATTCCTGAATCACCTTCCCAGTTTTTAAATAAAATTAAAAATACTCATACTATGTTCAATGAGCAGGTTGAAGGTAGAGAGACAAAGCAGCAAACTGTCAGTGCAATGCAGTGTGTGAGAACTGCTGAGCAGACAGTTCACATGGATTCTTCAGTAGTATATTTAACTGTTAGCCTAGAGCTCTGCTTTAATAATGTGTAAGTTTAAAGTCTTTACTGATTTTTACAGTTTAAAGTGATCGCTGATTTTTTCCATATGTTTATAGAAACAAACTACTGGTATTCAATTCTTCCACTAACCTTATACCCTTTCATTTTAGAGGTTAATTTTCCCAATTCTAACTTGACCTGAAAAATTAGAGAGAGAATTTGTGCATTTCCAGAGCACCAGGGAGGCAAGCTGACCGTGACTGACAAGAGTATACTGGTATGATTACAATGTATCAATGGCTATCTGAATGCAGACAGGGTTTGGTTGATTGACAATCCGGGTGTTTCAGTGCCTGTCATTGTGAGTTTTGATCCCACCTTCTTTCTAATAACATCTGGGAATGATATTTGCATTGCAGTGCAATTAAACTTGTAGTCTGTAGTTCAGATGGAGTTTCATCATGCCAAAATTGCCAAATAAATCTGCACTTTTTATGTTACTGAAATTGTTTATGTGCAAATAAGATAAAGCTTCCAGTGGGCTTTTAAGGTTATATTAAACCCAAAAACAAATATTTATTATATTGTTTTGTTTATAAAAAATAAAAATAAAAAAGCCAAAAAGAGTTGTCGTTTTATTTTTCTTCTCTCTCTATTGTTCTCTCTCTTATGATTGCTCTCTATTGTCCGCTCTATTGTTCGCTCTCTATTGTTCTATATCTAATGTTCTCTCTCTATTGTTATTGTATTTTAGAACTGTAATGTTTTATTTTTACTATGTTTTATTGTATTTGCTTTGCAGGTATGGTATGTCTTACTGTTATACTGTAATTTTACTTTGTTTTATTGTTAACCAATAGGCCAGCAAAAACACTGCTATAAGCCCCTGCTAGACTCACGATAACAGACCGCGATGGACAAGTATATTACTAGGCCCCAATCCCCGGCCTTGCCTACACCCGCGGACCCGTTTGATGCAATGGATACCTCGTTGGGGACGGACGACCTGGACAGTGGCACTTTTCATACCCAGGACACTCAGATCACTCCTGTCCCCCCAAGTCACAGACTGTTTTAACCCCCGAGTTGTTGGATGTGAAGCTCCAGGCCCTCCATCATCAACTGACACGCAGCATTGCTGCAGAGGTGGGTAAATTATCCCAGGAATTGCAGGGGGAGAGTGCCCAAATAGGAGAAAGAACTGATGCAATAGAGACTAAGTTTGAAGAGCTTGTCCATTATGTCCAGGAATTGGAGGAAGAAACCTCCTCATTGAAACACTCCGTATCCCAGCTCCAATTGCAACAGGAGGACCTGGAAAACAGGGAGAGACGTCAGAACTTACGTTTTCGAGGTATACCGGAGACCATTGAAGACAACACCCTGCGACAGTATATAGTTATATAGTAATATAACTATATACTGGACAGTATATAGTTATATTACTATATATGGATAGTGTAGGACCCACTAATCATGGGGTACTTTGTCGCACTAAGTGGGCCTAGCACCATATAGCAATATGGTGTGACCAAATCCCCATTTTTTTTTATAATGTTTTTTTGACAATGTTTAGGTGTTTTAAACTAGCCTTGCTGGAGATAAATGTCTTTTTTGCATGTGTGCGCTGTAATATCTTCTTCTACTGTATGGTATTTATGGCTGCACCATCTTTAATGCATCTTTTAGGGTGTGTCCCCCAAATATCTTGTTTGTCTATTGTATGGATTCTGACCAAATCCTTTTGGGTGAGGAGCACCCCACTTCCCTATTTAAGTACCTCTCATTAGTGTCCACTTGTATCATGGGTGGAGACCTCAAGATTCTCCCATTTAGAAGAGTGTATTGCTCTCATGGTTCAGAGATGCAGGATCTCCCAATCTATGGATAGTGTAGGACCCACTAATCATGGGGTACTTTGTCGCAGTAAGTAAGCTTAGCACCATATAGCAATATGGTGTGACCAAATCCCCATATTTTTTGATAATGTTTTTTTGAAAATGTTTAGGTGTTTTAAACTAGTCTTGCTGGAGGTAAATGTCTTTTTTGCATGTGTGCGCTGTAATATTTTCTTCTACTGTATGGTCTTATGGCTGCACCATCTTTAATGCATCTTTTAGGGTGTGCCCCACAAATATTTTGTTTGTCTATTGTATGGATTCTGACCAAATCCTTTTGGGTGAGGAGCACCCCACTCCCTCATTACGTACCTCTCATTAGTGTCCACTTGTGTCATGGGTGGAGACCTCAAGATTCTCCCATTTAGAAGAGTGTATTGCTCTCATGGTTCAGAGATGCAGGATCTCCCAATCTACGGATAGTGTAGGACCCACTAATCATGGGGTACTTTGTCGCAGTAAGTGGGCTTAGCACCATATAGTAATATGGTGTGACCAAATCCCCATATTTTTTGATAATGTTTTTTTGAAAATGTTTAGGTGTTTTAAACTAGCCTTGCTGGAGGTAAATGTCTTTTTTGCATGTGTGCGCTGTAATATTTTCTTCCATAGAACAGATAGACACACACTCTTTGGGGACACGACACCTCAGGGGGTGATCTCCCAGGCCACCTCTTTTAGAAAACGAATTAGATCACACCGACTATTAGACGCATGGAGAATTAAACACCCAACACAAAGACAATATACCTTTGACTCCATGGCCCACAAAATGTATTCTAGACTGGATCATTTCTTTATAACAACACCACTATTGCCCCACACGGTAGATTCTGATATATCGCCCATTACATGGTCAGACCATGCCCCCGTCTCATTAGACCTCTTGCTACACTATTCTACCTCCAAGACATGCCACTGGAGGCTTAATGAACACCTTCTTAGCTCCACTCCTATTAGGGAAATACTGACCAGGGAATTGAGTGAGTTTTTTGAGCTGAGTGTAGGTTCGGTGCAAAAGGTCTCGACCCTTTGGGGGGCACACAAGGCCTGCTCCCGAGGTTTCTGCATTGCCGAGGGCTCTCGCCTTAAGAGAGACAGCGAGGGCCGTTGAGTTTCTTTACTAGCTGATTTGAAGCATGCAGAGCGGGGACCTGTGGGTTCCCCAACAGTCGAGAGCCTCCGGAGGGTAATAGCAATACGTAATCAGCTGAAATCATTAGCATTTAGTAAGACAGCGAAATCCCTTATGTGGGCTAAACAAAAATGTTATGAATTCTCTAATAAGCCACACAGAATGTTAGTTAATAAGCTACACCCATGCCCTTTCCAATCCTTCCCTGAACTATTGATTCAAAAAGACGGCACACCTACCCACTGCCCCAAACTATGACCAAAACTTTTGGAGATTTCTATAGAGAGCTTTGTAACTGTCTCACCCCTGGAAAACATTTTCAGTTTACACGGGATAATTTTGATCAGTTTGTCAAGAATCTATCTTTACCTAAACTGACATCTTCAGACCTTGAAAAACGTAATACCCCTGTCTCCCCTGAAGAGCTAACAAAAATAGTTAAAGATCTCCCTCTACACAAATCCCCAGGCCCAGATGGCCTCACGTACCTTTATTACAAGACTTTTTTGCCCACTCTAATGCCACATATGTTACATTTATTTGGTTCATTATTATAAGGCGAAACCCCACACTCCCAGTTTACTCACTCTAATGCCGCGTACACACAGTCGGACTTTTCAGCTACAAAAGTCCGACAGCCCATCCGACAGACTTTCGACAGACTTTCGTCACACTTTGGGCAGACTTTCAACGGACTTTCTAACGACCGGACTTGCCTACACACGATCACATAAAAGTCCGACGGATTCGTACGTGATAACGTACACCGGACTAAAATAAGGAAGTTGATAGCCAGTGGCCAATAGCTGCCCTAGCGTGGGTTTTTGTCCGTCGGACTAGCATACAGATGAGCGGATTTCTGGGTTCGGCGGAGTTACGACGTAAAGATTTGAAGCATGTTCCAAATCTAAAGTCCGTCAGATTTGCGACTGGAAAAGTCAGCTGAAGGTTCGGTGAAGCCCACACACGATCGGATTGTTCACCGGATTTGGTCCGTCGACCAGACAAGTCTGGTCGAAAAGTCCAACCGTGTGTACGCGGCATTACATATCGGTGATACCGAAACCAGGAAAGGACCCCTCTATACCTGACAACTACAGGCCTATAGCCCCATTGAATTGTGATTATAAGATATTTACAAAAATTCTGTCCTCTAGGCTGTCCCAAATTATACCCAAATTGATCAATAGGGACCAGGTTGGTTTTGTACCATCCAGACACGCTGGGGACAATACAAGGCACATTATAGATCTGATTGACCTACTTAACAAGTTCCCTTTCCCAGCTCTTATCTTGAGCTTAGATGCCCAAAAGGCGTTCGATCGCCTAAGCTGGCCCTATATGTTCTCTACACCCACGCGATTTTAGTTTGAGGGTCCTTTCCCTAAGGCTATCCGGGCCTTGTACACCCACACATCTGCACAGGTGCAGATGGCCTTGTTCCTAACCCCCTGCTTTCCCATGTCAAATTGAACCAGACAGGGATGCCCCTTGTCCCCTCTTCTTTTCATTCTCTGTCTGGAGCCTTTGGTGGAGGCAATAAGATGTCATCCTGACATTAAGTGGGTACTGATGAGACAGCGGGAGTACAAGTTATCCCTCTTCGCTGACGATATCCTTCTAACACTGACTAATTCCATTTTATCACTTCCCTCTTTACACGCCCTTCTACAGACATTTGGGTCCATTTCAGGTTTTAAAATAAATAGGTCCAAAACCGAAGCACTTCCCCTACATGTACCACCAGATACTTTAACACAACTTAAAAGTACATACCCCTATATATGGTGTCCTCAAGCTCTAACATACCTGGGTATTAAGCTTACCTCCTCATTCTCTAGCTTATACTCTACTAACTTTCCCCCTTTATTTCAGGACATATACCGATGTCTCCACCAATGGGTTACATATTCTATTACTATGTTGGGTAGAATCAACGTTCTAAAAATGTCTGTTCTGCCAAGGTTACTATACCTCTTTGAAACCCTACCAGCGGCGATACCTATTAGTCAGCTAAAAGCTCTTCACAGAGGTTTTTTAAAATTTATATGGAATAATAAGACACATCAGATAGCTAGCTCGGTTGTTTTCTCTCTAAAAACTCAGGAGGGTCTAGGTGCCCCTGACATCATTAGGTACTACTATGCCTCTCATCTTCCAGTCATGTCAGGTGGTTCCAAATTGGTGGTCAGAAATCGAGAGGGGTGCCATATAACCTGTGCACCCATGCTCTCTGGTATAGTCTCGTTCCCTACTAAGTGATCCAGTATTGAAAAATATGTGCTTAGCACCGATGCTATCCACCAAGTCCTTATGGGGTAAATGTGTGCTGAAATATTCACCATGCCATCCTCTATCTAACATATTGTTAAACCCGGCTTTGCCAGACAGCTTGGCCTTTGGACGCCTGCTGCCCTGCATGCAGACACCCCTCTTCCAATTACGTAATCTGGTACATCTGGTCACATGCAAATTCCATACCTTTGCGACCCTACAAGAAAAATTTTCTATCCCTCAAAACCTATTCTATTTCTATCTTCAAGTTAGACATTTCTTTCACTCACTATCCCTGACTCTCACCCTAGATTTACCCTCACCCTAGATTTACCCACTCCCTTTGAACATTTATGTGCTGAGGGGCCCACACCAATTCCATTTAATATCCTCTATATACCATATTCTGCATTAATCCACAAAAGTGCTAGCTGATACCCCCTTGTATATGCGTAAATGGAATATGATATTGGGACGTACTATACCTATGCAAATATGGGCTAAAATCTGGGTATCAACTTTTAAATCCTCTAAATGTGTGGTTCAGAGGGAGACAGTGGTGAAGTGGTGAAAAATCTTGATGTTTTGGTACAGGACTCCGGAGTGTATTCATCATGTAAACCCCACCCTCTCACCTAGGTGTTGGAGGTGTAGTAAGGAGACGGGTTCACACTTTCATATTTTTTGAACCTGTTCACTTATACAGGCATTTTGGTTAGAGGTTATGCAAACGCTTCAGAGTGTGACAGATCTGCCACTCCCCTTGGATCCTATCCATTATTTGCTTGGGCTCCTCTTTACAGGTATTTTGAAACCGATTAAACATTTGACCTCCTATATACTTCTAGCTGCCAAGAGGGATATATCACTATGTTGGCTGTCCACCCCCCCCCCCCCCACTTACAATTTCTACAACTTGTGGCAGAGGTCAGAAGGATACGGTACATGATACGGTTTCTCAATTTAACAAAATTTGGGAGCCCTGGGATCAAAATATGGGGACCATATGAACTGAATATATTTTGCAAATTGAATATGATTTTTGTTTGTTTTTTTCCTTTATATTGCTCTCCTTTAGTCCCTTCATTGTGAGATGACATCCACATATTTACACCCTGTAATTTGTGCTCTTGCCCTTTGTTAATTGTTAATGTCCTCTATAAGTAGTATGCTGAAAAAGTTTTGATACTGTGCTATGGATAGTTGTTCCTAAGTTCTGATTTCTTTTGTACTTCTTTATGGTTACTTGATGGACACTATGGGGGTTATTTACGAAAGGCAAATCCACTTTGCACTACAAGTGCAATGTGCACTTGACATTGCACTGAAAGTGCACTTGAAAGTGCAGTCGCTGTAAATCTGAGCGGTAGATCTGAAATGAGGGGAAACACTGCTGATTTTATCATCCAATCATGTGCAAGCAAAAATGCTGTTTTTTATTTTCCTTGCATGTCCCTCTCGGATCTACAGCGACTGCACTGCCAAGTGTACTTTCTCTTTCAATATTTTTATTGAGATTTTCAGTACATAAATAACAAACAAAAGCCATACAGATACAGTATCCTCCTGTAGGCCAACATAGCCTACTCAGAGTATTGAACATAAAGGGGTTAAATATTGAGTATATAGTATTTGGTGTACATTTGTGTGTATATCTGAACATGTGATTCATTACCCAATATAAGTCGAGAATGTAACTTTAAGCTTCTCATTTTCAATACTTTCCCTTGTAAACAGATAGAACAGTTAACATTACCAACACTGTGTCATAGAGCTAGATGGGCTTATAGGCTATCATTAGACCCAACAATCATGTTGGCATGTAGTTGGTTTAGAGAATAAATGCGCATCCCCTGTTTCTAGGGATTTTCAAACTCTAGGTGTTATGTATTCATCTAGGCCTTCATACCCATTGCATATGAATATGGGTCGATCGATCAAATCCGTTGTATGGCATAGTCCCTGTGTAAAAGGCTCAGTTAGGATTTCACCGCGTCAGGGCCTCCGGGACCACCACCCCACCCCTATGGGTTCACACTGTGGAGTGACAGAGCCCGTGACCCCAGCCCGATGATGTATCCCACCCGCAACCCCCCCCCCATCCAGGGGATGCCCGTCCCGGCTGACTTCCGAGTCGCAGCATTCCCCCCAATGGGGTGAAGAGAGCTATGCGAGCGGGGGCAGTTCAAACACAGTCGAGAGACCAGCTATCAGGACAAACTACGAGTGGCAAATTGCTCTATGAAGATCGAGATGTAAAGCCCACGATATGCCGATAACAAATCTGATGTAATACATCATGAGAGATGTGTGAGAGAGAAAGTGAGGGAGAGTAGTAGGAAAGAAAAGAAGGAGGGAAGTGGGAGAGGGAAGTGGTCTTACTGGAAATTCCTTCATGTACATAGGTGACCCGGGTAAAGCGGGATCTTGATATGGCATGCCCATGGTTCCCAGACCCTTTCAAAGCGTTGGACCGTGTCCATCAGCTTCGCTACTATCTGTTCCTGTGTCATGATCCAGGATATTTTTCGTTTGGCAGCTAGCAGCGAAACCGCTGGTTTTTTCCAGGCTTTAGCTAAGGTAATCTTAGCTCCCAAGCACATAAAGAATATAAGTTGTTGAGTGCTCTTAGAGGCATTGTGCACCCTGCAATTCAAGAGAATGTACGCGGGGTCTTGAGGAACTTGGGTTTTTGTAACTCGTCGTAATACATGGAGGAATTTGTTCCAGAAGCTTCTTATACGGGGACAGGTCCACCATATATGGAGCATCGTGCCAACATGCCCGCATCCTCTGAAACAGAGGGGGGAGGCATCTGGGTAAATCTTGGAGAGCCGAGCTGGCACATAGTACCATTTAGTGAGTACTTTAATGTTAGCTTCAATCAGTGAGATGTTTAAAATACCTTTACTTGATCTGCGGAAGGCCTGGAACCATTGGGCGGGGTCCAGCTGGATGTCGAGATCTTCTTCCCAGGATCGAGCGTATGTCGGGGAGTCCTCCCTATCCGCCAGAGAAGCGTATATGATGGAGATTCCGCCTCTTTGAGCTCCAATGTTGGAACACCATTGTTCATATATGGTTGCTTTGGGAGGGCTCAACTTGTCAGACCAAAGCCTATGCAGGAAGTGCCTAATCTGTGAAAGTCTGAACTGTTCAGATGTTGGCATTTCCATCTTGCTCTGACAATGCCCTAATGTTATGGGACCGTTTGATGTTAGGAAATGTCCTATCCTGAAAAGTCCTTTGTTCAACCACCAGCGAAAGGCGTATATATTCATACCTGGGGGAAAGTCTGGATTGTGGAAGAGATGAGCAAGTGGTCTCAGGGGAGATATCAGTTTTGTGTGTGTATGTATCTTATCACAGAGTGTCAGGGAGTGAGATAATGTTGGTGCTAGGATAGCTGGTCTGTGTTTTGCCGGTCTCCATATTAAATAGTCGAGCGTGTAACGTGGGACTGCCTGCCTTTCTATGGAGACCCAGTCAGGCTTGTGGCCCCTAGAATATATGATGGAAAACTGAGCTAGTTGGGCTGCTTGATAGTAAAGCCATAGGTTGGGGAGTCCCAATCCGCCTTGGGTTTTAAGTCGGAGAAGAGTCTCTTTTGCAAACCGGTGACCTCGATCCCCCCAGACGAAGCCGACAATCTTGGATTGCAGTTTGGTCAGAGCGGATTTTTTTATAGGGATAGGGAGGGAGCGGAAGAGGTATAGTAAACGGGGCAGTAATGTCATTTTCACAGCATTTAGTCTGCCGAGCCAGGATAGTCCCCCCTTCGACCACCTTTTAAGGTCTGCTTCAAGAGAGCTAAACATATGGGGATAGTTGGCAGTATAGAGACTGCCTATACTTTTGGTTAGTTTGATTCCTAGATAGGGAATCGCGTCTCCTGCCCAAGCGAAGGAAAAGTGTTGTTTGAGTTGGTCTGTTAATTGTGGTCGTACAGATATGTTTAGGGCTATCGATTTGGTTACATTTACCTGGAGACCAGAAATATTCCCAAACTCCCTAAGTAGTCGGAACACATTGGGGGTGGAGATTAGTGGTGATGTTAGGAACAATAGCATGTCGTCTGCAAAGAGGGCGCACTTATGTTCCTCTTGGCCGCATTTAACTCCCTTTATATCCGTGTTTGTTCTGATGGCTATGGCCAGTGATTCTATCGCTATCGCAAAGATCAAGGGAGATAGGGGACATCCCTGCCTCGTTCCCCTGTTAATTTCAAAGGGCGCAGAGTAGTGCCCCATTAAACGCACTTGTGCCGTCGGGTTAGAGTAAAGGGTGTGTATTAGTCTAAGAAATTTAGCACCAAACCCCCATCGTTCCAGAATATCAAATAGGTACGGCCAGGACACGGAGTCAAAGGCCTTCTGTAGATCTAACGATAACAGGAAGCCTTCCTGATGTGGCCCCCCATCCCATTGGGATTGTAGGAGGGAGATCAGGTCAACTGCCCTACGAATTTGGTCCGGTCCCTGTCTCCCCGGGATGAAGCCCACCTGATCCCTGTGTATGTATCCGGCTATGAAGCTGGACAGTCTCGTTGCTAAGATTTTCGTCATAATCTTGAGGTCGTTATTTATCAACGAGATGGGGCGATAATTGCCCACCTCGCTCGTGTCTTTCCCTGGTTTGGGTATAACTGATATATAAGCTGTATTTGAATCACTATGTAGGGGGGCTCCATCCCGGAGAGAGTTAAAGAAGCGAGCCATGTAGGGAGCCAGGCGTACTCCGAATTTTTTATAGTAGCAGACCGAGAAGCCATCAGGTCCTGGAGCCGAGGCTAATTTTAACAATTTTATCACGTCTATTATTTCGTCTGAGGAGAAAGGTTTATCTAGTAGTTCTTGGTGGGTACGTTTTAGGTGGGGCAGATTGAGATTTTGGAGAAATGCCGTTCTTGTCTTGGGGTGTGATTGAGGTAGGGCCTTATAAAGGTGCGAGTAGAAGTCGTGGAAGGAGTTCATGACTCCCATTGGATTTTGGGTTAAATTTCCCGTCTTGGTGCGAATTTTTGGGAAGGCAAGGACGCGCGTCTTTGGGCTCAGTTTAGCTGCTAGTTTAGAGCCTATCCTGTCTTTTTGGTAATAAAAGCGAGCCCCTGTCCATCTTAGATGTTTCTCAGCTGAGGTAGTGAGGGAGAGATTTAGTCTGATTCGGGCTGAGTCAAGTTTAGCCAAACTGTCCGGGGTGGGGTTGCTTTTATGGCGTTTGCTGAGCACACGAAATTCTTCCGTCAACTGTTGTATTTCTGCTCTCCTTTCCCGTCTAATTTGGGATGAAAGCTGGATGAGTCTACCTCTCATCACTGCCTTATGCGCCTCCCACAAAGTGCCTGGTGAGATCGAATCAGTGTCGTTGTCCTGAAAGTATTCTGCTAGTGCTTTGTCTAGTTGAGAGCAATGAGCCGGAATGCTCAACAGAGCTTCATTGATGCGCCATTTGAAGGGCCCCCTCTCTCCGACTCCGCCCTTTAGGGTAAGGGTCATCATGGAATGATCAGATAACGAAGTATCGTGTATTTTGGAGGCCTCCACCCTTGGGATTGTATGTGAGAGAACAAAGATGTGGTCTATCCTGGAGTGTGTGCGGTGTGGGATGGAATAGTGTGTGTAGTCCCTGGTTCGGGGGTTCATTTCCCTCCATATATCAACCAAGCCATGAGATTGTATGGTCTGCGCTACCCGTAGGCTACGTTTAGGAGGTCTCTTGGCTTTTGGAGTCTGGGGGTTGGACTTGTCTGAGGAGAGATCAAAAGGTATGTTAGAGTCCCCACCCAGAACTACTGTGCCAAGAAAGTGAGGTTGCAGGGTCTGAAGAATAGCTTCAAAAAATTTGTCTTGGTTTGTGTTAGGGGCATAATAGGACACAAATGTGTACGTCTCCCCATTGATTGTACCAGTAATTAGGATGTACCGGCCATCCGGATCTTTAATTATTTTGGTAAGAGAGAATTGGACCTTGTTCGAGAGACATACTGCAACCCCTCTTGTCTTGTTGGCCGCGTTTGCTAGGTAGAATTGAGTGAAGTTTTTGTGAAGGAATGAGGGATTGTAGGTAACTGGGAAGTGTGTCTCTTGGAGCAACGCTACGTCCGCGTGCAGTGTGTGGAGCTGTTGCATAATTTTGCGCCTTTTTATTGGGGAGTTTAGTCCCTGCACATTATGGGAGAAGATCCTGATGATCGGGTTCAGTGGTTGGGCGTCAGTCATGGTGTAGTTGTAAGTTTGAAGCTGTGTGGAGGGTAAACTTACCCGTTGTTGACGCCTTCTCTGGCAGATGAGAGCCCCCCCGATCACCACTGCGATCCGATCTCAAGGTAGGAAGTCCAGCAAGACCCTGTAACCGAGGAAGGATGGGGGGGTGGGGAGGGAAGAGGGGGTAGGGAAGAGCGTAGCAAGAAATGGAATAAGAGGAAGAAGAAGAGAGAGAAGATGTATTAGAAAAAACATTGTACAATACGAACCCAGTCCCACTAGGCCTGGGGAGGGACCCATCCCTGCCCCATCCTTTTCCCAGAGGAAATCCAAAACGTCCTAGAGTGGACGTGGAGATCTGACTCCGACAGGGGAATCAAATGAAGTTCACCTATCGGCGTCAGACAGAGGCGCACGGTGACCACTCCAGTCACCCCCACCTTAATAGGTAACGAGAACAGTGTAAGGAACTGAAAGTCTGAGCCCTGTGGGCGTAAAAATGGTGCGTATTTAGGTATGAATAATCTATCTCCCACCCCCCACTCGGCAATACGCGTCACCCCTTAGCGCGGTGGGTATAGATAGTAATAGTGTTGTGGTGACGACCGTTACCAATTATGGGAGAGGACGAGACACCCACAATAGACCGTATAGCCGATCATCTGGGGCAAAAAAAAAAAAAAAAAAAAAAAAAAAAAAGAAAGGGGGAAAATTTAATACATTTAAAGTTTTTTTTTTTTTTAAAAATACCAGGAAGAGAGTCCTTAGTAAAGAACAAGAAAACTTGTATGTAAAAGGAACCAGGAAACCCGGGTATCTAGGAAGTTGCAGGACAAGCCAGTGGAATGGAACAATCCTCCCTTGTGGAACTTGGGGCCATTCCCGAAGTAAACTCAATTGGATCATAGCGTCATTCCAATGGCGAAAGATTGACCGCGAACACAGTTCCAAAGGGAAGCGGGAAGTTGAAGAAATGTTGATAGTAGTCAAGCCAGCTCATGGTGGAAAGGACTCTCGTGAACGTTTAGGTTGCTGTTTCAGCCACACTTGGGACAGCGGGCTAGCAGGCGGCGGACGTTTAGATGATTGCGCTCCCCTTTGGAACTGGAGAGGCGGCAGATCCTGGGTGATCAGGCCTAGATGTAGGAATAGTCGTTCACCTTCAGAAAAGGAGGAGAAGCCATAAGGTTTGTTGCGGTACGTAAAGTTCAGGCGAAGCGGGAAAGCCCATCTGTAAGTGAGATCTCTGCTAGCTAGGACTTGAAGCAGTGGTTTCAGCGATCGTCGCTTTTGTACCGTGTATGGGGAGAGATCCGTAAAAATTTGGATCTGGTGACCCATCATCTCCAGTTTCTCCGCCGAGCGGGATAGCTTCATCACTTCCTCTTTGACCGCATAGAAGTGCGGTTTCACTATAACGTCCCTTGGTAGGCCGTCAGGACGGGGAGGTTGGAGCGCTCTGTGGGCTCTGTCAAGCTCCAGGCGGTGCACCGGTATATCAGGTATTAGAGTTTTGATGAATTCCTGAACCGCCGAACGAACTTCTTTAACGGATTCTGGGAGTCCTCGTATTCTGAAATTATAGCGTCTCGACCTGTTCTCGAGGTCATCAATTTTAGAAGTAGCCACCTCTAGTTGGTCTTGGAGCTCCTGGATTCTGGCAGTATTCTGATTGATTCTCAGGGCTGCTTGGTCAGATTTCTGTTCAATCACCTCTATTCTGGAGCCTATTTGCTGCAGATCAGCATGGATGGAGGCTGTGATCTGTGCTGCATTATGGGATAGGCCTCTGGTCAGCATTTTAGAGAATGCTGTCATCATGGAGGGGAAGTCTGTGGGTGTGAGAGAGGGGTCCCATGTTTCCTGATCCCAGGGGTCAGGGCTGGGCGGCATCTGCTGCAGTGGTGTGTGGGTTAATCCTCCCAGTGTTCTCATCAATAGGGATTCAGTGGATGCAGGTGAAGGGGCCGCTTGTGGTGGAGTACTCACTGTGTCAGTCAGTGGATGTGAGGCAGGGGGATCGGCATGATCCTGGTCCGCAATGGATTCCTCAGTGTGTGCTGTGCCTCGTGAGGTAGCGGCCGCCATCTTGGATTGGCCGGGCCGCGCCGCTGCAGATTCTAATTCGCGGGCCAAATTTCTTCTGGCAGTGGCTGAGGACATCGGGCGGTAGTAGGGGGTGTCCCCGGTCGGCTGGTGTGGTTGCCGAGCCGGAACGAGGGCTCAGACTGCCGCGGTGGGGGTTGTTAGGCCGGAGTGGCGCGGAGCTCCCGGTCTAAGTGGCCATATTGGACGCTGCCGCGCATGCGCCCTCGCCAAGTGTACTTTCAGTGCGATTTCAAGTGCACTTTGCACTTGTAGTTTGCATTTGTAGTGCAAAGTGAATTTGCCTTTTGTAAATAACCCCCTTTGTGATGTATCTGTTGTACTTTTATTGCTTTCTGAACTAATTAAAATTACAATTACGCGGCTAGGCTCCCAAAAAGTCCCACACATGTGGTATCCCCATACTCAGGAGAAGCAGAAGAATGTATTTTGGGGTGTAATTCCACATATAACCATGGCATGTGTGAGCAATATATCATTTAGTGACAACTTTGTGTTCATTTTTTTTTTGTCATTTTTCAATCACTTGTGACAAAAAATAAAATATTCAATGGGCTCTACATGCCTCTCAGGAATTGTCTTGGGGTATCTACTTTCCAAAATTGGGCCATTTAGGGGAGGGGCGAGGGGTTTGTACTACCCTGCCATTTTAGCACCTTAAAGCGGAGTTCCACACAAAAATGGAACTTCCGCTTTTCAGAACCCTCCCCCCCTCCGGTGTCACATTTGGCACCTTTCAGGGGGGAGGGGGGTGCAGATACCTGTCTAAGACAGGTATTTGCATGCACTTCCGGCATAGACTCCCACGGAAGTCTATGCCTCTTCCTGTCCCTCCGCGCTGTCTCCTGGGAAACAC
Source organism: Lithobates clamitans (assembly GCA_037952925.1). Classification (NCBI taxonomy): domain Eukaryota; kingdom Metazoa; phylum Chordata; class Amphibia; order Anura; family Ranidae; genus Lithobates; species Lithobates clamitans. The sequence goes on from JBBGZY010000675.1 coordinate 3,248,478, forward strand.
GCAGGTCCCAGGAGATAGCGGGGACCAGTTACGATGCGCATGCACAGTAGGGAACCGGGAAGTGAAGCCTCAACACTTCACTTCCTGATTCCCTCACCTAGGATGGCGGTGGCAGCTGCCGAGAATCGAGCGGGTTATCGGCGTCGGCTGCCGACATCGCTGGACCCTGGGACAGGTAAGTGGCCATTTATCAAAAGTCAGCAGCTGCAGTATATGTAGCTGCTGGCTTTTAATATTTTTTTTTTTTAGGTGGATTTAGGTGGACCCCCTCTTTAAGAATTGAGATAGGCAGTCATAAACTAAAAGCTGCGTAAATTCCAGAAAATGTACCCTAGTTTGTAGATGCTATTTTTTTTACCAAAGACATGTGGCTGAAAACATTTTGGCCTAAAATTGAGTTGAATTTTTTTATAACAAAAGTAGAAAATATCTTTTTTTTTTCAAAATTTTTAGTCTTTTTCCATTTATATCGCAAAAAATAAAAATCGCAGAGGCAATCATGACCGCGCAATTACCAGTTAAAGCAGCACAGTGCCAAATTGTAAAAAGTGCTCTGGTCATTAAGGGGCCAATTCTTCTGGGGCTGAAGTGGTTAAATCTTTGGTCAGCAGACTTTCTAAAGGCAAGACTCCTCTTTTTCTTAATTGATCTTATGCCTTCCAATCTCTGGTGGGTGGGCACTGTTTTGGCCATGCGGTTGGAAATTAACAGAGAACATCAATAACTTATGTGGAAAAGAGTTTAGACCTCCACCTATTGGCTGTAGTGAAACTATATCATATTTATATGCAATAATTTATTTATCTTCTATCAGGGAACCAGTAAGAGTAAGTTATTTGTTGCCTAATGTGCCCAAGTCTGTCAGCTACACACAGGGCCTATCAGCACTGTCCAGACAGAGGGTCAGGGGTCATGCCGCCTCATAGGACAGTCACAGTAGAATGAAAACTCCTCCTACAAGCTTTAACCAGAAACTGATTGAAGTCACAAGACTGCTACAGTATTTACTGCTGATGACAAAAAGTATTTAGCAATTTATATTTACTAAAATATTTTGATTTCCATGTTCTGTGTACTGTGGGAAACCAGATATAGTGAATGCAGGGTCCTGGGTTTAGTCAGGTTTAGTTTAACTTCAATAAATATTAGCTTTTAGATGACCAACAGCTACATTATGAATATCCTATGCACTCAAAAAGCACGCCAGTTTACTGCAGATTGCAATATAGAAAGGAAGGTGAGGTGTGAACCAGGAAATCTCCAAAACATAGATGGTCCGAACCCCAGACCAGGCTCTAATCCCTTTCCTATTTATCATCTGTTTCATCCCCATGCCTTCTGAACAGCTAGCTATGCTAGCTGAATCCCCACAAGGTTTTGGCTCTTTGAAGATTTTAGTGGTTTCCTAATCCTAAAATTTCAGGTCGGAAAAGCTGAGAAGATACCTCTGTATACTCCTCATTCAAACATACACTCACCACAACTCTTGTAGGCAACAGTTGAAATTGTTTCCTCTAGGCCAGCATTCATTATCCTCCAGCAGCCAGCATATGCAGGATCCCTGCTTCCTTTCAAACCCGAGGCCCAAAGGCCTGGAGAAAGAAACAGATCTTTCACAGTAACATCCTTGCAGGGCAGAAGCCTATAACCGAAGAGGAAAAATAGGAAGTGTCTCAAATATTTAACAAGTCTCCCAGCATGCATCACCAGGTTTGCCAAGCCTGCAGATTGACCAGTAATTACATTTTCATAACACAAGGTGGCACCTTTCTAGCATAACTTGCTAGAGCAAGCTCAAACAGAAAGTGGCAGAGAAAATACTCTGTGTTTAAATATAACTGCAGCTGAGGTACAGATAGGATTGATCGCAGCCCACTAATTCCTACAGAATAAAAAAAATCCAAGAGGAATTTAGCAAAAATACTACATTCACTGGATACTCCAATCTAACTTGGGGATCATGGGGCCACCAGCAGGTGTTTTAGGTGTTCTGTAGGCATGCTCATTACACCTGCTAAAAAAAATAAACTTTTTAAAATAACATTGTTTAATTATGACCGTACAGTGTTTTTCCAAAATTAACAACATCGACATTCTGGAAGATTGTACCACGGTGTTGTCGGGGAATATGGTTGCCTTCAGACACAGATGGTTCTACTGGTTGGAAGTTATGTCCTCTCCAGAACACAGTACACTTCCCTCCATGTAAATAGAATAAGGCCAGTACCCCCTCACAAGCCTCAGCATCTTGGTTCTTACAGTGTCAATATCTCCCCCCCTCTGGCCTTCTTCCAAATGTCATCCCTCTACACATCTCTTTAATCCTCTCCTCTCAGCACAGGCCCCTACTCCAATCTTTATACTTTTACCTCCCCTCCCCAGAAAGTTTGGTCCCCATTGTGTGGAGACAGAAGGGGCATTTGGCCTTAAGTCCCTGTTCATACCCCTGAGTTTAGGACCATTTTAGTGATTCACTGTAAGGCATAAATATGAAATATGGACATTTGCTTTTCCAGAGACACTTTATTAGGTTGATTATATGATATTATATGTACTATTTACCTGAATGTTATTTTGATTACTTTTCACACTGTTATGCCGAGCATACACGGTCCGATTTTCCGACGGGAAATGTTCGATGGGAACTAGTTGTCAGAAATTCCGACCGTGTGTAGGCTCCATCGGACATTTTCCGCCAGAATTTCCGCCAAGCTGGATCTCAAATTTTCTGACAACAAAATCCGTTGTCGTAATTTCCGATCATGTGTACACAATTCCAACGCACAAAGCTCGGAATCAAGCTGAAGAGCCGCACTGGCTATTGAACTTCATTTTTCTTGGCTCATCCTACATGTTGTACGTCACCGCGTTCTTGACGTTCGGAATTTCCGACAACATTTGTGTGACCCTGTGTATGCAAGACAAGTTTGAGCCAACATCCGTCGGAAAAATACCATGGATTTTGTTGTTGGAATGTGCGATCGTGTGTACGCAGCATTAGTGTGCCAGCCTTGTGCACCTTTTGGAAATATTTCATGAATAAAAAAAGAGGGCTATATAGTTGTATAATGTGACCAGTGTTTTGCTTGGTGTCTATTAAAGGTTCTTGCAGTAAAAGCCAAGGAAGCTTAGACCTCTGTAGTATATTAATGTGCTTTACTGAACAGAAAAACTGCACAAACAACTGTATGATACACAATTCATAGCATGCAAAGTATTACAAAATATGCCTACAACATGCACAAGCCAATTATCTTTTCAATCAAATAAGCATAAACAATATGTATGCAATAAGTATACTAAACAGTTACTTAAAGTGGTTGTAAACCACTTAGCTTCAGGTGATACACAAAGATGAAACCAGAGCTTTTTTCAGTGGGACCGCAGGGAAATGCAGTTCCGGCACCTCCAGAACTGTATGTATGTTATGGCAAGGGTTGCTGGGGTGTGCTGCAGTGTCTGTTATTATCCTGTAGGTGGTCTATTGTTGCTGGGGGATCTATTGTTGCTGGGGGTCTATCAATGCTGGCTGCGAGGAGATCTGTTGTTGCTGCAGGGGGTCTACTGTTGCTGGGGAGAGGGTATTTTGTTGTAATTGGGTGATTGTTTCTGGGGGGATCTATTGTTGCTAGCTGCAGGGGATCTATTTGACTGATTTTCTTGTTATCATTAACAACTTCTATACAAATTAGTTAGTACCATAAATGTTACTGTATTCTCTAAAAGGGGTGGTCTTGGGAGGTGGGTAGGGGATGGAACCAAGGAACGGTGCTCGGAGATGGGTAGGGGCAGGGATAGAGGGAGTTCCTGCACCTATTCTCTATGGAAAAAAAAGCCCTGGATGAAACAAATCCTCCTACATAAGTTTTACTTGTTTATCTGCAGCCATTTCATCTCTATATCCATTCAAAAGGGCATATTTGTGATAACTGGAGGAAAGGGGCACACCCCCTCCACACACAACACAGAAATGAAGGAAGGATACAGAGCTGTGTTGTGAATAGACAAGCTGTGTGCTGAGCTCTCTTCCCCATCACAAATTTATCTCATGTGTCAGGAAAACTTGATTCACCTTGAAACCTTGATGCACCAGAGAGAAACACCACTTAGAGCTTTGGAGATAGACAAGTAAACACTGCAGATATATGTGCTTAGTTCAGATTTAATGACTGCATAACCACTTTAACTTTGGCCTTCCATTGATGGAATCTTCTCATGGCTCCTTGCTTTTTCTTTGTCTCCAGAACAACTCTGTCTTTGTCTGCCCACATGGCTTGTTCAAAAGTCCTAATCCCCTCCACCATTTCCTGTTACGTCATATCCTATTGACTGATTTCACAAAAACTAACCAGATGAGTTCATTAGCATATCAACAGGGAAGGCTTAGCTTCTAAAACAGCACAATGTCTTAAAATCTAACTATTCACATATAACTATGCTAAAAAATCACCCAAAAATACCTATTGCAACACACCAGTTATTACCATTCTGCTATATGATGGGGCCATATAGCCATTTGATCTGCCTACCTAAAACTCCAAATGACTGAAGAAAAATGTAAAAACATTTTTTATCATATCAATAAATTTGAAACAAAAAGAGAAAAAAGGAGAAGAAGGACTTTAAGGTGTCAAACGTAACCTGAAAAAAAGGAAAACACCCAACCTTTGAGGTTTTGAGGTTTTCTGTAGCTGTGGGGTTGAATTAGGGGGAACAATTTAAGTTATTCAGATTTTACTTCTCTTTCACCCCACACAGTCAGCTCCAAGTTGTCTCTCTATAATATACCACATGTATAGCCCTTCCCAGGGCCTGCCTTAGACCTTTAGGTGCCTGTGCTGTGCCAAAATTGACAGTGCCCTTCCCAGTGACCACTGACCACATACGTCTACATATATTTTGGTGAGATACTTAAATTCGGGGAAAGCAGCAGCTGATAGATATTATAAAATCAAATCACTCGCTCCCATTAAAATTCAGTGACTAAAGTGCACAACATAGACAAACAAACAGCTATTACTCCAGAAAAACAAAAAGGTATGAAATCTGCAAGAAAGTTTGTAAAAAAAAATCCCTGCAATGCCAATGTACATAAGACTGTTCCCAACAAAAGTGGACTTAAGTGTTGCTGTGCTTATCTTTGTATAAATTTCAGGATGAATTGTCTGCAAATGACGCTTCAAGTTTGTTGTATTTTTACCAGCGAGTGTCGCTCAACATGGTTTGCAAAGAGTCTTGTTGTCCTTAACATCAAATGTAAAATACATCCATAGATCTTCTCTTTTCTTTCTACCAGTAACAGTCACAGAAGCCGACATTTCCAGTATAGTTTAGAGACGTGGAGAGACGTCGGACGTACAGTGTGGGCGAACTGGAAGCCTGTATGCTGCAGTGCACAGTGCTCTCTGGATGACGGTGGTCTGAGTAGAGTAGACCTGTAAAATTTGGAAATAAATGCAGCGCACACAGTGCTGGAGCCTGGATGGTGGTTTGGGGGATGGCCTGTAATCAACAGTGCAAAAGGGGCCTGGATGACACTGCCAGTGGTCAGAGCCTCAGAGGAACAGTTGCACTTGAACTGTTGTACAGTGTGCTCCGGACGGACGATGGTCGTCTGAGGAGAGGGCAGGCCTCAGGCCTGCTGTACCACAATACACTGCGCACTGCACTGTGCACACACAGTCTGCTCTGCCTCTGGGTGCCTGGTGTGGCATCAATAAGAGTCAGGACTAGGGAGTTGGGAGACCTGTAATGTACACAGTGCCGCCCTCACACTCTCTGGCACTCTCGGAGTCGTCACAGTGGTACGGTGCTTGCTGGGCACGGAAGTAAGCAGAGCTCCTTGCCATGTTCGTCTCGTCGCTCGATAACGAAAACTAATCAGATTTTTGTCATAGTTTTCATCAGTGGACGAAAATTTGCTCCACTTTTCATTTAGTTTTCATCACTGTAAAAATGCCGCTGACGAAATCTTTGACGAAAACGTTTTCATTCACGAAATTAACACTGCCAAGAGCATGACAATGACTCATCCAGGAGGTCATAAAAGAAACCAGAACAACATCTAAAGAACTGCAGGCCTCACTTGCCTCAGGTAAGATCAGTGTTCATGATTCAACAATAAGAAATAGACTGGGAAAAAATGGCACCCATGGGAGAGTTCTAAGGCCAAAGCCACTGCTGACCAAAAAGAACACAAAGGCTCATCCCACATTTACCAAAAAACATCTTGATTATCCCCAAGACTTTTAGGCAAATATTCTGTGGACTGATGAGACAAAACTTTTTGGAAGGTGTGCATCCGGTTACATCTAGCATAAAACTAATACAGCATTTCATAACAAGAATATCATACCAACAGTCAGACATGGTGGTGGTAGTGTGATGATCTGGGGCTGCTTTGTAGCTTCAGGACCTGGACGACTTACCATAATTGATGGAACCATGAATTCTGAGATCTACCAGAAAATCCAAAAGGAGAATGTCCGGCCATCAGTTTGTGACCTCAAGCTCATGTGCACTTAGGTTATGCACCAGGACAATGATCCGAAACACAACAGCAAATCCACCTCCAAATGGTTCAAACAAAGCAAAATGTAGGTTTTGGAGTAGCCTAGTCAAAGCCCGGACTTAAATCCAACTGAGATGCTGTATCGTGACCTTACACAGGCCATTCATGCTGGAAAACTCTCCAATGTGGCTGAATTAAAAAGAAGAGTGGGCCAAAAGATACCAACAGATCGACGTGGACCGGACACCATGTCTGGCGTATATCTTGCAACTTTTGGTCCACATGGTGCAGAAGGAGGCAAGTGTGAAGAGAATACTGGATAAAGCCAGATCAATAGGGAATCTCTTCTGCAAGTCTTCAATTGCAACACAGAAGCTATTGGAGCATTGTGGCCTTATTCTTTTAAATGACTGCCTCACACGCTGGTCAAGTACATTCAACAAGATCACAAGACTCCTCAAACTGAAAGAGTCAGTCTGCCAAATCGCAAACAACATGGGATGGGACAGCTTGCTCCCTAGTGAATGGCAAAAGCTCACATCATTGCATGACCAACTGCTGCCTTTTGCAGAACATTCTAAAACCCTCCAGAATGACACCATGTCCATGTCCCTGGCTGTCCCTGCCCTCTTTGTTCTGCTCAGCCATCTTGAGGACTTTAAACAGAACACTAGCTACCAAGACCTTACCACAATTGCGCAGAAAATGAAAGGGAGTGTGAACCAGCGTTTTGCTTCATTCTTAGATCCAACTGATGAAATATTCTCTTCACTTGCAACCCTAGAGTTATTTCCCAAATAAATAAATAAATAAAAATGCGTCACGCACGGCGCTGCACCAGGCGGGCAGTTACAGGCCTGTTTTACTGTTATACATAACGTTTCGTATCGGATTCATTACATACTTATTATGGCCCGAACCGGCACAACAGTTCGCATCGGATACATTCCGCACGCCGATTTGTATTTGTTCATGTCACTTACGCTTTAACCGATTCATATCGATTCATGTCATTTACTCTGTTTATATCATTTACCCTGCTAGCCGATTCATATCGGATTCATTTCATATGTATCACAGTCCGATTCGAACCTAGTCGCATCGGTGGCACAACGGTTCACATTAACTACATCACATGCCGAGTCGTAAGGGTTCATGTCACTTACCCTACTACCGATTTGTATCGGATTTATTGCATACCTACTACAGTCCGATGCAAATCTAGTCACGTTGGCGGCACACCGATTCGTATCGGATCCATTTCATGCTTTCCAGTGCGATTTATATCAGGATTCATTTCATACACTCTACAACTGGTTCGTATCAGTTTCATTTCATACATGCTACAGCCCGATCTGAATCTAGTCGCGTCGACGTATTCGTATCGGATCCATTTCATACTCTTCTGTCCGATTTATATCAGATTCATTGCATACACTCTACAACCGGTTGGTACACGCCGATTCGTATTGGTTCATGTCATACCCTTCAACCGATTTGTATCTCTTCATCCCATTCACTCTGTTCATATCATTTACTCTACTAACCGATTAGTATCAGATTAATTTCATACGCATCACAGTCCGGTTCGAACATAGTCGCATCTGCGGCACAACGGTTCGCATTAACTACATCACACGCCCATTTGTATTGGTTCATGATGCTTACCATACTACCGATTTGTATCAGATTTATTGCATACCTACTACAGTTCGACTCGAATCTAGCCACTTCGCAGCACAAAGATTTGCATCGGATACATTTCTTATACTCTCAAACACAGCTACATCCGGTTAGGGTCACAATCCATTCCTACACATTCAAGTTTCCTGCTATCCTTTTCTCTTTTCGCCTATCAGTGAGTTCTTTTCTTGCAATCGTTGCAAGCACGACCTCTAAACAGAACAGACTCTTGCAATCATTGCAAGCACATTTCCAGTGGCACACCAACAGTCAGACTTCATTTTTTAGTGGCACTTAATCGGCCACTGCTCTCCAGTGGCATTTTCATACAAGCCACTCATTGTTTTCTCTGTCATTTCTAACTTAGGTCATTCAAGTTTCAGGTCCCATCCTCCACCAGGTTGGACGTTATATTTCCAAATAAAAGAAAAAACGATAACATAGGGATCGCATCTTCACCAGGGCCAGCCACATCACAAGGGTGGGACAGCCCATTCCAGATAAAAAAAATATTACACCTATGTCACCCACACTGCAGGTTTTCTGGTCGAATGATTTTCGATCCCAACCAGGACCTCGCTACCAGAGCCTCAGTTAGGTGTGTAGTTCACGGGTTCCTCTATCACATTATCCTGCAGCACCCTTTCACTAAGCCATTACTTCACATACATCATTTGGGATGCTCATCGGGCGGTAGTTACTGTCACATATGTCTTTGCATGAAATTCTGTTTTCGAAGGGCGACCCTTCACCTCACAGACAAGGTTGCTGAACGTTAAGCTTGCTGACAGTGCAAGCATCAGCAGACCGAGCATGCGTCACCGACTACATCTCGCAACATTCCTACGTAGTCCGTACCAGACTTCAGCTTCTTGCCCCAGTACGCCCTGGGGTTCTGGTCCAGAGGGTTGTGTTCAGCACAGACAGGCACCCAAGCTATCGGTGACCTGGCCAGTCACCTCTTGGCTCACCTCGGGGGCCACGCACTCTTTTGAGTTTTCTAAATTTCCACTCAACAGGGTTCTACACAGTAGAACACAGTCGGCTCTTATCTGCATCTGTCATTCCTTTTCCTGTACTTCTCCTTTTTCCTTCTTATCTGAGTTTTCTGTATTCCACTCCGCGCACTATCCTACTGCTACGCCTCCTCTTAACACATGCATCCCCTTGTCCTTGTCTTATAGCCAGAGCCATGTCACAGGCTGGCAGTGAGGACTTCACACCCGCTACTCTGTCACCCTCCGCGGGCTCAGAGAGCGGCAGTGTGCAGTCCCCCAGGGGATGGACCATCCCCAAGCTCATAGCAGAGCTGAGGCGCAAGGGCATTTCCTACCTGGCCACGGCCAGGAATGCAAAGCTCTTCAGGCTCCTCTTCCCACCTCCAGCTGCAACCTGCCCAGCACCCAGCAGGCATCCCTGCAGTCCATCTCTGGGGTCATCTCCCAGCTGCACTCCTTGGTCTCCTCCTTATCTGAAGCAGTCTCTGATGTCCAGACCAGAGTAACAGTTCTGGAAGTTCACTGAGCCATGGGCCTCCCTGACCCGGTCGCGGTCTCAGAGCTAGCAGGCCCCTTCTCACAGCCACCTTTTCAGACCTGGAGAGTCAGCCCTATTGGGCTTGTCAAATACAAGTTCTCCAGTGAACTTCACTTAGTGTATGATTTGTCTGCACCTCATTCTTCTCATATCCCAAGTCTGAATTCCCTAATTCTTTCTGAGGAATTCTACCTAAAATACACGTCGGTTGACTTAGCCATCCAGGCCATCATTAAAATAGGTACCGGCGCGTGGCTGTCTAAAGCAGACATCTCAGATGCATTTAAACTCCTAGTAATCCGCAGTGCGGATTACTCCTCAGGGATGGTCCTTCATTTCACGGCTCTTGATTTTTCTTTCTCAAGTACAATACCTTGATCAAATTCTCAAACTAGACCCAGCAGCATTAGCGGACTTAACAATGTGGGTTGAGTTCCTTACAAACTGGAACGGCATATCAATGTTCATCCTGTCAGCATCAGCTCTGTCAACTCAATTAGTCACGGATGCCACAGCCTCCATAGGCTTTGCTGCAATTTTTGGCCATCACTGGTTCGCAGGACCTTGGCCTCCAGAAATCCTCCTAATTCCCAGTTTTACTCAGTCATCATCACTGTTCGAGCTGTATCTCATTGTGGCAGCTGCCCAGGTCTGGGGCCACACATAGACAGGACAAATGGTGGTCTTCGCTGCAGATAGTCAGGCTATGGCCAATATCATCAACAGCCGATCCAACGACTACTCCGCTCCCGCCTTGGTCACAGCTAACGATGGATTGAAGCCACACCTAGCCAATGCAACCCAGCTCATTAACCACTCATTATCTCACAACACAGTAAAGGCCTATCACACTGCTTGGAACACCTACTGCAGGTTTCTAGCCTCATGCCCTGGAGCAACCACAGGCGACATTAGGCACATCCTAGCCTTCGTATAATATTTCCACACGCATCTGGCTCTTTCTCATAACACTATCAGACTATACTTAGCCGGCATCCAGCATTTTCTGTCCTTACAGGACCCTGGAAGGCCATCTTTGTTTACGGCCCATACAGTCAGATCCCTCCTACGTAGCACCCAGAAGCATCAGCTTGTAGCCAACGGCAAACGCTTGCCCATCACAAATGCCATCTTTAGGGACATGTCTGAAATCCTCACCCATTCCATGTTTGAGGTTCTGCCCAGCCTGATCATCCATTGGCTATCTACCTGGCCTTCTACGGGTTTTGGCAGCCTAGTGAATTCACATTTAGTGGCACTTTCAGCCATGTACTATACAGACACCCCCTGACTCGCTTACCTAACTGTTACGTTCTTCAGCTTGAGGTCTCCAAACTCAACAATCTGGACCCAGGGTTGACATTAATCTCTTTCAGATGAACAACGCCTGGTGCCCAGTAACTGTTCTCGACCAGCTACTGCCCCATCTACCCAGCCAGTCAGACTCTAGCCCGCTGTTGCTTTTTCAACCAGCCCGCTGAGTGGCAGCCAATTTGTCAGATACCTTAGAATTCTACTAGTCAACTTGGGCCTTGACCATGGTCAGTACTCCAGACATTCCCTCTGGATCAGTGTAGCCTCAGATGCATCTCAGCACGGAGTACCAGACCTTGTGATCAAGAAATTAGGCAGATGGAAATCCGCCTGCTTTGCTAGATACATTCTAAATCTGCAGGTTGAAATGGCACAAGCCTTTACCAAGCTTGCTCAATAATGACAGTGCCAATAAAGTACTACTTCCCTACCTGGGTATTTTTGCCCCCTTTTCTTGGCATACCGATCAGACGACCAAGGCACACCTCAGGTCTATGTTATGTTGTAAGTCTTGTCGCATGTTTATGTGATCCAAATTTGTCTCGGTCATAGGGCCATGACCATAAATGCAAGTAATCTTACATAAAACAATATGCCTGTAAAGGATTTTGTGTTGAGAAATCTTCTCTCTTTTGCCTTTCATATACACTATATATGCAGCGAAAAATGGAACCATACCTTCGCTGTAATTTGAAGTTGTTCTACATTTTTACAGAGTTGATATTAATGATTTGAGACATGCTGAATGAAGGATGTGGAAAGGTAATAGGATAGTCTCTATAAAACATCCATTGAGAACAAATTATGTGAAGTCATGCACGATTAGATCACAAAATATTTCAATGGTTTAATCAGTCCAGCAGCAGAGTGACAAATCTCAGGACAAGCTCTATTAGTGCTTACTGTAAACTTGTATCATTAAAGCATAAAATATTGGGTGGTATTTGTAAAATCCAAACAGATGACTGAGCACTAAAGAAATTATAAGTAAATGTAAGTCAAATATAAGAAGCAAAAATATCTGGTTAAACGCTAGGTAGTTCCCAAATTCTATTAATGTAATTACATTTAAAGCACCAAAATAAATAATCATATAATAAAAATACTTATTGCATGTAGTACCCTCTAGCTAGTGTGCTAGCTGTAAATAGGTTTAGTTGTTAGTGTAGGAAAATTTATGTGTGGCTCAAGGCCAAGCCTGAGCTGGGGATCTGGGTCAGGGTTTAGTGACTCAGGGCTGGATGACTCATGCTGACAGCTCTTCTGGTGCCTCCCTCTTTTCTCTCACATTGGAGAATGTTCTACACAGTGGCTGGAAACTAGGAAGGACTGTTAGTAATATTTATGAGGACCTCAGCCAATCCCAAGTAGAGGGCTGGCAGGGGGCAGGCCACATCATAAATAGGCATGAGTCATACCAGCAGGGGCAGTCAGGTGTAAGATGGAGATGGAGTGCTTAGAAGGCTTGTTGGTGGCCCTTTAGGGTGCCCCCTAGTCTGGGGGAGTTGACCTTGGGCCTGGGGCTCGGGTGCTGGAAGACTCCTTCTAAAACACATGGAGGGGACCCTTCCTGGAGGCACAGAAGCAAGTGAGAGGACAGTGGGTCCAGGTCAGCACGTCAGGGAGATCTCCAGAGGAAGAGTCAGCTGGGCAAGCTGGTGAGTGTCAGTCTCGGACTGTGGAGAAATAGCCTGGAGGGCTAGTGAGAGGGGCAGCTGCAGGCGGAAAGGCTGGTGGGGCCTGAAGAGGTGATGCTGGGATCAGTGACCACAGAGAGGAAATGCTGGGAAAGTGTGAGCTGTGTCACCCAAACTGTTCTTTAAGTATAGGGGCTGCGAGTCCCTGCCTATAATGGGCCTTTGCTACAAAATTACAACAGGGTGACATACCTGAGTTCTGTATATAGGAAGACTGTCCCTGAAGCTTTGTTGAAGTCAAATGGGCATCTCATAATCTCCCATCCCTCTCATGAGTTTGTTTGTTCACAGGCTTTTCTTTATATCTTTCGCCACATTTGCATTGAGATCAAGCTGTACAGAAAAAGTCCAAAAGACAGCAGGACACACTATAGCACCTTCAAGGGTGCATGCAATTGAGATAATTTATTTGTATGCATGGTTTAAATTTCCTTTCAAATATAAAAATTTAGCTGTAACTGCTCAAGCACCCCTTGCGGTGTTAAAGCTTGTCCCAAACCCAGTCATTATAAGGCCTCATGCACACAGGTTGGTATTTTACCTCCCCTGGATGTGTTTACTTCAGGACAGGGGAGGAAAACGCAGCTTAACCACTTCAATACTGGGCACTTCCACCCACTTCTTGCCCAGACCAATTTTCAGCTTTCAGCGCTGTCGCGTTTTGAATGACAATTGCGCGGTCATGCAACACTGTACCCAAACTAAATTATTATAATTTTCTTCCCACAAATAGAGCTTTCTTTTGGTGGTATTTGATCACTACTAGGTTTGCGCTACTAGGTTTGCGCTAGAAATAAAAAAATACAGAAAATTTTGAAAAAAATTATTTTTTTGTTTCTGTTAAAAAACATTGTAAATAAGTACGTTTTCTCCTTCACTGAGGAGCACAGATGAGGCTATACTGACAGGCACTGATGAAGCAGTACTGAATAGCACTGATGAGGTAGCACTGATGGGCACTGATAGGTGGCACTGATAAGCAGCACTGATGGGCACTGATACGTGGCACTGATGGGCACTGATAAGTGGCACGATGGGCACTGACAGGTGGCACTGATGGGCAGTGATAGGTGGCACTGATGGGCACTCATAGGTGGCACTGGTAGGGGGCACTGGTGGGCACTTATAGGCAGCACTGATGGGTGGCACTGATGGGCGACACTGATAGATGGCACTGATAGGCAGAACTGATCAGGGGGCACTGGCAGGCATCACTGATAGGCACAGAGTGTCATCCCTAATGGGCACTGAATGGCACTGATTGACATTGCTGGTGGTCTTTAGCGGGCATCCCTGGTGGTCTCCAGTGGGCATCACTGGTGGTCTCCAGTGGGCATCCTCGATGGGTCTGCACTAATAATGAATGCGCTGATTATCAGCGTGGACCCCCCCTGTCAGGAGAGCAGTCGATCGGCTCTCCTCTACTCACTCCTGTCAGCGCGAATAGAGGAAAAGCCGATTACCGGCACTTACTGTTTACGATATGATCAGCTGTGATTGGACACAGCTGATCATGTGGTAAAGAGCCTATGTCATAGGCTCTTTACCTAGACTGACACACCACACCACAGATCACCGCGCTGCACGCCCACGCGGGGGCGCAATTGCGGCTTATCCTGCTGGACGTCATATGACTGCTCTGCTGCAACTCTGCCAGTATTGTTACAGTAAGTAGCAGCGGCCCCGGTGTCACCGCGATCCACACCTCCATAGTAGGGATGAGCTTCGTGTTCGAGTCGAACCCATGTTCGACTCGAACATCGGCTGTTCGACCGTCCGTCGAATTGCGAGCGATATGGGCCATTCGCGCCAAATTCGTGTGGCGCGTCACGGCCCATAATTCACTGCGGCATCGCAGTGCATTGCTGGCTGATGATTGGCCAAGCATGCACTATGACCCGCATGCTTGGCCAATCACAGCGCCGTCAGTAGAGAGAGCTGTAATTGGCCAAAGCCAGGATGGCTTTGGCCAATTATGGCTCAGGGGATTTAGTACACGCCCCACACTATATAAGGCCGCCTGCACGGCGGCCCTGTGTAGTGTGTGTTCCGGTGTGCTGAGAGATAGAGAGAGAGAGAGAGACAGTGTCATTTGATTTGAGTTAGATAGATTAGGCAGAACAGTCAGTCAGTTAGCTGCACTTACAGTGTATTGTGTATATATATGCATCCCAGGTGTTGCATATATATATATACACTGTATTCAGTTTAGCTAGATCCGTTCCTGTTATCTTCTATCTAGACTATTTACATTTAGTGCAGTGCGTCCTGCTCACAGTGTTCAGCTAGATCCGTTCCTGCTATTTACATTTAGTGCAGTGCGTCCTGCTCACAGTGTTCAGCTAGATCCGTTCCTGCTATTTACATTTAGTGCAGTGCGTCCTGCTCACAGTGTTCAGCTAGATCCGTTCCTGCTATTTACATTTAGTGCAGTGCGTCCTGCTCACAGTGTTCAGCTAGATCCGTTCCTGCTATTTACATTTAGTGCAGTGCGTCCTGCTCACAGTGTTCAGCTAGATCCGTTCCTGCTATTTACATTTAGTGCAGTGCGTCCTGCTCACAGTGTTCAGCTAGATCCGTTCCTGTTATCTTCTAGACTATTTACATTTAGTGCAGTGCGTCCTGCTCACAGTGTTCAGCTAGATCCGTTCCTGCTATTTACATTTAGTGCAGTGCGTCCTGCTCACAGTGTTCAGCTAGATCCGTTCCTGCTATTTACATTTAGTGCAGTGCGTCCTGCTCACAGTGTTCAGCTAGATCCGTTCCTGCTATTTACATTTAGTGCAGTGCGTCCTGCTCACAGTGTTCAGCTAGATCCATTCCTGCTATTTACATTTAGTGCAGTGCTTCCTGCTCACAGTGTTCAGCTAGATCTGTTCCTGCTATTTACATTTAGTGCAGTGCGTCCTGCTCACAGTGTTCAGCTAGATCCGTTCCTGCTATTTACATTTAGTGCAGTGCGTCCTGCTCACAGTGTTCAGCTAGATCCGTTCCTGCTATTTACATTTAGTGCAGTGCGTCCTGCTCACAGTGTTCAGCTAGATCCGTTCCTGTTATCTTCTAGACTATTTACATTTAGTGCAGTGCGTCCTGCTCACAGTGTTCAGCTAGATCCGTTCCTGTTATTTACATTTAGTGCAGTGCGTCCTGCTCACAGTGTTCAGCTAGATCCGTTCCTGCTATTTACATTTAGTGCAGTGCGTCCTGCTCACAGTGTTCAGCTAGATCCGTTCCTGCTATTTACATTTAGTGCAGTGCGTCCTGCTCACAGTGTTCAGCTAGATCCGTTCCTGCTATTTACATTTAGTGCAGTGCTTCCTGCTCACAGTGTTCAGCTAGATCCGTTCCTGTTATCTTCTAGACTATTTACATTTAGTGCAGTGCGTCCTGCTCACAGTGTTTAGCTAGATCCGTTCCTGTTATCTTCCTACTGACAGGCAGGCTTGTCTGGTTACAGTATATAAAGCTACCTGAAGAAAATTACAGGTGTTCTATTTGATCCTATTAGTACCACGGTCAGGCAGCTAGACTATTTACATTTAGTACAGTGCGTCCTGCTCACAGTGTTCAGCTAGATCCGTTCCTGTTATCTTCCTACTGACAGGCAGGCTTGTCTGGTTACAGTATATAAAGCTACCTGAAGAAAATTACAGGTGTTCTATTTGATCCTATTAGTACCATGGTCAGGCAGCTAGACTATTTACATTTAGTACAGTGCGTCCTGCTCACAGTGTTCAGCTAGATCCGTTCCTGTTATCTTCCTACTGACAGGCAGGCTTGTCTGGTTACAGTATATAAAGCTACCTGAAGAAAATTACAGGTGTTCTATTTGATCCTATTAGTACCACGGTCAGGCAGCTAGACTATTTACATTTAGTACAGTGCATCCTGCTCACAGTGTTCAGCTAGATCCGTTCCTGTTATCTTCCTACTGACAGGCAGGCTTGTCTGGTTACAGTATATAAAGCTACCTGAAGAAAATTACAGGTGTTCTATCCCAGCTTAGTGCAGCTACAGGCCATTAGTATGTCTGGAAGGCCAAGAAGGAGAGGCAGACAGTCACAAGCCAATAAGAGAGGGCAAGCAGGCTCTGTGTCTAGTGCTGGTCGTGGAGACGGTGCATCCTCATCAGCACGTGGCCATGGGACACGCTTGGCCTTTTTTTCGGCAGCTGGCCGCGTTGAGCCGCAACATGCGGAAGACTTGGTCGAGTGGATGACCAAGCCGTCCTCATGCTCCTCATCCTCTCTCACCCATGCCCAGGGTGCTTTGTCTGGCAAAGCAGCGGCCTCTTCCCTCAGCTCAATGTCATCAGTGACTCCTTCCCTAGCTCCACCATGTCCTCATGAGGATTCCCTCGAACTGTTTGACCACAGTGTTGGGTACATGCTCCAGGAGGATGCCCAGCGTTTGGAAGGCTCTGATGATGATACTGAGCTCGATGAAGGCACTAACATGAGCACGGACAGAGGGGGTGCCCAAGAAGGACAGCAATCTGGCAGTCATGCTCCCCCTGCTGCAGCATACTGCCAGGTTTGCTCCAGTGATGAGGAGGGAGGGGATGATGAGGTCACTGACTCAACGTGGGTGCCTGATAGGAGAGAGGAGGAGGAGGAGGAGGAGGAGGAGGAGGCGGCACATCACCAACGAGGCAGGATGCCCTCCAGGGGCCAGCCGAAGGGCAGCACATTGACTGCATCACACCCCAAAGCTCCACATGTGCAGGGCGCTGCAGTCTCTGCGCGTTATTCAAAAAGTTCTTTGGTGTGGGCCTTTTTTGAGACGAGTGCATCAGATCGCACCGCTGCTATTTGCAACATATGTCTCAAGCGTATCTCGCGTGGCCAAAACATCTCCCGCTTGGGTACCACATGCTTGACCAGACATATGTTGACCTGCCATGCAGTTCGTTGGCAAGCGTATCTAAAAGACCCACACCAAAGAACAAAGAGGATCTCTCCTTGCTCCTCATCAGCTGAGATTTCCAACCCCACTAGACCTTCAGTCCTCTCTGAGACCTGCAGTGAGAGGAATGAAGGTGTAGAATTAGGTGTGTCACAGCCAAGTACTTGTGGGCAATCTGCTTTTGGTACACCGACGTCAGATTGTACCAGGCAAATTTCCCTGCCCCAGCTGCTGCACCGCCGAAAGAAGTTTGCTCCCAGCCATCCACATGCCCAGCGGTTGAATGCTAGCTTGGCAAAATTGCTAGCACTTCAACTGCTGCCTTTTCAGTTGGTAGACTCTGCCCCCTTCCGTGAGTTTGTGGAATGTGCGGTTTCTCAGTGGCAGGTACCCAAACGCCACTTTTTCTCACGGAAGGCGATTCCGGCTCTCTACCGGCATGTGGAAGGCAATGTCCATGCCTCGCTGGACAGGGCGGTCAGCGGTAAGGTGCATATTACCGCTGACTCATGGTCCAGCAGGCATGGACAAGGACGTTACCTAAGTTTCACGGCGCATTGGGTGACTCTGCTGGCAGCTGGGAAGGATGCAGGACAAGGTGCAGTAGTGTTGGAGGTTGTTCCGCCACCACGCCTCCAAAATGCTGATTGTGACACACCTCTCTCCTCCACCCCCTCCTCTTCTTCTTCCTCCATGGCCTCTTCCTCGGAACCAGCGGTGCTCCGTAGGCGTTCAAGGGGCTACGCAAGTACGCAGGCCAAAAGATGCCATGCGGTGCTTGAGCTGGTGTGCTTGGGGGACAGGAGCCACACTGGGGCAGAGGTTCTGTCAGCTCTGCAGGGGCAGGTTCAGAGGTGGTTGACGCCACGCCAACTTAAGGCAGGAATGGTGGTTTGCGACAATGGCACCAACCTCCTCTCTGCCCTCCGACAGGGACAAATGACCCATGTGCCCTGTTTGGCTCACGTCCTTAACTTGGTGGTGCAGCGGTTCTTGGGCAGGTACCCGGGCTTACAGGATGTCCTGAGGCAGGCCAGGAAAGTCTGTGTGCATTTCCGCCGGTCATATAATGCCAGTGCTCGGCTGACGGACCTCCAAAAGGAGTTTAACCTGCCCAAGAACCGCCTAATCTGCGACATGCCCACCAGGTGGAACTCAACGTTGGCCATGCTGCAGCGGCTGCACACGCAGCAGAGGGCCATCAATGAGTACCTGTGCGACTATGGCACCAGGACAGGGTCAGGGGACCTTGGTTTTTTTTCCCCACGCCAGTGGGCCATGATCAGGGATGCATGCACTGTCCTGTCACCATTCGAGGAGGCCACGAGGATGGTGAGCAGTGACAGTGCATGCATCAGTGACACTGTCCCCCTTGTCCACCTGTTGGAGCACACGCTGCGTGGAATAATGGACAGGGCACTTGAGGCAGAACAGAGGCAGGAAGAGGAGGACTTCCTTAGCTCTCAAGACCCCCTTTATCCAGACAGTGTTCCTGCGTGCCCGCCGATCACACAGGAAGAGGACGAGGAGGAGGAGGAGGAAGATTGTGTCAGTATGGAGGTGGAGCCTGGCACTCAGCATCAGCAGCAGTCTTTAAGGGATCAGTCCCAAGGAACACATGGACTTGTACGTGGCTGGGAGGAGGTGGCTGCGGACGTTGTTGTCCTTAGTGACCCAGAGGACTCCGGACCGAATGCCTCAGCAAACCTACGCTGCATGGCCTCCCTGATCCTGCAAAGCCTGCGTAAGGATCCTCGTATTCGTGGTATCAAGGAGAAGGACCAATACTGGCTGGCAGCCCTCCTTGATCCACGTTACAAGGGTAAGGTTGCGGACCTTATCTTGCCATCGCAGAGGGAGCAGAGGATGAAACATCTTCGGGAGGCCTTGCAGAAAGGTCTGTGCAACGCGTTCCCAGAGACTGGGAGGTTACAAACTCCTGTTTCTGGACAACGTGTTGCTGAGGCTTCGGTCAGTCAAAGAAGGAGCGGTGGAGAAGGTGGCCGTCTGACCGATGCGTTCAGACAATTTTTTGGTCCGCAGCCCCAAGGTATGATCGGTTCCAGCAACCATCGCCAGCGTCTGTTTTACATGGTGCAGGAATACCTAGGGGCAAGTTTAGACTTGGACACCTTTCCCACCGAAAATCCTCTGGGTTACTGGGTCTTGAGGATGGATCACTGGCCAGAGCTTGCACAGTATGCAATTGAGCTACTGGCCTGTCCTGCATCCAGCGTTCTTTCGGAACGCACATTCAGTGCTGCTGGAGGCGTGGTAACCGATCACAGGGTGCGTCTGTCCACCGACTCGGTCGATCGGCTGACCTTCATAAAAATGAATCAGTCTTGGATCACCACCAGCTACCAAGCACCTGATGCTAATGTAACCGAATAATTTTTTTTGAAATCTCAGATCCCTTCAAAGACTGCCTATGCTGATGCTGAGTGACTATCCCTGAGTAATTATCCTCTTCCTCCTCAATCATCACGCTGATAGCTTGTAAGAACATTTTTGGTTCTGGGCGCCACCACCAGTGCCTAAGGCACAATTTTTCAGCCCCTGTTTAACAGGGGCGTGTAATTACAATTTTTGATGTAATACTTTGCAGCAGGGCTCGTTCCTGCATTCCAACTAGAGTGTCTGTGAGAGGTTGCAGTGTTGTGGCACCAGCACCAGTGCCTAAGGCCCAATTTTTCTGCCCCTGTCTAACAGGGGCGTGTAATTACAATTTTTGATGCAATACTTTGCAGCAGGGCTCGTTCCTGCGTTCCAACTAGAGTGTCTGTGAGGGGTTGCAGTGTTGTGGCACCAGCACCAGTGCCTAAGGCCCAATTTTTCTGCCCCTGTCTAACAGGGGCGTGTAATTACAATTTTTGATGCAATACTTTGCAGCAGGGCTCGTTCCTGCGTTCCAACTAGAGTGTCTGTGAGGGGTTGCAGTGTTGTGGCACCAGCACCAGTGCCTAAGGCCCAATTTTTCTGCCCCTGTCTAACAGGGGCGTGTAATTACAATTTTTGAAGCAATACTTTGCAGCAGGGCTCGTTCCTGCGTTCCAACTAGAGTGTCTGTGAGGGGTTGCAGTGTTGTGGCACCAGCACCAGTGCCTAAGGCCTAATTTTTCAGCTCCTGTTCAACAGGGGCATGTAATTACAATTCTTGATCTAATATTTCACAGCAGGGCCCTGTGAGGGCTTACAGTGTTGTGGCCACAGCAACACCTAAGGCCCAAATTTCTGCTGAGTATATAGGGCAGGACCCTATTTTCAAACATCTAACTTACAAACGACTCCTACTTGCAAACGGAAGGAGACAACAGGAAGTGAGATGAAATCTACCCCTAGGAAGGGAAATTCTCTCCTGTAAGAGTTAATATGGGAAAACAATTTCTCCTTTCCACTGATGCTTTCCAATCCTTGTTCCACAAAAAAACCCAAATTTTCAAAAAACATTTTTCATTGGGACAAAAAAGTGAGGTGAAATCTTCTGAAGAGGAGGAAAGACAGCAAAACAAATGTCACAGGGGTGATAACCCTTCCCTATGTTTTCCAAAAAGCTTAAAAAAGATTTTTTGGCTGGAGCTAAACACGTTAAAAATGTACCCGTTCAAAATTACAAACAGATTCTACTTAACAACAAACCTACAGTCCCTGTCTTGTTTGCACCGCCTGTATACTGCTGTTCAGAGTATATAGGGCCTGGTGGCCCCACACCTTTCCTTATTTTAATTTGGGTGCGGGGTTCCCCTTAATATCCATACAAGACCCAAAGGGCCTGGTAATGGACTGGGGGGTACCCATGCCATTTGTCTCACTGATTTTCATCCATATTGCCATGACCCGACATGACATTAAACCCGCAAGCAGTTTTAAATGAGATTTTTTCCTTTAAAAATGACATTTGGTGCAGGGACTGTTCTAAACATGGGAAACACGCGTCACTTTACAGGCATACTATAGACACCCCCCAGGTACGATATTTAAAGGAATATTTCACTTTTTTTTTTTTACTTTCAGCATCATTAAAATCACTGCTCCCGAAAAAACGACCGTTTTTAAAAGTTTTTTTTGCATTGATACATGTCCCCTGGGGTAGGACCCGGGTCCCCAAACCCTTTTTAGGACAATACCATGCAAATTAGCCTTTAAAATGAGCACTTTTGATTTCGAACATTCGAGTCCCATAGACGTCAATGGGGTTCTAACGTTCGTGCGAACTTTCTGTCCGTTCGCGGGTTCTGGTGCGAACCGAACCGGGGGGTGTTCGGCTCATCCCTACTCCATAGTCACGCCACTGGGCCCCTCTGAATGAATGGATGGGGCCCAGGGAATATATTTTAGGCCACCTGGAAGCCGGGGGAAGCAGAAATAAAGTACCTGCAGCTGCATTTAGATGATGCCTCGTAACTCAAATCTGGTGAGGAAGCCTTGGAGTCGGTATTATTTCCTGGGGGGGGGGGCAATTTCCCCATTGCCCCCCGCCTGGATCCGCCCCTGTGTGCACCTGAAATTTTCTTAATTTTCTTTAAGTGTAGCAGTGAGGTTTTCCATCTGGTTAAAATCTGGCAATTGTTTAATGATGGTTCTGACCTTGGACCAAAAGCTTTGGAGTTTGTCTCATGTCCAGGAAGTGTGTCCACTGCTTTCCCACATCACCAACAGCTGTTGGATGTCTGGGGATACACTTTTTGAACATTGAACAGGACTTTATACCAGCTGGCCAGAACTTATTAACCCAGTTCCTGTCATTTGTTGGCTATACAGTTTTATTGTGCAAAGTATAGGATATCCTCCCTTTGGGTAGAAGAGAATGCCTCCAGATCCCTCTCTCATTTAAGCTGAAATGGGGGTGTGAAATTCTCTGAGGACTGAACCAAGAGTTTTAACGCGGCTGAGACTGTGCAGGAAGATGGTCCAGAGTCTGTGCAAAGATGCTCAAAGGTTGATTCCAAGCTGAGGGAGACACCCCTCCTGAAGACTGAGGATAGAAAGCAGTACAGTTGTTGGGGGTTCCATTGATCCAGAAGAGGATCGAACATTTGTTGGGGGATCTGGCAGGTTTCGGACACAAATCACAAAAGAAGCCTCCAGTCCTATAGATACCAGTTATCTGGAGTTGAAACCACATCTGGGTCCTATTAAGGACCCTAGGTGGCAGGAGCCGCCTGCAACCTATCAAACAAGGATGCTAGGAGACTGGAGCTGCCTGCATCCTAATAATTAAAGATACTAGGTGACAGGGTAATCTGTATCCTATCAACAAAGGACACAAGGCAGCAGGAGCTGTCTGCAACCTAGCAACCAATGAACCTAGGTAGCAGAAGCCACTTGCATTCTAGCAGCCAAGGGTGCTAGGCAGCAGGAGCAACCTGCATCCTACTATCCAAGGGTGCTAGGCAGCAAGAGCAGCCTGCATCCTAGCAACCAAGGACCCTAGGCAACGGGGGTCCATTAATAGTGTGCAATCAGCAGTGCGAGCACTGATGACTACATATTGTTGACATGTACATGTCGGCTGGCAGCAACCAATAGGACTCATGTACACTGTACCACTGGATGTAAATGTATACAAATGCTAAATGTATACAGAGTACAGAGACTAAAAATATGGGATCTTGTTGCCAGCAAGGCAAAATAGTTAACACTCTTCTGAGTGAGCCCTAAAAGAAATCATAATCCAGTGGTTTCAATGTACGCTATACATTTGTTGTCTTGCTTCTTGTCATTAGCAGAAACTGAAGTGTAGGTATATACACCCCATCTAATTGTATTCATTCATTCAAAAAATCCTTGAATGTATTTTAAATAATACCTCAGTCCATTTCTACATTAGCCTGCCTCTTGCAGTTGCCTGCACAGCAATATTTAAAGGTGAAGAAAAAAGGGCCAGCACTGTTAGCCAATTACTATATGGCATAGTGTACAGATAGCTGGCTGATGGAAGGGAGGACCTCATGATTGACCTCATTGGTGCACTGCTATTTCTTCCTTATCCAATCACAGACTTGGGTTGTCCTGAACCGAACTCTATTACTTTAACTACAGTAGTGAACAGTTAGGTTAGATCCTGGCTGTGCTGCCTGACAGGGTTGTCTAGATTGAAAAACTGGCTGAACAGGCAGGTAAGAGAGTTTTCGTTCTTGTATTTCCACTGTGGATTAACAATTTGCCTTCACCTGCATTTTATAGTGTTGTGTCTGTGTGGCACCTTGTAGTAACCAAGTTAATTGGGATGAAACTAAGTACATTGGGGTTGATTTACTGAATTAGCCTATAGCAATGTAATATAAAAGTTCTATAATATCCCAGGCTTATTACATCATAGCAGTCTCACTGAGTAATTACATTATTACAGTGTAAATCATGTACAAATGTCACAGATCTAAGATCTGGAGATTCAAGAATGGGGCACTGTTAATGAAAATAAGAGGATTGATGGCATCAGTAACAAAATGTTTTGCCTTTCTTCAAACCAGTAACATATGCAAAATAGAAGACAAAAGATCGGGATGAAGATACAAAGATGACGTCCAGTTACTAAGATACATTTATTACATCGCCTTTTAATCATTCTTCTGCTTCTAGAATGTGTTCTTAGATCTTCAAAAGGTCCATTGCATTGCTGTTATTGTGATTTATTAATGTTTGGTTCTTCGTTATTGGATTTCTTTAATATAAAGCATATGCTCTTTCAATGGTATGAAGATAACCTTGAGCTTTTATTGTTGCTAACATTGACAGAAATGCTTTATGAAGTGTAATAAACACCTATTTTTAAGAGCTGTGGCATTGCCCTTCTTGTATACATACAGGTCCTCTGTTTCTCAAGTTGTTGGATTTTAGTAAGAAAACCTTTATATAAACCCAGTTTCGTTTTGTAAAATATTGCCGAAATGCAAAAATAGCCAAGGTGTTTAGCTCTGACCTCAAGTTACACTTGGATGTTATACAGTAACTGGTTGTAAAATTTCTTTATATCGCAAAAAGACAAAAAGAGTTTAAAGTGGACCTTCAGTCATTTTTTTCATCTTTCCATCTATTACATTTTCTGCCCTTGTTGTTTTAACTTTGGATAGTCAAACATTTTTTTTTTGCCAGTAAATACCTTATACAGCCCACTTCCTGTTTCTTGTCTGGTAAAAAGCCTAAAGCCTAGGCTTATGACATCATGTACATCTCTCTCTCTCACTCTTGTGAGAGTTTGCCAGGAAGGCAGGGGGGGGGGTGAGTCATAAGAGGGCCAATCAGAGCTGCAGAGCTGGATGTGTGTGTCTGAGTGTCTGTGTAAATCCATGATGTGAACAGGCAGCATCTTTAGCTGCCCACAGTTAAAATGGATGCAGCCAGACTCAGTGGAGGGAGATTTCTGCAGCATATTTGGCAAGTACAGAATCACAGTATGTATATAAAATAATAACCAAAGTGGTTGAAGGGAAGCTTTAGAATGGCAATATGTTTTTATTACAAATTATGTGAGCAGACTGCAGTTCCTCTTTAACACTAGTGGTCTTATTAGGCCAGGCAGTGAAAAAAAGACATGATAATGTGCTAATTACAATAATCCGAAGAAACCAACGAAATGTCAGTAGCCTGATATCAAAAAGTGAATGGTTGCTGTGGGTTAGTGCACATGTTCATTGCTTCTTATGGGCTACAAGGATTTTGTATATGAATTTAAACACATAAACATTTAGTACTAAACCGGGGGGATTCTAAACATACCACAGTGACCAATAATTATTTCTTCTAAAATTATACACTGCCAAATCTGGAAAAACAAAAAAAATGCCCAAAGTATTATACCCCCGCCACTTTCCCAAGCAAAACAATACTGGACTCTAACTATACTATACGGTTTACATATATAATTCTCTCACAGAAGAAGATATCCTTTCCAGGTACAGATAACTTGTTTGGCTTGTTTGAGTTACTTAATTCTCTCCTGGCCTTTAGCCTATGAATCCTGTTATATAGTGACAGTAGGTCCCTAGGGTCAATCTGTGGCCTTTTCCTTCTTGTTGTGTGGCACCCTGAGCCTCTGCAAACAGTAGCCTCTGTTTTTTTAACTGGGTAGTAGCAGTTAATAATTTGGTTTATTTTTTCACATTATCTTACTTTGTTGCTGTGCTGTCCATCTCATTTTATAACTTCCCGGATTCCCTGCATGCTTTGCAGCTTCCCCTCTTCTGTTTACTTTCCATTTCTAAGGACTATATATCCCATGGTAACTTAATGCCTACAAGCAGTGATTCTTGTACTTGCTCCGCCTCCTGAAACTCCTCCTTTTAGCACCTCTGTAGTTTAGAAGGCAGGCTTTGTGAAGTGTGTGACACGATAGTGCCTACTCACAGGGAAAAGTGAATACAGTGAATGAAGTAAATATGTCTTCACAAAGTTCAAGATTATTCAGATAAATAGGAGTAGGCTAGAAATAAGTGAAATAAAATGTGAAAATGAATAGATGATTTTACGTTTTGATCATAGATACACCACTTGCCGACTGCCTAACTGGGAATGTACATCATGATTTTGACATTAAAGGAGTTGTAAAGGCAGAAGGTTTTTTTTTTTTTTTTTATCTTAATGCATTCTATGCATCGGGATAAAAAAACCTTCTATGTGTGGCAGCCCCCCTCAGCCCCCCCTAATACTTACCTGAGCCCATCTTTATCCAGCAATGTTGTAGGAATGTCTCAGCTGTTCGGGACTCCCCTCCTCATTTGCTAAGACAGCAGTACAGTGTGATTGGCTCCCGCTGCTGTCAATCAAAGATAGTCAGCCAATCAGGAAAGAGAGGGGGCGGGACTGGGATTGTGTTTTTTTTATTTTTTTTAAATCCAGCAATTTTTATTGAAACAATTTTTTTTATTCCATAGACATTTCAGATGACACTACATACATATTATCCAGATACAGCCTTAATATACATCACATTTAATAAGCCATAAACTCCCCCCCAAAAAAAAGAAAAAGAAAAATTTTGAATGGACTTAGGGAGCCGTGACTCGACTCGGGTACCCCCACAGCAAGCTGCTTGCTCTGGGGGCACTTAACAGGAGGGATGGGCCAGGAGCACAAAAGAGGGACCCGAGATGAGGGTTGGGGCTGCTCTTTGTATAACCAACTGCACAGAGCAGATAAGTATAACATGTTTGCTATTTAAAAAAAAAAAACAAGACTTTACAATCACTTTAAATACCATTGTTATGGCTGCGGCTAGCTGCCATAACCCCCGGTATTGTTTTTTCTCTTGGGCAGCCGGGCTTTCAGATAAAGGTGGTCCCAGCAGTGGATTTGCCACTTTTATACACAGTGGGGAAAGGTGCCCTTCCTGCCACTTCCTGATCATTCCCGAGCTTACCAGAGCCGTTGGTAATCCCGGAACCGATCCGATGCGGCTAGGCAGGAAACCGAGTGAAGGCAAGATAGCCCCCACTTGGCTCTATGCCCTCGGAGGACCGGAATGACCAGACCAAAAACTGCTGGAAAAAAAGTTACATATGTAACACTATTTTGACTGACCTTCAGGAGATGTGACTGAGGCTGGGTTCACACTGGTGTGATGTTAGACAAGCTGTTGGGCTGAATTTCAAGAACTCTTCTCCACTCTGCAAGATGACAAGCAATTCAGCTTTTGACATTTATTTTATATAAAGTCAGTTTCCCACTCTCTATCCACTAACATGCTCCTTATTCTCTTCCTTCTCACATTGGTGTCTTCTATCCTCAAATTATCTTTACTCTACCCCTCCTCTCTTCCCTGCAGCATGCACATATCACCCTCACTCCTACTCTCACTCCTACCCTCTCCCTACTATGGCACCCATTATCTCCTGCATTTACTGCAGCCACATGCTGACATAAACACCAGGGCCACTAGACACTCGTGCACAGCCCACTTCCATCTTGCCTTTCTCGCCCTCTTCCTTCTCCTAGTCTTAGGTGACATTTCTCCTAATCCTTGCCTGCCATTTTCCAACTGCAAGCCACATATCCAATACCCCTCCCCCTCTGTCAACAACCGCAATCCACTCAGTTTAATTTCTATCCCCCTGCTTCCTCAAAACAGCCCACCAATCTCATGAGACCTTTGGAATGCCCGCTCCATTTGTAACAAGCTAACATCTGTACATGACCTCTTCATCTCTCATGGCTTCAACATACTCGTAATAACAGAAACCTGCCTTAAAAATTTTGACTCAGCTTCTCCTGCTGCCCTCTCCCATGGTGGTCTCCATTAGACTCACTCCCCCAGACCCAACACACATAAAGGAGGTGGAGTTGGCTTCCTTCTATGCCCACATAGCACCTTCCAAGTCCTTCCTGTCCCTCCCTCTCTATCCATCTCTTCTTTCGAGATGTACTGTATTCGTCTATTTTCTACCATTTCTCTGAGAATTGCAGCAATTTATCGGCCTCCTGGACTGGTATCGCGCTTTCTTGATGACTTTGCTGCTACCCTACTTTCTCTTCTCTGAAATACCCATGATCATTCTTGGTGACTTCAACATTCCTGTCAATGTTAACAGCCCAACTACAGCTAAACTTTTCGACTTAACCTCATCTTTTGACCTAACCCAATGGACACATACTTCTGATCACTCCAATATTAATACCCTTGACCTTGTATTCTCCCATCTCTGCAACGCTGGCAACTTCACCAACACCCCCTTTCCTCTCTCTGATCACAACCTCATTACTTTCACTGTATCCTTGCCTCCAATCACCCATCCCTCCAAGCAGCAAACAATTATTTGTAGAAACCTTCGCCACTTTAACCATTCTCTTCTCTATTCTGCTACTGACCACCTATATGACATAATCTCTCCCCTGTCCTGTCCAGACCTGGCCACCTCTGTCTACAACAGTTCACTTTCATCATCACTAGATGCACTTGCTCCGCTAACAACACGCAAATTCAGGCCCCGACCGTTACAACCCTTGCAAACTGACAACACTAGAAATCTCAAGAGACATTGCCTTGCCCTTGAACGACTGTGGCGTAAAACCAAATGCCTACAAGACTTAACCCCATATAAATCTGCCCTTCTAAAATACAATTCCTGCCTCCATGCTGTCAAAAAAAAGCCCTCACTTGACCCTACCAACCTGAACAACTTAAGACCCATCTCATTGCTCTCATTCACCTCTAAACTTCTAGAACGCTTATGCCCCGTACACACGGTCGGACTTTGTTCGGACATTCCGACAACAAAATCCTAGGATTTTTTCCCACGGATGTTGGCTCAAACTTGTCTTGCATACACACGGTCACACAAAGTTGTCGGAAAATCCGATCGTTCTGAACGCGGTGACGTAAAACACGTACGTCGGGACTATAAACGGGGCAGTGGCCAATAGCTTTCATCTCTTTATTTATTCTGAGCATGCGTGGCACTTTGTCCGTCGGCTTTGTATACACACGATCGGAATTTCCGACAACGGATTTTGTTGTCGGAAAATTTTATCTCCTGCTCTCCAACTTTGTGTGTCGGAAAATCCGATGGAAAATGTCCGATGGAGCCCACACACGGTCGGAATTTCCGACAACACGCTCCGATCGGACATTTTCCATCGGAAAATCCGACCGTGTGTACGGGGCATAAGTCTACTACCGTCTTAGCTCCTACCTCAGTGAAAATAACCTTCTTGACCCCTTACAGCCTGGCTTTCGCTCACAGCACTCCACGGAAACTGCCTTACTAAAACTCACCAACGATTTACTAACTGCTAAAACCAACAGCCAGTACTCCATACTCCTACTACTTGACCTCTCTGCGCCCTTTGATACTGTTGACCACCTGCTCCTTCTCAATAAACTACATTGCCTTGGGCTCCGAGATTCTGCTCTATCCTGGTTCTCTGCCTACTTATCACAGCGATCCCTCAGTGTCACCTACAACTCTGTCTCCTCCTCTCCATTGCTTCTTTCTGTGGGGGTCCCCCAAGGCTCTGTTCTTGGACCCCTTCTCTTCTCTATCTACACCTCCTTCCTTGGTCACTTGATAACCGCCCACGGCTTCCAATACCACTTATACGCTGATGACACCCAAATCTATCTGTCTACTCCTCATCTAACTCCTTCAGTCACCTCTCGCATTACTAACTTACTAACTGACCTATCAGCATAGATGTCGCACCACTTCCTTAAACTAAATTTCTCTAAAACTGAGCTATTAATATTCCCCCCTGCCCGTGCCCCCCTCCATGACTTTTCCATCAAAATCAACAATGCAACCATCAGTCCCTCCCTTCACGTCAGGGTACTAGGTGTAATCTTAGACTCTGACTTGTCATTTCAGCCTCAAATCCAATCGTTGTCAAAAGTATATAGAATTCACCTCCGTAACATCTCTAAAATTCGCCCCATTTTAACAAATGAAACCACCAAGCTCCTCATTCACTCCCTTGTTATTGCTCGCCTTGACTATTGCAACTCCCTTCTCATTGGCCTGCCTCTCCATAGGCTATCCCCTCTTCAGTCTATCATGAATGCTGCTGCCACACTTATACACCTTACGAACCGCTCAGTGTCTGCCAATCATCTCCTCCAATCCCTACATTGGCTCCCAATCACCCAGCGAATTAAATTCAAAATACTAACCACACCATACAAAGCCATTCACAACTCTGCCCCGAGCTACATCACCAAACTAGTCTCCAAATATCACCCAAATTGTCCTCTCTGCTCTTCTCAAGACCTCCTGCTCTCAAGCTCTCTCGTCTCCTCCTCCCATGCTCATCTCCAGGATTTCTCCAGAGCCTCTCCCATCCTCTGGAACTCGCTACCTCCACTGGTCCGGCTATCCCCTACTCTTGCTACCTTCAGGCGATCCCCGAAAACTCATGTCTTCAGGAAAGCCTATCATGTCTCCAACTAATCTCCTACCATTTCCATCAGCTCATTCCCCACAGTTACAACCTTTTGTACCACCTGCCCCACCCTATTAGATTGTAAGCTCTTCTCAGCAGGGCCCTCTTAATCCTCTTGTATTTTATTTTATTATAACTGTATTGTCTCCCTTTTATATTGTAAAGTGCTGTGTAAACTGTTGACGCTATATAAATCCTATATAATAATAATAATAATAATTTGCATCGATAAGACATCACATGTGATCTGCACAGCAGTGTGGTGCGAATCACATGCAATGTCTGTGTGATGCTAATTCAGCCATACATATTGTATGGCTGAATTTTCATCGTATTCGCACCAAAATGGTGCAGGACCCTTTTTTTGGTTCACACTGGAATCAGATCACATGGGTGTTCACACCCATATGATCTGATTCCTGCACCATTTGGCAGTTCGCACTGTGATCAGCGAACCAATCTGGGGGTGTCATTAATGTTGTATTGACACCCACAGTGGTTCACGTAGGGCAGTGTAAACTGCCCACCAAAGACATGCAATGCGGGAACCCGCACTGGAATCACGCTGGTTCCCGCATCACAATAGTGTGAACCGAGCCTAAATCCTGATCCACAGCATTTTTGTGAATATATTAAGAATGTCCCAGACCCACTTACTTGGCAATAAATGTCCCAGGAAAAATCTTAAGGTCTTGTCTCTGAATGTTCAGAATGATGGGCGTCGGTCACTTCAATTTGAGATTTTAAAAGATTTTATTGCACATGTGCATGGAGAAATAGGAAGGAGGCCGGAGAAAGCACATAAAAATTGTAGGTTCTAGAATACATTTATTAGTCCTGCATTTCACTCCTTTATTTTTTACAATTAAATTACATTTCTATATTGCTTCTCTCCATGGGGGCCCAAAACCTTTTATCTGCTGTTGCCTAAAAGTAGCACTTCATGGCAACCAATATCTTCAAAGTTTCCTCC
This sequence comes from Lithobates clamitans, assembly GCA_037952925.1. Classification (NCBI taxonomy): domain Eukaryota; kingdom Metazoa; phylum Chordata; class Amphibia; order Anura; family Ranidae; genus Lithobates; species Lithobates clamitans. The sequence continues at coordinate 3,279,967 of JBBGZY010000675.1, forward strand.
CAGGAGGAGAGATCCTTGCAGCTAAGGCCTAAGGACAAGTCAGGTGTTAGAGATACAACCTCCTAGAGCAAAGGCTCCTGAAGGAAGAAGACCCTGTGCCAAGAAATGCCTCAAATATTTAATAACACTACCAGTAAGCACCAGCATACCCCTCAACTGGTCAGGTCTCAAACATCCATGACACAGAGGGGTTGATTTACTAAAACTGGAGCACTCAGAATATGGTGCAGTTGCGCATGGTAGCCAATCAGCTTTCAACTTCAGCTTGTTCAATTAAGCTTTGGCAATAAAAACTGGAAGCTGATTGGTTTCTATGCAGAGCTGCACCAGATTTTGCACTCTTCAGGTTTAGTAAATCAACCCCTGAATGTTATCAGTAGCACACCCTGCTGGAGCAAGCTCAACACAGCATTTGACTACGGTAATATATGCCATGCTTGGAGAGCACTAGCCAGCACACAGGTAAGCTGACTAAAGCTTCCCAACAGATCACAAAAACACAAAATAATTTGGAAAAATACTAAAGCCCTACATATACAAGAATAAATAAAATGTCAAATGTGTGTGTGCAAATTCAAAGCAACATGGTGGCTGGAATTGGAGAGGGGAAAGTTGGGCTACAACCTGCTTCACAAAAGAAGTGGCTATTTTCTGCATCTCATAATTTAATCAGCCAATCCCAGACCAGCAGTTTAAGCCAATTCTTCCCTAGTCTGCACTTTTAAACTTACACAAGTCTATAGGAGTTTGGGATGAATAAATGCAGAGGTTAGATTGAATAAATGCAAGAGTTAGAATGAATAAATACAGCACTTAGAATGTTTTCAAATGACGAACACCGTCTTGTTACTACAGGTACCATTAGCTTTGCCGCAGATGTGTTTCTAATGCAGAGTTTTGTCAACAACAAAATACCATACTGATCCTGGACTGGACTGATTGAATAAAACAGAACTTAGATGATGTATTTTTCTTTTGCAGAAAAACTTCTAGCTTGACAACATGGTTTTCATATATGGGTGCTACAGTGATTTATTTGAAACCACAGATTGTAAAATATTTTTAATTTTCAAGTAATTATTTAAGAAGCCTATTTGAAGCCTGCCATGAGGTTCAGCACAGAGAAGCCATGAATGGGAAAGCTGAGGGAAAGGTTATGGTATCCCAGCTGTCATATGTATTTCAGTCTTACGCTTTCTTAAAACCATGTTTCCAGCATCAAAGCACTGTGTTTATAAATGTTGTCAATTTAAGAGCCACTAGATACATTCATTTATTTTTCTTTAATAACTGCTTAATTTAAAAGAACCAGTATGAGCCCAATATATGTTTTTCACATCTGAAAATGCAATCATTCTTAAAGGGTAGAGGAATGAGAGCTTCCATTTCCAGCTGTTTTTAAAGAAGCAGGTTCTAGTGCCTTATGACCTTATTTTCTAGACTTTACTGGCTGCATGCTTTTTAATGTGCGAATTTCTTTTTTGTTGTTATTATTTATTACTAAAATGTTGTGCAGTGCAATATAAATATAAAAAATGTATCTGCAAAGGGGATCAAATATGCCAGGTGTGCCATATTAATAATTATTCTTTAAAATGTTCCACTTCCAACCCCTCCACAGCCTGGTGCTCCATTGAGCGTTGGAGGGGCAGAGCAGAGAACAGTGACAGAAAGTCACCAATATAAGATGCCAGTAATATTACATATCACAGAAATTGATATAGCACCTAAATAATGAAGAGTGCAAATGAATGAAACAGTCCATAACAGAAAAACATGTCATGAAAAATCCCTTGTGCAACAGTGCTCCAGAAGGTGTCATCTGTATGTGGGAAAAGTGAACTCCACGACCAGACAGCAGTAGTTGTTACAGTGCGTCTCTTACCAGATCAGTTGGGCCAAAGATTATAATGGGCAAAAACACATAAGGATATACACAAACAGGGATGAGGTACTCATCACTCAGCAGTCATGATTATAATGTCACCAAAGTAAACAAAAGCATACACTCCCATCGAGAAGATCATTCAGAATAGTTGCTTTTATTAAAAGCTTTTGAATCTCAATCTCAAGATCAACGTTCCAATGTGAACAATGGTACTAACAGCGGTGTCACAAGCTACAGGCTTATTGTTCGCAAAGCTCTGGCAGTAGCCGGCAAGCGGTGTGTCGGGACGACATAGCCACGCCAACTATATATTGGTGATAGATAGTTTTTGATGTTTATATTATTTTATTTCTGTAGCGCTGCTCTTGTTTTAATAATATTCTCGATCTACACCTCTTCCCTGGGTCAGCTGATAGCTTTTCTATGTTGAAGACACATAAATCTATCTCTCTACCCCTCAGCTCACCCCACCTCACGTAAACCTCACGTATCACTGGTTTACTAAAAGACATATCAGATTTCAATGTCGCACCACTTCCTCAAACTCATTCTATCCAAAACCGAGCTCATAATATTGTTTCCCCCACGTGCCCCTTTCCCTGACTTCTCTGTCAAGCTCAACTATCAGTTCGTGCCCACACACCAGGGTGCCAAGGGTAAACCTGGACTCTGAACTGCCCTTTCAGGCCCACATCCAATCCCTATCCAAATCATGCCGCCTAAATCTCCGCAACATCTCCATAATATGCACCTTTTTAACCAATGACACCACAAAGCTTCTAATTCACTCCCTGGTTATCTCTCGCCTTGACTACTGCAACTCCCGTCTCATTGGATTACCTTCAGTTCATCATGAATTCTGCTGCCAGCCTCATCCACCTTACCAACCATTCAGTGTCTAGTACCCCTTTCTGCCAATACCTCCACTGACTTCCGCTCACGCAAGGAATAAAAATCAAAGTACTAACAACAACTTAAGGTTGAATATATTGTTTTTTGCCAAATTTTCAAATATAGGTACAAAAACAATCACTCAACATGAAATACAAACGATATGCCAAGAGAGTAAATTAATTGCACTGTAGCATCCCAAGCGGGAGTGAGGTCTATTATTAATACTGCTCCTGAGTCTAAACATTACAATAGTATACAATAGTAAATCGATCCAGGAAATAGATATGAGGTTGCTAGGGGTAGTCACAAATAAACAAACAAACAGGAGCGAGATCCCCCTTAAAATCTCGGTATAAATATACAGCGCAAAAATACGTGACCCAAAGGAAAAGGGTCAATGTATATACTAGTAAAAATTTGGGGGGTGGGGCAAAGAGATGCCCTGAGAAAGCAATAAGGAGGATCATCCGTGGTATACCATTTATAGAAATGAAATTTGCTTTATTAATATATCAATAGTACGTTAAAACCACTGAATGTAAGACAATGACATTTAATGTGGAATTAGATCCCAGCATACCCTATAATAAAAAAACACACAAACAAAATTGACAATGTTGTCACAATATGGTGCCATATTGTGACAACGTTTTCAATTTTGTATGTGTGTTTTCTTACTATAGGGTATGCTGGGATCTAATTCCACATTATCACTAAGTTAACTGGATTCATTTTGCTTTTATTCTTATATATCAATATATATACTCACTCAGACAGCGGAAGAGAGTGAAGAGAGAGAAAGTAGAAAAAAAAAAAAAAAAAGAGTTATTTATTCAGTATATTGCCCAATTTCTCAGAGGAGGAATAATGCATCCATATGTACCAGAGGGTGATAAATTTGTCCCTCTTATCCAGTTCTCTGGCTTGAATTTCCTCCATGAGCATATTATCATTAATTTCACTTACTCATGTAGATAGGAGAGTCATGAAAGTGCTCTTCGAGTATCTAGTGATCAACTGTCTGGCTTCAGAGAGGAAGAATTTCAATAGACTCGATTTCTGCAACTTGATTGAACCCAGGAGGATAGACAGTAGGGCTACCGAAGGGGAAGGAGTAATAGGCTCATCATAGACCTCTAAGTACATCTGGAATATCAGCAACCAAAAAGGATGAATACGACCATTGCAGTCCCACCAAACTAACTACTTAAATAGCCATCCACAACCCTGCCCCTAGATACATCACTAACTTGGTCTCAAAATATCATCCTGAGGAGCTGGTGTAGAAAAGAGGGGTTTGGGTTCCTGGAGAACTGGGATGACTTCTCAGTCGGTTAACAGTTCTATCAAACTGACAGACTGCTCCTAAATGAGGAGGGTGCAGATCTGCTGGGAGTGAAGATGGCCGAAAAGTTAGAGGGGCTTTTAAACTAGGTGGCGGGGGGGGGTCCAGAGGAAGAGATAGCCAGTGCAGAACATATTATTGGGGGCATTAGTGGTAGGTTGGCTAAAGCACCTAGACCCGAAGTAAGTATAGTAACAAGTCCTATTTTTAACCCCAGAGCACCCAATAAGGAGATAGTATGCGACCGGTCTAAACTATGTGGTATGTTCACCAATGCCAGGAGTCTGGCGGACAAGATGGGCGAACTACTATTGTATGAGGAGGATTTAGATTTTGTAGGAATTACAGAGACTTGGTTCGACAGCTCTCATGATTGGCTGGCAACCATTCAAGGGTATTCCCTATATCACAGGGATAGAGAGGGTACAAAAGGGGGAGGGGTATGCCTGTATATCAAAAATGATGTACAAGTGAATGTGAGAGATGACATCACTTAGGGAGCAAGGGAGGAGGTGAAATCCTTATGGGTAGAGCTACAAAGGGAGGAAACTAAGGGGAAAGTAATACTGGGAGTATGCTATAGGCCCCCTAACCAGAGGGAGGAGGCAGAGGCAGACCACCTATCACAATTTGGATTAGAGGAAAGAATGGGAAGTGTTATAATGGGGGATTTTAATTATCCAGACATAGACTGGGTGGAAGGAACTGCGCATTCATCTAAGGCTCGGATAGCAAAAGAAAGATCCTAGTACTAAAGTACCTAATATACAGGGTGACTCTGTAGGTACTTATCAGTTATTTGTGCCAGCGTCCCCGATAATGTATTTGAGAGCATCAAAGGACTAAAAAGATGGGACTTTTAAGGCACAATTGTAATAGACTACAAAAAGTATATAAAAGGATTGAATTTTATTCATAACATACAAAAAACATCAGGGGGTTAACATGGACATTTAAAAACACATCAGATATAGACATACAACATCTGTGATAACACCATTGGGGGTCCTATCCTGCAGTCTCCTAGGTAATTCTGATACTTATAACAACGAAATATATTCCAGGTAGAAGAAAAGGATAGACTTCCCCTAGAGAGTTGGAGATTGAAGGGGCACTGCAGGTCTGGTATTCCAAAATGGTGTATTCTCCAATTGCTCTACATGTTTCACGTTGACAAAGAACGCTTCATCAGGAGCTAGAGGTTCTAATAAAAAATACATATAGACAGAGAGAAGACATATATCAAAATCACAAACAATTAAGATTATTTTTAGTAAGTGTGCTGTAAAAAACAGTGCAAGTAGCCACTTTGTTGGAAAAGATAGGGAAAGAAAGGCCGAACCCCAATGGCGAGGCACGGCAGGGGCCCTGTCAAAGATTAAGGTCTCACATGGATGGGCAGCACAAACCAGCGGTCCAGGACAGCCCAATCAAAGGGGAGTCTATGTAAACACCGGATATCATAGTTATAATTAATAGTTAAAATTTGGACTGATGGGTTAGTAAGTAAAGGATGAGAACAATGCATAGTTTGCGGGATGGGTGATTAACCGCAAAAGTAAAAGAAAAGGGGGGAAGGGGGGGGGGAGGGGAGAGGGGAAGGAAAAATGAGAGAGTTGCGAAAGAGGGGGGGGGGGGGAGGGAGGGGAGGGAGAAGGGGAAGGGAGAATGAGAAAAGTATGAAAAAGAGGAAAAGAGGGAAACAACCGAAAAGGAAGACAGAGAGAGGGAGAGACAGAAAAGGGGGGGAGGGGGGAGGGGGAGGGGAGGGGGGGGAGAAGGGAGGAAGAAAAGAGGAAGGGAGGAAAAAAAAAAAAAGGGGGAAGGAAAGAAACGGAAAAGAGATGCGGAAGGGGTAACTGAGTTAGCAAAATTAATGGACAAAAAATGGCTTACCGACTAGATGAAAAAAGGCAAAAGGGTAAATATTCACAAGTGAGCTGGTTCAGTAGATCGCTGGAAGCGATCAAAGGTAAAAGAGTTTCTGAAAAGAATCAGACTGGCAGCAGACAGAAACCGGGGCGTCCCAGGTAAATGTAACATCAAGTAATTGTAGATAAGGGGAAGGCTTGTATGAGCTGCAATTCTGGTGTATAAAAGAAAAGAAAACAAAGACACATGTGACAATAGTCAAAAGTAAATACTGAGGTCAATGCGTGTCCATGTAAAAAAAACCTCACCAGAGGCAGCAGCCATCAAACAGACTTACCCCACAGTGGATGACGGAAGATCCTGGGACTGCACCGCTCTGGTAGGTTGCTGCCTGTTGTATGTCCCACCAGAGTGAGAGAGAAAGACAGCCCTATATATAGCAGTGTCCAGATCGGGAGCAGCCGGTCTAATCAGAGCGGCGTCTCCCGGCCCCATAGCAGGCAGCTGCGCGTCAACCGGACCATACAGTGCACGCGCGGCAGGGAAGACTAAGCGCATGCGCTGTAGCAAGGCCCGGGAGGAGAGACGAGGCAACGGCAACGTACAGGCTACAGAGACGGGGAGGAGGGGAACCCGAAAGGGGTCCCCTAGGTCCCCGTCGATCGCCGCACATCCGGCCGAAGGATCAAATCGGGTGTGCGGCGCTGTGCCATGGAAACCACCAGAAATGATGGGCAGCCTAATCCATGCAAGACCGAGCACTGAGGGCACCGTGCCATACATCACCACAGGGGGGGGCAAGAGAGTACAATATACAAATCAACCTTAGGCATTTTTTATAGATACAATAAACTAAGCATGATTATAAATAAGACAAAATCAAATATTGTATAACAGAACAGAATTCTACGGGGATAAACATAAAACAGTGTTTTTGGGGGCCAGTTAACGTACAGACACATTGAGCTAAGAGAGAAAGTGCCAGATAGAGTCCCAGAGCTAGATTGTTCATTGTTTATGCTGCCCAAAAAAAATCGTTGGGCACGTATGTTATATTTTTTGCTTACGGGTGGGAAGAAACAGAAAATTATCAGACAACGGGGGATGGCGTCCCCCCTCCCCCCCTTTTCTGTCTCTCCCTCTCTCTGTCTTCCTTTTCGGTTGTTTCCCTCTTTTCCTCTTTTTCATACTTTTCTCATTCTCCCTTCCCCTTCTCCCTCCCCTCCCTCTCCCCCCCCCCCCCTCTTTCGCAACTCTCTCATTTTTCCTTCCCCTCTCCCCTCCCCCCCCCCCTTCCCCCCTTTTCTTTTACTTTTGCGGTTAATCACCCATCCCGCAAACTATGCATTGTTCTCATCCTTTACTTACTAACCCATCAGTCCAAATTTTAACTATTAATTATAACTATGATATCCGGTGTTTACATAGACTCCCCTTTGATTGGGCTGTCCTGGACCGCTGGTTTGTGCTGCCCATCCATGTGAGACCTTAATCTTTGACAGGGCCCCTGCCATGCCTCGCCATTGGGGTTCGGCCTTTCTTTCCCTATCTTTTCCAACAAAGTGTCTTCTCTCTGTCTATATGTATTTTTTATTAGAACCTCTAGCTCCTGATGAAGCGTTCTTTGTCAACGTGAAACATGTAGAGCAATTGGAGAATACACCATTTTGGAATACCAGACCTGCAGTGCCCCTTCAATCTCCAACTCTCTAGGGGAAGTCTATCCTTTTCTTCTACCTGGAATATATTTCGTTGTTATAAGTATCAGAATTACCTAGGAGACTGCAGGATAGGACCCCCAATGGTGTTATCACAGATGTTGTATGTCTATATCTGATGTGTTTTTAAATGTCCATGTTTACTCCCCATGTTTTTTGTATGTTATGAATAAAATTCAATCCTTTTATATACTTTTTGTAGTCTATTACAATTGTGCCTTAAAAGTCCCATCTTTTTAGTCCTTTGATGCTCTCTTCATCTAAGGCTCACCAGTTCCTAAATGACTTGCAGGACAATTTCATGGGTCAGATGGTAAATGCACCAACTAGAAATAAAGCGTTACTAGACCTACTGATTACCAACAATACAGACCTGATCACGGATGTGGAAATACGGGGCAATTTAGGAAACAGCGATCACAGGTTAATTAGTTTTCGTATAAATCAATTGATCAATTGCATGAATCCTTTCAAAAGGGATTTTTGCAAAAATAGTCTTTATTATTGTTACCAGTTCATCTTTTTGTATTGTATGCAAATTGATATATCTCTTTCGTCATAATCCTGTCCAGCTAGCAGTTGGAGCATTGCATCTGTGTAAATATATTTATGGCAGGACTTTTGTCAGTATTTATAAGTTGAAAGTTTTTTGTCCAAGGACAGTTTCTAAAAGTTGCTTTTTGTGGCATATTTTGTAAAGAGACTATAATGGCTTTGCAGTTTGGCACAACTTTGTATTAGGTCTGTATTCAGCTTGTGATATATCGTCAGTGAAATGTACTTCAAAAAAATGTGGATCTTCATTTTTCCCTGTAATAGTGATCCAATTAAATGGTAAACTGGTCCTTTTATTTGAAAATTAGCTATAAATTTCTGTTCATGGCTAATTTTTGTAACTCCAAATGAGGTCATTTGGAAAGCATTGTTATAGGCTATTACATTCTCCTGAAAATGTTTGCTGAGACCAGATTTATTTTTCAGTAAATCCAATAAAGGCTTTTTTTAATGTTCTCTTAAGACAGGCCTGTCATACTAAAGTTTTTCATCTTCGCAGGCTTTAGAGGAACTCCAGAAAATGTAAAAATGATCACTTGCAGCGAGGCTGCACCCTCACTGCAAGGATTAGCTGCTTGTTTAGTCTAAAGGGAAAATTTTTGCACTTTAACTTACCTCATCCTCTGCTCCCCCAAGTGCTGCCCCAAGAACTGTTCCTCAACCAGTGGTGTAACGTGGGGGGGCAGACAGTCATCTCGCCCTGGGCGTGACATTTAGGGGGGGCGCAAAACTATTCCTCCGCCGTCCCGAGGGTCTGTGCTGCATCCCCTGACCCCTACACCTCCGATGAGGCATTCAGACATTCCTCTCCACGGCACCTTATTCCACCCCCCCACCCCGGGGGTCTTTTGGTCCAGCATGTCCCTATGGTGCGGCCTGTGTGAGAGAGCAGCGGAGGGGGAGGGGCGGTGCTCAGTGAAGATCATGGGAGAGATGCAGTGGCTGTTAGCTGACCTCTACTGATCTACATCAAATTGTTTGTGTGTCTGTGTGGGATGGGGGGGTGTGAGTGGGGGTGTGGGTACTGCAGGAAGTAGGAATCAGGTAGGTCAGTGTAGTGGTGAGGTTGATCAGTGTAATGGTCAGGTAGGTTAGTGTAGGGGTCAGGTAGGTCAGTGTAGGTAGGTCAGTATAGGGGACAGGTAGGTCAGTGTAGGGGTCAGGTAGGTCAGTGTAGGGGTCAGGTAGGTTAGTGCAGTGGTCAGGTAGATCAGGGTAATGGTTAGGTAGGTCAGTGAAGGGGGCAGGTAGGTCAGTGTAGGAGTCAGGTAGGTTAGTGTAGTGGTCAGGTAGGTCAGTGTACTGGACAGGAAGGTAGGTCAGTGTAGGGAGCAGGTAGGTCAGTGTAGGGGGCAGGCAGTTCAGTGTAGGGGGTCAGGTAGGTCAGTGTAGTGGGCAGGTAGGTCAGTGTAGGTAGGTTAGTGTAGTGGTCAGGTAGGGGTCAGGTAGGTCAGTGTAGGGGTCAGGTAGGTCAGTGTATGAATCGGGTAGGTCAGTGTTATGGCCAGTGTAGGAATCAGGTAGGTCAGTGTAGTGGCCAGTGCAGGAATCAGGTAGGTCAGTGTAGAGGTCAGTGGAGGCATCAGGTAGGTCAGTACATATTCAGGTGTCTCACATCAGACCCAATAATGGCCAACTGAGAAATGCATCCCAGCTTAGTTTCTCTATAAATTTATGGCAGCTTATGGGGTGGCGCAGACAGGGGCATGGCGCAGACATCATGGCTCTTTCCTGAGTGGCTCTGTCACGAGTGATGCGCAGTTTCACCGACGCAGTTTAACGAAAGCAGGATAACTAAAGCTGCATGAACAACAGGAACTCTGCTCCACTCTGCAAGACAAGCAAACCACCTTTGAACTTTATTTTATATTAGGTTAGTTTCCCACTCTCTATCCACTAACATGCTCCTTATTCTCTTCCTTCTCACATTGGTGTCTTCTGTCCTCAAATTATCTTTTCTCTACCCCTCCTCTCTTCCCTGCAGCATGCACATATCACCCTCACTCCTATCCTCTCCCTACTATGGCACCCATCATCTCCTGCAGTTGCTGCACCCACATGCTGACATAAACACCAGGGCCACTAGACACGTGCGCTCATGCACATCCCATTCCCACCTTGCCTTCCTCACCCTCCTCCTTCTCCTAGTCTCAGGTGACATTTCTCCTAATCCTGGTCCGCCATTTTCCAAATGCAAGCCACATATCCAATACCCCTCCCCCTCTGGCAACCACCGCAATCCACACAGCTTAATTTCTATCCCCCTGCTTCCTCAAAGCACCCCACCAATCTCATGTGCCCTTTGGAACGCCCGCTCCATCTGTAACAAGCTAACATCTGTACATGACCTCTTCATCTCTCATGGCTTGAACATACTGGCCATAACAGAAACCTGGCTGCAAAATTTTGACTCCGCTTCTCCTGCTGCCCTCTCCCATGGTGGTCTCCATTGGACTCACTCCTCCAGACCCAACAGACAGAAAGGAGGTGGAGTTGGCTTCCTTCTGTCCCCACAAAGCACCTTCCAAGTCCTTACTGTCCCTCCCTCTCTATCCCTCTCTTCTTTCGAGATGCACTGTATTCGTCTGTTTTCTCCCATTTCTCTGAGGATTGCAGCAATTTATAGGCCTCCAGGACCGGTATCGCGCTTCATTGATGACTTTGCTGCCTGGCTACCCTACTTTCTCTCCTCTGAAATACCCACCATTATTCTTGGTGACTTTAACATTCCTGTCAATGTTATCAGCCCAACTACAGCTAAACTTCTCAACTTAACCTCATCTTTTGACCTAACCCAATGGACACATACTTCCACTCACTCCAATGGTAATACCCTTGACCTTGTATTCTCCCATCTCTGCAACCCTGGCAACCTCACCAACACCCCCTTTCCTCTATCTGATCACAACCTCATTACTTTCACTGTATCATTGCCTCCAACCACCCATCCCTCCAAGCAGCAAACAATTACTTGTAGAAACCTTCGCCACTTTAACCCTTTTCTTCTTTATTCTGCTACTGACCACCTATATGACATAATCTCTCCCCTGTCCTGTCCTGACCTGGCCACTTCTGTCTACAACAGTTCACTCTCATCATCACTAGATGCACTTGCTCCTCTAACCACACGCAGAATTAGGCCCCGACCGTTACAACCCTGGCAAACTGACAACACTAGAAATCTCAAGAGACATTGCCGTGCTCTTGAACGACTGTGGCGTAAAACCAAATGCCTGCAAGACTTCACCCTATATAAATCTGCCCTTCTAAAATACAATTCATGCCTCCATGCTGCCAAACAAGCCTACTTTGTCTCTCTTATTAATTCCTTGTCATCCAGTCCCCGTCGGCTCTTCTCAACCTTTAACTCTCTGCTTTGTCCACCACCCCCTTTACCCACTAACTCACTCACTGCCCAAGAGATTGCCAATCACTTCAAAGACAAGATCGATGCAATTCGTGAGGACATCTCCACTGTGCGAACGTCTTCCCCACCCATCATACCTTGCCCAGCAGCACATTCAACACTCTCCTCTTTTGAATTGGCTACTACGGAAGAGGTTACAAAAATTTTCTCAGATGCCCACCTAACCAATTGTCCCTTGGATCCTGTTCCCTTACAACTACTACGGTCACCCTCTTCTTCTATCCTATGCTCCCTCACCCACATCTTCAATCTCTCCCTTTCTAGTGGCATTTTCCCCTCCCCTCTAAAACATGCACAGATCACTCCCATTCTTAAAAAGCCCTCACTGGACCCCACCGACCTGAACAACTTAAGACCCATCTCATTACTCCCATTCACCTCTAAACTTCTAGAACGCTTAGTCTACAACCGTCTTAGCTCCTACCTCAATGAAAATAACCTTCTTGACCCCTTACAGTCTGGCTTTCGCTCGCAGCACTCCACGGAAACTACCTTACTAAAACTCACTAATGATTTAATAACTGCTAAAACCAACAGCCAGTACTCCATACTCCTACTACTTGACCTCTCTGCGGCCTTTGATACTGTTGACCACCCACTCCTTCTCAATAAACTACATTCCCTTGGCCTCCGAGATTCTGCTCTATCCTGGTTCTCTGGCTATTTATCACAGCGCTCCTTCAGTGTCACCTACAACTCTGTCTCCTCCTCTCCATTGCCCCTTTCTGTGGGGGTCCCCCAAGGCTTGGTTCTTGGACCCCTTCTCTTCTCTATCTACACCTCCTCCCTTGGTCACTTAATAACTGCCCACGGCTTCCAATACCACTTATACGCTAAAGACACCCAAATCTATCTGTCTACTCCTCACCTCACTCCTTCAGTCTCCTCTCGCATTACTAACTTACTAACTGACATATCAGCATGGATGTCACACCACTTCCTTAAACTAAATCTCTCTAAAACTGAGCTATTAATATTCCCCCCCGCCCGTGCCCCCCTCCATGACTTTTCCATCAAAATCAACAATGCAACCATCAGTCCCTCCCCTCACGCCAGGGTACTAGGTGTAATCCTAGACTCTGACTTGTCATTTCAGCCTCAAATCCAATCGCTGTCAAAAGTTTGTAGAATTCACCTCCGTAACATCTCTAAAATTCGCCCCTTTTTAACAAATGAAACCACCAAGCTCCTCAGTCACTCCCTTGTTATCTCTCGCCTTGACTTCTGCAACTCCCTTCTCATTGGCCTACCGCTCCATAGGCTATCCCCTCTTCAGTCTATCATGAATGCTGCTGCCAGACTTATCCACCTTACCAACCGCTCAGTGTCTGCCAACCCTCTACTTCAATCCCTACACTGGCTCCCAATCACCCAGCGAATTAAATTCAAAATTCTAACAACAACATACAAAGCCATTCACAACTCTGCCCCAAGCTACATCACTAATCTTGTCTCCAAATATCACCCAAATCGACCTCTCCGCTCTTCTCAAGACCTCCTGCTTTCAAGCTCTCTCATCTCCTCCTCCCATGCTCATCTCCAGGATTTCTCCAGAGCCTCTCCCATCCTCTGGAACTCGCTACCTCCATCTATCCGGCTATCCCCTACTCTTGCTACCTTCAGGCAATCCCTGAAAACTCATCTCTTCAGGAAAGCCTATCACGTCTGCAACTAATCTCCTACCACTTCCACCAGCTCATTCCCCACAGTTACAACCTTTTGTACCACCTGCCCCACCCTATTAGATTGTAAGCTCTTCTGAGCAGGGCCCTCTTAAACCTATTGTATTGTATTGTATTATAACTGTATTGTCCCCCTTTTATATTGTAAAGCGCTGCGTAAACTGTTGGCGCTATATAAATCCTGAATAATAATAATAATAATAATAATAATAATAATAATACTACTGTACTAGTGGAAGGGACTCAGGGAGTGCTAAAAATCCATGGGTTAGAGGGTGCAAATTACTTGCCTTGCCCCAGGCGCTGACAACCCACGCTACACCCCTGCCCTCAATGTTATCATGTCCAAAGCTAGGGAGATTTACCCTCTCTGTCTGGCTTGATGACCATTATCAGAGAGACAAAAAGAGATGAAAATCCACAGTTTTCAAGTATTACTGGAATAGAGGGGGAATCCAGTGACAATTGTCTAGGAGGATTTCCCTCATTTTAGAGAGATTTCCTTACACAAAAAGAAAGAAAAAAAAAAACTTTTGTGGGTTTATCCATTCACTACTCTATCCAAAATTAAGATGTACTTTTAATTTAGCAACCCTCTTGTTTTACAGATGATAAGGGCTACACAGCTACATATGTTTTTTTCAGCTCAATACAATGACATGCAGCTGCTGCTGGAGTAAGTGCCATCCACTGGGTTTATATTTGTATTAGGTTTTTTGTGTGTTTTTTTTAAGGATTTAATGGGCTTTAAGTGGCTCTTGAGACTTATGAAAGGTTCTTTCCACTATCTTGGACCTGTTCTTGAGCCAAACAGGCTGCATGTTGGTATCTGCACACTCTGTAGAATAACTGCCTGGGAGCTCATGGGAAAGAGAGCAATAATCCAACAAATATAACTAGGCCCTTTTAGGGCTTTACACAAGAGAAAAGCCATAATCCTCTGCCCAGACTATGAACATCAAAGAACTTACATCTTCAAAAGGCAGTAAAAAAAACTTTAAAACAAGCAAATCTTGACCTCTGTAGCTGTTTGTGCTGTGAAGTATTTCATACTTAAATGTCTCCAAAAATGTCACAACCTACAGTATACCTTAAAGCGGAGTTTTGCCGGGAAAAAGAAATTAAAAGTCATCAGCTACAAATACTGCAGCTGCTGACTTTTAAAATAAGGACACTTACCTGTCCAGGGTGCCCGCGAAGTCCTCAACCGAAGCCAACCCGTCCCTCCGCTCCGGGTGGAGGAGCCGGCATCTTCAGTAAGGGAATCAGGAAGTGAAGCCTTGCGGCTTCACAGCCTGTTTCCTACTGCGCATTGCATGAGTTGCGCTGCTCGCTCTAAATGGTCCCATTGTCTTCTGGGACCTGTGTGTCTCCCAGAAGACAGTGGGGGGGACGGAGGAGGGGCTGGACATGACGTAGTTCACCGCAGATTCTGCGGCACTCTTTCGCTGGAAGTGGGGAGCAAATACCTGGATTAGATAGTTATCTGCTCCCCCCTCCCCCCTGAAAGGTGCCAAATGTGACACCGGAGGGGGGGAGGAACCAGATCAGCAGAAGTTCCATTTCTGGGTGGAACTCCGCTTTAAAGTAGAATTTAATTTAGTTTCAGATTAGAAACATCTGCTGTGTGTTCACATTAGAAGGCTAGCATGCTCATAGGATTTTGTCAACACACTTCTCACCAACAACGATAGGTCAGAGGAAACATGCCTTTGAAAAAAAAATATGCAGAAAAACATGCAGAAAAATATGAGAAAAAGGCACAAAAAACATGCATTGAAATGCACGGAAACATGCTAAAACGCAGTGCACTACAGGCGTATTTTTATGCGTATTGTAGTGTGAATGGGCCTTAAGGCCTCATGCACACAGGGAATCCGTTTAGCCCCTCTGAATGCCAGGACTCCTGGCAGGAGAAAAGCTGGAAAAAAAGCAGGAGAAAAAATAAATAAATAAAAATTCCAGTATATATACCAAAGTTTGTAGATTTTATAACTTTTGTGCAAACCAATCAAAATACGCTTATTAGGATTTTTTCTTTTAATAAAATTTTTTATAATTAATAAAAATACGTAGCAGAATACATATTGGCTGAAATTTATGAAGAAATTTGATTTTTACATTTTTTTTTTATTGGCTATGTTTTATATCAAAAAGTAAAAAATATATTTTTTTTAATCAAAATTGTCAGTCTTTTTTTGTTTATAGCGCAAAAAATAAAAAACATGGTGGTGATAAAATACCATCAAAACAAAGCTCTATTTGTGGGGAAAATTACATAAATGTTCTTTGGGTACAGCGTTGCATGACCATGCAATTGTCAGTTAAAGCAACGCAGTGCTGTATTGCAAAAAATGGCCTGTCATGAAGGGGTTAAACCTTCTGGAAGTCAAATGGTTAAAAACGCACCTAAAGCTGCGTATTGTGCACACACACACACGTTTAGAGGTGTTTAAGAGCATCAAAAGTTTGAGTGTTAATGCATCCCAATGGCCACATTCATTTATTCTGGCCATTGGAATGCATTGAGCTCAAGAGCTAAAGGTGTCTAGTGTTTAGACGCATTTAGGTATGTTTCAGTGTTTTTTTTATCAAAAGCTCCTCTCCTTAACATGATGGTGATGTTTTTTTTAGACTGTAAATGCTCCTCTAATATGCCTGGAAATGCATATGTGTTTAGGGAAACTTATTGTAGACTAACATAAAAGTTGACCAAATGTGTTTTTTTTTATCAAAAGCTCCTCTCCTTAACATGATGGCGATGTTTTATTTCAGCCTGTAAATGCTCCTCTAATATGCCTGGAAATGCATATGTGTTTATGGAAACATACTGTAGACTAACTTAGAAGTTGACCAAATGCCTGTAATAGCAGCCTTTTTTAAGGATCCGTCTGCATGAGGCCTAAGACCTAAATTTCAGTGCTTCTGATGAACTTTTAAAGATGAACTTCTCTACGATGCCTAAAGCTTTAGAAGTAAATGATGGCCTAGTCTAAATAATTTGAACTGCTTGTTTAGAATAGGTAAATAATTTAGTGTGTCTGATCTCAGTATAGATATACATTATTGAGATCAGGTATTTTGGTGGGGTACAGCCCATCTTCAAGGTAAAAAGAATAAAATAAAGACAGATTACATTAAAAACCTCTGTAGAGGTTCTGTAGATTTTCTCTGGTGGGTCCCAAGAGTGCTCAAATTTATATATATAATTATATACTGTATTTATACTGTATAAATACAGTATATATATAGTATATATTCTTTTAATTTTTGTAAATTGATTTTCTTTAATACTGTACTTGAATCTGATGCATGCCAGGGTGCTACATGTAATCCTGGACTCTGAACTCTCCTTTTCGGCCCCACATCCAATCACTTTCTAAAGCTTGCCACCTTAACCTTCGCAACATCTCCAAAATATGCACCTTCCTAACCAAGGACACCACAAAACTCCTAATCCACTCTCTGGTTATCTCTCACCTTGACTACTGTAACTCCCTCCTCATTGGCTTACCTTTACATAGGTTATCCCTCCTTCAGTCCATTATGAATGCTGCTGCCAGACTCATCCATCTGACCAACCGTTCACTATCTGCTAACCCTCTCTGCCAATCTCTCCATTGGCTGCCACTATCCCAAAAAATTGTATTAAAAATACTAACAACAACTTTAAATGTCATCCACAACTCAGGGCCTCCTGCTCTCAAGTTCCCTTCTCACCTCCTTCCATCCTTGCCTCCAGGACTTCTCCTGAGCCTCTCCCATTATATGGAATTCCCTACCCCAATCTGTGAAACTATCTCCTACTCTGTCCACTTTTTAGGCAATCCCTGAAAACTTTTCTCTTTGGAGAAACCTATCCTGCTTTCACCTAAGAACTGTACTTTTATTTTCTCTATTTTAGCCAATCCCCCACAGTTATTACCTTTTGTATTACTTGACCCTCCCTTTTAGATTGTCTGCTCTAATGAGCAGGCCTTCTGATTCCTCCTGTACTGAATTGTATTGTAACTGTACTGTCTGCTCTTGCATTGTAAAGCGATGTGCGTGCTGCTGGCACTGTATAAACAGATATAAACAGATATGATAAACAGATGCACACTGCCACCTTTAGGCTTATTTTATCAATGAAGTCTTCCACCTGATTCGGTTACTATGTAATTTTTGACCTGGTGCTCACACACTCCTTATTGCTAGTGGGGACTTAACCTGTCAGTGACAGCCTGATTTGAGAGCCAGCAGATGCTTAAAGCAAAACTTTGCTCACTTTCACTCCAGTGCCGCACTGCCCCAGAGCTCCCCGATGCCCCTGTCATCTTCAGCTGGGCAGCTTCCAGGGTTCCAATCTCCAGCCTTTTTGTTTGGTGGGACCAAGATGACATCACTCCTGTGCATACAATCAGCTAGGCATTGCTGAACTTGTGCACTGAGGTGGACATGTGCAACTAAGTGAACAGTGGCAGATATGAAGGTAAGAAACTTTATGCAGAAGAGACATAGTATGTCTCTTCCACATTAAAAATCCTGCCTGTTCACCAACTTTTGTTTTACTTAAAGTTCTACTTTAATGTGTTGTATGCAAGCTGTTGATGATAGGACATTTAGTAAAGTATAGGACATTCTGCTGAGTAAAGTTGAGCAAAGGGGGTAAAACAAATTTTTAGACATGTGCAATTAGTTTCCTAACGAATCGAAATTCAGCTGAATTTTGCATCTTTCGGACTTTATAACAGAACAAAATTATATATTTTACTAATGAAAACAAAACAAAATTAATTTTACAGTAAACTAATAAAAGTACCTCTAACTGTCTTGATATTAGCTTCTTCTTGTCTTTTTGTAGCCCTGAGAAAGGGAGGGGTAGCACTTTGAGCCAATCAGCATGGGAAAGCCAAGGGATGGTCTCAATAATATATTGCTGCTCCTCCGCTGTTCATTCATAGGCGAGTCCTTGACATGGATGCATTGCTTAAATACAGCTTCCTCTACAAGGACCTGCTGCCTGGCAGGGTAGGATTATAAAACTGGTTGAATGGAATTATAAATCCCTTGGCAAGTTGAATAGTTACCATGCATGTTAACGAGAATTTGTCTGGACTTCACCTTTGAATCAGTCTTCTGTTTCTTTGTGTCCCTGTTATACTTTAGGTTCACGTTCCTAATGAAAAAAAAAAACAATATTCAAAATAATAGTTACCTGTGAAAACTGATTTATATATATCACTCTTCTAGAAATGGTGACTCATTTTCATTTTGAAGTGCACATTTATTAACCTGAAGGACTGGTGTCAGCTGCTGATAGGTAAAGCATAATGGGCCCTTGTTTCATTCTAGCAACATGCTCCTTTATTCTTGGCTTCACTTACACTTCTCATGCACATGAATAAAGGTTTCACAAAAAGACAGGAAACAGCACACAGATCAAAATGATTTTATCCCTGTGTTTATTTTACATAAGCTAATGAGTGGGAGATCTGAGCCTGAGCAGCGAATGGTTAATGGAAAGCCGTAGCTTGCGCACATTTATTTTATACATACTGTAAAGGCTACGGCAGGATTTGGAGACATGCTATATTTGAAACATGTATAAAAGCTTGGCAACGGAATATATAAGACTGAGTAAACTTCAAGGTAATTTCTTTTCATGCCATGGTAACAAATTAAAATGCGCGTTGGGTAAACGATGACAGGTTTTTGTATTCGTCAAAAACCAGCATACTGGAAAATGTCTGCCTCTTAATAGCCAGTTTCTGCTCAAAATGGAAATGAACAAAGGAAGATAAAAGGCTTTGTGTTAAGGATGTATTAATGTAAACTGAAAAAATATTTTGTATTAGTTTGTGGCATGGACAAACATAACATTTTTCAATGCTAATGTCAAAGTATACAAACATTTTTCAAACTGTATGTTTCTTCACTTTTTTATATTTAAAGCTGAAATCTGGGAACCAAAATGTTTATTCAGATATATTCCTCTATAACCCAAAAGGATATAAATCATCTTTGTGTGCACCAAATGCCTTTGTCATTCTAGGTATTACCTTGTAAAAATAGCAGTGAAATTAGCACTGTGCTCCACATAGCCTGAGCAGGGAGCAGAACTGTAGGTTGGACCCAGCAGGCTCCACTCACAGACTGCCTGCAGAGAACTATTGGGGAAGGGGGGCAGATACAAGATCAGTCACCCTGCACAAGGAAAAGGAGCTGCAGTGAACGGTCTTTATCACAAGAAGCTCTTGCACAAAGGAAAGATTCACACATACACAAATTTAACAAATACGCGAAGCACACCAAAATTCAAATAAGAATACACATTCCTCCTGCATTTAGACATTATTTGCTTAACCTGGAATTCCGCTGTAACCACTGCTTTATTTCAATAATAAAAATATCAACTGGTTGACTCATAACTGTAATTTTTTTCTTTAATGATAAATGGGGTGTCAGTAAAGTTCTTTAAAATAGTTAAAGCTAATGTAAAGGTAAAAAAAAAAAAACATTAAAAATAAATAAATGAATAACAAACATGTCTATTCTTACCTGCTCTGTGCGATGGAATTGACAGAGCTGCAGACGTGCACAGCGCTGGGTGGAATGAGGGCTCAGGTAAGTAAAAGGGGGGGGGGGGGGTGAGGGGGTGTGCTGATGGAGGAATGCATCAAGGTAAAAAATGTTTAGGCCTTAGAACCACTTTAACTTAAAGGTACATTTCTGTCAAAACTAAAAATTATGCTTTGAAATGCATTCTGGGGACACAACCTACTGCCCCAGCTTGAGCTACTAATCGAGGTGTAGCTGTAGTACGACATGCCTCTTCAATCAGTAGTGTTAGTAATCTTAAGACCTGAGAAGCTTCTTTGTAATATAGGAAAATTATTTTCAAACACATTCACTGCAGGATTTTTGCATCGTTTACGTGCAGGATCTTGATATATTCGAGAATCAGAGTGTTTTATGGCAAACCACCACCAGTTTTAAGTCAGACTTGGAAAATAGAATGTAATACTGCAAGCAAAGGGAAGGAATAAAAACAACCCAAATTCTGCAAGAAGACTGTGTTGCTTTAGATATGGTGGTGATTTTTTATAGCATAGATATATTTGAATTGTTAGATTTTAAAACCATGTGTTGTTTTAGAAGATGGGCCTCTCCTATTGACATACTAACAAACCTGTTGGACTGCTTTGTGAAGCTTCTTGCAGGAAATGAGGTAGCAGGAAATAGATGAAGGGGAATAAGACTTTGAAAAAGCCATGTGCTTGAAGAACAAAGAAGCAAGAGTTGTTCTGGAAGACTAATGCTGGCCATACACTAGACGAAAAATCGGCCAAAAAATCGTTCGTATAGACACTTCGTTCGTTTTTCGGCATGTTAATGGGCACAAATCGATAATCGTTTGTGACGTTTTTGTGGGAAAAAACGAACGGGAAGTTTGTAAAATTTCTGCCGAACGTACGATAAATTGCAAGATTAATGTGTTTCCCGTCCGAACTGTCTGCACTAGGTATATGTAAAAAAATGAACAAAAAATTATTTATTCATGTCCACTGAACAATTTATCAGTCATTACATGATGGCACGATCGTTTGCGGTCACGGTCGAACGTTCGTTTTTCGAAAATGTGTTCGGACGATTTTCTGTATATTGTATGGCCAGCATTAGGATGAGCTCCGACGTGTTCGCACACTCCACGTGCAGAGCCCGCCAAGAGGTTGGCACAACGCTGCGCTAATCACAGGCAGTGAGACATGGCTGCAGAGATCGGGAATTGTCTCACTGCCTGTGATTAGCGCAGCGCCGTGCCGACTTCCTGGCGGGCTCTGTGCAAGTAGAGCCTGAGCTCATCCTTATGGAAGACAAACAAGAAAACTTGTTCTGGAGACAAGGGAGGTCAGAGTTGATATGAGGACTTCAGAGAAGCAGGAAGCAGTCTGGATCCTAGAAGATGACTCCATCATAAAGAAAGATCCAAGTTAAGTAACTGTTTAGTTTATGCCCATCATACATTGTACACATTTATTTGTTACGTAGTCACATAGTCGGTTAAGGCTGAAAAAAGACAATAGTCCACCAGTTCAACCTGTAAATTTGCTAGGAAGATATTCAGTTTGGGAATATTGTAGTCATATATTGTTATAATTTGCATGCTATGAATTGTTTTTCCTGCAGTTGTATGTGCAGCTTTTCTGTTCAGTAAAGCACATTAATACATTACAAAGTTTTAATTGCTTCCTTGGGTTTACCGCAAGAACCTTGAAAGATGAAAGCAAAACAATTGGAAGCTTGTCCGGGATTTGCGCTAAAGTTCAACTGAAGCAGACCTGCTTTTCTGTGGTGTGTTCTGTTGCTTCTGCTGAATAGAAATATTGCATAAGCTGTTTAGGAAAAACAAGGTTGCAGAGGTTTCTGGTGTCCAGTACACCATACACCCTGCCTACCTGGGCCAGAGACAATGAGTGGATGCCTATTGCAAAATAATTTTAAGCATGTTTCTCCTTTGAGCAGAGCTTGGGGTGATGGAGTATTGGATTCCCCCCCCAGATTTTATTCTTAAGGTCCGTACACACGGTCAGAAAATCTGAAGATAAACTTCGTCCAATGAACGATCTGCTGATTTTCTGATCGTTAGTATGCCGCTTTTGACAGCCAATTACGAATTTTCGGCAGACAAAAACTGGATGTGCAGGCTTGAAAATTTTTGTCTCATGTGACCACAATGTCTGATTTTCTTTTCATTAGTATGGTTTTCTGACAAAAAAAATCTGAAGAGCAAGATTAGGCATGCTCAGAAATGAAGGAACACATACAAAACAATTCAACACATTACGTTACTTCTGACGTTGAATTCTGTCATCAGAAATTTTTCTGATGGTGAGTACCCTCCTAACTTTTGATTTGAGACTAGCATCGAACAAAAAACTGATGAAAATGTGTCCAATAATATGACCGTGTGTACAAAGCTTTAAAGGTTTGGGTTCAGTAGGGGATAGAGGCGGTTGCTGTGTTTGGTTTTCATTCCCTGCATGCTCTACATACTGAATCCGAAAAGAGGAAAAAACAGAGGTAGAAAGAGACTTGTTAAACAAGCAGCTTACAGTGGTGATCAAGTGTTTAGAAGACACTGCAAGCAAGGCAAAGGATTTAGAAAGTAGGGCACTCAAAGTCAAACCTTCAGTGGCTTCAAAGTGTGTTCAAACTGTAGGTAAATATAAATATTTGAATGAGCGCTGTGCAGCCCTCATAAACAAGTCTAATGATGCCCTGACAAACTAGAAAGGGCCTAAGCCTATAAACAAAAATAGGACATGCGCCACTGCTACTTCCCATAAGCTGGAAGCTGGGAATATGATCAGTTTAAATAGAGATGCATGAGCAGGATCAGATAAAAGGAAAGCAAGGACTATGATCTCCAGGAGACACATGTGGACTGATTTACAGTACCTAAGTTGGGGGTCCCTAGAGAGTAAATAGATGGAATTCCACCACCAGCTTTGCTTAAGAGATGGAAGTAAGTGTCTGGGAATGATAGATTCAGTTACATTAGGTGTTTTTGTTGTCATAGACTGGGGAACATTACTAGAGACTGCCATGCTGGGAAGACTGGACAACAGCAGGACAGTGTTCCCAGGACAACATGGAGAGAGATGCAGGTTTATTCTTTCCACTGGAAATGTATGCCTTTTTGTGAAAGTGTTACAAGGCAACAGTGGGCACCCTACAATAGTTTTGCAGTTAGAAATGGGTAGCAAAAAATAAAAATGTGAGCAGTGAGTTACGTTTTTTGGCACAATTGGAAGGAAAATATAATCTGCTTTGTCTTTTACTCTCTTAAGGTAATGAACATTCGAGAGGTGGAGCAGGCAGAACAGATGGCCAGGCCAGGTAAGATGAGGCAGATCAGAAGAAGAGATGAGAGCATGAGGAAGATGCAAATGGTTTCCTGAAGGCAGCTTAATTGGAGTTGACTTTCATCTGAGCATTTCCTTGTGACAGGAGGACAGGGGACTATCATCTGGAACTTTCTTTACATCTATGATACACAAAGACACACTTATTCCACATATTAGGAGCACTTTGACATCTGGCTGCAGAAGTAAATTGAGAGAACTTTTTCACCTAAAGAAGAGCTCTAGTCGTTGTTTGTGTTTATTAAAATGTCAGCAGCTACAAAAACTGCAGCTGCTGACTTTTAATAAACAAACATTCACCTGTCCCAGGATATTGTGGGCACCTGGCTTTGACAGCTTGTGGCCTCACAGCCGGGTGTCCACTGCGTATGCGTCAGTCGCGCTGCGCCTCCTGAATAGTCTGGCAGTCTTCTGGGAATTGTGACGTGAAGGGAGGCGGAGAGAAGAGCTTCTGCTCAGACAAACAAGATATTTGGGGGGGCACACCCTAAAAGATGCATTAAAGATGGTGCAGCCATAAGACCATACAACAGAACAAAATATTACAGCGCACATATTCAAAAAAGACATTTACCTCCTGCTGCAAGGCTATTTAAAACACTTAGACATTTTCAAAAAACATTATCAAAAAATATGGGGATTTGGTCACACCATATTGCTGTATGGTGCTTAGGCCCTCTTACTGCGACAAAGTACCCCATGATTAGTGGGTCCTATGCTATCCATAGAATGGGAGATCCTGCTTCTCTGAACCATGGGAGCCATACACTCCTCTATATGGGAGAACTAAAGGTCTCCACCCATGACACTAATGAGAGGCACTGATGAGAGAGTGGGGAACTTCTGCTCAGATTGCCTAGGTGATCCGAGTGGAAGTGGGAGCGATTACCTGTCAAACCTAGGTACGCGATCCCCCCCCAAAAAAAATTGCATCCCAAAAATGGCAGGGGAGGAGCGCAAGAGTACTTAAAGTGAACTTTCCCTTTTGGGTGGAGCTCTGCTTTAACCTCCCTGGCAGTATGATTATTACGGATTTTAGGTGCTGAAAGCGGTACAATTATTTTCCATGGAAATTTGGCGTTTTATATTGTAGGCCTGTAATTCTTAACAATAACACACTTAAATCTGTCCAAACAAGAGTCTAGTAGATATCCCGGGTATGATGAAGTTTGAAACACAAAAACATAAATTATAATATAATAAATAAATAAATATAAATAATTAAAAAAAAAATAATATAATAATAATAAAATACATTTCCCCACGATTCACTATCGCTCAATTCTGCAAGTGTTCTAATTTACTATCGCTGTTTTCTAGCTGGTCTAAAGCCACTTTTGACGTAAAGGGACACTTTTTGGTTGCTATGGAAATCTCCAGTTTCCAGGCACAAAGAACAGTATATATCATATAAAACTGCATGCAGGGCATTGGCCAAAGCATTGGGGACAAAAGGGATGTGAAATGATTTCATACAGTACTGTAATCTGTAAGATTACAGTACTGTATGTGTTATGGTTTGTACATTTTTTTGAATTTGCCGCCAGGCTCCGCCCCCGTGCGTCGCGACGCTCGCAGGGAACGGAGCCTGGCACAGAGAGGCTTCGGAGGAGACGGAGCCCGCAGACACAGTGGGGGACATCGCAGGATCCTGGGGACAAGGTAAGTAACGCCGCACCAGGATCCTGCAATGTAATCCCGAGTGTGGCTCAGGGTTACCGCTAATGGGACTGAAATTTAACCCCGAGCCACACTCGGGAATACCATCAGGGAGGTTAAGCACAATGCAAGGTATTCTTGTGCAAGTACTTTAAAATGTATCTATGGTCAAAATGTAAAATTATATATTCATTTCCACATAATATTTCATGTATTTCTAGCCTACTCCTATTAGTCTGAACGATCTTGATGTTTGTACATTTACTTTGTGAAGAATCCCACACATTTATTTTCTTGAATTCCGTGAAACGTATTAACTACGCCCTGTAAATATGCACTGCTGTGTCACACATTTCACAGACTCTGCCTTCAGAACTACAGAGGGGCTGGAAGGAGGAGTTTTAGGAGTAAGAGTTGCTAGAGGAATTACTGCTTATATGCAGAAAGATACCATGGGATATGTAGTGATTGAAAAGTAAACCAAAGCACGGAGAAGAGGAGAAGCTGCAAAGCATACAGAAAATCCAGGAAGTTGATGAAAGAGATGGATTTTTTATAATGAATAATCAAAAATAACTGTTGTTTGTATTGCTATTACAATGCTTATGTAAAAATATGTTGTGATCATAGATCTCTTTTAAGTATCCATATGCTCAATGGGAATGATTTGCTTGTTGTCATTGCCAAGAGGGGACTAAAGATTATAATTATTCTATAAACATTTGTGTATAGCTGTAGATAGGTGTATACAGACCCCCATGGCATGAGGAAGACATAGACAGTCCCTGGGTGAGGACACATTGTATGCTGTAATGCTGTTAGTGGTTTAATAAAAGTATTCTGAAGAGTGGATACCAATGAGATGTTTATTGGTAAGCAATGTGTAGGGATGGGCAGAATGATTTTGGCAAATTGATTTCAAAACAAAATTACAGATTTTGACATCAGTGAAGTTTCAGAAATATCTTAATTGCCTAAAAAAGGAAAAACACTGTACTTTTTATTTAGTGTTTTTGGGAGGGAGCATTTCAGCTAGTTAAAATTTTTTATTTTTGTGTTCTTTATATATATATATATATATATATATATATATATATATATATATATATATATATATATATATATATTATGTATTTGATTGTTATTTGTATACTATAATTATTTTTCCACAGATTTTTTTCTTTCCCTAAAAATATCCTGAATGGTGTGGGTAATGAGGGGCAAATTTTGAAAAAACTATTCCAGGATAGTTTGCACAAGCTTCTGTAACTTTTAGAAACCATTTAAAGCCCACTGAACCCTCAGAAGCCACCTTAATTTTGCCTTTCTTATCAACTCCAATGCATTTTACCCAGTTGGGGTGCTTCACTCTGGATGGAGCACCAACAGAGACACCTTTGGAAAGCAAGTCAGTCTGTGTTGAGGGTTGTGTTAGGTGCACTAGCATATTTAGATGAACGTGACTAACAAATTTCAGTGGAACTCCATCTAACACTTTTTATCCATTTTTTTAACCTTTTGAGATAAAGGTTTTACATAAATGAATAAAGGCTGACCATTTTAAGCACCCCTACCATCAGTAAACAGTTTTTTCTCAACCCTGTGACTGCCATTTTTGCTGGACAGCTTGGCCTGTTAAAAGGAAGTTAAAAAAGAACAGATTTACTGGCCGGATCAGCAGCAAAAATAAAGAAAAATAATAAAATAAAATGATTACAGCCACCATATATAGAAATTTTGGGTAAGATACAAAATACAATTTTTGTGTTTAATACTGCTTTAAGCTTTAAAGAAGAGGGTGTGGTGGGACTTTATATGAAGCATATCTGAAAGGAAAAATATGCAAAGACATATACAGAAATTCCCAAATTCCCCTCTTTTTTCAATTCTTTAATCTTTAATCAACTTCCTATAGCCTTTTTTTAAAATAAATAACACATTCAACACTCATCACTTTTAGTTACATGGTCCAACACAAACAAGAAGTGCATTAATATAAACAACAGCATTTTTGACCGTCTGTTGTAGCTTTTAGTAAAATATTTAAAAGCAAAATAAAAAGAAACATATTTTATTATACACGCATGTGTAACATCGATAACTTATCAGTTAAAATCAATATTTACATTTGCTGCAATGAATTATCTTCATTAACATCTATCATTGTACAATAAACTATTCATATTTGTATAAACTGATCTTAGAGCAATACAATTTTGCAGATTTGGAAATGCTTGCATTTGCCAGTTTTTGATATTACTGTATAAAGCATATGGTATTTTTCCCTGTTTTCATCATTTCCAATTATGTAGTATACGGATGTGAGATTAATCAGAACATTTAATCAAATGACCTAAACTTTAATACATATCTGTCATCTAAATACAGCATGTTAAACTCATGTCTGAAGAGAAGCAGCAAATACCCAAAAATTACATAGCATTACACTAGATTGGGTTTATTATATTCCAGTCCGCTTTGAACATTTTGCATTTAGAACTATTCAGGAATACTACTAACAGTCTACAATTTATATCCTGGCATTCATCTATTTATCTATGGTTGTTGGTATGCTTATTTTCTATATGACACTGAATGGCAAAAAAAATTAAGCCTAGTGTTGTTTTATGGGTACCAGACATTGCTGTAGAGTTGCCCCTTTAAGTCAGATGTGAATTGTAGTGGAAGCAGAAGTAAGGGATTGGGTGGTACCCAAAACCATGGCTCAGGACTTTTGGGTGCAACCTACAACTGGAACTTCAGGTGTGAGTTGGAAGAGTAGGTCAGCTGGGAAAGGGTGATGGAGGGAGCTGAACAGCCACACAGGCATCTGTTCTGCGCAGTAAAAGTAGACAAAAACCCTCAGGTCTCGTACACACGATCGGATTTTCCGACGGGAACTGTGTGATGACAGACTGTTGGCGGAAAATCCGACCGACCGACGCTCTATCGGATGATTGTTGTCGGATTTTCCACGGACAAATGTTGGATGGCAGGATTATACATTTTCCACGGACAAATACATTTTCCGAACGTGTGTGCACAAGTCTGTCAGACAAAAGTCCAAAGTACAAACACGCATGCTCAGAAGCAAGGATGAGCCAGCGGTCGGTCTTGTAAACTAGCGTTCGTAATGGAGAATTAACACACTCTGTTCTTCTTTAACCGCTTGCCGACCAGCACATGCCGATTTATGTCGGCAGAATGGCACTGGTGGGCAAAAGGGCGTACAGGTATGTCCCCTTTAAAAAGCGGTGTTGCAGGTGCTCGCGCGGCACCGGGGGCATGCATCCGCCACGGTCTCCAAGACAGCGGGTCCCACGGACTTGATGTCCACCGGGTGCCCGCGATCGTGTCATGGAGAGGTAGAACAGGGAGATGCTTTTGTAAACAAAGCATTTCCCTGTTCTGCCTAGTGACAGGACAGAGATCATTGCTCTCTGTCATCGAGAGCAGTGATTGCTGTCATGTGAGGTGTAGCCCCTCCCCCCACAGTTAGAATCACTCCCTAGGACACACTTAACCCTTTCACCGCCGGCTAGTGGTTAACCCCTTCACTGCCAGTGTCATTTACACAGTAATCAATGCTTTTTTATAGCACTGATCGCTGTATAAATGACAATGGTCCCAAAATAGTATCAAAAGTGTTCGATCTGTCCGACATAATGTCGCAGTCCCGATAAAAATCGCAGATCGCCGCAATTACTAATAAAAATTAAAAATTAAAATTAAAATGCCATAAAACTATCCCCTATTTTGTAAACGCTATAAATTTTGCGCAAACCAATCAATATACGCTTATTGCGATTTTTTTTTACCAAAAATATGTAGAAAAATACAAAACTGAGCCTAAACTGAGGAAAAAAATAGTTTTTTTTATATATATTTTTGGGGGATATTTGTTATAGCAAAAAGTAAAAAACATTGCGTTTTTTTCAAAATTGTCGCTCTTTTTTAGTTTAGAGCGCAAAAAATAAAAACCACAGAGGTGATCAAGTACCACCAAAAGAAAGCTCTATTTGTGGGAAAAAAAGGACTTCAATTTTGTTTGGGTACAACGTCGCATATAAAATAAAATTAGACATGCTATTAGCCATTGGAACTTAGCCAAAAAGTGCATTCTATGCATTCAAAAATATATAAAATATACCAAATCAAATCATTATTCAACCAAAAAATAAAATAAAAGCCTCATGCATGTGTCCTGCTTCTTAATATAAGGGGTCAACAATGCCAAGAGTTGGTAAAAGCAGGGGTCCATCATCCGGAGATAATTCCGAAAATCATCTGGATTATTCTCCTGGAGCTCCTGCAGCAAAGGCATATGACATAATTGGTCATGATTAATAAAGCAACCAATTTTTGAACCAAGAAATCCTCCTCCACCTGTTCCTGGACTGGACTTGGGTCAACGCAATAACTCCAAGGCCAGTAATAAATAACACATTATCTCCTCCACAACATGTCTGGTTGACGAACGGTCGTTCAGAAACGAACTGAAAAGCGCAAAATGAAAAGCACGAAATGAAAAGCGCGAATCAACACTCACCAAACTTCTACTAACATGAAATTAGCAGAAGGATACCAAAGGGTGGAGCCTGACAATTGAACTTCCTCTTTATCAGCTCGTAGTACGTCTAGTACGTCACTACATTCCTGTTTGTTGGCCGACAATTGCTTGCTGTTTGTATGCAAGACAAGTTTTTGGCCAACGCCCTTCGGACAAAAGTCCGAGGCTTTGTCTGCGGAAAATCCACTCTTGTGTACGAGGCTTTAGTCTAGGAAAACACTAGGCCAAGCTATCTGTGGTGGAACGCATTTCAGAGTGTGGCTAAACAGCCACTGTCAATTGTTCAAAAGGTGATCCTGCCACTTTTTTTGGCTTTTTTTTTCTTGTAATAATGGCAATTTGTTATGGGACTAATGCGCCACAGTCATGAGCCAAGCATTTGGCTTGAATGACTGACTCTGACAAATGGTGCAGCCTGTAAATTTAACATACCACATATAATTTGCTGTGGCATGTGAACAGCCTAACTGTATTGTACACTTGCAGGGGGAATGTTTAAACTGCGGCTCAGCCACCTGTTTTTATGTACCCCTGGCTGCCCGGGTGAAAGAGGCTGAAGTGAATGACATTTAATTTGCTAAAGCACAGTGTAATATGTTTTCAATTGAGGAAAGGTATGGTCACTTTAAGTAAGAAAAATGCCCTAAACTGCCGCTGGAACCAAGCAACAGGTACCTGCACATTAAAGCGATAAAAGTACATTTTTATCATTTTCTTTCCACAAATAGAGCTTTCTTTTGGTGGTAGACCATTTAAAAAAAAAAAAAAAAGTTTTTCTTCGTTTCGGTTCTAAAATGTTGTTTTCTCCTTCACTGATGGGCACTGATGAGGTGGCACTTATGGGCATTGATGAGGCGGCACTGATGGGCACTGATGTTTGGCACTGATAAGGTGGCACTGATGAGGAGGCACTGATATGTAGAATTGATGGGCACTGATAGGCGGGACTAATATGCAGCACTGATGGGCACCAATAGGCGGCACTGATATGCAGCACTGATAGGTGGTACTGATGGACACTGACAGGCAGCACTCATTGGCACTGATAGACGGTATTTATTGGCACTGATAGGTGGCACTGACAGGTGGCACTGATGATGAGGTACTGATGAGGTTCCGACAGGTGTTACTGTAGGGCACTGACTGGCACTGTGATGGGCACTGTGGTGGGCACTAATTGGCACTGATATGGGCACTTATTGGCACTGTGATGGGCACCTACAGCTGTTTCTAATGGGGCACTGACTGGCAGCTGATGGGCACCTTTTTGGCAGCTGTGGTGGCACATCTGATGGGGCTGTGCTGATAATCATTGTGCTGATTATGAGCACAGACTCCTTCGCTGACATGGGGAGCCGACTATTGGCTTTCCCTGTCAGCGAGAACCGAGGACTACCATTTATCGTAACTTCCTGGTTCACTCGATGATCAGCTGTGATTAGTCACAGCTGATCACGTGGTAAGAAGCCTCTGTCAGAGGCTTCTTACCACGATCGGAGATGCAGTGTGTCAGACTGAGATGCCGCATTTGCAATCCCCGCGCTGCGTGCCCCCACGGGTGCGCCGGCATGTTATCCTGCTGGACGTCATATGATACCCAGTCAGGATAACAGAGCCACTTCCCGGCCGTCAATCTGCTATAGGCCGGGCGGGAAGTGTTTAAAGCATGTTATACAGCACAGTGCTTGTGCTGTGTCATTTGGCCCCCTGTAACACTTGTAATATCTGGCTGATCCTGCCTGGCTATACCCTCCCCTCTGTAAACTGACCATGGTGTATCATGACTGCTGAGCTTTGACACCATGGTCAGTTTACGTGCTTCTGTCATCCGCATCCCTCCTGTGTTAGTGACAGCCCCCTCTGCTCCTGCTGCTCTCATAACTTTTAAAATGTTATATGAGCCCCTCTGTGTTCTAATAACAAGTGATCCTGTCTGTGTGCTTTATTAAAAAAATGCCTCCTTTACCGTATATATCAGCGGTTCCCCATGATCACGTGATGGCCAGCTCTCTCTCTCCCCTTCTCCTCGCGTCTTGGCTGACGTCAGCCGGGCAGAGAGGAGACACAGCCGGTAACTTTTTTTAAAATAAAACACACAGACAGGAGCACTTGTTATTAGAACACAGAGGGGCTTATATAAAGTTGTGGAAGTGGGTTAACAACCACCTTTAGCATGTTCCCAAATTCAGTATCCCTAGTGCACAGAAAGCTTAAATGAATACCATAACAAGTGAACAGTACTTGCCATTTTACACTTCTTTAGTTAACACATTTATCACAATTTCAATACATATGTCAGGGAAGACGCATGCATGTGCGCAGGCGCACAGTTCCTGTTGGCCCTGTTTGTGGCGTTTGGCAGGTGTGAATTCACACACATGGGCGGATTTAAGGCTGCATTCACAATTGAGCATTTTCAGCTCATAAAACGCCTGAAAAATGCCCAACAAGCAAGATCCCATTCATTTTAATGGCACCTGTTCACATCTGAGAGTTTTGTTACTTAAAGCAAAACGCCTGAAAACGCCCTAAGGTGAAAAAAAAAATGAGAATCTTTGGGACAGATTACAGGCGGTTTTCTGCCTTTTGCATTGGTGACCTGAACAAAATCGCGGCAAAAACGAGGCAAAAATCTCAATAAAAACGCAGCAACATCGTGGTAAAAACGCGGCAAATCGTGGTAAAAAGGCAGGACTTAGGTGTGAATGCATCCTAAACTGCACTAGAGCCTCGTGTCAGTGCCATTTGGTCTATTACATTTCTGAAGCATCTGTGCATCTGTTCCTGTATCTTTCATCCATTTCACCCAATCTGCTCCTGACTTTGCCTAAACTCTGCCTGCACCGACCCCCTGGCTCGTCCCTGGACTATGCTTCTGCCTTATCCTTCTACTTATCTGCCTTGTTGTTACAGAACCCAGCCTGACTTCTGATTACTCTTCTGACTGCCGTCTCTGTTTGATCTGCCTGCCAGTTGATGACCTGGACTGTCTGACCTTGCCTTGGATCTTCTCTCTGCACCTGATCCAGCCGTAGCTGTGCCTGTCATCAGCTCCTGCTCTTCTGCCTGCGTTCTACCAGCCAGCTGTTCCTGCGCATCCAGACACACACCAGCACTCTCCAGCAGAAGTCTTATCAGGAACTCGTGCCCCTCTGTGTTCTGCCGTTCCCTCTTACATTACTAGGGCTCCCAAGCCAGAGCTGTAAGAGAGGCCTTCCTCTACACTTCGGGCTCCATCACTAGGTACGTTACAACATACACTGTACAGTATATGCTAACATTTTAAAACCTAAGTGCAGCAAAAAAAAAAAGCACAAGGGACACAACTGTCAGTAGAATGTGCCCTTTGTGCTGAGGCCTCTTCCTTTAATTGAAATCCTCTTTTTTCCTTGCTTCCCCTACCCCCGCCGCCACAATCTAACAGTGCAATGGGGTTAATACAACTAAGGGGCTATATGACAGGCTCTCATCAAGAGAGTCCAACATTGCCCATCTTTTTCCACCCAGCTGCTTCATTCATAGTAACCATACTACAGCATCTATTAATGAAAAAGTATCTATGATTGGAGCAGGCAGACCTTTTAATCATCCGCCTATCATCCACCTATCCTCAATTCATAGATCCTGTTTCATTCATAGATGTATTATGGCTTCTATGAATAGAGCAGCTGGGTGGAAAGGGGAGCATAGTTGGGCTCTCTTGATGAGAGTCAGTATCAACCCCTTAGTTGTATAAACCCCTGCTGCTGCAATATTCCAGTGCTTGAGAAGGTGGGAGAAATGGATGGAGGAGGATTTTAACCACTTGCTTACTGGGCACCTAAACTCCCCTCCTGCCCAGACCAATTTTCAGCTTTTAGTGCTGTCACTCTTTGAATGACAATTGCGCGGTCATACAACAGTGTACCCAAATGAAATTTTTATCATTTTTTTCCCCACAAATAGAGCTTTCTTTTGGTGGTATTTGATCACTTCTGGGTTTTTTATTTTTTGTTAAAAAAAAATTAAAAAGACTGAAAATTAAAAAAAATACAAAACAGTTTTATATTTTGTTAATAAATTTTGCAAACAGGTCATTTTTCTCCTTCATTGATGTACACTGATGAGGCTGCATTGATGGGCACTGATAGGCTGCACTGATGGGCACCGATAGGCTGCATTGATGGGCACTGATAAGGCGGCACTGGTGGGCACTGATAAGGTGGCACTGGTGGGCACTGATAGGTAGCATTGGTGGGCACTGAGAGGTGGCACTGATGGGTGGCACTGATGGGCAGCACTGAAGGGCACTAATAGGTGGCACTGATAGGCGGCACTGATAGCTGGCACTGATGGGTGGCAGTGATGGGCATTGATGGGTGGCAGTGATGTGCACTGATCGGCACTGGTATGTGACACTGATAGGCAGCACTGCTAGGTTGCACTGATGAGGCACTGATTGGCACCACTGGTGGGCATTGATAGGTGGCACTCGTGGGCATTGATAGGTTGCACTAATTGCTGGCACTGTTATGTACTGGTGGGCACTGATTCATTGCACTGTGGGTACTGATTCGTGGCACTGCGGGCATTGATAGGTGGCACTGGCAGGCGTTACTGGTGGGCACAGATGAGGCGACTGTGCCCCTTCCTCTTCAGGACTGATGTCCCTTCAACAGAAGCCGGTGATCGGCCTTTTTTTCTCCTCACGCTGTCAGCATGAGAAAAAAAAAAAATGATTACTGATCTTCTGTTTACATCACGTGATCAGCTGTCATTGGCTGACAACTGATCACATGGTAAGGGGCCGGGATCGACTCCTTACTCCGATTTGTGATCACCTGAGTCTCATTGAGACTCATTGGGGGCGCTCGGGGAGCGTGCAAAGGGGGGGACATCTATTGACAGCCTCCCAGCAAAGTAGATCCGCTCTGTAGCCGTCATTCGGCTATAGTGCGGATCTGAAGGGGTTAACTAAAAGAAAAAGCATCAGCACAGGGGACACATCCTACTGACTGTAAGTTATGCCCCTTGTGCTGATTTTTCTGTGTCTTATTCTCTCTTCTCAGGTTAAATATTGCATCCTGAATACTGTTTCATTTTTTATTTTAATTGAACAGAGATCCAGTTTCATAAATCTATTCTTTCCTGTACTTCAAGGGATATTGGTAACCCTAGTCTACAATTCCTGCTCTGGTGAGTTATAAAAAAACCTGCAAAGAGTGTCAACAAAGTCTATGGTCTGTCATGGCTTAGCTGAGGGTCAGGGGAGAATTCTGCTCTCCCCAAAGAAGGATATTAAATCATACCCAGTTCAATCAAAATGGAAATTGCTCTTTAAAAGCATTTCAGTTTCTGTAAATCATTTATCAGGTTAGAGAGAGATACAGCTGTTTATTGACTGCTCTTTGGGAGGAATATTTGACAAATGTCTAGCTTAAGTTGTTCCTTTAAGTTTTTTTTTTCTGTTATGCTTAAGAAGAAGTTATCCATGTGTTGGCTGTACTCATAAACTTATAATAACTTGAATAGACACTAAGCAGCGTAATATTCAAATGCGTCCTCTGGGACAGATTGTAACAGAATTGGGTTGATGAGATCATGCAGTGATTAGTATGTAATTCCATTATCTTGATTTGCCATATAAATCTGTTACTGACCTTTTGTCATTTGCTCATATAAACCAAGAGAATACATTTCTATGACTGCATTATGCAGTAAATCTCTACTCTGCACTGTGCGGATTTGCCATCCTGACAAAAATGATGTCATCCAAAAATACGCATTTAATAACTACTAAAACTCTGTTACCTACTTTACCTGGGCTGTCTACTTGACAG
The DNA here is from genome assembly GCA_037952925.1 of Lithobates clamitans. Classification (NCBI taxonomy): domain Eukaryota; kingdom Metazoa; phylum Chordata; class Amphibia; order Anura; family Ranidae; genus Lithobates; species Lithobates clamitans. Next base: position 3,315,304 of record JBBGZY010000675.1, read on the forward strand.
CTCATGGCACACAAAGCTGCCAAGGACCAGCATTTATTTATGAACAACTTACATGGATTGAAGATTTAACACAGCAACCTACATGCCCAAATCAACAACTATAATACTAAAAGAAACAATTTACAATAAAAAACAATGGAAACTTACAAAATCCTAAAAAGTCAACAGCAATAAAAAAATATTTATTCCCAATACAGATGAAATTTGGGTTTGCGTCATAAGATGCGGGTTGGGCCTGAACCCAGCCTGTTTGCAGTTTACTAAACCACCAAACTGGTTCAAATTGAGCAGTTCATCTGTCCAAATCTCCAGTTGCTAAAATGTAAACAAACAGCTGGGGATCTTGGGCAACGACATTGACCAAATCTAGTCATGACCATATTCTGCCTATGATGTCACCCAATATCTCTACCCTACATTTTGACAGTGACGGGGATCTGTCATTTGCTACTGGAGCGCAGTGGGAAAATATTGCCAGGTAGCAGGCCATTGAGCACCTAGTTTGAAGTCCGGTGGTGGGTTGTCATGGTTGCCAAGAATATACATCCCTAGACAATGTGATTGATGATGGTTTTACATCACTAGATAATGTGATTGATGATGGATGTACTGTGGAAATTTTGTTCATATTGTGCAGCACCCTTCTCCTAAACAGGACTGCTAGTAAATTTAGTGGTGCTAGGTGGTAACTAGCCTGGCTAATTTGTAGTCTTGATCAAATAGGTTTCCCCTAAGCTTGGGTTTAACTGTGATTTCTCTCTTTTGTCAATAGGTGGCACTGGTACCTTTGGCATTAATATGATAGATTACAGTGAATTCAGGTTATGAGTGAATATGCTTTTCTCAGCCAATCAGCAGGAGTTTCTTTGGCCGCTGAGGCTGCTGGGATAGACTATTTATTTGGCAGGTATAAAGGGACGGAGTTCTGAAGGAGTACCAGAGGAGACTCTTCATCAGCCGGGGACTGTAAAGTAGCTGGGAAAGCTTAGGGAGAGGACTAGTCCACAAAGTACACTGGGTAGCTGTGAGTAAAGCTTAAAGAAGTACAGTGGGTAGTTGTAAGTAAAGCTTGAAGAGAAGTACAGCGGGTAGCTGTGAGAAAAGCTTGAGGGATCCAGCGAGTAGCTGTGAGCTAAGCTTGAGGATCTACAGTGGGATACTGTTAGTAAAGTTGTTGCTATAGGAGGCAGCCATTGCTACAAAATGCAGATTGCTCCATTCAGCTTAAAGGCCTTTTTCTGTATTGCTGCCTGCCTAGTTCTATTTTTGTCTAAGGAGTCTGCCAATTTGCTATTGCACAGGGTTTTCTGTGCCCTATCCCTCTCTCCCACATTTCCTGTTAAGAGAAATAAAACTCTCTTTGTTCATTTTCAATAGTGACTGGCCCCCATCTTTCCACCTTGCACTACACCCACCATGCCTAGTAACCTGCACCCTGAGGAGGAATGTCAGCCCTCTCTGACTCTGGGGGTCACCACCAGGCCTCTGGAGGTCGGGGAGAGTGCTACAATTGCATTTACTCATTCCTTTCTGGGAGGAGGTAGATATTTGGGGGGCCCTTATTATAATTGGGTCTTCAAGATTATTTTATTAGTTTCCCCTCAAATTCCCACATCCTTTTTGGGGGAAAGGATGTGTGGAAGATATCTTTGTCCCTCATAATTGGGCTTTGCTGCCACCCCATGGAAAATAGCTTCCCAATGTTGAAAGGCATCTGGCCTGGTATGGCACAGAAAGAGGAAGATATGCATGCCCTTCCTTTCTTAGACACCAAACTGCGTGTGCAATTTGCAAGACAATGCACTACCTGAATGTAAAGTTGTTGTGGCGGTAGTATTAATGTACTCATTCCCTTATGGAGGGGGGTGAATATCAGGGGGCCCCTTATTATATTTTATATTTTCGGATTCCTATAACTTCCTATAACTCCTCCCCAGGAGCCCCCACATCCTTTTTTGGGGAACAGGTTGTGGGAAAGTGGTTCTTTGCCCCCTCTTTCACAGTACCTTTCCAATGTTTGCCTGGATAAGGGCCTATTTTATACCACCACGTGCAGCTTTAAGGCTTCCCACTACGGCTCGTCGTAGTGTTGTACGTCACCACGTTCCTGACGGCCATAACTTCAGAGAACTTTTGTGTGACCGTTTGTATGCAAGGCAAGCTTGAGTGGAATTCCGTTGAAAAAACCATCCAAGGTTTTTTTCTGACGGAAATTCTGATTGTGTGTACGCGGCATTAGAGTTTTATAATAACAGGATTTTTTTGGAAAGTACCAATGCGTGTTGGAGGTTCCAAGCCCATTCATTAGGCTAAAATAACCCAAAACTTTTCTCTGTGCTCACCAATAAAAACGTGAATATACAAATAATATATCATAGGAACAGCATTAGAAGGATCACCTTCAGAAAAAAGGGGACTTTTGAGACACCATACTAAAATTGACAACCCAAGTATATAAAACGATATATGTATTCAGTTGCATTAAATATACATATATAAAGTTCAAAAAATATAACAAAAAAAACAACATTAAAATCAATACGGATGTATGAATATTGGTATATTCTGCTGTTTAATACTGACGCACTTTACAGTCCTCAGCTGCTTCATCAAGGGTGTCGCAGGAAGGTCTGAAAAGTTGAAAAATAATTTTTAAACTACACACATAATTAAAAATTAAAACTAACAGTTTATATCAAAGATATCATAGATAAAATTGATATTATTTAGAGCTTACCACAACATCAAATGTAAATATACAACCGCTAGCCTTTGAGAATCTTAATACCAAGGATCTTGATACCAATCCCTCCATAGACCATGGGAGAAGGTAGGTCAGACACTGGACCACACAGAGGGGAGGCGGGGTCGCAGCCAGACCAAGAAGTCGCAAAAGCCACAGCCAGCCACCTGTGTACCACTGGAACCAATAAAATAGTGCGCCCAATAGTAGGGGCCATCAATGTAAACAACCACCCCTACTAAATAAATTAGGGGTGGTTATATTCCTTATTGCCAAAAGATGTAATAAAACTGTATGGGATAGTTTCTCAGACTAATCTAAACCACACCTTAAACACCACATCAACTTCATACATATACACAAGAAACCCCAACTGAATTTCTTTCAGTGATACACAAACACGGGCAATACAAACCAAAACATTAGACACACAGAAATTGTATTCCCATGACCACAGCCATCCTCCTATGCTAACATTATTTTTCAGGGCCAAAGGTATACCTCTTTGTTACCCCTTAGATGACCCATATCCATAAGGGTTAAACTGCTGTGGCTAATATAAAACCCTCCCTACACCTCCAAAGATACAGTCCAGTAAAAAAGAAATTCCGATTGTAACAAAGTTATTGTACAATGTAATAATGTACATACTGATATAAGTTGGTGCAGTAAGATATCCAAGCCAGGAGTAGGAGCATATAGCGGCACCACTTGCGGCCATCGCCCCCCCCCCCCCATTTATTCCCACTGGAAGGGCACAGACATGCTGGCATCTGGCATCAATTGGCACCAAAACTGGCATCTGACGTCACATCCGACGTGGGCGCGGAGCTACTGCGCATCTGAGGCCACCACAGACTGTCAAGCCTCCGATCAAGCCAGCCACACACAAAAAATATATCAATAAATCTTTGTTGTAGCTGTGACATTGATATGTGTTCCCACATTAAACAAACTCCAAAAACAAATTAAATGCAGCGCAACAAAATGTTTTACTGTGTAATCTTTCTCATAATTCCATTTGCTTTAACAGCATACATCTGGTATGAATAAAATAAATAAATGTGACAAATGTGAATAATCAACAATAAATAAAAAGATAAATAAAGTATTTTTAAAATAAAACTCATTGATGACTAGAAAGTTAATGTAATAAGCAGTCCCAAATATTTCTATTTTCCATGTGTTTGTTTTCACAGTGTGATCACCATATCTTCTTGGATCACTCTGGGATAACACAACACCATGGAATGAGGAGGGAAGCTTTGCTTATGCTTTACAAATACCGGGACTACCGGACATCCACGATCGTAAGGGATTGCGGTGCACAATCGACTCATCAGGGTATACTAGTCTGGACGTTCTATATCAAGCAAAGGCCATGGCTGGGATATAGCAATCTGCATGCTTTTGCTTGCCATCTGGTAAGCGAGTTTTGTATTAGGTGGCGGCACTTCAATTTTGGATCAAGCTCACCTGGGTGTTTTGTTATGAACTTTGCTATCTTTAAGCCATTGGTGATTTAGAGATATATATAGTGCAGCTTCTCCTTTCCATTCTATATTTTGTGTACTCTGCAAATCAGCTGCTGCTGTTGGGACTTTTTAATTAAATTTTTTAATACTTTTTAGATATTAATATTATTCTGATCTAGCGCAGTTTTTTCCTATATAATACATTAGCATTGATTACCAGTGTACATAAGGTCACATCAGGTCTCGCTCTGGCGTGCTAACGTCATCCAGTCACGTCCCTCAAACAAATCCTTGGTAATTTGATCTTTCCAAGTGTATTGGTAATTCCTAAGACTCTTGCAATTAATACATTTTCAGCCAGGGTGGAAGCCAGTGAGGCACTACTATTTGTTACATGCTATATCTGATATTACCTCTGTAAGTATTTGTTTTGTTTTATAGTAAATTGTTTGGCGGTTTTTTACTACATGTGGCTTCTGTTCCCCTTTATGAGTATGGATGCTGTCTGGTCCTATCTTGGAGCCTGAGGCTGGAAGAGTCCTTTTCACCATGGATGGATGCCTGGATGGTCATTGATGAACATGCGTGTTTGATCTCTGTATTGGGGATCCAGTTAATTTGGTAAGAGACCATTGTTGTCTGTGGTAAAAGTAACAAAATGTTTGGTCAGCTTTTCAAGGTACTTACACTGGATCGGTGGATGGCTGATTGTTTCACTGACTCTTTAAAATGTATTTTTTTAACTCTTTATTGTTTCATGAACTGTGCTGAAGAGTATCACATCACAGAAATCTGAATGTTTTTTTCTGTTTCTTTGGACTTTATGTGGGTTGATGCGCACCTATTATATGTGTATGTATTAAGATCTAACATCCAGTATTCTGATGTTTTATAGGTGCAGCTCTGTACACATATTGTTGCACTAAGTGCAAAATGTTTTCTTTATTCATTACTACATTTTATCTGGACTAGAAAAACCCCAAGGTGCTCACTTTCCAATCATCTTAAGACACTAATTCAAGGGTCTGGTTTAAAGAAATTCTATGTTTGACTGCTGCCTACATATGAAAAACTTCTACATCTGCTTTTGAAGAGTCCAGCATCCCATCACCTCATCTTTCCAAAGTTTATTCTAATATCATTCCAGTAAACTCAAAACTAGAAACACAGTACTTTGCAAACACTAACAAGAGCTTAAATGGTGCCTCCCTCCCTGGGTACACTGTGAAAATAAACTGAACATGCACAGATATGACAGGATGAGAAGGGCTGATTGTATGGATGTTGTACTGTGGAGTATAAGTGAATGAGCTTATAAATTGGTGCTAGCAAAGCACCTGGACATGTGAATGCAAACATTTTTATGAATTTAATTGTTTTTAATAAATCAGTATTATACTATTAGGTCATGTTTTGCATTATATTTGGTCACATCCTGTAGGCATTATCCATAAACAAGACATCATACTGGGCCAAATTTGTGCATCCTTAATGGCATACACAGGCAATTTTGTTGTGTACTGAATGTGAATGAAATTCCTTATCTTTTAACCAAAAATAAAGTTTGATACACAGTCAACACTAGCAGTATCATTCTCTTTTGTGTCTTATATGCGAGTACCCATTGAGATGATCCAGGAAGGCATAGAATTGACTTTCCAAAAAAGGAGGCACCCAGAGGAACATAGAAACCCCAAGTATAAAGGGAAAAAGCACCGTTGACCATATATATATTTTCCCTCCCGGTGTCACATGACTCGTTAGTGTTACAAGGTCTCAGGCGTGAATGGAGAGAAGTTGTGTTAAATTTGGTGTTATCTCTCTCACTCTCTCATAATGGTCACTGGAAGTTCAACTTGGCACCTCATGGCAAAAAACTCGCTGAGGATCTGTTTCTCTACATAAAGATGGCCTAGGCTATAAGAAGATTTCCAAGACCCTGAAACTGATCGGCGGCATGGTGGCCAAGACCATACAGCAGTTTAACAGGACAGGTTCCACCCACAAAACAGGCCTTGCCAAGGTCGACCAAAGAAGTTGAGTGCACATGCTCAGCGTCATATCCAGAGGTTGTGTTTGGGAAATAGACTTATGAGTACTGCCAGCATTGCTGCAGAGGTTGAAGGGGTGGGGGGTCAGCCTGTCAGTGTTCAGACTATACGCCACACACTGCATCAAATTGGTCTGCATGGCTGTCATCCCAGAAGGAAGCCTCTTCTAAAGATGATGTACAAGAAAGCCCACAAACAGTTTGCTGAAGACAAGCAGACTAAGGACATGGATTACTGGAACCATGTCCTCTGGTCTGATGAGACCAAGATAAACTTATTTGGTTCAGATGGTGTCAAGCGTGTGTGGCGGCAACCAGGTGAGAAGTACAAAGACAAGTGTGTCTTGACTACAGTCAAGCATGGCGGTGGAAGTGTCATGGTCTGGGGCTACATGAGTGCTGCTGGCACTGGGGAGCTACAGTTCATTGAGGGAACCATGAATGCCAACATGTACTGTGACATACTGAAGCAGAGCATGATCCCCTCCCTTCACAGACTGGGCAGCAGGGCAGTATTCAAACACAACGTCCCCAAACACACCTCCAAGATGACCACTACCTTGCTTGAGAAGCTGAGGGTAAAGGTGATGGACTGGCCAAGCATGTCTCCAGACCTAAACCCTATTGAGCATCTGTGGGGCATCCGCAAACGGAAGGTGGAGGAGCGCAAGGTCTCTAACATCCACCAGCTACTTTATTTTGTTATAGAGGAGTGGAAGAGGACTCCAGTGGCAACCTATTAAGCTCTGGTGAACTCCTTGCCCAAGAGGGTTAAGGCAGTGCTGGAAAATAATGGTGGTCACACAAAATATTGACACTTTAGGCCCAATTTGGACATTTTCACTTAGGGGTGTACTCATTTTTGTTGCCAGCGGTTTAGACATTAATGTCTGTGTGTTGAGTTATTTTGAGGGGACAGCAAATTTACACTGTTATACAAGCTGTACACTCACTACTATACATTGTAGCAAAGTGTCATTTCTTCAGTGTTGTCACATGAAAATATATATTAAAATTACAAATATTTGAGGGGTCTACTCACTTTTGTGAGATACTGTATATATGTATTGGGTCCATTCAAGCAGGTGAGAGTGGTATTACACTGGTGGTTTGCTTACACAGAGAATATATTAATAATACTCAAAACACACCAGAAGGTGACTTTGCACTGGTAGAGAGGATTATATTTACTTCAGAAGAAAGGACAATAAAACCACAGAATATATGTACAATAAATGGACACTTAACAGAGGATATATATATGTTGTTGTTTTCCACATTTTGTAGAATACATTGTGTTTTTTTTTTAATTCACAGGTTGCACTTTATCTATTGCTTGGAGTCTGCATATATGTAAAAATTATAGTTGCTATATGATTGATTGATGCACGATTTCAACTGCTTGATGATATTTATGTATCGGTGCACATTGTGGCGGTTACTTACCCTCATGTGTACAACTCCATATATTTAACTTATTGTGCGGTACTGTTCTTTTATATCGTTTCTCATCATACTAGGCTATACCACATCATACACTGAGTATGTTTCTGTACAATAACAGAAGAATTATCCACACACAGCAGTTTAGGAGTTTTGAAGTAAAGATCGCAAGGAGGGAACTCCGTAATGCTGAGCTGCACTGAGATCAGTGTCCGGTATGGACACTCTGACTGAAAAACGAAACTATCTGTTTTAGTGTGTCTATGGTACTCTTTATGAATTTCCCCTGTTGCATTTAATATTTGGTTCTTTCTTGGATGTTTGTATAAAGTGAAGTACTGGAAGCCAGTTAACATGCCTGATATAATGACATTTATTCATGTAAATATGTCTCGCTTCAAAGTAATGACTGCAATACCAATAGTTTTAATGAGATAAAGGTACTGTTTCAATAGAAGGTTTAAACTCCAGTTATATTGTCAGATGATTTGATTTCTCTTTTGACTCTTTTTAGATTACCCAGGAGAAATGCTGCAAGCTGTGTAAAATTGTTGTGTAACAAGCTAAAGCATGTAAGATCATTTCTACTTGACAAGAAACATTAGAGATGTCAAAATGTGCAACAAGATCTTCTTTAGGCTGGGTTCACACTGCGGCCGTTGCAGACATCGCATGTGATTCGCAGCGCACTGCTGTTCACATCACATGCGATGTCTGTGCTGTGCGATATCAGCCATACAGATAGTATGGCTGATATCGCACCGCATTCGGTCCAAACTCGCACAGGACCCTTTTTTTTGTTCGGACCAAAATCGGATCGCATGGGTGTTCACACCTATGCGATCCGAAAGTGTCCGAATTGTCAGTTCGCATTGCGATATGCGGGCTGAACTGGGGGTGTCATTAACATTGTATGACACTCCCCAGCAGTTCGCATATGGCAGTGTGAACTGCCGTGCGAGTTGGTGCGGTGCGGGAACCCGCAGTAAATTCGCTGCGTTCCCGCACCGCAGCAGTGTGAACCCAGCCTAAGGCTGGGTTCACACTGCTGCGGTGCGGGAACGCAGCGAATTTACTGCGGGTTCCCGCACCGCACCAACTCGCACGGCAGTTCACACTGCCATATGCGAACTGCTGGGGAGTGTCATACAATGTTAATGACACCCCCAGTTCAGCCCGCATATCGCAATGCGAACTGACAATTCGGACACTTTCGGATCGCATAGGTGTGAACACCCATGCGATACGATTTTGGTCCGAACAAAAAAAAGGGTCCTGTGCGAGTTTGGACCGAATGCGGTGCGATATCAGCCATACTATCTGTATGGCTGATATCGCACAGCACAGACATCGCATGTGATGTGAACAGCAGTGCGCTGCGAATCACATGCGATGTCTGCAACGGCCGCAGTGTGAACCCAGCCTCAAAGAAGATTATCCACATTTGTATATTTCACCTCTGCATTTGTATCCTTAAGCAGAAATGTTAGGAGGGAAAATGTGAAATATCATTCCTTTCCTATTTATTAAGCCAAAATCTGTCCAGAACCGATATTTGAATTTTGGGTGAACGCTGGTAGTTTGTTTTACCCTGTGACTTCCTATATCTTTAAGAAATTCCCATGTCTACACCAGTTTTTTCAAATCTATCTTTCACTGCTGCCTCAAAAAATCTAGGGAAAAATTTCATTCCTCCTCCTGAACTTCAAAATAATAAATTGAGAATTTGGTGATAAGAGTGAGTGGGAACTCAGGGGCAAAAATCTTGACAACAGAGTGCCTCTAAAGCTTAGAAGCTAGTGGATGATTCAGTCCACCAATTAGTGGATGATTCAGTCCACCAATTTGTGGATGATTCAGTCCACCAATTTGTGGATGATTCAGTCCACCAATTTGTGGATGATTCAGTCTAACCCAAAGTGTGGGTGGACCTAGCATGGCAACCCGGTTTTTTAACACTTAAAGTAATTGTAAAGCTTTTTTTTTTTTTTAAATAACAAACATAATATAGTTACCTCCCCTGTGCAAGGGTTTTGCAGAGAGTGGATCCAATCCTCTTTTTTTCTGGGGTCCCCCCGTGGTGCTCCTGGCTCCTCCTCTTCTCGAGTGCCCCCACGGAGAGCAACATTCCATGGGGGCACTTGTGCGGGCGCACTACGAGTCCTGATGCTGTGTTCATTGACACAGACAGCAGGACTCGGCCCTACCCCCGGCTCCCATGTCACTGGATTTGATTCACAGCAGTGGGAGCCAATGGCTTCTGCTGCTATCAATCTACCCAATGAGGACCTGAGACAATGGCTGGAGCTGCTGTGCTCGTCCCCATCATTGGAACGGTCAGGGGGGGTCTGGGGGGGGGGGTTGCAGCTCAAAAGGTTTTTCACCTTAATGCATAGAATAGCAATGGGGCCTCCAAATAACTAACTAGAGTAAAAAATTGGGGGTACAGAATAGAATAGAATGCATTAAGGTGAAAAAGCATGAAGTTTTACATACCCTAAAACAGCTCTTAAACAGCTCTAAAAAAATGGCTATAGATAAATTTTAACTTCCTCTGAATTCTCTGTACTATCGGGTTTTGAAATTTATACTTGGGTCTTCACAATATTTTCTTGTTACTGATTAAATCCAAAATACAACTTTAAAATAGTGTTTTTTATAAGAAATGGAGCCCCAGGAACCAGGGGGTGACTCCGCATTGGATGTTAGCAGGTACCATTGACAAAATTTTGTGGTGTGGTTTGCAGACTATAACCAATTACATTTTCAAAAATGGAGGTGACACATATGGATCCAGCAAACCATATTTCCTAGATATCCTACTAAAACTGCCTTGGGGGAAAACAATCTGTGATTAGGCTCGCAGTAGGGGTAAACACGTGAGAGTGGGATGGTCCTAGGCAGTGCTGTAATATCCTTTGTCTAGGGCTTTTTTTCAGCAGGAACGCAGGGGAATGCAGTTCCGGCACCTCCAGCACTGACTATATGTAATGGTAAGGGGGGCTGGGGTGTGCTGCCGGGTCTATTGATGCTGGCTGCTGAGGGATCTATTCTACCTGGAGGGGATATGTTTTTGCAGAGGGGTCTATTCTTACTGCTGGGGGACCTATTGTTGCTGGGGGTGGGTCTTATATCGCTGAGGGGTCAGTTATGGCTGGGAGAGATCTACTGTTGAGGGAGGGGACTATTATTGCTGGCTGCTGGAGAGTCTATTGATGCTGGCTGTGAGGAGCTCTGCTGTTGCTGCCGGGGATTTTGTTTCAGGTGGCCCATTGTTAATGTTGCGATCTATTGTTGCTAGAGGGGGCTTTATTGTTACTGGCTACAGGGGATCTATTTTACTGCTTTTCTTGTTATCATTAACAAATTCCATACAAATTATTTATCACCACAAAATGATACTTGGTTCTGTATTCTCTAAAAGGGCAGTAATGGGAGGTAGGTAGAGGGTGCTCGGAGGTGGGTAGAGGCAGAGAAAAGGGGTAACTCAGAAAGGGGGAATTCCTGCACATATTCTCTGAGAAAAAAAAGCCCTGCCTTTGTCCAGTTTAATAAAGTTGAATAAAAATAGGACTTGTTTTTTTTTAGTTTTATACAAGGCCTAGATGAGCTGATTTTTTTCCCTGCACCTGCCTCGTCAGAGACTGGGCACATGTTATAGGCATGAAGCTGTGACAACTGTTTCTCTTTCAACTGTGTTTTGCATGTATGCAATCTCTGACACATTTCTGTATCATTAAATTCATTGAATATTATGTGAGGTCCTTTGTTATTGTTGGGGGTTGCACTTGAGGTTCCCTGCATCAAATAGGTTGACCACCACTGCCATAGGGGTCCAGGTAGGAATTATTTCCTGCTGGAGCAAATTTGAGCATGTTTTATAAGGGTTTTTTTTGCCTTTATCTGAACATGCAGCCTTTTCAATTATAATAAATTTTGGTTGAACTCAGAGGACATGTGTCTTTTGTTAAATTTTGTAACTATGCTCTTGTTAATATTAGTTACATCCATGACTGTTTTTATCTGGATTTAAAGTCATAATAAACCTAAAAACAAAAATGTGATATATTGCAGCTTACCAATCCTTAGTTGTAAAGGCTCCTTCAGAAAAAAGGCTCCTTCAGATAAAAAATGTAAGTCAACATCTACAAATAATGTAGCTGCTGACTTTTATTAATAGGACACTTACCTGTCCACGAATCCAGCCGAGCGGATTTTTCAATCAGCTCTCGGGTGCTACCACTGCCATCTCAGGCAAGGGAAACTGGCATTGAAGCCTTGTGGCTTAACAGCCAGTTCCCTACTGCACAAGCACGAAGCACACTGTTCTTTGTGAATGGCCCGGCGGCGGGGGAAGAAGGCAGGGCAAACTTCCGGATGAGTTCGGCTGAACTCATCCAGAAGTCAGCTGGAAGTGGAAATGGGTACCTATCAAAACCAGGTACTCGCTCCCCCCCTCCCCCCGTCCCCCCCGAAAGGTGCCAAATGTGGCAGCAGAGGGGGGGAGGAGGCAAATAAGCAGAGCTTCTACTTTTGTGTGGAGCTCCACTTTAATTTCTTTTTTAGGCTTTTTTTCTTGATTTTACCTGGTGATTTGGCCTGTAATATACCTCCTGTCTTCCTGGCCATTGTAAGCACCCCCATCAGTGTTAAATGGTCAACCCTCTAATTGCTACGCCATCTACCGAGCTTGGTCTTTTAAAGTAAGTTGAAAAATAACAGGTCAGATGACAAGATGAAAATAAAGGAAAAAAGCAACAAAAAAAAAAAAAAAAACAACAACAAAAAACACAAATGCAGCTACCTCATCTAAGAATTGGTGAGCTGCAATTTATTATTTTTTTGTTTTTTGGTATAGTACCGCTTTAAGCACAAAGAACTTTGTAAACATAATTTTTTTCAATGGTTTTAGACGGTTTCGAGTAAAAATACCACATGTGATCATATTGCCGGCGACTGCATTTTCTACATGGATTTATGATTTTCTTTCTGAGCTAAAACTCAAAAAGACTCAAGAGGCTTAATATCTTGAGGATGAAAGCATGGACACTGTATTGAATAAAAAAACGTAGCCCAAATAAGATAACATGTAACTGACAATAACTTCAAAGTATGTACAGGAACCACAGACCTATGACACTGTAAAGGAACAGCTGTCAATTCTTGCCATTTGTATGTGCAGCAGACCACATCATCTTTCTTCCTCCTACTGCCTGTTTGTTTAGTGTCTGTGTGTAATCCCAATCTGTGATCATCCATTTTCCTGAGACTTTCTCTATGATCCGCAGCCAAGGAAGACTAGAAAGGCCTCATAGACGTTATCACTCTATGTAAAACATATTGCTATAAAACAGGCACAGTTTGTGGTTGAAAAATGGAAACACAGTAGGAAATGTTTTAAATAATTTCTGTTTGTGTTGTGTTTGCCGTTTTTTTAAAAGAGGAAATAAACTTCCTCTGCTGACATTTACCTATAGGTTAGCCTATAATAAGGCTTATCCATAGGTAGTGTAAATACCTCCTAAACAAGTACCATTTAGGAGATGTTTACATTACATGCAGCCAGTGACATCACTGGTGCATGCGCTCTGAAGGAACAGCCACCGTCGCTGTTCCTTCTGAGCCCTGTGCCATGAACTGCGGCTCCGGCACGCATGCACAGGAGTAACGTCATCGCGGATCCGGCCAATGATAGAGCTGGAGCCCGAGAACCCGAATGCAAGACGGGTGAAAATGGAAGTGGCTGCAGCGCTGACATCGCAGAGCTGGAACAGATTCGTTTTAGGGAAAGTTTCACATAATGCGATGCATGCTAGCACAATATGACTTTACCTTGCAGGAAGAAAAAAAAAAGTCCAGCGGTATACAGCCACTTTAATTAGTAACAGATTTACTGATGTTATTTATTCTGTATTAACTTTTAAAGTCAGTTCATCCTGTATAATATTTTAGTAATTGATGGAGGCTGGTGGGCTGAGTCAGTCCCGGCTTCATACACATCTTTGATATACAACTGCAAGAGCTCCCTGCTATAGTTCTCATAATATTGTATGCAACCACATGAGGGTTTGGGGTGTCTACACTCACCTTGAAGTGCTCCAGCACCTCCAAAAGACACTGTGATGCTGCCAATAACATACTTCCTTTACTAAAATGACAACCCTCACTCACTGCACTGCATGTACAGGGGAGCAGCCTATGCTGATCTCCTGATTTGGACTATAAAAACTTTCCTCTCCTTATCTCTATTGCACAGAGGATAGTTGGTACATTAGATAGCTCGGAAAACAGTTACCATTGTTTGAGATTTCAATTCACTAAACAAGAAGGAGGGGCAAATCTGCCTGGATTCAATTCACCAAACATTTTTCAAATCCTGTTTAAATTTCGACAAACCCGAACATAGCAACAAACCCCATTGAAGTCTATGGTGGTGAATCCTGTTAGTGAATTCTGGCCACTTTGGCCACTGGACTAACTACTGTAAAAAGTCAAGGAAAGCTGGGCACTGCCAAGGGGTACATGTACCAATGCAGAAAAAAGGCAAAAAAAAAATTAGGTACAGCACAGACATGGCATTTTCATGTGGCCTTAAAGGCAAATTAAAGCGGACCTTCAGTCATTTTTTCATCTTTCTATCTATTAAATCTTCTCCCTTTGTTGTTTTAACTTTGGATAGTAAAACATTTTTTTTGCCAGTAAATACCTTATACAGCCCACTTCCTGTTTCTTGTCTGGCCATTAGACCCCTTTCACACTGGGGCGGTTTGCAGGCGGTATTGCGCTATACCGCCTGCAAACCGCCCCTAAATAGCCTCCGCTGTTTGTTCAGTGTGAAAGCCCGAGGGCTTTCACACTGAAGCGGTGCGCAGGCAGGGCGGTGAAAAAAGTCCTGCAAACCGCTTTTTTGGAGCGGTGAAGGAGTGGTGTATTCACCGCTCCTTCACCGCTCCTGCCCATTGAAATCAATGGGACAGCGCGGCTATACCGCGGCAATACCTGTACGAAGGATTTTAACCCTTTTTCGGCCGCCAGTGGGGGTTAAAACCGCACCGCTAGCGGCCGAATGCAGCTACAAGAACGACGGTACAGCGCTGTTGTACCGCCGACGCCCCCACCGCCCCAGTGTGAAAGGGGCCTAAGTCTAGGCTTATGACATCATGCACAGCTCTCTCTCTCTCTCTCTCTCTCTCTCTCACACACTTGTGAGAGTTTGCCGGGAAGGGAGGGGGGATGAGTCATATGAGGGCCAATGAAAGCTGCAGGGCTGCAGAGCTGGAGGTGTGTCTCTGTGTTTAGCTGCCCACAGTTAAAATGAATGCAGCCAGACTTAGTGGAGGGAGATTTCTGGAGCATATTTGGCAAGTACAGAATCACAGTATATATAAAATAATATGCAAAGTGGTTAGAGGGAAGCTTCAATCAGGCAAAGATTTTTTATTACAAATGATGTGAGCAGACCGCAGTTCCTCTTTAACAAATCCTTTAAAGTGGAAGTAATCCCATCCATTTAACAGTGTCAAAAACAGTTACATTCCCGGCACATGCCAGGAATGTAACACTCTCATTGGTTGTGCTCTGAAACTGTCAAACTATCCAATGGCTGGTGTCATAGCTGATCACATGTGCATCATCATGGCAGTTGTAGATCAAACAGAGGCCAAAATGTTGCTTCCTTGGCTGAAAACGATAGGAGTGTTAACTTCCACTTTAAATAGTATGTATGGGGATGCCTTAAAGTGGAGTTCCACCCAAAAATGGAACTTCCACTTTAAGTGCAGGTGACCCCCTGACATGCCACATTTGGCATTTGGGGGGGGGGACGGATAACCTCTTTTTAGAGGCATCCAGCTCCCACTTCCTCCATGGCACCGAAAGAAAGATCACCTCTCCCCCCTCCCTCCCTGCAATCTTCTGGGACATGTCACAGGTCTCAGAAGATTGCCCGGCCATTCATAGCGCACAGCCAGGCTCGCGCATGCGCAGTGCATGCCCGGCTGTGAAGCCACAGCCGGGCGCCCATAGTAAGAATGCCGGCACCTCGGAGAGAAGGGGGAGAAGAGTGGGGCTTCGTACGCCCACATCGCTGGACCGTGGGACAGGTGAGTGTCCGATTATTAAAAGTCAGCAGCTACACTTTTTTTTTCAGCGGGACTCCGCTTCAAAGTGTAATCCCACTTTTGCAGTAAAATTTGAGAATACCTCACGTTTGTTATGTGTTCCCATTCAGACAGCATACTAACAATATTTCTTACCCTTTTAGATGCTTCTCTGGAGGTGTTGTGGCTGACTGTATGTTTATGTACTCCATCATAAGCAAAGATGCACCTAAAAAAGGTAAGCAACAGTTTTTAAACATTTTTTTTAGTTATGTGTGTGAATGGGGACATGTAACAAATATAAAGTACCGGTAGGTGTTATCCCAATTTAAAGCACAATTGGAACAAGTATGTCAAACTCTTCATTTATATCAATTCACCACCATGAAAGAGACACTCACATAGCGTGATGCGGCCTTCCGTTAAAATGAACAAGGCAGTAGGGATGGGCGAATAGTTTGGCCCGAGCATAAGTTCGGGTTGAACCTTCGTTGTTCAGTTGTTTGGTGAACAGCCAAACAAACGGGTCATTCGACTCTTTGTTCGGCCCCCCGAACTGCCAACAATGCATTGCGGCCTGAACAGTGCATTGCAAGCTCTGATTGGCTGAAGCAGTGAAAGCTTCAGTCAATCAGGGCACAGAGCACTGTCAGAGTCATGACTGGACACTGTCATGTGCCACAGTATAAAAGTATTCTTTCAATGGCAACCATTTTCAGTGTAATTTCAGCGTGGGGAGAGATAGAGCAGGGCTCTGTTCAGTGCTATTAGTTAGTGTGCTATACTGTGCTATTTTGCTTCAATTGTCAGTGTAGAATATTAGTTTAGTGTCAGTCTAGGGATAGTGTGAGTGTAGTGAGGAGGACCACCATTCAGCTTTGCATAGTATGCAGCTAGAGTAGGGACAGCTCAGATAGTTTCACTGTAGTGTAGTGAGACCGTGTCATTCATACATACATTATTGTAAAGCTAGAGTAGGGACAGTTCAGATAGCGTCAGTGTATTGATGGTTGAACACGGTCTATTTGATTGCATTACTGCCAGTTCAACGCCATTTACTTCTGTGTGCATTACTGCCAGTTTAACGCCATATAGTTTTGTGTGCGTTACTGACAGTTTAACTCCATATAGTTCTGTGTGCGTTACTGCCAGTTTAACTCCATTTACTTCTGTGTGCGTTACTGCCAGTTTAACGCCATATTGTTTTGTGTGTGTCACTGCCAGTTTAATGCCATATAGTTTTGCGTGCGTTACTGCCAGTTTTATGCCATATCATTTTGTGTGCGTTACTGCCAGTTTAACGCCGTATCGTTTGGAGGGGTTACTGCCAATTTAATGCCATATAGTTTTGTGCGTTACTGCCAGTTTAACGCCATTTACTTCTGTGTGCATTACTGCCAGTTTAACGCCATATAGTTCTGTGTGTCACTGTACGTTTGGTGCATTATATTGCAGTATATTATAGTGTATCCGTGGAGTGTGTCTGTGTAGTGTGAGTATTCAAATTAAAGTGCACCAAACACCTCCTTACATTGATTAAAGTGCATCTACGTACAGATTCAGATTTCAATTTCTTCTTTACATTCGCTTATAAGCACCGCCCCCTCCCTCCCAATAATGTCTGGGAGGACAACAAGGAGAGGCAGATGTTCCCTTGGCACTGTAAGGGGGCCAGCAACAAATGTGTCCACACGCAAAAGGTGGACATGGTGGTCAGTCTGCAGGCAGGGCATCATTTGCTCTGTTTAGTGAGTTTGCCCGTGCTATCCAGCCACAGCATGCAGAGGAGGTGGTGGACTGGCTTACTAAACCTTCCTCATCCTCCTCATCCTCTGTCACGCAAGCAGAGACAAGTGTGCAGTCCCTTGCAGTTGCCAGAGTGGATAAACCTGCCTCCTTGTCCACAAATATTCCTGCGATAGCCCCAACATCAGCCATTGAGGAGTCAGCAGATTTATTTGACCACAGCATCAGCCACTTGCTCCTTGATGACGCCCAGCCATTACTGGATTCAGATGTTGGTTCTGAGGTTGAGGATGACAGGAACATGAGCCTAGAGAAAGGAAGGAACACTGGTAGACAAATTGGCATTCGTGTTCCCCAAGCCGCAGTGTATTGCCAAGTTGTCTCCAGTGGTAATGATGAAGATAGAGGAGATGATGATGATGAGGTTACTGATGCAACTTGGGTGCCAGATAGAGCAGAGGAGGAAACTGAAGGCACAACCCCAAGGAAGCCGACATCAAGAAAGTGTAGAGAGCAGCCACCCTATTCCATCACATTCTGCTACTGTTATCTCATGGGGCAAACCCCAAAACTCAGCTGTCTGGGCTTTTTTTTAGCACATCTGCAGCAGATCGCACTGTTGCTATCTGCAAACTGTGTCTCCGGAAGATCAAACATGGCAAAAAACACCAACCATTTGGGTACCACATGCTTAACAAGGCATTTAAGGTCCAACCCCTCAGCCCATTGGCAGGAGCACCTAAAAGCCACACAAAAGGGGCACAGCTCTGTCCCTCCTCCTCCTCACCCACTTCAGTCTGCCCCATGATACTGAGTCAATACCTCTCAGCAGCCTCCACTGACAGGGATGATGGTATAGCACAGGGTGTCCCAGGTCCTAGCAGCACATCTGCCAGCAGCACACCACCAGCTGTAGACTGTAGCTGACAAATGTCTCTGCTCCATCTGCTGCAGTGGAAAAAAAATACAGTCCCTGCCACCCACATGCCCAGCGTCTGAATGCAAGCTTGTCAATGCTGTTGGTTCTCCAACTTCTGCCTTTCAGGCTGGTAGATTCTTCCCCTTCCGTGAATTCACACAATGTGCTGTACCACAATGGCAGGTCCCCAGTCGCTATTACTTTTCACGTAAGGCCATTCCATCTCTCTACCATCACGTGGAAGGGAATGTTCTGGCATCGTTGGGCAAGGCAGTCAGGCGTAAAATCCACCTTACTGCTGACACGTGGTCCAGCAAGCATGGGCAGGGATGATATATTTTGTTCACGGCACACTGGGTAACGCTGCTTGCAACACAAAAGGATGCAAGACAGGGCTCAGTGCTGCAGCTTGTTGTGCCCCCACATCTTCATACAGCTGGTGGTGATGATGCCAGACCTCTGAGCGCTACCCCCTCCTCCACCACATCCATGTCCTCCTCTGCAGAATTGTCCTATGAACATCAGGTACTAAGCGTTTAAAGGGCTATTCCCAGAGTCAGGCTAAAAGGTGCCATGCAGTGCTTCAGCTGGCATATTTAGAGGACAGGAACCACACCGGAGCAGAGATTCTTTCAGCTCTGCAGGGACAGGCTCAGAGGTGGTTCACACCATGCCAGCTGGAGCCAGGAATGGTGGTGTCCAATAATGGCTCAAACCTCCTGTCCGCCCTTATACAAGGAAAGTTGACACATGTGCCATGCCTAGCACATGTCCTCAATTTGCTGGTGCAGTGTTTCATAAGTATGTACCCAGGGTTGCAAGATGTACTAAAGCAGGCTAGAAGAGTCTGTAGCCATTTCAGGCAGTCATACACAGCCAGTGCTCGGCTGGCTGAAATTCAGCGGGAATTCTGCCTGCCTGTAAACCGCCTGATTTGTGATATGCCCACCAGGTGGAACTCAACTTTTGGAATGCTGCAGTGGCTCTACATGCAGCAGAGGGCCATCAATGAGTACCTGTGCCAGTACGGCACGACGACAGGCTCAGGCCACCTTGGTTTTTTTTCCCCATGCCAATGGCTGATCATTAAGGGTGCATGCATTTTATTGTCACCATTTGAGGAGGTCACTAGGATGGTGAGCAGTGACAGTGCATGCATCAGTGACACAGTCCCTGTTGTGTTCCTGCTGGAGCAGGCTCTGCGTGGCATTATGGACAGGGCACTGGAGGAAGAGCAGCAGGCGGAAGAGGAGTAGGGATGAGCCGAACACCCCCCTGTTCGGTTCGCACCAGAACATGCGAACAGAAAAACAGTTTGTTCGAACACACGAACACCGTTAAAGTCTATGGGACACAAACATAATTAATCAAAAGTGCTAATTTTAAAGGCTAATATGCAAGTTATTGTCAAAAAAAAAGAAAAACGGCGTGGGTTCCCCCCAAAAATCCATAACAGACCCTTATCCGAGCACGCAACCTGGCAGGCCACAGGAAAAGAGGGGGGGACGAGAGGGACCCCCAGATCCCGCCCCCCCCTGTGTGAAATGGTAAGGGGGTACTTACCCCTACCATTTCACTAAAAAACTGTCAAAAATGTTAAAAATGACAAGAGACAGTTTTTGACAATTCCTTTATTTAAATGCTTCTTCTTTCTTCTATCTTCCTTCATCTTCTGGTTCTTCTGGCTCTTCTGGTTCTTCCTCCGGCGTTCTCATCCAGCATCTCCTCCGTGGCGTCTTCTATCTTCTTCTCCTCGGGCCGCTCCACAGCCATGGCATGGGGGGAGGCTCCTGCTCTTTTCTTCTTCTTTTCTTCTCTTCTTCATTTTCTTCTCCGGGCCGCTCCGCACCTATGCTGGCATGGAGGGAGGCTCCCGCTGTGTGACGGCGCTCCTCGTCTGACAGTTCTTAAATAACGCAGGCGGGGCTACCCGGTGACCCCGCCCCCCTCTGTCGCACGGTTCACGGGACTTCCCTGTGACGTCACGGGGAATGCCACAGGGAAGTCCCGTCATGTCCCGTGCGTCAGAGGGGGGCGGGGTCACCGGGTGGCCCCGTCCCCCGTTATTTAAGAACTGTCAGACGAGGAGCGCCCTCACACAGCGGGAGCCTCCCTCCATGCCAGCATGGGTGCGGAGCGGCCCGGAAAAGAAAATGAAGAAGAGAAGAAGAGAAGAAAAGAAGAAGAGAAGAGCGGGAGCCTCCCCCCATGCCATGGGTGCGGAGCGGCCCAAGGAGAAGAAGATAGAAGACGCCGCGGAGGAGATGCTGGACGAGAACGCCGGAGGAAGAACCAGAAGAACCAGAAGATGAAGGAAGATAGAAGAAAGAAGAAGCATTTAAATAAAGGAATTGTCAAAAACTGTCTCTTGTCATTTTTAACATTTTTGACAGTTTTTTAGTGAAATGGTAGGGGTAAGTACCCTCTTACCATTTCACACAGGTGGGGGCGGGATCTGGGGGTCCCCTTGTTAAAGGGGGCTTCCAGATTCCGATAAGCCCCCCACCCGCAGACCCCCACAACCACTGGCCAGGGTTGTGGGGATGAGGCCCTTGTCCTCATCAACATGGGGACAAGGTGTTTTGGGGGCTACCCCAAAGCACCCTCCCAATGTTGAGGGCATGTGGCCTGGTACGGTTCAGGAGGGGGGGCGCACTCTCGTCCCCCCCTCTTTTCCTGCAGCCGGCCAGGTTGCATGCTCGGATAAGGGTCTGGTATGGAATTTAGGGGGAACCCCATGTCATTTTTAAAAAAAAATTTGGCCGGGGTTCCCCTTAATATCCATACCAGACCTGAAGGGCCTGGTATGGAATTTAGGGGGACTCGCACGTCATTTTTTTTTTTAAATTTTGGTTCGGGGTTCCCCTTTGGGGAATTCCCATGCCGTTTTTATCAATGAACTTCTATGTGTATTGTCGGCAATGCAATTGCCGCGGGTAGTTTTAAATGGGTTTTTTCCTTCAAAATGTCATTTTGCTGTCAGACTGTTCTAAACATAGGAAACATGCGCCCCTTTACAGGCATACTATAGACACCCCCCAGCTATGAAATTTAAAGGGATATTACACTTTTATTGTTTGACTTTAAGCATTATTAAAATCACTGCTCCTGAAAAAACGGCCATTTTTAAAACTTTTTTTTGCATTGATCCATGTCCCCTGGGGCAGGACGCAGGTCCCCAAACACTTTTTATGACAATAACTTGCATATTAGCCTTTAAAATTAGCACTTTTGATTTCTCCCATAGACTTTTAAAGGGTGTTCCGCGGCATTCGAATTTGCCTCGAACACCCCAAATTGTTCGCTGTTTGGCGAACTTGCGAACAGCCAATGTTCGAGTCGAACATGCGTTCGACTCGAACTCGAAGCTCATCCCTAAAGAGGAGGACTTCCTTTGTCACAGAACACACAGGAGGAGAGAGGGGAGGCGGTTGAGGAGGAGGATTCTGGCACTTTCATAGGCTTCGGAGAAGAGGAAGACATGTGTCAATCTGTAAGCGATGGCTTTCCAACCCCAGGACCATGGGAGTAGTAGGTGGCTGGGAGGAGGAAGTTCCAGATGCTGTCATCCTAAGTACCCCCGAGAAGTCTGCTTCTCAAGCCTTGGCAAATTTGAGGTACATGGGCAACCTCATGCTTCAAAGCCTGTGAAAGGACCCAAGAATACATGTCATAAAGGAGAAGAATGATTACTGGTTGGCAACCCTCCTTGACCACCATTATAAGGGGAAGGTCTCAGAACTTATCCCATCCCCACAGAGAGTGCAGAAGATAAAATCTCTTGAGGACACGTTAAAAAGGATTTTATTGAAGGTTTTTCCTGACTCCAGTAGGTTACAGTGTCCTGGAAAAGGTAGTTTTGAGTGTTCTGTCGGTCAAGAAAGGAGCGTTGGAGAAGGTGTCCGCCTAAGTGAGGCATGTTGGAATTTTTTTAGTCCTTGCCGCCCAGGCCTGTCAGCTTCCACATCCTATCAGCAGCGTCTGCATCACATGGTGGACTATCACCTAGGGCCAAAACAGAGATGGAGAGCTTTCTAGATGACGATCCACTGACTTACTGGGTCATGGGAATAGACCACTGGCCAGAACTTGCCCAGTATGCTATTGAGTTGTTAGGCTGCCCTGCATCCAGCGTGCTTTCAGAACAGGCATTCAGTGCTGCAGGAGGTTTCATTACTGATCATAGAACACGTCTGTCCACAGACTCTGTGGACCATTTGACTTTTATAAAAAATGAATGAGTCCTGGATTACCAGCTATGAAGCCCCTGATGCCGATGTCACTGATTAAGTCTTTTTGGGATGTGGAATCTCTGCAGGACTTCGAGTCTGCCTAGCTTTGAGGGTGTTCAATCATTTCATCTGGAAGAATGTTTTTAGTATAGGTTTCATGGGCACAATTAACACCCGAAGACCAATTTTTTAGCACCTGTTTGACAGGTGCATATCATTGCAATTTTTTACAGCAAGGCCAATTCTTGCTTTCATCAAGTTTACCTCTATAGGGTTAAGGTGGGAAGGCGCTGCCGACACCCAAAGACCAATTTTTACGCACCCGTTAAAAAAATGTATCCAAAAAATCTCTAATCTTGTTCCCAGTGCACTACATTGTGGCCTCATCAAACACACTGGCTCCCCAGCTGTTGCTGAGCAAAATAAAGGCAGCTTGCAGGGAAATTTCTTTTTTTTGGCTTTATAAATACAATTATTGCTGCAGCAGATTCTAGACATGGTACAGATCTGCCACTTTACAGGTAGACTAAGGGGACCCCCCAGGCACTATATTAGAAGGAATTTTTCATTTTTAGGCTTTCACTTTTAAAAATAAAAAATCACTGCTCATTTAAAAATTCAGTTTTTCACAAACTTTTTTTTATTGATACATGTCCCCATGGCAGGACCCGGACCCTTATAACCATTGTATGCCCAATTGTTTGCATATGAGCCTTCAAAATGGGCACTTTTGATTTTTGACTTTTTGACTTACAAGGCAGTTCCCAGGTTGAGAGGCACAGTCACGTTTGCACAGCTCAATCGCATGGTCATGCCGTAATGCATGACATAGGAGACTTCATCACGTCCTCTAATGAATCATGCAAATTTTTAGTATGTAAACAGTGAGCAGTAAAAATTCAGTGGCATAAGTATGATTTGTCTTCTCTTTTATGACACTGCAGATAATACAGCAGTCTAAAATTGCTAGCAACAGGAAAGTTGTAATCAGGGATATTAGGGCTAATCTATACAGTATGTGCATAACTTTATTTTATCTATGGGCATAGGGGTTGCAGTAATATAGTCAATTAGTAATGTAATGAAAGGAGCTTTAGGTACAGTTACAAATGTGCTGTGAATAAAAGGCAGCTCCAAGAGCAGATGGTCAGTAAAAAGTGAATGCTGCAATTTAAGTAACCCAAACTTTAAGATGACACAAAAATCCTACAATAGCAGCTCTACCCAAACAAAAAAATAATGTTAAAGACAGGACAGCAGCTAAAACTGTTAAATGAAATTAACTAAAAAAAATAAAAGACAAAAATCCTAAATAAAAAGATCAAAAAGAGCTAGCAATCATAATTAAAATACAGTTTGCTAACTGTTCATAATTTCTTCCTATGCAGTTTTTCAGCTTTACCTACAGCAATTTACAATATAATGACACTATGGCTGCTCTGTTTTATAGCGAGAGGGATCACTTATCCAAAATCCTCCTAATTGGCCCTTTTACACCTGTTGATCATAGTTCAAAGGCCATGTAGTGCATTATGGTTTTAAAGGATAAGTTCACCTTTATTAACATGTTACATGTTACACCTATATTCAGGTTATGTTACTAAAGCACCTGCCCACACCACAACCCGATCTCCGATTGTGACAGTGGGCTTGCTATGAGGGCCCCCAAAGGAAAAAAGGAGCGGACAGCACTGGCAGGAGACCACCAAAGAAGAGCTAAGGGACCAGCTCTATGCAATATTGTTGAACAAAGCATGTAAGTATAAGCTCTTATTTATTTTTATGTAAATAGCTTTTAGGACAATTTTAACTTTTTTTTTTTGTTTACTGAGGTTAATACATACATGCAGCATCACCCAAACAGTATGCAGTAAACAATCCAGTGAATGGAACATGTACACATTAAAGGATGTTGAGGTACACAAGCCTTTACTGCAGTTATTGTGAAAATCTATACTAGTATCTTCTAAATAAAATATTCATATTGGTCTAAATAGAATACTATGTTTCAGGAGCCTTTTTTTTAAACTAAAACACTCTCAGGCAACAAATGAAATCAAAATACAGGGTATGCAGGAGGATTTACTGAAATCATAATTTCCAGTTATTTTACCATAAGGCTGAACCCCAAGCATATAAAGTATATACGTGTGTACCAAAAATATATCAATCTCTTGTAATATCATTTATTGTAGTACTCTAATTGTGAGGTTTGGGACAGTACTAGGAACCAATTAGGCTCTGCAGCCATGCACTATGTTGGAAGTGAACTTGCTAATAACAGGAGCAACTAGTGTGAGCAAAGTGATGTCCTCATTGTGATACTTCTCACTCACTCACTGTCCGCTCAACAAGCTGGCTTGTGTCTAGGTCCTGCTACGGTGCTCTGTTTGCACTGGAGGTCTCTGGTTGTAGAGAATTACAAATCCTTTAGCAGATACCGTAATATATAAGTGTTTCAACTGCATATTTAGCTGTTTTATAGAGTTCAGCTTTAATTTGCATTTCATGTAATTCAGTGAAATGAATTCTAGCTATCAATCACATAATCTATTGGGTAAGTCACAAAGATGTCTACTGTGAACAGAAATATATGTGTTGCTGTTTCACATGCCTTAAAAAAACTCACTTAAAAAACTCAATATTAGCAATAAGAACTTTAACAGGTGGAGGGACCTGTTGCCTCACAGCCATGCCTGGGTAAAACAAAAAGCCCAAAGCAGGTAGCCCTTTTAATAGACTTCATTCATTCAAATGGAAAAACTATGCATCAGCTCTAGACTAAAGCTGAACATACAATAGTAGATTTTTGAACAAATGAAAAATCGCACAGACAGTCGTATGAAAATTCTTAGTACATTCTATCGTTCAAAAGTACTTCAAAATTACAATTGCTTTTAACATTTGATTTTGGATTCTTGTCACTGCAGTTGAAAACAAATGTTGATTTGACCCTACTAACAATTAGAAAATCAAATTATTTAAAAAAATTTGAATAAAATTCTACTAGTATATTCTACTAGCTTTACCCTTTAATTTTCAAATTTGATAGGTGTAAACATTTAAGTCTAGGATTAAGTTATCAGTTTTGAAGCACTGAAAACATCAGAAGCAACAAAAGAACATGTCCTTAACTGCTGCCCAATGGAAATGAGAAAACAACTGTGATGAGCATGTGGAGAATTGCTCGCTAGCTATAATTCATCAGTAGATCTGACATTGGGTTTGCTCCAATAAACATAACAGCTGGGTTAACATGACTTTCATGTCATGAAATCCTCAATTAACTCAAAAATGCTCTATTGGAACATAGTACTAGAAATAAAATCTACAGAGAAAAGTTATAAGTACCATACTTTGTCACATTTAAATTAACAGTCTGTGCCAAAAAACACACAGCAAACAGTATCAAGAATACCAAGGATGTGGATATTTAGATGCTTGCAATTACTTTGCAGGGCATAATTTATGGGGGCTGCACGCATTTTAATATTTTTTTAAAACTGATATATAAATATACAGGTATATATACATTTCTCTTCTTTTTCTGGAAATTCAGTTTTCACTTTTTTCCTTTATTTTTACATCTCAGTGCTGCTTGTTCTGGGACTGGCTTCCTGATAGTGACAATGGAGGACCATGTATGCATGCACAATATGTGGAAGCTGTCTGTAGTCTCCACATGAAGAACGTGACAGGGTGACAATGCAGGAAAACAACTGGGATACAGTGGCCACTCTATAAAAGGAAAAAGGACTTTCATGGCAGGATCACCTGATATTATTTTATTGAAAGCTGCAGATTCAAAAACAATGTAAGCAACTTTTGACATTGTATCACCATTTCACAGCTTATATCCAGTTAAAGTCATTTTGTAGTCTAACTTCTTTCAAATGCCAGTTACTATTTGTTCTTTACTTGAACAAATTTGGGGTGGCTGATTTCCAATAAGTCTTGATTATGTCAATCAGCCATTGCTTTACTACACTTTATGTGCAAAAGCAAAAAATAACACATAAAACTAAATTTATTTTATGAAAATAGACTTACATTAGAGACGTGTTTCTCAATTCGCAGTGGTTTCTTTTTTTTTGTTCTATTCTATTAACAACAAACTAGATGTAGATAGGAAAGCTCACCAAAAAAATAGAGAAAAAAACAATAATAACTCACTAGATTCCTTTTTTAATTTTACCATGAAGCCTTATTGATTGCTTTGGTCAAGTTCTTTACTTTTGCGGTAAACATTCTTGCCTACAGTTTTAATAAATATACCTCGCTTCACTGACTTATTGAAATTATTATGATAGCAAAATGAAATTCTGAAACTGAACCCCAGGAACAGCAAATCATAACTAAATTCAAGAGGCATTTATATTATTACTTGCATGCTTTGTGTTTTATGTACCAAATTTATCGGCGTATAACGCGCCGGCGTATAACACGCACCCCAAGTTTAGGAGGGAATTTTAAGGAAAAAAACTTTTAGGAGGAAAGTTTAAGGAAAAAACCTTACATTTAAATGCCCATCAATGCAGCCTCATCAGTGTCCATCTGCAGCCTTGTCAGTGTCCATCTGTAGTGTTGTCCCTGATTGCAGCATTGTCCCCCATTGCAGCATTGTCCCCCATTGCAGCCTTGTCCCCCATTGCAGCCTTGTCCCCATTGCAGCCTTGTCCCCCATTGCAGCCTTGTCCCCCATTGCAGCCTTGTCCCACATTGCAGCCTTGTCCCCCATTGCAGCCTTGTTAGTGTCCATCTGTAGTCTGTGCATCTTTGAAAATGGCGCCGCCGTTCTCGGTCGCTTTCGGCCATTCTCGGCGGCTCTCGGCCGCTTTCGGCCGTTCTCGGCGGCTCTCGGATGCTCTCAGACGCACTCGGCTTTCAGCGGCTCCCGCGGGACTGCGAGGGGCACCGAGAATGGCCGAAAGCCGTCGAGAATGGCCGAGAGCCGCCGAGAATTGCCGAAAGCGGCCGAGAGCCGCCGAGAATGGCCGAAGGCAGGCAAGAGCCGCCGAGAATGGCCGAAAGCGTCCGAGAACGGCGGCGCCATTTTCAAAGCCGCCGAGAAAAGCTAAAAGCTGCTGAGAGCAGCCGAAAAGCTTGCATTCGGCGGGGGATCGGCGTAAAACACGCACCCACGATTTTCCTCTGATTTTCAGGGGAAAAAAGTGCGTGTTATACGCCGATAAATACGGTATTTCTTCCAGTAATCCAATGTGAAACCTAGTGTGGGAGCATCATGTAATAAAGACCAGTCACTGCTACTTCCTCTACTTGTGCAGGGTGTCACAATCAGAGGGTAAGACCACTTGGGACTGTAACTTAAGATCTAGCAGACAAATAGACAACTAACCAGGTGTACCTGGGGATGGATTCTCAGAGCTGCGGGAGCAGATAACCGCATTCAAATGGAGGTGTGCCAGAGTCGCAGGGTCTAAGAAGCCACCTGGTCTTCACCAGAGCCACTGGAGGTGTCATGCAGGCAAACTGCAACCAAATAGCATGCTGAAAGGACACGGGTACACACAGACACTATAATGAGAGAGACACACACAGCAACAGGAAATGAAGGGATCCATGGACAGAAACCAAAGAGAATATAACTGAAAAACCAGAGGGAAACACTGAGAACAAAGACAGGATCAAACAACACACAGAATAAGGGAATAATCAGAAACTGCAAACGCCAGGGGAACAGGAGGGTACAGCTTCAGGTGCAAAGGCTTACTAATACCTAGGTTCAGGGCAGATTGGAAGGAAGCCGAGCAACTCGAACAGGAAGTAAAACCCGGTGCCAGATCAATGTACACGAAACCTTGACATAGGGTGAATGATTTTGTCTCCATCTATCCTGTAGTTATCTGTAATGGGTGGGGCCCACTGGGCCCTCCCCCAGCTTTGCCCTCTGCACAGGCTATGTTCAGGGACGTGCAGTCAGGGGAGGCAGGTGAGTCTCATCTGCCATGAACATACATTTTTTTTTAAATGATCGAGCTTCGAGGGTTGTAGCTCAGCAACCTGGGATCACAGAGACCCTGAATTCCTACTCCACCACTGGTCAAGATTTGGGGCTCCTAGGACCTATGGTTCTGGAGATACAGGGCTTCTTGTGCAGCCTGTCAGTAGCTACATACATCTCAGCCAGTTTAAATACAAGCTGGCACACACTGTTTACAGCAGACTGAGAGGATGAGGTCACAGTGCTTCTGACTACTTGTCAGAGGCACTGAAGCTCAATGGACAGCTTGGAGACTTTAAAGCACCATTGGTCCAAGCTGTCCAATAAAAATGCTGCAGTGGAGGCTCTACTCTCAGTGCAGTGTCATAGAAGGGGGCATGTGTCTAAAAGACAAATGCTTCCTTCCAGTCCAGCCCGCTTAACTACAAAGAAAAAACATGGTTTTATGGGTATAAGGTTTACCCATAATACCATGTTTTTCTCACACAGTTTAGAGGGAGAATCTGCTGCTGAAAAGATACTGAAATTACTGGTTTGAATTTAGTAGACAAGCTAGGAAAAAAAATGGTGGTAGTTGCAACTTTTTATGTCACACGGTATTTGTGCAGCAATTTTTCAAATGCGTCTTTTTTGGAAAAAAATTGTTTCATGAATAAAAAAAACCCCAAAACTTTGTTTGTATAATGTGAAAGATGATGTTGCGCAGAGTAAATAGATACCTAACATGTCAAGCTTTAAAATTGCGCACACTTGTGGAATGGCACCAAACTTCAGTACTTAAAAATCTCTACAGGCAACGCTTTAAAGGCTACATCTTTAGAGCTACAGAGGAGGTCTAGTGCTAGATAGGGATGAGCCGAACACCAGTGGCAGAATTATAGGGGTGGCTGAGGTTGCCATGGTGACTGGGCCCCTTGCTGCAGGGGGTCCTTGAGGGCCCCCTGTATACAGTACTTCGATAGGAGGAGCAGAGGCAAGCTCCCCGATCCTAAGCCGAACTGTAATCGGCACTGTGCGGGGAGCAGGTCACATTGATTACAAAGTGAAAGCACAGTGCTGTGCTCTTTGTCTCCCCCTACAGTGCAGTACCTGGCAGGAAGAGCTAAGGTAAAGGACTGTAGTTTTTTATCTACTGTAATGCCCTGTACACACGGTCGGACATTGATCGGACATTCCGACAACAAAATCCATGGATTTTTTCCGACGGATGTTGGCTCAAACTTGTCTTGCATACACATGGTCGGACAAAGTTGTCGGAAAATCTGATAGTTCTGAACATGGTGACGTAAAACTCGTACTACTTCGGGACTATAAACGGGTCAGTAGCCAATAGCTTTCGTCTCTTAATTTATTCTGAGCATGGGCACTTTGTGCGTCGGATTTGTGTACACACGATCGGAATTTCCGACAATGGATTTTGTTGTCGGAAAATTTTATAGCCTGCTCTCAAACTTTGTGTGTCAGAAATTCCTATGGAAAATGTGTGATGGAGCCTACACACGGTCGGAATTTCCGACAACAAGGTCCTATCACACATTTTCCGTCGGAAAATCCTGTCGCGTGTACAGGGCATAAGTGTGTTTATATGCATGTGTGTGTGCATGTATGTATATGTGCATGTGTATGTGTGCATGTATGTATATGTGCATGTGTGCATGTATGTATATGTGCATGTGTGTGTGTGTGCATGTATGTATATGTGCATGTGTGTGTGTGTGCATGTACGTGTGCTCATGTGCATGTGTGTATATGTGCATGTGTGTGTGTATGCATGTACGTGTGCTCATGTGCATGTATGTATATGTGCATGTGTGTGTGTGCATGTATGTATATGTGTGTGTGTATGTACGTGTGCTCAGGTGCATGTATGTATGTGTTTATATCAGTGGCGGTGCATCCATAAGGGCGCACGGGCGCCGCCCCCTCTCTCCAGCCACCCCTCTATTACAAATAGATAGATTCATGCATAGCGTGAATCTATCTATGGCCACCACTGCCCCCCTATTCGTGCTTTAAAAACACCCCTGCCAGTGTAATTCAGGCGCCCGGCGTCCAAAAAGGGGCCAGGCGCCTGAATTACATTGGCAGGGGTGTTTTTAAAGCACCAATAGGCTTTAAAATAGGTGAACTGCGAGCGCATGCTTG
This sequence comes from Lithobates clamitans, assembly GCA_037952925.1. Taxonomy (NCBI): domain Eukaryota; kingdom Metazoa; phylum Chordata; class Amphibia; order Anura; family Ranidae; genus Lithobates; species Lithobates clamitans. The sequence goes on from JBBGZY010000675.1 coordinate 3,346,118, forward strand.
GCGCTCACAGTCCACCCAGGTGTGTTAGAAAAGCGAATGAATATTCGCTTTCCTGACACTGAACTTCCTCTCCACCAATCAGGTGCTCGGGTCTGTTACCCGTCACCCGATTGGCTGAAACGACAGGCACCGCTATCAGGAGGAGAGGATGGGAGGAGACGTATGGAGGACCCTGCTTGTCGCCATCACCCGCTGCACCACGAGACAGGGTAAGTGCCGGGCAGACTGCAAGGGGGCAGGGGGGTCACAGTGGGAGCATTTGGTGGCACAGTGGCTGCGTTTCAGGGCACAGTAGCTGCGTTTGATGGACACAGTGGCTGCCTTTGATAGGCACAGTGGTAGCAATTGATGGGCACAGTGGCTGCATTTGATGGGCACAGTGGCTGCATTTGAGGGCACAGTGGTGGCAATTGATGGGCACAGTGGCTCCGTTTGATGGGCACAGTGACTTCGTTTGAGGGCACAGTGATTGTGTTTGAGGGCACAGGGGTGTCAATTGATGGGCACAGTGGCTGCATTTGATAGGCACAGTGACTGTGTTTGAGGGCACAGTGGTGGCAATTGATGGGCACAGTGGCTGTGTTTGATGGGCACAGTGGCTGCGTTTGAGGGCACAGGGGTGTCAATTGATGGGCACAGTGGCTGCGTTTGATAGGCCCAGTGGTGGCAATTGATGGGCACAGTGGCTGCGTTTGATAGGCACAGTGACTGTGTTTGAGGGCACAGTGGTGGCAATTGATGGGCACAGTGGCTGTGTTTGATGGGCACAGTGGCTGCGTTTGAGGGCACAGTGGTGGCAATTGATGGGCACAGTGGCTGCATTTGATGAGCACAGTGAGGCTGCAATTGATGCGATTTTAAAAGAATTTTTCAGTTTGCTTGCGCCCCCCCAAAAAGTTTGAGCACCACCTGCCACTGGTTTATGTGTGTGTGCATATGTGCATTTATGTATATATATATATGTGTGTGTATTTATATATATATATATGTGTGTGTGTGTGTGTGTGTGTGTGTGTGTGTGTGTGTGTGTGTGTGTGTATGTATGTATGTGTATTTACATGTATATATGCACATTTTATATATGCGCTTTTAATCCTGACCCCCTATATGTGTCCCATTAGAACCAATTTTTTTTTTTGCTTGTTCATAGTACCAGCAAAAAAAATGCTGTTCCTCTGAAAAGTGATCCATGCTCAGATCGTTTTTCAGAGGCATATGACAGCCGGTAAAGAGGCAAAGTGTTGCCTCCTGACCGCCTGTTTTAACCCCTTAAATGCTTTATCACTATGCTACAACTGCATGCAATGCACACGGTTGCAGGGTGGTTGCAGTGCAGCCCCATTCACCTAGGGGGGTGTACTTCAAGGGTGCCCTGACTGGAAAGAGATTGAGAAACACCGACATAGAGGAACCGATCTCTCCATTTTCCTCCTGAAGCCGCTGAATGCCTTTGGGAGGGAGAAGAGGAAAAGCGGGGGGGATGGAGAAATCGATTCCTTTATATGCAGCCACCCATTTGCGACCGGGCCCTGATGTTCCGCCATCAGGCTCAGAGAAAAGAGCCCTGTCCGGGGGTCAGGGGGGCCCTCCATGGTTTCTTGCATCGGGGCCCTGAAGGTTCTAGTTACGCCTCTGCCGAACACCCCCCCAGTTCGGTTCGCACCAGAACCTGCGAACGGACCGAAAATGTGCGCAAACTTTAGAACCCCATTGAAGTCTATGGGACTTGAACGTTCTAAATCAAAAGTGCTCATTTTAAAGGCTAATTTGCATTGTATTGCCCTAAAAAGGGTTTGGGGGTCCGAGTCCTGCCCCAGGGGACATGTATCAATGCAAAAAAAACTTTTAAAAACTGACGTTTTTTCGGGAGCAGTGATTTTAATGATGCTTAAAGTGAAAAAAAAAAAAGTTAAATATTCCTTTAAATATCATACCTGGGGGGTGTCTATAGTATGCCTGTAAAGTATTTCCCGTGATTAGAACAGTCCCTGCACAAAATTACATTTTTAAAGGAATGAAAGTCATTTAAAAACTGCTTGCGGCTTTAATGTAATGTCTGGTCCCGGCAATATGGATGAAAATCAGTGAGACAAACGGCATGGGTACCCCCCACCCCCCAGTCCATTACCAGGCCCTTTGGGTTTTGTATGGATATTAAGGGGAACCGAACACCGAAATTAATAAAAGGTAAGACGTTGGGCCCCCAGGCCCTATATACTCTGAACAGCAGTATACAGGCGGTGCAAACAAGACAGGGACTGTAGGTTTCTTGTTAAGTAGAATCTGTTTGTAATTTTGAACTGGTACATTTTTAAAGTGTAGCTCCAGCCAAAAAATCTATTTTAAGCTTTTTGGAAAACATAGGGAAGGGTTATCACCCCTGTGACATTTGTTTTGCTGTCTGTGCACCTCTTCTGAAGATTTCACCTCACTTTCTGTCCCAATGACAAATGTTTTTTTAACAATTTGGGGTTTTTAGTGAAACAAGGATTGTTGATAAAGCATCAGTGGAGAGGAGAGACGTTTTTCCTATATTAACTCTTACAGGAGGGAATTTCCCTTCCTAGAGGTAGATTTCATGTCACTTCCTGTTGTCTCCTTCCGTTTGCAAGTAGGAGTCGCTTGTAAGTTTGATGTTTGAAAGTAGGGGCCTGCCGTATATAATCTGCAGAAATTGGGGCCTTAGGTGTTGGTGTTGCCACAACACTGTAAGCCCACACAGTTACTCTTGGTGGGCGCAGGAACGGGCCCTGCTGTGAAATATTAGATCAAGAATTGTAATTACATGCCCCTGTTGAACAGGGTCAGAAAAATTGGGCCTTTGGTGGTGGTGGTTCTGGTGCCACAACACTGTAAGTCCTCACGGTTACTCTGATGGGCACTGGAACGGGCCCTGCTGTGAAATATTAGATCAAGAATTGTAATTACATGTCTCTGTTGAACAGGGGCAGAAAAATTGGGCCTTAGGCACTGGTGCCACAACACTGCAACCCCTCACAGATGCTCTAGTTGGAGCGCAGGAATGAGCACTGCTGCAAAGTATTGCATCAAAAATTGTAATTACACGCCCCTGTTAAACAGGGGCTGAAAACTGGGCCTTAGGCACTGGTGCCACAACACTGCAACCCCTCACAGATACTCTAGTTGGAGCGCAGGAACGACCCCTGCTGCAAAGTATTGCATCAAAAATTGTAATTACATGCCCCTGTTAAACAGGGGCTGATAAAATGGGCCTTAGGTACTGGTGCTGGTGCCACAACACTGCAACCCCTCACAAATACTCTAGTTGAGCGCAGCAACGAACCCTCCTTGCAAAATATTGCATCAAAAATTGTAATTACACTCCCCTGTTTAACAGGGGCTGAAAAATTGAGCCTTAGCCATTGGTGGCGGCGCCCAGAACCAAAAATATTCTTATAAGCTATCAGCATGATCATTGAGGAGGAAGAGGATAGTCACTCATCATAACAGGATAGTCACTCAGCATCACCATTGGCAGTCTTGAAGGGATCTGACCTTTCAAAAAAATTTATTCAGTTACATCAGCATCAGGTGCTTGGTAGCTGGTGGTGATCCAAGACTGATTAATTTTTTTTGAAGGTCAGTCGATCGACGGAGTTGGTGGACAGACGCACCCTGTGATCGGTTACAAAGCCTCCAGCAGCACTAAATGTGTGTTCCGAAAGAATGCTGGATGCAGGACAGGCCAGTAGCTCAATTGAATGGGATGAGCCGAACACCCCCCTATTCAGTTCGCACCAGAACATGCGAACAGGCAAAAAATTTGTTCGAACACGCGAACACCGTTAAAGTCTATGGGACACTAACATGAATAATCAAAAGTGCTAATTTTAAAAGCTTATATGCAAGTTATTGTCATAAAAAGTGTTTGGGGACCTGGGTCCTGTCCCAGGGGACATGGTTCATTGCAAAAAAAGTTTTAAAAACGGACGTTTTTTCGGGAGCAGCGATTTTAATAATGCTTAAAGTAAGACAATAAAAGTGTAATATTCCTTTAAATTTCGTACCGGGGGGGGGGGTGTCTATAGTATGCCTGTAAATGGGCGCATGTTTCCCGTGTTTAGAACAGTCTGACAGCAAAATGACATTTCAAAGGAAAAAAAGTCATTTATAACTACTCACTGCTATTAATGAATTGCCGGTCCGACAATACACATAAAAGTTCATTGATAAAAACGGCATGGGAATTCCCCTCATGGGAACCCCGAACCAAAATTTTTAAAAAAAAATGACGTGGGGTCCCCCTTAAAATCTATACCAGACCCTTCAGGTCTGGTATGGATATTAAGGGGAACCCCGTGCCAAAATTTAAAAAAAGAATGGCGTGGGGTATCCCCAAAAATTCATACCAGACCCTTATCCGAGCACGCAACCTGGCAGGCCACAGGAAAAGAGGGGGGATGAGAGAGAGCCCCCCTCCTGAACCGTACCAGGCCACATGCCCTCAACATTGGGAGGGTGCTTTGGTGTAGCCCCCCAAAACACCTTGTGCCCATGTTGATGAGGACAAGGGTCTCATCCCCACAACTCTCAGTGGTTGTGGGGGTCTGCGGGCGGGGGCTTATCGGAATCTGGAAGCCCCCTTTAACAAGGGGACCCCCAGATCCCGGCCCTCCCCCCTGTGTGAAATGGTAAGGGGGTACAAAAGTACCCCTACCATTTCACAAAACTGTCAAAAATGTTAAAAATGACAAGAGACAGTTTTTGACAATTCTTTTATTTAAATGCTTCTTTTTTCTTCTATCTACTTTCTTCTATCTTCTATCTTCCTTCGGGTTGTTCCTCCATCTTCTTCTTCTTTTGGTTCTTCTGCTTCTTCTGGTTCTTCCTCCGGTGTTCTCATCCAGCATCTTCCTCCGCCGCGCCAGCCTCTTCTTCCCTTCTTCTCGGGCCGCTCCGCATCCAGTATGATGGGAGGCTCCCGCTGTGTGATGCTTCTCCTCTTCTGACGGTTCTTAAATAACGGAGGACAGGGCCCCCCTCTGATGCACAGGGACTTGACGGGGACTTCCCTGTGGCATTCCCCGTGACGTCAGAGGGAAGTCACTGTGCGTCAGAGGGGGGTGGGGTCACCGGGAGGCCCCGCCCTCCGTTATTTAAGAACCGTCAGAAGAGGAGAAGCATCACACAGCGGGAGCCTCCCATCATGCTGGATGCGGAGCGGCCCGAGAAGAAGGGAAGAAGACGCCGACGCCGCGGAGGAAGATGCGGGCGAAAACACCGGAGGAAGAACCAGAAGAACCAGAAGAAGAAGAAGATGGAGGAAGAAACCGAAGGAAGATAGAAGATAGTAGAAAGAAGAAGCATTTAAATAAAGGAATTGTCAAAAACTGTCTCTTGTCATTTTTAACATTTTTGACAGTTTTTTTGTGAAATGGTAGGGGTACTTTTGTACCCCCTTACCATTTCACACAGGGGGGAGGGCCGGGATCTGGGGGTCCCCTTGTTAAAGGGGGCTTCCAGATTCCGATAAGCCCCCCGCCCGCAGACCCCCACAACCACCAGGCGGTACGGTTAAGGGGGGGCGCTCTCTCGTCCCCCCTCTTTTCCTGCGGCCTGACAGGTTGCATGCTCGGATAAGAGTCTGGTATGGATTTTTGTAGAGAGACCCCATGCCATTTTTTTTACATTTTGGCGTGGGGTTCCTCTTAAAATCCACACCAGACCTGAAGGGTCTGGTATAAATTTTGAGGGGGACCCCACGCCATTTTTTTTTTACATTTTGGCCGGGGTTCCCCTTAATATCCATACCAGACCTAAAGGGCCTGTTATGGAATTTAGGGGGACTCCCCACGTCATTTTTTTTTTAAATTTTGGTTCGGGGGTTCCCCTGTGGGGAATTCCCATGCCGTTTTTATCAATGAACTTTTATGTGTATTGTCGACCGGCAATTCATTAATAGCCGCGAGTAGTTTTTAATGACTATTTTTCCTTTGAAATGTCATTTTGCTGTCAGACTGTTCTAAACACGGGAAACATGCGCCCCTTTACAGGCATACTATAGACACCCCCCAGGTACGAAATTTAAAGGAATATTACACTTTTATTGTTTCACTTTAAGCATTATTAAAATCACTGCTCCTGAAAAAACTGACATTTTTAAAACTTTTTTTGCATTGATCCATGTCCCCTGGAGCAGGACCCAGGTCCCCAAACACTTTTTATGACAATAACTTGCATATAAGCCTTTAAAATTAGCACTTTTAATTTCTCCCATAGACTTTTAAAGGGTGTTCCGCAGCTTTTGAATTTGCCGCGAACACCCGAAATTGTTCGCTGTTCAGCAAACTGGTGAACAGTCGATGTTCGAGTCGATCATGTGTTCGACTCAAACTCGTAGCTCATCCCTACTCAATTGCATACTGTGCAAGCTCTGGCCAGTGATCCATTCTCAAAACCCAGTAACCCAGAGGCTTTTCGTGGGAAAAGGGTGTCCAAGTCAGATCTTGCCTCTTGCCACCTTCTCCACCGCTCCTTCTTTGACTGACCGAAGCCTCAGCAACACGTTGTCCAGGAACAGGAGTTTGTAACCTCCCAGTCTCTGGGAACGCGTTGCACAGACCTTTCTGCAAGGTGACGGCAAGATAAGGTCCGCAACCTTACCCTTGTAACGTAGATCAAGGAGGGTTGCCAGGCAGTATTGATCCCTCTCCTTGATACCACGAATACGAGGATCCTTCCGCAGGCTTTGCAGGATCAGGGAGGCCATGCAGCGTAGGTTTGCTGAGGCATTCGGTCTGCAGTCCTCTGGGTCACTAAGGACGACATGATCCGCAGCCACCTCCTCCCAGCCATGTACAAGTCCATGGGTTTCTTGGGACTGTAAATGATCCCTTAAAGACTGCTGCTGATGCTGAGTGCCAGGCTCCACCTCCATGCTGACACAATCCTCCTCCTCATCCTCTTCCTGTGTGATTGGCGGGCATGCAGGAACACTGTCTGGATAAATGAGGCCTTGAGAGCTAAGGAAGTCCTCCTTTTCCTGCCTCTGTTCTGCCTCAAGTGCCCTGTCCAATATTCCAAGCAGCGTGTGCTTCAACAGGTGGACAAGGGGGACAGTGTCACTGATGCATGCACTGTCACTGCTCACCATCCTCGTGGCCTCCTCAAATGGTGACAGGACAGTGCATGCATCACTGATCATGGCCCACTGGCGTGGGGAAAAAAAACTAAGCTCCCTTGACACTGTCCTGGTGCCATAATCGCACAGGTACTCATGGATGGCCCTCTGCTGTATGTGCAGCTGATGCAGCATGGCCAACGTTGAGTTCCACCTGGTGGGCATGTCACAGATTAGGCGGTTCTTGGGCAGGTTAAATTCCTTTTGGAGGTCAGCCAGCCGAGCACTGGCATTATATGACCAGCAGAAATGCACACAGACTTTCCTGGACTGCCTCAGGACATCCTGTAAGCCCGGGTACCTGCCCAAGAACCGCTGCACCACCAAGTTAAGGACATGAGCCAAACAGGGCACATGGGTCAGTTGTCCCTGTCGGAGGGCGGAGAGGAGGTTGGTGCCATTGTCGCAAACCACCATTCCTGCCTTAAGCTGGCATGGCGTCAACCACCTCTGAGCCTGCCCCTGCAGAGCTGACAGAATCTCTGCCCCATTACACCAGTTTAAGCACCGCATGGCATCTTTTGGTCTGCGTACTTGCGTAGCCCCTTGTACGCCTACGGAGCACCGCTGGTTCCGAGGACAAAGCACAGGAAGAGGCCATGGAGGAAGAAGAAGAGGAGGGGGTGGAGGAGAGAGGTGTGTCAGAATCACCAGTAATAGCATTTTGGAGGCATGGTGGTGGAACAACCTCCAACACTACTGCACCTTGTCCTGCATCCTTCCCAGCTGCCAGCAGAGTCACCCAATGCACCGTGAAAGATCGGTAACATCCCTGTCTATGCCTGCTGGACCATGCACCTTACCACTGACCGCCCTGTCCAGCGAGGCCAAGACATTGCCTTCCACATGCCGGTAGGGAGCCGGAATCGCCTTCCATGAGAAAAAGTGGCATTTGGGAACCTGCCACTGAGGAACCGCACATTCCACAAACTCACGGAAGGGGGCAGAGTCTACCAACTGAAAAGGCAGCAGTTGAAGTGCTAGCAATTTAGCCAGCATTCAACCACTGGGCATGTGGATGGCTGGGAGCGAACTTCTTTCGGTGGGGCAGCAGCTGGGGCAGGGAAATTTGCCTGGTACAATCTGACGTCGGTGTACCACAGATTGCCCGCAATTACTTGGCTGTGACACACCTAATTCTACACCTTCATTCCTCTCAGTGCAGGTCTCAGAGAGGACTGAAGGTATAGTGGGGTTGGAGATCCCAGCTGATGAGGAGCAAGCAGAGGTCCTCTTTGTTCTTTTGTGTGGGTCTTTTATGTACGCTTGCCAACGAACTGCATGGCAGGTCAACATATGTCTGGTCAAGCATGTGGTGCCCAAGCGGGTGATGTTTTTGCCACGCGAGATACGCTTGAGACATATGTTGCAAATAGCTGCGGTGCGATCTGATGCACTCATCTAAAAAAAGGACCACACCAAAGAACTTTTGGAATAACGTGCAGAGACAGCATCGCCCTGCACATGCGGAGCTCTGCAGTGTGATGCAGTCGGTGTGCTGCCTCATTGGTGATGTGCCTCCTTCTCCTCTCTCCTATTAGGCACCCACGTGGAGTCAGTGACCTCATCATCCCCTCCTTCCTCACCACTGGAGAAAACCTGGCAGTATGCTGCAGCTGGGGAAACATGACTTCCAGATTGCTGTCCTTCTTGGGCACCCCCTCTGTCTGAGCTCACGTTACTGCCTTCCTCTATCTGAGTACCATCATCGGAGCTTCCAAAATGCTGGGCATTCTCCTGGAGCATGTACCCAACACTGTGGTCAAACAGTTCGGGGGACTTCTCAGTAGGACATGGTGGGGCTAGGGAAGGCGTGACTGATGCCATTGAGTCGAGGGATGAGGCCGCATTGGCAGCTGCTTTGCCAGACAAAGTACTCTGAGCCTGGGTGAGAGAGGATGAGGAGGATGAGGATGGCTTGATCATCCACTCTACCAAGTCTTTCACATGTTGCAGGTCAACATGGCCAGCTGCCAAAAAAAAGGGACAAGCGTGTCCCACAGCCACGTGCTGATGGGGATGCACCGTGTCCATGACCAGCACTGTTGCCTCTAGACACAGAGCCTGCTTGCCCTCTTTTATTGGCTTGTGACTGTCTGCCTCTCCTTGTTGGCCTTCCAGACATACTAATGGCCTGCAGTGAGATGTAGCTGCACAAAACTGGGATGTATATATATACTGATTATACTGCAGCTAGCAGAAAGCCTGCCTGTGGTATTAATAGGATCAGAAGAAGAACACCAGCACTTGTCTTCAGGTAGCTATAGGTGCAACTGTGCAGGGTACACAGTACACTAACTGTAAATACTTCAAGCTGCCTGCCTGTGGTATTGATAGGATCAGAAGAAGAACAGCACTTGTCTTCAGGTAGCTATAGGTACAACTATGCAGGGTACACAGTACACTAACTGTAAATACTTCAACCTGCCTGCCTGTGGTATTAATAGGATCAGAAGAAGAACACTAGCACTTGTCTTCAGGTAGCTATAGGTGCAACTGTGCAGGGGTACACAGTACACTAACTGTAAATACTTCAAGCTGCCTGCCTCTGGTATTAATAGGATGAGAAGAAGAAAACCAGGACTTGTCCTCAGGTAGCTATAGGTGCAACTGTGCGGGGTACACAGTACACTAACTGTAAATACTTCAAGCTGCCTGCCTGTGGTATTAATAGGATCAGAAGAAGAACAACAGCACTTGTCTTCAGGTAGCTATAGGTGCAACTGTGCAGGGTACACAGTACACTAACTGTAAATACTTCAAGCTGCCTGCCTCTGGTATTAATAGGATCAGAAGAAGAACACCAGCACTTGTCTTCAGGTAGCTATAGGTGCAACTGTGCAGGGTACACAGTACACTAACTGTAAATACTTCAAGCTGCCTGCCTCTGGTATTAATAGGGTCAGAATAAAAAAACAACAGCACTTGTCTTCAGGTAGCTATAGGTGCAACTGTGTAGGGGTACACAGTAAACTAACTATAAATACTTCAAGTTGCCTGCCTGTTGTATTAATAGGATCAGAAGAAGAACACCAGCACTTGTCTTCGAGTAGCTATAGGTGCAACTGTGCAGGGTACACAGTACACTAACTGTAAATACTTCAAGCTGCCTGCCTGTGGTATTGATAGGATCAGAAGAAGAACAGCACTTGTCTTCAGGTAGCTATAGGTACAACTGTGCAGGGTACACAGTACACTAACTGTAAATACTTCAATCTGCCTGCATGTGGTATTAATAGGATCAGAAGAAGAACACTAGCACTTGTCTTCAGGTAGCTATAGGTGCAACTGTGCAGGGGTACACAGTACACTAACTGTAAATACTTCAAGCTGCCTGCCTGTGGTATTAATAGAATCAGAAGAAGAACAACAGCACTTGTCTTCAGGTAGCTATAGGTGCAACTGTGCAGGGTACACAGTACACTAACTGTAAATACTGTAAAAACACCTGCATGCCTGTCAGTATATTAGAAAGAGAATAACAGGAACGGATCTAGCTAAACTGAATACAGTCTATATATATATATATATATATATATATATATATATATATATATACAACACCTGGGATGCATATATATATATATATATATACACAATACACTGTAAGTGCAGCTAACTGACTCGCCTGCCTACTCTATCTAACTTAAATCAAATGACACTGTCTCTCTCTCTGTCTAATTCTCTCCGCCGCCACAACACACTACACAAGGCCGCCACGCAGGCGGCCTTATATAGTGTGGGGCGTGTACTAAACCCCCTGAGCCATAATTGGCCAAAGCTACCCTGTCTTTGGCCAATTACGGCTTTCTGTGCAGATGGCACTGGGATTGGCCAAGTATGCGGGTCATAGTGCATGCTTGGCCAATCATCAGCCAGCAATGCACTGCGATGCCGCAGTGAATTATGGGCTGTGACGCGCCACTCAAATTTGGCGCGAACGGCTCACATTGTTCGCAATTCGGCAAACGGTCAAACACACATGATGTTCGAGTCGAACATGGGTTTGACTCGAACTCGAAGCTCATCCCTAGTGCTAGAATTATTGCTCTTGCTCTAACGTTCGCGCTGATACCTCACATGTGTGGTTTGAACGCCATTTACATATGTTAAAACAAGTCCTTATGCTGGTTAAATTAGTAAACTATGAGAACTAATGAAGGTGCTATATATAATATAAATAATCAGAGAATGGTTCAAGTTCTATTCTTTTGATATACAGATTATATATGGCACTTTCATTAGTTCTCATAGTTTACTAATTGTAAACCAACATAAGGACTTGTTTTAGTAAAAGCAGGACTGTTGGTAGCTATATAGAGCACAGTGTCATTTTTATTTTTCATATCTGTAACAGCCCTATACTTGACCAATGAAATCTCAGCATTTACAGGGCTGTTGCAGAATTCAGAAATAAAAAATAAAAATCTGCTGTTCAATAGATTCCTTTCACCAGATGCCTATTTATCTGGAGGAATCTGATTAACTGCCTGTGAAAGCCAATTGGCTAAAGAATTTTTCATCTCACAGCGCTGGGCTACGCTGTGGGGGTTTGTTCACTAAATGGTGATATGGGGGTTTGTTCAATAAATGTTGATGTGAGGTTTATTCACTAAATGTTGATGTGGGGTTTATTCACTAAATGGTGATGCGGGTTTATTCACTTAATGGTGATGCGGGTTTATTCATTAAATGATGATGTGGGGTTTATTCACTATTTATACAAATTAAGTGATACTCCCACTCTATCAATAATCAGAAAAGGCTCACTGCTGCAAGCACCGATATGTTCAATCCGTGGCCAAAAGTAAATATAAATAATAAGTGTGTGTTGCTGCGCTGTTACAGGTAAGTGGAATAAACTTGAAACATATAATATACTAATCAGATAGACAAAAGGGTGTTTGGTGTACACAAAGTGGATTTATATCCTTTGTGTCTTTTGAGGAATGTATACAAAATGAAAAGTTTTGTATCTGGAGTTGAGGTTTAAAATAAGCGTAGCTGTATTCTGATTGTTTATCATCATGTTCTTATGTACACACTGTACTTATGTTATACTGCCTAAGTGAGGTAAAAAATTATATTATTATTATTATTATTATTTTAACAGCAGCTACAGAGAAAGTAGTGTCTACCTTATCCAAATAAATCAAGGCTTAGCTTTCTATGGGTAACACAGTTCCAAGCTCGCAAATCTGCCCTTTAGGTTTGTTAAGTATTATAGCATTTATGGGTTATCTGAGCTCCCATTGTCTGTTTATACAAAACAGCGAAATTCACTGTTTATAACAGTTTAATGAGGACTGTGGATCATTAATTGTCTGGGGGTCCCAAACTGGTTTGCCAAATAATTCTTATAATTTAAAACACTTGATTTCAATAACGTTAGGCAAAAAAAAAAGATCATATAGTGAGAGAAGTTGGATAGCAGTGAATTTAATTTTCAATTAAAGAGGAAATAATACCTCCAGGGACATCTTTGAGGAACATGCCTGCAAATCAAGAATCATAAGCAATCAAGCAGTAGATAAAGTTCCTGTTAAAAGGAGCATTTATTGCTGTGCATATAAAGAAATTAATTGGTTATACTTTGGGAAATAAGGGTGTAGAGATTTTGCTGCTAAATTCATCCCAATCCCTAATTTCCATAAGTAGTTCCAGGTATTGGAGACTTGTCCCTAAAAAGTTTTTTTTTTTTTTTTTGTCCCTGAGAACCTTTTTCCATGGTTCATTCACATAGCCAGATGTATACTACACTGTATATGCACATATGATGACAAAGACTTCATTATTCTGGTTTACACTTTCATTCTAAATTATGTTAGCCATGCCACGTGGCCATAGACAGCTTTTAGTACAAATTAGGAACAGGGGTTTACTGCAAGGGTATAGCCAAAAGGATGAAACTCACTTGTGATGGAATTATTTGTAGTATCTTAAATCAGTATGTCTAAGTATAATCACTGCTAAGTCCAATGTTTGGGTGAACTTTCTTCAGTAGGTACACATTCTTTAACAGCTGCAAAACAACAAAGGCTTTGCTATGGTTTGGCTCAGTAGTTCTAAACAAATGAAATTGTTAATCATGGTTAGAATTTGTAGTTGGATCCAGAAATGTTTCACATGGACTTAGCAATTAATCTAAACTTTATCAATGAAATTTTATTATGAGCATCAAATAATAAGTTGAAGAACTAAAGTTAGATTATAAAACTGTTTGACCCAACACTATCCCTCAAATAAAGAATAAATGTTTATTCCACAGATCGTGATACTCGATAGTGAGAATGAGAGTCTTGCCTGGAGTATCTTACAATGTAGAGGCACTTGAGGAATGAGAATGTAAAGACACTTAAAATACAGAACAAAAATTGTGGGGTCCTGTCTGGCAATGGAGAAGTAAGCAATTAATCATTAGTGAGTTAAAAGAATATGGTAGGCCTGATTACATGTTTGATTGAAGAGGTAAGTTTAAAGGCGGCGATTAAGCTTTCAAGGTTAAAAAAGTGATAAAGGCATAACGAAGTATGTTTGCGGGAAAGGTTAAGTCATGTTAAAAAATCTCCTCCACATTCCAAGGACCTATATTATTTAAATTGTTTTAAAACAACATCCACATTGGTCCAGGTGAAGGATTTGTCTTTTAGGTGTTTTATATACCCCCAGTTTTTTTTCAGTCAGCCAACCATACTTTCTCACAGTTTGTAAGTGGACCTTTCCTTCTCAAAACCAACATATACTTTTTAAATGTTTATATATACCCAGTTTCCTTTATTAATCATATTAAATCAGTCTATAATTTGCATTTAAAACCAATATGTCTTCTATTCAGAAAATTTAAAACCTGCTTTAGGGCAGACACTACAAGATATTCTTTGCAAAGTGAACTTTCCCCACATTTAACAAACTAAAGGAAAATTAATTCCCTTGCAAAGGAAGCAACCTTTTTGCTTTTAGTAAATCAACCCTTATGTGTCAAATGCCATAGTATTCACTCCTAAATACACTCTGTTTCCCAGTGATATGTTTTATCTTTTTGGAACACACACTGATTTGTTAGGTTGGGTTTGTGAAACTATAGAGCTAACTGAGCCTACTGATGAGCATTCAATTTCTATCTCAACATTGGTGCACATCCCAAATTCCTGGTACCTATTGTGTTGGGGGTACTTATTAAATTGATAGAGATGGTGGGGCTGATTTCCATGTTCTGTGTACTATGGGAGACCAGATATAGTAAATGCAGGGTCCTGGGTTTAGTAACACTTTAACTAAGCATTCTTTGCAATGTGAATTTTCATTATATTCATTAAGCTAAGGGAAAATTCCCTTACAAAATGAGAATTCCTTCACAAAGTGAACAGCCTATTTGCCTTTTAGGCAAATAGGCTATTCACTTTGTGAAGGAATTCACATTTTTCAAGGGAATTTTCCTCAATTTTTTTGCTCAATTTTTTGAGTGAACCCAAACTCAATGCACAGTCATATAGTATGAATGGGATATGATCGTCCCTTTGGAGGAAGTGAATGGAGGTGTGCTTGTTCAGGTGGGATTAGCTGGTTGCTAGTAATGCTAGAGAACTGATAGCATGAAGATCATCACTATGTCTTTGAGCACTTCATCTGGACAGACAAACCAAGCACTTCAGATGAAGTGCTCGGTTTGCAGCACGAAACGTGTTGACATTTTGATGCCTTAGACGCTGGGGACCCCCTCTCTCTCTTGTCTCTGTGCAGCCCACATTATTGTCAGTATGACACTACATCGTACGAACATCTCTGGCAGCAGTGTTAACATGATCTTCTGAACCAGTGCCCTCTACTGGCCACAATGCAGCGGGACAGTGGAGCGATTTGTTCACTTCACCCGGATCCTTCCGGTATCTGCGTCCCCCAGCTTGATCAGCTGATTCCCCGACCGAGAGCAAGAAACAATCCCTGCATGTGGGTTCATCTTGGCGAACTGGATTCATACAGGCTCGATCCATGGATGGAACCGCTGCTCGAACAATAGAGTCACAGGAAGGGTAAGAAGTCTACAAGGACTGGCTTTATCTTTGGATGTATGCCTCTATATCTACCCATTTCGTTCAGATCACTTGGCTGCTCCAAGACATAGTGATGATCTTCATGCTATCAGTTCACTAGCATTACTAGCAACCAGCTAATCCCACCTGAACAAGCACACCTCCATTCACTTCCTCCAAAGGGACGATCATATCCCATTCATACTATATGACTGTGCATTAAGTTTGGGTTCACACAGGCAGGACTTTCCCTGTGATATCATCAATCATGATAATTAGCCACAAGGAATTTGTACATTCCATTCATCTATACCTTAGCGTGCATGAGTCAGTTCAATCCTGACAAAAGTATACATATTCTTAGCTACTATTGTATATATTACAGGAGCTCTGTACATCAAGGTGGACAGTGTTCCCCAACTTTTTTGCAGGAATTTCAAGCATCAATATATCAGTTTTATGCATGCATTGGCAGGATCATCATTGTGATTTTTCTTTCACTGCTTTGGATTCAACAGCTGCACCATTGTTCCATTTTCATATCCCAAATGTGATTAGGCCACATTCGTATAATATCATCAAGCCCAGGATTGGGCACATTTATCCTTAAGCCACTACTTGGGACTTATTATTAGCCACACAGCCTACCTAGGTGGACTTTTTGAATTTTCCTTTCAATATAGGCTTGCAGGTGCGCCTAACGGCTTTCATCCAGAGACTGAGGTCAATGTTGTTTTATGTACACAGTCTATTTATTGTTGATTGTCTTGCACAACTTATAGATATTGCGGAGGAATGGACCCCACCTGTGTGATTACCCTCCGCACATGTGGGTTCCTTTCTCCCTTTTTAATTCATGTCTATATATTTTTTTCAATAAAGGTTTTTTTTCATTGATCACATAACGTGGCAGCTTCTCCCTTTTGCTGGCTATCTTGGGGCAGGGGTGGTTTCCCCCCCCCCTCCCCCCCTCTTTTTTCTTGTTTCCAGGTGAGGACGTGGTTCGAGGTGGTAAAGCAATTGCACGCCAAAGGTTTTAATAAAGAAACATGAAATATGTTAGAAATACACATGTTGGAAGGAAAGTCTAATGTGTAGGCCATTGGATTGATCTTACAGAGAAATGCAGAAAAGCCCAATAAACCGCGATGCTAGTTTCAGTGAGGGAAAACAGAGTTGGAAGCTACGAGAGAGCAGCTAAACCCTCTCCCCAACTTGGTAGGAGGGCGCAGGTAGGTGTCAGCGGTCAGTATGGAGTCTGGTGCGCTGCAAGGACTCTTGGACCTGCACCCAACTGGAAGGGAGATCATGGAGATGCTCCTCTAATGCAGGAATTTCTTGTGGAACAAATGTGTCAGACAACATGGATGGCTGGAACCCATAATTTGCTATAAATTGAGACAATCAAGAAGCAGCATTGATGGCACTATTGTGAGCAAACTCCACCCAAGGTAAGAGGTCTGACCAGTTGTTATGGTGGTCAGAACAGTAACAAAGGAGAAACTGCTCCAAGGCTTGGTTTGCTTGTTCTGCGGCCCCATTGGACTGTGGGTGATAAGCCGAGAGGAAGGAAAGCTGAATTCCCAACTGTACACAAGAAGCTTGCCAAAACCTGGAAACAAACTGGCTGCCCCTGTCCAAGATGATAACCTTAGGTAACCCATGTAACCGAAAGACCTCCCGAGTGAAATTTGGAGCCAGTTCTTTAGCTGCAGGCAACTTCTTTATACAATGGGACATTTTGGAAAACCGGTCAACCACCATAAGAATAACTGTGTTGCCCTGGGAGTTGAGTAACTCCACAATAAAATCAATAGACAAGTGGGTCTAAGGTGTCTCTCCACTGGGTATGGGTTGTAGGAGGCCAATGGAAGGTGCTGGGGTGTATTACTCTGAGCACACACGGGACAAGCGGCTACGAAGGCGGTTACATCAGTCCAGAGACTAGGCCACCAGAACTGTTGAGACATAGACCATATGAGTTGATTCTTCCCTGGGTGCCCAGCTGCCTTAGGAGAATGGTAGGTCTGGAGAAAAGCAGTGCAGATATTCTCAGGGGGGCAAACAGTGCTGACAAGGTTTTTAAGGAGGAGAATGGATCTGAGGAGCAAGAATTGTCTCACCCAAAGGTGACGTGAGACTTGTGTGAATAGTGGCTAGAATGCGATCTGGAGGTATCAAACGAGTAGGAACTGACTCCATCTCCCGAGATGCCTCCATTCTTTAAGAGTTAAAATGATGGTTAACAATTCTCTGTCCCTAATAGGGATGAGCCGAACACCCCCTGGTTTGGTTCGCAGCAGAACAGGTAAAAAATGAGTGTGAACACGCGAACACTGTTAAAGTCTATGGGACGTGAACATGAAAAGTCAAAAGTGCTCATTTTAAAGGCTTATATGCAAGTTATTGCCATAAAAAGTGTTTGGGGACCCGGGTCCTGCCCCAGGGGTCATGTATCAATGCAAAAAAAAAGTTTAAAAAACTGACTTTTCTTGGGGAGCAGTGATTTTAATAATGCTTAAAGTGAAACAATAAAAATGAAATATTCATTTAAATATCGTACCTGGGGGGTGTACTTAGTATGCCTGTAAAGTAGCGCATCTTTCCCATGTTTATAACAGTGCCACAGCAAAATGCCATTTCTAAAGGAAAAAATGTAATTTAAAACTGCTCGCGGCTGTAATGTATTGTCGGATCCCAGAAATATATATAAAAATACCAAAAAAAAATGGTGTGGATGTCTCCCACAAAATCCATACCAGGTCCTTCAGGTCTGGTATGGCTATTAAGAGGAACACCGCACCCATTTTTTTTTTCAATAGCATGGGGGTCCCTCAGGCCCCCAGTCACTATATACTCTGAACAGCAGTATATATACTATACAACCTGCCCTATATACTCTGCAGAAAATTGGGCCTTAGGTGTTGGTGGTACCAGAACACTATAAGCCCTCACATTTACTCGTGTTGGGTGCAGGAACGGGCCCTGCTGTGAAATATTATATCAAGAATTGTAATTACATGCCCCTGTTAAACAGGGTCAGAAAAATTGGGCCTTTGAGTTTGGAGGCGCCAGAACACTGTAAACCCTCACAGTTACTCTTGTTGGGCGCAGGAACCAGCCCTGTTGTGAAATATTATATAAAAAAATGTAATTACATGCCCCTGTTAAGCAGGGGCAGATAAATTGGGCCTTTGTTTTTGGTGGCGCCACAACAATGTAACCCCTTACAGATACTCGTGTTGGGTACAGGAACGGGCCCTGCTGTGAAATATTACATCAAAATTTGTAATTACTTGCCCCTGTTAAACAGTGCTGAATGTTCAGTGTGCACATGCACCTTTAAGAAGGGGTGGGCTTCCCTCAGTCCATCTGCCCTCCACCTACTCATCAGAAAGCTTGCGCTTCCACTGTGGAGTCACTCATCAGTCAGTGATAGGAGCTACAGATACCATGGTCCCTTGACGTGGCCTGTAGCTTACACAGGTATTTGAAAATGTGTGCAGACTAAACCCCTGTTTTTAACGCATACGCAACGGCTGGTCGGTAAGTAAGCTTGGAATTTTTCCTTGGATTTATCCTTGGTCTTGTTTATATCTATTTGCCCTCCAATGCTGCTTACTGTTATGGCCAGTCATAGGTGGGGGTAGTGGACACCTTTTTTGCAACAATGTTATATTGGTCAGGCTGTGCACTGACACCTTTGCAGCCATTGTGCGATTTGCTGTGTGTTCAGTGTGCACTTGCACCTTTAAGAAGGGGTGGGCTCCCTTCAGTCCATCTGCTCTCCACCTACTCATCAGAATGCATGTGCTTCCACTGTGGAGTCACTCACCAGTCAGTGATAGGATCTACAGATACCAGGGTGCCTTAGTGTGGCCTGTAACTTACGCATTTATTTGCCAATGTTTGCAGACTAAATCCCTGTTTTTAACACATACTGTTAGACAGGTTGATTCGGTTGTCCGTGGTCTGGTCGGTAAGTAAGCTTAGAATTTTTCCTTGGATTTATCCTTGGCCTTGTTTATATCTATTTGCCCTCCAATGCTGCTTACCTTTATGGCGAGTCATAGGTGGGAGTAGTGTACCCCTTTTTTTGCAAAAAAATTGGGCCTTGAGTGGTGTGGTGGTGGCGCCAAACACTGTAACCCCTCACAGATACTCTTGTTGGGCACAGAAACAAGCCCTGCTGTGAAATATTAGATAAAAAATTGTAATTACATGCCCCTGTTAAACAGGGGCAGAAAAAAATTGGGCATTGGGTGGTGGTGTTGGTGGTGCCACAACACTGTAACCCCTCACAGATACTCTTGTTGGGCACAGGAACAGGCCCTGATGTGAAATATTAGATCAAAAATTGTAATTACATGCCCCTGTTAAACAGGGGCAAAAAAATTGGGCCTTGGGTGGTGGTGCCCTAAACCAAAAATATTGTTGGAAGCTAGCATCATCAAGATTGAGGAGGAATAGGATAGTCAGCATAGGCAGGCTTCAAGAGATCCCACATTCATAGCAAATTCAGTTACATCAGCACCAAGTGCTTGATAGCTGCTGATCCAAGACTGATTCATTTTTATGAATGTGAGCCTATCAACGAAGTCTGTGGACGGGCGCACTCTTTGAACCCTCCAGCAGCACTGAATGTGTGTTCAGAAAGCATGCTGGATTCAGGACAGGCCAGTAGCTCAACTGCATATTGAGCAAGTTCTGGCCAGTGCTCCATCCTCAAGACCCAGTAACCCATTTGATGCTCTGTTGGAAATGTTCCCAAGTCTGCTCTTGCCCCTAGATATTCCTGCACCATGTAATGCAGATGCTAACATTGGTTGTTAGTTTAATTGTTTAAAAGCATCAGTCAGGAGGCGCATGCGCGGCAGCTCCTAAGATAGCCGCAGGCTGTTAGAGCTCCGCTCCATCACGGCCCTGGGACAGCCACCGGAGCGATCGGAGCAACCCCCCGAGCACCTTTCCGGGCCACACGAACGGGGGAAATCCCCAGGAACACTGCATTGAAAACGGCAAACGTCCGTAGGAATCTGGCGAGCCAGATGACCGCGGCAGGCACTCAGCTTTGCCAAGATGGCGGCGGCTCCACGAGGCCCGCGCAGCACAGAGGAGATGGAGCACTCAATGGCGGTCCAGGACACACAGATTCCACAGCCAACACAGTCCCCAGGTACAGACTTTCCACCCCTGCCCCTGGCTGCTTCTCCCTCATCCACGGAGTCCCTCTTGGGCAGGATGGGATTGGGCCTTCCCTCCACACCTATGATAGACCCTCATACAGGACTGTTATTGTCAGTATCAGAAGCCCACTCTGACATTCCTGTGCCATCCGATTTCCCCTCTATGATGGAGGCCTTCTCCCAGCTCCTCTCCAAGAGCCTGGCCCAAAATGCAGCACAAATTACCTCATCCATCCATGCTGACCTGCA
This sequence comes from Lithobates clamitans, assembly GCA_037952925.1. Lineage (NCBI taxonomy): Eukaryota > Metazoa > Chordata > Amphibia > Anura > Ranidae > Lithobates > Lithobates clamitans. Next base: position 3,366,724 of record JBBGZY010000675.1, read on the forward strand.
GCAAATAGGGATGAGGATGGACATAATAGAAAAGAAATCTGACCAAGCGGTATCTCGCATTAATCAAAATTCAGCAAGGATTCAAGAATTGCAAAACCAGCTGGAAACAGCATTTGCTAAAATCGATGACCTCGAAAATAGATCGAGACGCTATAACTTTCGCGTTCGAGGACTCCCTGAATCAGAAAAAGATGTTCATGCTGCAGTGAAGACCCTTTTGCGGAACCTCATACCAGATATCACTGAGCAACAACAGGAGCTGGACAGAGCTCACAGAGCCCTTTAACCCCCCGATCAGATGGCCTCCCCAGAGACATCATTGTGAAACCCCATTTCTTCTCCATAAAGGAGGAGGTGATGAGAAGTCTAGGGGCTCCAAAAATCTCAAATTGATGGGACATAGGATCCAGATTTTTGCAGGCTTGTCGCCATACACTGTGCAAAAAAGGCGCTCTCTCAAACCGCTACTTCAAATACTGCTTGAAAAAGAGATCACATATCGTTGGTCCTTCCCCCTTCGAATAAACTTTTCCTACAGGAACAAAAATTACGGCTTTTCTTCATTCGCCGAGGGGGAACGGCAGCTCCTGCAACTGGGTTTGATATCCCAGGACCCTTCTTCATCACAGACCAGCAGGAGCTCCTCCTCATCCACAAAAAGACCTCCACCAGCAAGCCCGCTGCAACCCACCTGGCTTAAACAGAGCTCTAAACGCTCTAAGGAAAATCTTCCCCCATGATGTGCTGTCCTCCATTTGGATCAGGGACCTGATCCGGAACTCCCCCATGGACATTTTCGGTTCAACGGTGACCCCCTTTGGGATTTCTTTTACGCCCTCTGCAAAGATGCCATATGACAGTTGGGCCTTATTCCTTTGCAGCAGTTTCCATTCTTCCCATCTCGGATATCACAGGCTTAGCAACAGCCGACCCTGTGAAATTACAGGGATGGGGCAGGGACGGGAGGGGGTCTCTTATTTTATATATATCTTAAGCTGGACAGTACTCAGAAAAGATAGGTATTTTCAGGTTCTATTACTTGTTGGTCCCCCCTCCCACTGGTGGATCCTGAAGTTATACTTACTCTAGTTTTTTTTTTTTTTTTTCAATATCCTTGATCACTTTCTAGGGACCGAATGGATCTGCTGACCCTCCAGATTAGATTCCACTGCTTTGCTACTGGAGCCTTTTGGAACGGTTGGTGCAATCCTATTTCACACACAATCATTAGTTGCTAGGGTTGCTCTGTTTTACTTTTATTTTATTTTATTTGAAGCAATGTTAGAATGTTTTATGCTCGCTAGTTATATGGTTTTATAGGTGGCGGGGCCGTGGTGTACCTAGTGCACCTCCAGTTGAAACCAGAGGCACTGATCGTGCATTTGGTTTCTTGTCCGGTAGTCCCTCTGATTGGACACCGGCCCTCTCAGGTTAAAGGGTAAGGCATGGCCAGTCCATCCTACCCGGGGGTAAGGGAGGGGTCCTGGGACCCCTGCATTATTACTTTCTTTTCTTGTTACATGTATGAACGTTTTATGGATCAGATTTTAGTAATTTGTCTACTCTCTCTAATACTATCTCTCACCCCTCTCCTTTCTTTCTTTCCTTCTTATCACTTGAGCGCTCCCAGGTTTCGCACTCGCTTATGGCCTCTCCTCCCAGGTCTTTCGTTCCCAGCAAGCTTACTCCGAGTGATCCTTGAGACACTTTCATCCACACATACAGGTAAGACCTTTCTCATAAGCAAGACCTTACAACACTCAATTTATGACTGATCTCCCTAAAGTCCCTCTCACACTAAAAATGTTATCACATAATACTCAGGGAATTAACTCCCCTGTCAAAAAGAGGAAACTGTTTCAACTCTATCATTCAATGCACACGGACATTCTCTTTTTGCAGGAAACCCATTTCCCCATATCATACCAACCCACATTTCTCCATCGCAACTTTCCCCAATTCTTCATATCATCCGCACCCAACAAAACAAAAGGGGTGGCTATATGTTTTGCCAAACATATCAATCTCTCTCAACCTCACACGATTATAGACCCTTTGGGACGCTTTATACTGGTATCGGGGAACATAGATGGTAAACACCTTTGTATACTATTACTCTCCTAATAGAGGTCAAAGGGCATTTTTTGAATCCATACTACACAAACTCCGTCCTCGCCTTAAGGGCACAACTATTATCGGTGGGGACTCCAATTTAGCCTTTGACTTCTCCTTGAACAAGTCTGGGGATGGGATAACAAAACCCAAACGCCCTACTAGACAGAGCGTTAAAGTAGCTAAGCTATTACATGAGGCGGGATTGGTAGACGCTTGGAGGGAAACTAACCCTTGCTCTAAGGATTATACACATTTCTCAGCACCCTATAACTCCTATGCCAGGATAGAACACATCTTTACACATGCCACTACGATCCCTTTGATCATACGGTCACGGATTACAGACTCTCCTCTATCGGACCACTCAATGGTTACTCTAACCATCCACAGAACATCAGGATATAGGGAGCACAACCGTTGGCACCTGCAGGAATCCATCCTTAACGACCCTATACAGGCCACTATCATAGAGAAATTTATTAAGGAATACTTTAGCCTAAATACCACGACGGACATTTCTCCATCCACAGTTTGGGCTGCTCATAAAGCGGTGATCAGGGGGAAATTAATACGTTTATCAGCTACACTAAAAGCGGAACACAAAAGCGATACGATCAAATTAACTGCGAACTTTCGATCTCTCACAAAAGCCCACAAACTAAATCCCACTTCGGATTCTCTGACTCACCTGGATAAGGCTCGGGCCCTCCTCAATCTGAACCTAACGACAGTGGCTGAAAAGCACCTCAGGTGGACAGGGGCGCGTTTCTATTCCCAGAGGGATAGGATAGGATCGAAATTGGCGGTAAAACTTAAACCTAAACCTCGCCAACTGGCATTCCCCAAAATAAAGTTAAACTCAGGTGACCTGACCCAGAATCCTACCAAGATTATGGAAGCATTCCAACAGTTCTATTTGGAACTTTACAGATCGCAACGCCACCATTCAGGTCAATCACAAGGAGGCTTCCTTGACTCCTTGCCTTTACCTTCCTTATCCTCAGAACATAGGGACCTACTTGAAAGCCCCTTTTCGGTTCTGGATACTATTACTTCCTTGAAAGTCGGCTCCTCTCCTGGACCTGATGGGTTTTCCACCGGGTATTATAAAAAATTTAGGGAAACATTGGCCCCACATCTCGCAAAAGTTTTTCAATCTTCTTAGGGAAGGATCTCCTTTGGGGGCTGACTTAAATGCAGCATATATTTCGGTGATTCCCAAACCAGGGAAAGACCTGAGCAAAGTTGGAAATTACAGGCCTATCTCCTTAATTAACAACGACATCAAGATTATGACCAAGATTCTAGCCAATAGATTAGCAAGTTTTATCCCCTCATACATACATAGAGACCAGGGAGGGTTCATACCGGGGAGGCAAGGCCCAGACCAGATTAGAAGGACAATAGATGTTATCTCCCTCCTTAAATCTAGTTGAGACGGAGGCTCCCACCAATCGGGTTTTATTCTTTCTTTCGACCTACACAAGGCGTTCGATTCAATTGAATGGAACTACCTTTCCGAGACCCTTAGAAGATGGAACTTTGGCCCCCATTTCCTAAATGTAATCAACTCTAATCCATCTGCCCAAGTGCGGTTAATGGGAAGATATTCGACCTCCTTTCAAATTGGGAGGGGCACAAGGCAGGGCTGTCCCCTCTCGCCCCTTCTCTTTGCGATGGCCATAGAAACTTTGGCCATAGCAATTAGAACAAACCCCAATATCAAGGGTGTGGCATGCGGGGACCAGGAGCACAAATGCGCACTTTACGCGGATGATCTCTTGCTATATATAACCTCACCTCTAATAACCACTCCGAATATTTACGGGGTTCTGAACTCATTTAGCAAAATCTCCGGCTTAAAGGTCAACATGTCTAAATCCATAGCTTTAAATATCACTGTTGCTCCTGACATAGTGACGCAACTAACTAACAATTTTGAGTTCTCCTGGGCTCCCATGAATATCCCTTATCTGGGGATTAATTTAACCCCAGAAATAAATAACCTCTTTAAAGCTAACTACCCCCCCATGATCAACAGATGCAGGGGGGATCTCCAACAGTGGTCGAGAGGTGGTCTGTCCTGGCTGGGAAAAATACACGCTGTAAAGATGACTCTCCTTCCCCGTCTCTTATATCTGTTCCGTTCTCTGCCAATCCCGCTTCCGAGGAGCTTTATTCGCAAATTTCAATCAGAGATTACTCGCTTTATCTGGGGTAATAAGGGTTATAGATGCCCATCCAAAATACTTTATCGCCTTAAGTCACAGGGGGGCTTAGGCCTTCCGGATCTCTGGAGCTACTTTCAGGCGGCGCAATTATCGCAAATTTCTATCATTTTCTCTTAGGGCCCGAAGCCCTAGTGGCTTTCAATGGAAAGGTGGGCTACTCCCCTCAACACCATTGATTTCCTCCTGTGGTGTAACTCTAAACAAAGACCTGCCATAATGGCCCCCACGCTTTCTCACTCTATTGCAACATGCACTAAATTATTTAAACACCCCTCCCTTATTTCACAGCTCAAACCTTTATCCCACATGTTTCACAACACTAAATTTCCACCGGGAGTAAACATCCAAGCATTCCGATGGTGGACTGATAAAGGCCTTTACCGGATAGGACATTTTCTTTCCCCAGCTGGCCCTCTTACCCTGTCTTATTGTAAGCGTAAACTAGAAATGCCTGACACGGAACAGTTCAGATTTACACAAATCTCCCACTTCTTACACTCTATTTGGATCAACAAACCGGAACCTCCCTCAATAACCCCTTATGAACACTGGTGCTTGAACCTTTTGGAACAAAAGGGAGGAATCTCCTTGATGTACACTGCACTACAGTCAAATCTGGATAAGCCGTCCTACGCAGAGACCTGGGAGGAGGACACGGGTGAAGTGTGGCCGACGACAGCTTGGTTCAAATCCTGGACATGCTCCTATAGAGGTATTTGTAACATCTCCCTTATAGAGGCCAGTCTAAAGGTCCTGACCAGGTGGTATTATGTTCCATCCAGATTGGCATTGATATACCCTGGGACCTCACCTCTCTGCTTTAGGGGGTGCGGTCTAGAGGGTACAATGCTACATATATGGTGGACTTGTCCCCGCATCAGAACCTTCTGAAAGATAACCTTCCGTACAATTGGTAAAATAATAAAGGTCTCGGTAGCCCCCAATCCACATATTGCCTTATTCAACCACGATATACCCAATACACCTAAGCACCTACATGTACTATCCTACTTCATTTTATTGGGTGCGAAAATCACCATAGCAAAAGCATGGAAGAGACCCACGGTTTCCTTTCAGGTTTGCAGGAGAAAGGTGTCCTGTATTATGTCCTAGGAACAAATAGTAGCGAAGCTAAATGACAAAATTGAGAAATTTAATACCGTCTCTGAACCTTGGGCCACGTTCTGCAACATATCTCTCATACCGGGTATTGAACCTGACGCAAGTTTAGTTTCTGTTATTAACTGAACCTCACCCTACCTTCCCCCTCCTTTCTCACCCCTTTTCACACGTTTCCTATCTTCTCTTTATGGGATTACTCAGATCCTGCTATTTCTCAGGTACAACATGACATATACGCACCCTGAGGGGATTTCTTAAGAGAATGTTAATCGGAGTATCTGAGGGACCCCTTATTCCCCTCACTAAAGGTTCACTAGTTACCGCAGTGATGAACTGGAAATGGAGGGCTCCACTTTGATAGTGCCTTCAACCAGTTCATAACGCTCCTGGGGGGTTGGCTGATTCGGGGTAGAGCCTAAACACACCTACAGGAAGATCCCACTGGGGGGGGTGTGTGAGGGTTCCCTGGGCCATCCGGCGTCTATCCCCTGGGAGCGAATCCCTTCTTCTGCCTATCCTCCCGCACAGGTGGGCTCCCTCGGATAATTCTGTACAGTACATACAGATCTACTGACCCGAACTTACCTTACTGTCTGAGATCTATGATGGAAATCACTGAAGTCACTTTACCTGTTAGAATATCCTCATAGGGTTATCCTCTGATCCAGGAGCACCTGTTTAGTTCTCTAACATACAGGACTGTTCATACTTTGTTAATGAGATTCTTTATGTGAAAACATTGAAAATCTTTTTTTTGCTTTTTATTCTTCTATTACTCTGTGTTTCAGAGAGAAGTTTACTACTCTAGTGAGTTAAGGTTAACTACAGGACATAACAGAGCTTCATATAGCAGCTGTGAGTCAATTCGGTTGCGACAGTCTTGCAACTATAACACTCAGTTTAGCTTTTAATTGATGTTCATAAATGTATGATACTTTCTGTGTAACTTTACTTCATACTTCAGAAATGTATGCAATTTCATGTATGGTATGTAAAAACACCAATAAAAATTATTTGAACATAAAAGCATCGGTCAGCTGGCCACCTTCTCCACTGCTCTTCCTCTGATTGAACGAAATCTCAGCAATGCGTTGTCCAGCACCAGGATATTGTAACCTCCCAGGGACTGGAATGCATTGCACAAAACTTTCTTCAAGGCCTCCTGAAGATGTTTCATCCTCTGCTCCCTCTGTGAAGGCAGGATGAGCTCTGCAACCTTATCCTTGTAACATGGATAAAGAAGGGTTGCCAGCCAGTAATGATACTTCTCCTTGATACCACGAATTAGGAAGACTAGAGGGACAGTGTCACTGATGCATGCATTATTGCTGCTCACCATCCTTGTGGCCTCCTCAAATGGTGACAAGACAGTGCATGCATCCTTGATCAGTAGCCACTGGTGTGGCAAAAAGAAGCCAAGCTCTCCTGACCCTGTCCTGGTGCCATACTCACACAGGTACTCATTGATGGCCCTCTGCTGTATGTGCAGCCGCTGCAGCATTGCCAACGTTGAGTTCCACCTGCTGGGCATGTCACAAATGAGGCGGTTGGTGGACAGGTTGCATTCCCTTTGACTGTCAGCCAGCTGAGCACTGGCATTGTATGACCGGCGGAAATGATCACAGACATTTCTGGCCTGCCTCAGGAGGTCCTGTAAGCCTGGGTACCTGCTCAAGAACCGCCGGACCACCAAATTCAGGACGTGTGCCAAACATGGAACATGGGTCAAGTGTCCCTGTCGGAGGGCAGAGAGAAGGTTGGTGCCAGGTTGGTGCCATTGTCGCATACAACCATTCCTTGCTGAAGCTGGCATGGTGTCAACCACCGCTGAGCCTGTCCCTGCAGAGCTGACAGAATATCTGCCCCAGTGTGGCTCCTGCCTCCTAGGCAGACCAACCCAAGCACCGCATGGCATCTTTTAGCCTGACTGTTTGCGTAGCCCCTTAAACGCTTACGGAGCACCGCTGGTTCAGAGGACAAATCTGCAGAAGAGGCCATAGAGGAAGAAGAAGAGGAGGGAGTGGAGGAGAAAGCTGTGGCAGAATCACCACTAGCATTTTAGAGGCATGGTGGTGGAACAAGCTCCAACAACACTGAACCCTGTCCTGCATCCTTCCCAGCTGCCAGCAGAGTTACCCAGTGCGCCGTGAAGAAAAGGTAACGTCCCTGCCCATGCCTGCTGGACCATGAGTCAGTGGTAATATGAACCTTACTGCTGACCGCCCTGTCCAACGAGGTCAAAACATTGCCTTCCACATGCCGGTAGAGAGCTGGAATGGTCTTTTATGAAAAGAAATTGCATTTTGGAACCTGCCACTGAGGTACAGCACGTTCCACAAATTCATGAAAGGGGGCAGAGACTACCAGCTGAAAAGGCAGCAGTTGCAGTTCTAGCAATTTGGCCAAGCTAGGATTTAGACACTAAGCATGTGGAAGGCTGGGACCAAATTTCTTTTTACGGTTCAGCAACTGGGGTAAGGAAATTTGACTCCTAAAATCAATTGGTGGTGTACTGATAGCAGATTGGATGCAAGTACTTTGGACACCTATTGCTATACCTTCATTCCTCTCAGTGCAGGTTTTTGAGAGGACTGGAGGTATAGTAGGGTTGGAGATTCCAGATGAGGAGCAAGGAGAAGTCTGCCTTTTTGTTTGATGTGTGTCTTTCCAGTGCTGTTGTCAACGGACTGTATGGCAGGTCGTCATATGTCTGGTCAAGCATGTGGTGCCCAAGTGGCTGCTGTTCTGGCCACGCTTGATCCGCTTCAGACATAGATTGCAAAGAGCAATGGTGCGATCTGCTGCACATGTGTGGAAAAAGGCCAACACCAAGGAACTTTTAAAAGTCAGTGGGAAGTCAGCAGCAGAGCTCTGCAGGGTGCTGCAATAGGATGGTTGCCCTTACGCTGTCCCCTAGAGGACATACTGCCTCGTTGGAGTTGTGCCTTCTCCTCCTCCTCTCTTCTCTCAGGCACCCAAGTACAGTCAGTGACCTCATCATCCCCTCCCTCCTCATCACTGGAGCAAACTTGGCAGTATGCTGCAGCTGGGGGAACATGACTGCCAGTTTCTTGTCCTTCTTGGGCACCCCCTCTCTCTAGGCTCACGTTACTCTCTTCCTCAATCTGGGAACCAACATCGGAGCCTTCAAATCTCTGCGCATCCTTCAGCAGCATGTACCTGACACTGTGATTGAATAATTCTGGGGACTCCTCCATGCATGATGGTGGGGCTACAGAAGGAGTGACTGTGGACAAGGAGCTGGTAGAATAGGCCGCTTTGGCAGCTGCGTTGGAAGGCAAACTACAAAGGGGCTTTGTTCTGAACATCAGACAGCACAACCACATCTCATTGATTGTAGGTTGATACATTAGATAATTTATTTCTTTTTCTACCCAGATGGTATTGCCATTATTTTGTTTCTCCCTTTCATAATCTACCAGTCTCGCATTGTACATACCCAGAGCTCATGTTTTAACCTTTGTGTGCATAGTGTTTATTTGTTTTCTTTCTTTTTTTGATAATAAAATTATTTATATATTTTACATATATTTTTGCTTCATAATTGCTGCTAAAAAACCCCACGGGCAATTTTCTTTTTCTTTTTACAATAACTTGTTATTCAGGGTGTGCAGCTTTTCAGATTGTATATGTGTCACATTAGGCAAACTACTCTGAGTCTGGGTGACAGAGGATGACGCCAGCAGCAGCAACTGTAGACACAGAGGCTGCTTGCCCTCTTTTAGCGGCCTGTGAGTGTCTGCCCCTCCTTGGTGACCTTTCCGGACACAATTTTTTTTTTTGCTTTGCAACACCACACTACACTGTATTAGATACTATGTACACCGCCTGAATTGTATTAGAAACAGTACACACTGTATTAGATACTGTGTACACCACCAGAAAAGTAGTAGAAACTGCACACACTGTATTAGAAACTGTACACCGCCTGCACTGTATTAGAAACTGTACAATGGCTGCACTGTACTTTATACTATGTACACACTATATTAGGTACTGCGTACACCACCTAAAGTGTATTAGAAACAGTACACCATCAAATGCACTGTAGATATAGGCTACGCTGGATGCAGAGTATATATATATATATATATATATATATATATACCCCCTTAAATTTTTTACTCTTTGTTATATTGCAGCCATTTGCGAAAATCATTTAAGTTCATTTTTTTCCTCATTAATGCACACACAGCACCCTTTATTAACAGAAAAACACAGATTTATTAAAAAAGAAACACTGAAATATCACATGGTCCTAAGTATTCAGACCCTTTGCTCAGTATTTAGTAGAAGCACCCTTTTGATCTAATACAGCCATGAGTCTTTTTGGGAAAGATGCAACAAGTTTTTCACACCTGGATTTGGGGATCTTCTGCCATTCCTCCTTGCAGATCCTCTCCAGTTCTGTCAGGTTGGATGGTAAACGTTGGTGTACAGCCATTTTTAGGTCTCTCCAGAGATGCTCAATTGGGTTTAAGTCAGGGCTCTGGCTGGGTCATTCAAGAACAGTTACGGAGTTGTTGTGAAGCCACTCCTTCATTATTTTAGCTGTGTGCTTAGGGTCATTGTCTTGTTGGAAGGTAAACCTTCGGGCCAGTCTGAGGTCCTGAGCACTCTGGAGAAGGTTTTCATCCAGAATATCCCTGTACTTGGTCGCATTCATCTTTCCCTCGATTACAACCAGTCTTCCTGTCCCTGCAGCTGAAACACCCCCACAGCATGATGCTGCCACCACTATGCTTCACTGTTGGGACTGTATTGGACAGGTGATGAGCAGTGCCTGGTTTTCTCCACACATACCGCTTAGAATTAAGGCCAAAAAAGTCCTATCTTGGTCTCATCAGACCAGAGAATCTTATTTCTCACCATCTTGGAGTCCTTCAGGCGTTTTTTAGAAAACTCCATGCGGGCTTTCATGTGTCTTGCACTGAGGAGAGGCTTCCGTTGGGCCTCTCTGCCATAAAGCCCCGACTGGTGAAGGGCCTACACTCACTTTTGTTGCCAGCGGTTTAGACATTAATGACTGTGTGCACCCTGCCTTTGGCCAATTATGGCTCTCTCAGCAGAGTGCGCTGTGATTGGCTAAAGCAGGCAGGTCATGTGCATGCTTTTGCCAATCACCATACAGCAATGCACTGCGATCTAGCAGTGCATTATGGGGCATTCCGCGGCACTCAAATTTCCTGTAAACGCCCCATAATGTTTGCTGTTCTGCAAACGGGTGAACACCCGATGTTTGGGTCGAACTTATGTTTGACCTGAACATCGAGCACATCCCTAGTCCCTAATCTTGTAATTGCATTCTGCAGGAGACAATTTCTTAGAAAAGTAGCCACAGGGATGCATAGCGCTCTCAGAGGTGGGATGTTGAGAGAGCCAAATATAAAGGAGGCTTCCGCAAGCGTTTCTTAAAGAAAGGTCTCGCTCGGAGTCTGGAATCAATGAGGATTGGAAAGGTGATCAACTCCTCAAGATTCCTAGGTATGTCTCGGGCTGCAATCTCATCTTTAATGTTATCCGAGAGACCACGAGAAAAAGCAACCATGAGGGCCTCATTGTTCCAACCTATCTCTGTTGCCAGAGTACGGAATTCAATGGCGTAACAGTACGCATACTCTGTTTGATGGACATGAGGCTTTTGGCAGCAGAAGTGGAGCGAGTGTCAAATACCGTTTTAAAAGATGCCACAAACTCAGGGTAATTCCAGATAATGGGTTTTTGCATCTCCCATAGAGAGTCTGCCCAAGCCAAGTCTTTATCAGAAAGCAAAGAAATAATGAAGCCTACTTTGCTTCTGTCCATAGGGAACGCCTGGAGAAGCTTCCAGAAGTATATTCCAACCTACAGTGAACTGGATCACCTCCAAAACATTGGGGAAGTGGAACAGAACCTGTCATACCTCTTACAGAGGTAATATTAGAGGCGGGTGCCTGCACAGAGATCGGAGCAGCAGCAAGGACAGCCTGCAACACTGGCTGTACTGAAGCAGCCGGAGTGGGAGGATTCAGGTGAGCAGTTTAACTCAGGAGCATCTGTAAGGCTATGGCAAACGGATCCATGCGGTGGTCCTGCTCATCCAATCTGGAAAAAATATTACAACTATATGGATTGCCTGTGTTCTGACAAAATGACCAACCTGGCAGAATGTGCAACCCGCGTCACTTCCTGTGATGTGGACTCAGCTGTATCTCCAAACCACACACACTGCACAGGCGCAATGCATCATACATTCTTTCAGTGGCTGACGTCGGTGCATACAGGAATTTGCCTGACAAACTGCTCGACCGACTACATGCGCATGTCAGAAATCAACTAACACTTCCGGCATTTACATTGCTAAGAATCTAATCATCTACTCTGCCAAGCAAAGAAAGTAACTGCTCATGTGTGCACTCTATGGAATAATTGTCTGCATATCACATTCACAAGCAACAATGATTTAATATATATTTGACAAAATTTTAATTTGTGAAATATATATCAATTCATTGTTGTTTGTGAATGTGATATGCAGACTATCGGTCGAGCATTTTGTCAGGCAAATTCCTCTGTGCACCGATGTCAGCCACTGAAGGGATGTATGATTCTTTGCTCAAGCGCGGTGTGCGTGGTTTGGAGATACAGCTGATTCTATGTCACAGGAAGTGACGCGGGTTGCACATTATGCCAGGTTGGTCATTTTGTCACAAGATCTGCATCTTCTAAATTCATGGCCTTCGCCTAATGCCAGAAACCATGAATCAGACTGAGACAGAAAATGCAGCAAAAAAAAAATCACACCTTTAATATAATAGTAAAAATAGTACAGATCAGGAACATAGTAAAAACATAAGCCAGGGTTCAGAAGCCAAAACGGGTAATCAGATGAGGCAGTCAGGAATCAACGTAGTCAGAAACCAAAGAACAGGATCAGGAACCAGAAGGGACGTCAGCCGGGCGAAGTCTTAAACAGGCACACAGCAGAGACAGCAGGTGACCAAGGCACCAAAGGAATGAACAAGGCAGTTTAAATATCCAGAAGGAGCTGGCTGATGAGGCAGGTAATGGTAACCGGATGAGTCACTGTGGAAACAATTAGTGGCTGGCATTTAACTGACAGCTGAGCAGCCTTAAGCACTGAGAAGAGAGCTGCTAAAAGCCCAGCCCTGACACATTTTGAATAAAAAATAAAAAACAGAGCTTCACCTGTTTATTAAGCTTACAAATTTACCTTAGTATACCTTTGTATACCTTTGTAATGTACCTATGTTAAAGTAAATGGCGGTAGTGCTGAATCAATCACTTGAATTCCATATGAATACTGAGTAGGATCTCTTAAAAATCATCTCATGTGATAAATATCCTAAAGCAAAAAATAGAAAATATCTCAAGACTTGTGAACAAGCCGCAGTGGTTCTCACTTTTCAGCATTTTGTACAGACTCATTTTTAAGCTGTCATTGTATTTATGCATTATTCTAAACAGCTGTTTTAAAACCGGATTGGCAGGCTTTCTTTTGTGATTAGCTCAACAGCACTGCAAAGCATTAGTTGCTGAAAACAACAGATACATAAAAATGACAAAAACATCATATTAAAGCTATTCCAATATGGAAGATGTATTGTAAATCAACATTACTTTGACATGAGACAATCTGATAAACCTGGAAATCTCATGCGGCAGAGCCATCTGGTGGATAATAACTATTCTAAAGACATTCATTTGTCATAGAGATGTGTCAATGTGATTACATGTGAAAGTATGTAAAATAACAGATCCTGAACAGATACCAAGAACTAAACAAATCTTCAAATCAGAAGGCAACTAGGCAATGAGCATTCCTTTTCTCATAACAGGAAGATTACGTTTGAGCCATGTGTATAAAGAAGAGGCTACATGATGGTTGGAAATAGCTGCTTGGGGGCCTCAGTAATATGTTAAGAGGCCCCTTCCTCAAAAGAATGCATTTTGACAGACACAGTGGATTGCAAAATAAAATTTAAGGGATACCACCACTAAAATAAGTAATAACACAACTTTTTTTGTAAACATGATGCAGTTTTAATGTTCAGTTCCTCCATTTAATTTTAAACAATGAAATGTGTATTATTTAATTTATTGAATAGAAAAAGTTAGAGCAGTTGATTTTGTCGTGCCTATGGACTCAATCCAGTATTGGTGGACTCCTGAAAACCATACTAGTCCCAGGGAAAGTATATTACTGAGTGTAGTGCTGCTCTAGTTAACTCTATCTTGGAACTAATACAGTTTCCAGATAGTTATGGCAAAATAGATTCTTCCGAAATTTAGACCTAATAGGATGTATGCCAAACAGCCTACTTAGGCCTCTTGCACATGGATTATTAATAATTTACTGATGTTTATACACAGAATCCTGCTGGCAGAGGCTGGCAGAAAGACCCTGAGTAAAAAACATTCCTTACAAGGGTAAAGGTGCGTAAATGTGTGTTCGCATATACAGTATCTCACAAAAGTGAATACACCCTTCACATTTTTGTAACTATTTTATTATATCTCTTCATGTGACAACACTGAAGAAAAGATAATTTGCTACAATGTAAAGTAGTGAGTGTACAGCTTGAGTGTACAGCTTGAATAACAGTGTAAATTTGCTGTCCCCTCAAAATAACTCAATGCACAGCCATTAATGTCTAAACCGCTGGCAACAAAAGTGAGTACACCCCTAACTGAAAATGTCCAAATTGGGCCCAAAGTGTCAATATTTTGTGTGGCGACCGAGCTCCAAGATGGACGCTTGAGCTAGGAGCTCTGCTTGGCTGCCGGAGAGTATCCACCACCATCCGAGGCCCACCAGTCCCATTCATAGCCACAACCAACATTATCAGCCTGCCAAACAGCCCAGGGATGACAGGACTCCGAAAGAACCTGCCACAGCCACACAAGATGTCTTATTTCTTTGCGGTGGCCTCGCGTGGGCTACAACAAAATGCACAACGGCCAGATGACAAGGCCTCGGCACACAATAACGGCCATGGAGGGTCTCAAAACTCACCTGCACAAGCACATCCACATAGTGGGTTCTCCTCTGGAGCATCTAGTCTATCTACAAGTAGCCCGGTGAAGTCCAAGCCATGGATGGACTTCCAGCCAAGCCAAAAGATGACCCTGACATGAAGGTAAGCAGGCCGCAGGGTGCTCATAACACACAGCACAAATGCAAAAATGACCCCGTAGCAGACTTCCAAACAGCAGATAGACCAATCTCAGATACTATTCTGAAAGAAATTTTACTGTGCCTGGGATCTTCCTTACAAGCAGACATGGTGAAGGGAATTAATAAATGTAATAAGGAGGTCCGAGTCATTGGGATCAGAGTAGATCATGTCGAACAAAAGATGAACGAATACACATCCTCATATAATATGCTGGTGGATGCCTACACAGCCCAGGGTGAGGAAATAGCATGGCTGAAAGACAAAGTCGTATACCTGGAGTACAGGTCTAGAAGGAATAATATTAAGCTGAGAGGTGTCCCAGAGTCTGTTACAGACACCCAGCTCCTGCCATATGCCCATGCCTTGTTCTCTACCCTGGTGCCTGTACTAACAGCACAGGATCTCATAGTGTACAGAATACATAGGATCCCCAAACCATCTTTCCTTCCAGAAGAAACCCCAAGAGATATACTACTGAGAGTTCACTTCTATCACATGAAGGAACAAATTCTGCAGGCACCACGCAGACCTGACAACATCCCTTCACAGTATGCCACTATACAACTACTTCTAAACCTCTCCAGACACACACTACAACAACGCTGCAACCTGGCGACAATCACCAAGGCCTTAAGAAACCACAAAGTCCCACACAAATGGGGATACCCTGCAATGCTTTCTATTACTCATAATGGGACCAGTAAGTTAATCACAACAATGGAGGAAGGAATTACAGCCTTATGTTAAAGGAGTATACTCCCCGACCAGGTCTTACACTCAGTTTCTGCCTCACAGCGGGCATAGATTTCTCTGTGATAGGTGATAGGCGAGAGGTCACTGAAAATCTGGATCCTAGACCCCTTGAAGTTCAATCTGGATTGGTTGCGGGTGGCAATAGTAAGTGCTTCTTTGCTGTCATAGTAGTGGAATTTGACAATCACATGCCTTGGATTGGCTCCAGCCGGGGGTCTAGGAGCGAGGGATCTGTGGGCCCTGCCTAGAAGCCAGTCGATGTCAGGGATATTAGGGGCTACCGCATTGAACAGACTTAGGAGGTATGAACGGAGGTCCCTGTTCTTTACTGCTTCAGGGATACCTCTGATTCGCAGGTTCTGTCTGCGCTCCTTGTTTTCAAAGTCCTCTTGCTGTGCTTGAAGCTGGATGACTGAGTGCTTCATGGCGGCATTAACTTCTTCCAAGACCTGAACATATTGCACTAGTTCAACTTGGACTCCAGTGTATCAGTGCGGTCTCCCAGCTGGCCTATTCCCCTCTCAATTCCTTAGCAAGTTTACCCACCTCTTGTGCAATGTTATGGGTGATGGCCTGGAGCAGGGAGTGTAGATTAGTGTCCAAAACCTCTGCCGTTAGTGGGGGGGGTCCCCTGTACGGGCATGGGGATAGTATCAAAGAGAGTACCTGTCATGGGCTCAGAGCGCTCCAGAGGGTCTTGCGCACTGTCCTGACTACTCGAGACTGGGGATGAGGGCCTGTGAAGAAAACGGTCCATGGTGGAGGAGGCCTGGGGCTGGAGGACTACAGTGTAGGTCTGTCTCTGATCTCCAATCTTGCCCATAAGGTGCGCGGGCACTGTGGGAGACTAAGGAGGCGACTCTCATGGTTTTCAGAGCTTCGGATCGGTCAGCGGGAGTCCCAGGAAGGCAGCGGGGGATGGAGCTCTGGTCTCACATGTCCGCCATATTCAGAAGCCATGCATGCGCCGGAATATCATTATTCTATAACCTCAGCCATGACAAACAGATATTCCGAAAGACAGCTGCAATTAGGAAATGGGAGATAGATCTAGGCACCACATTTTCAGATGATCAGTGGCAATACGCCTTCAGGGAAATCCACAAAGCATCCCATTGCGTCAACCACTGGGAAATGATACTCAAAATAACCAATAGATGTCACTACACTCCATATAGACTTGCCACCTTCTTCCCAGACACATCGCCCTTATGTTGGAGGAAATGTGGCCAAATTGGTCATCTACTACACACCCTTTGGGATTGCCCAAGCATAACAAGCTTATGGAACAAGATGTTTCAGATGATCTCATCAATCACAGGAATTTTAACACACCCCAACCCAGCACTAGCAATTCTTCATCTAGGAATAGAAAAATTCCCTCCCAAATTTAGATCAGTCATCACCCACATTCTTCTGGCAACTCGTACCCTAATACTCCACAAGTGGAAAGATACCTTGTCTATCAACCCATCTGACATAGTAAAACTAGTCAACCGGAATTATATCTTTGAACGCCTTTTGGCGACTAACCCTTTAACATGTAAGACGTTTGATAGGAACTGGTTGATATGGATGGAGAAATGTAAAGGCCTATAATATCCTTTGGTGTTGACTTACATACTAACGTGTACAATATTACTGATTGTTATACCTACTTTTCTTTATTGAAAAAACAGTGATTGTTATACTTACTGTTGTACCTGAACAGACAGTCACAAACCGTATAATATACTACCGTGTTTCCCCGAAAATAAGCCCTACCCCGAAAAAAAGACCTAGCGCGATTATCGGGGAGGGCCGCAATATAAGCCCTACCCCGAAAATAAGCCCTAGTAAAGTTCATTTTCAAAAAAAATTATTATCCGCTTTGTAAAATGTACACACTGGCATAAGGTGCAGTGTGTTCCCCCCTGCAACGATCATGCAAAATACCCCATCCACAGCCGCCGCTGACCCGCCGGAGGTCTTCTCCTTTCCTCCCTGCTGACATCTGCGTCCACTTCCTCTGCAGTGCTCAGAGCGGGCTGATGTCAGCGGAAATCTCAGAGATGAGAAGAAGAGCTCAGGCAGGTTACATGATCGCCGAGAGCTGCTGTAAAAAGGTACTTCTCATAAAACAGCCACAAAGGGAGACACACTGCACCCTACACCAGCATAATCCTCCCACAAAACGGACTACATAATCTTAAAAAGTACTTTAACCAAGATGTTTTTTGGGGGATTAAAATGATGTAAAATACTGATAATAATAAGACATCCCCCGAAAATAAGCCCTAGGGTCTTTTTTGTACCCAAAATTAATATAAGACCCGGTCTTATTTTCGGGGAAACACGGTAATGCGGAATGTGTGTATCTACTTGTTTGAATGTTAAATCCATGAAAAATCAATACAAATTATTGAAAAAAATAATAATTTGTGTGGCCACCATTATTTTCCAGCACTGCCTTAACCCTCTTGGGGATGGAGTTCACCAGAACTTCACAGGTTTCCACTGGAGTCATGCTTGGCCAGTCCATAACCTTTACCCTCATCTTCTTTAGCAAGGCAGTGGTTGTCTTAAAGGTGTGTTTGGTGTTGTTATCATGTTGAAATACTGTCCCAGTCTCCGAAGGGAGGGGTTCATGCTCTGATTCAGTATGTCACAGTACATGTTGGCATTCATGGTTCCCTCAATGAACTGTAGCTCCGGAGCACTCATGCAGCCCCGGACCATGACACTCCCACCGCCATGCATGACTGTAGGCAAGACACACTTGTCTTTGTACTCTTCACCTGGTTGCCGCCACACACGCTTGACACCATCTGAACCAAAAAAGTTTATCTTGGTCTCATCAGACCACAGGACATGGTTCCAGTAATCCATGTCCTTAGTCTGCTTGTTTTCAGCAAACTGTTCGCGGGCTTTCTTGTGCATCATCTTTAGAAGAGGCTTCCTTCTGGGACAACATCCATGCAGACCAATTTGATGCAGTGTGCAGCGTATGGTCTGAGCACCGACAGGCTGACCCCCCCACCCCTTCAACCTCTGCAGCAATGCTGGCAGCACTCATACATCTATTTCCCAACGACAACCTCTGGATAGGACGCTGAGCATGTGCACTCAACTTCTTGGTCGACCATGGCGAGGCCTGTTCTGAGTGGAACCTGTCCTGCTAAACCACTGTATGGTCTTGGCCACTGTGCTGCTGCTCAGTTTCAGGGTCTTGGCAATAACCTAGACCATCTTTATGTAGAGCAGCAATTATTTTTTCCAGATCATTAGAGAGTTCTTTGCCATGAGGTGCCATGTTGAACTTCCAGTGACCAGTATGAGAGAGTGAGAGTGATAACACCAAATTTAACACACTTGCTCCCCATTCACACCTGAGACCTTGTAACACTAACAAGTCACATGACACTGGTGAGAGAAAGCGGCTAATTGGGTCCAATTTGGACATTTTCACTTAAGGGTCACTTTTGTTGCCAGCGGTTTAGACAATAATGTGCTTTGTACTGAGTTATTTTGAGGGGACAGCAAATTTACACTGTTATACAAGCTTTATACTCACTACTTTTCATTGTAGAAAAGTGTCATTTCTTCAATGTTGTCACATGAAAAGATATAATAAAATATTTACAAAAATGTGAGGGGTGTACTCACTTTTGTGAGATACTGTATATGTGTATAATTCTTTTTCATCCTCTTCTAGCTGTCAGTGTTTCAACTTACACATATACATGCATACGCTACTTGCATATACACACACATAGACGCTCAAATCACTGCACTCAAACATATATTTTTGTTTCTACAGCTCTGAACGCATCACTGCATTATGGATCTTTATGCAGCTGTATGCATTATCCCATAGACAAAAAAGCACCTGTGTTCAGATCTGTAAAAAAAAAAAAGCTACACAACTGCAAGACCTTTTTTTCACACATGTGCAAGAGACCCTAGTAAACCAATAAAGGGGTTCTTTGGATTATTTAGGAATCCTTTTGATGTGAAACATGCTGATGGGTTCTCCTTCTGTCGTCTAGTTAGTGAAAAAATAGGTCAATAAGCAATCATGTATCATAATAATAATGGCTCATTGGTGGTCTGGTCATCATGATGTAGATGCTCTTAAATAGACTTAAAGACATCTATGGCATGATAATCCTACCTACATGTAAAGTTGGGTAAAAAAAAACAGCCAACATTAGACCTGTGTGTATGTCGGTCTGTTCGACAGAAACCGGACACCGGCTCCTGTCAGACGTGCATGCTGGAAAACCAGCAGCCAACCAACTCCCGATCAGCGCTCTCCGCCAATGGTGGTCCCCCTGTCTGGACACAATAGCTCAGCAGGGGAGTTCGCTGTACTAACTTTGCATGGTTAGCATAGTGGCTCATTTTTATTTTTTCTCTTCTCTCCCCCTTCCCCCCATTTCCTTTATTTCCCCATCTATTTTTTTATCTTTTACTCCATTTTTTTTCTTTTCTTTTTTTTTTTTCTTTACATTCCATATTCACTTCATTCACTCTAAGTCTAATAACAAAAAACAGTATTTGCACACACCTGCCAGTCCTTTTCATAATTGAGTAATTGCCGATGATGTTTAAATACTCCCTATACGCATGAGATCTCCATCCCCCGATTAAGCTCTGGGGGGCGGAGCTAAACACGTTGGTGGTGTGGCCTGGTTGGAGTCCAGACTGAGGTTGTCACATTCATCACCATTGCAGGAATGCATGGATGTGCGGCATTGGGGATTACCTCTTTCTTCTACCAATTTTCTTCTAGCCAGTGATTTGTGGTGAATATTTTGCATAGATCCCCCCTCAGTCCATCATGAATGCTGCTGCCAGACTTATCCACCTTACCAACCGCTGTGTCCTCCACCCCTTTCTGCCAATCCCTCTATTGGCTTCTGCTTACCCAACGAATACAATTCAAAATACTAATAGCAACTTACAAAACCATACACAACTCTGCTCCCAGCTACATCACTCACCTAGTTTCAAAATACCAATCAAATAGTTTTCTTCATTCCTCCCAAGACCTCTTGCTCTCTAGCTCTCTTGTCACCTCATCCCATGCTTGCCTCTGGGATTTCAACTAAACCTCTCCTGTCTTCTGGAACTTCATACCCCATTCTGTCTTCTAATCTGTCCACTTTTAGGTGATCCCTGAAAACCCTTTTCTTTGGAGAGTCCTATCCTGCCTCCAACTAACAACTGTACTTTTATCTTCTGCATCAGCTCATCCACTGCATTTATTAACTTTTGTATCACTTGACCCCTCTAGTATAGGAAGTGAGATGAAATCTACTCTACAGGAACACACACAGGAAAAAAACAATTACAGATGATCTAACTGTTCCCCATTCTATCTAAAATGAAAATATAAAACCACACATAGCTGATGATCAGTAATCATTACATTGCTGCAAAGAAATTTTAGGGCAAGAGCCAAAATAATTGAACATTTTTATTATTGTCTTTTTTGCAAAATGACCATGTCCTGCCAACTACATAGAGAAATCTTTAAGCAGATTTTAATATTATTTTAACATTTACCTAATTTCCTACCAATTAATTTTTAATAAAAACAATATAACTTGTAGCTAGTAAAAATAATCATTAAAATTAGAAAATATTAACTGGTAAATGAATTATAAGTACCATACCCTCATCTTTTACAACACCACTTCTTTACCTACTTGCACCTTTTTTTCTGAAATGCTGCTGTAGACTTTAAGCTGGGGCAAGTAAGACCTTATTTCTTTCTTTTCACCTAAACTACAACTGTTCAGCAATCACATCTATAATATTTTTATTGGCAGTTTGTCCTTTTTATTGATTATACCCAATGGGAGAATGCCTAAATAACTATGTAACTATGAAAACATCAACCATCAACCATCAACCATACACATATAATGTATATATATATATATATATATATATAATAGGTATATCTATATATCTATATATATAGATATATAGATATATATATATATCTATATATATATATAGATATATATATTTATATATAGTGCACCCACTTAGAGCGCACACAGCCAGGCACACAGCATTTTCTTCATTCTTCCACGGTCTCAGAAAACAGTCTGTTTATTTTATTTTAGGGTTTTTATTTGGAATGATGAACTGGCATAGGGAGAGGGAGCATGGGATACTTCGAGAACTGTAGAACCGGATAACTTGAGGGCTTCGCAATTACTGGCTACACTGCATAAAACTGCTGGCTGCACGGCAAAAACTGCTGAATGTTCCACAGGATTTCTATCCTGTTGGTGACCAGTATTCCTTCCATAGTTAAAAGCTACACACTGTTACAGTCACTTTCCTTCAGCACGGGGGTCATCTACTCCAGTAGTTCTCAACCTCCTTCCTCAAAGTACCCCCAACAGACCATGTTTTCGGTATTTCTCTTAGATAAAATAGCTATCCAAAATACCAAGCCATTGACTCTAATTTAAAGCACCTGTGCAAGAAAAAGTTAAAATCTGCAAACATGGCCTGTTGGGGGTACTTGAGGATTGAAGTTGAGAATCGGTGATCTACTCACTCAGAAGCATCAGCTGCCTCCTGATGATATCCACTAGGCTCTCCCTAATGAGGTAGATGTAGACTCTCACCACCATAGGATAGCTGGACTCTTTCTCATCATCTTCCTCCTGGCTCTCTTCAGTGAGCTTCTCCGGATTCAACTTGATCCCTGGACACGGATCTGCAAATAGGCTCCCCAGCTAAGCCTAGCTGGGACCTCTGTGTCATCCTCACAGCTTCATCTAAGATCCTACATCAGGGGGTAGATCCCCCCTTACAGAGGTCTCCTCCTGCAAGATTGGACCCAGGAACACTGCACTTGCTGCTAAGGCCTCAGACAATTTATGGGCTCTCTCAACAACTTCTGGGAACACCTCTCCAGGGATTGGCTGGAGTTCCATAGGTTTTCAGGAAGCCTGCTCTACACTTGTATATATATATATATATATATATATACAGTGCCTTGAAAAAGTATTCATACCCCTTGGCATTTTCCACATTTTGTCACAACCAAAAATGTACATGTATTTTATTGGGATTTTATCTGATAGACCAACACAAAGTGACACATAAGTGTGAAATGGAAGGAAAATGATAAATGGTTTACAAAATTTTGTACAAATAAATATCTGAAATGTGTGGCGTGCATTTGTATTCAGCCCCCCTGAGTCAATACTTTGTAGAACCACCTTTCGCTGCAGTTACAGCTGCAAGTCTTTTTGGGTCTGTCTCTACCAGCTTTGCACATCTAGAGAGGGAAATTTTTGTCCATTCTTCTCTGCAAAATAGCTCAAGCTCTGACAGATTGGAAGGAGAGCGTCTGTGAACAGCAATTTTCAAATCTTGCCATGGATTCTCAGTTAGATTTAGGTCTAGATTTTGACTGGGCCATTCTAACACATGAATATCTTTTGATCTAAACCATTCCATTGTAGCTCTGGCTGTATGTTTAGGGTTGTTGTCCTGCGGGAAAGCAAACCTCCGCCCCAGTCTCAAGTCTTTTGCAGACTCTAACAGGTTTTCTTCTAAGACTGCCCTGTATTTGGCTCAATCCATCTTCCGATCAACTCTGACCAGCTTCCCTGTCCCTGCTGAAGAAAAGCATCCCCACAACTTGATGCTGCCACCATCATGTTTCACGGTGGATATGGTGTATTGAGGGTGATGTGCAGTGTTAGTTTTCCCGCACACAACATTCAACATTTTGATCTCATCTGACCAGAGCATCTTCTTTAACACGTTTGTTGTGTCCCTCACATGGCTTCTCGCAAACTGCAAATGGTACTTCTTATGGCTTTCTTTCAACAATGGCTTTCTTTTTGCCACTCTTCCATAAAGGCCAAAATTGTAGAGTGCACGACTAATAGTTGTCCTGTGGACAGATTCTCTCACCTGAGCTGTGGATCTCTGCAGCTCCTCCAGAGTTACCATGGGCCACTTGGCTGCTTCTCTGATTAATGCTCTCCTTGCCCGGCCTGTCAGTTTAGGTGGATGGCCATTTCTTGGTAGGTTTGCAGTTGTGACATACTCTTTCCTATTCTGGATCATGGATTGAACAGTGCTCCGTGAAATGTTCAAAGCTTGGGAATTTTTTTCTTTATAACCTACTCCTGCTTTAAACTTCTCCACAACTTTATCCCTGATCTGTCTGGCGTGCTCCCTGGCCTTCATGTTGCTGTTTATTCACTAAGGTTCTCTAAAAAACCTCTGAGGGCTTCATAGAACAGCTGTATTTGTACTGAGATTAAATTACACACAGGTGGACTCTATTTACTAGTTAGGTGACTTCTGAAGGCAATTGGTTCCACTAGATTTTAGTTAGAGGTATCAGAGTAAAGGGGGCTGAATACAAATGCACGCCATACTTTTCAGATATTTTATTGTAAAAAATTTGGAAAACCACTTATTATTTTCCTTCCACTTCACAATTACGTGCCACTTTGTGTTAGTCACATAAAATCACAATAACATACATTTACATCTGGAAAATTTCAAGAGGTATGAATACTTTTTCCAGGCACTGTATATATACTGTATATATATATATATATATATATATAAGGAAAATAAGAGGTTGCGCTAGTACTTAAAAACACATTAAATACTTAACAGTGAAGAAAGAATTCATATTAAGATTGTAAACATGTAAATGTGCAAAACTCAGTGAAAAAGATTGTATATAAAAGTCCATAAATCAAACTATCACTCAAGTGTTGTGAAAAAGTCCATGAGAGTAAAACATCAATAAAGTGTTGTAAAACGTCCAAATCACCAAAGAAAATTGGTAAAGATTGATGAAAAAAATCCAGGTGATAAATAATAAAGATCTGTGTAAAATGGGAGGGGTCCACCACCAAATATTGAAGGGGTTACTCCTTACCAGAAGGCCATGACCCCCCACTACAGAGGATCACAGCAAGCAGAGATCTTTAAAGCCATTTTCCATCGGATTTTCCGACACACAAAGTTGGAGAGCAGGAGATAAAATTTTCCGACAACAAAATCCGTTGTCGGAAATTCCGATCGTGTGTACGCAAATCCGACGGACAAAGTGCCACGCATGCTCAGAATAAATAAAGAGATGAAAGCTATTGGCCACTGCCCCATTTATAGTCCCGACGTACGTGTTTTACGTCACCGCGTTTAGAACGATCGGATTTTCCGACAACTTTGTGTGACCGTGTGTAGACAAAACAAGTTTGAGCCAACATCCGTCGGAAAAAATCCTAGGATTTTGTTGTCGGAATGTCCGAACAAAGTCCGACCGTGTGTACGGGGCATAAGACTGGGATGCCGTTAAAATTCATGTGTGTGTAAAGGCAGGCGTCCCAATACTTTTGGTAATATAGTGTACAGTTACATAGTTACATAGTAGGTGAGGTTGAAAAAAGTCCATCAAGTCCAATCTATGTGTGTGATTATATGTCAGTATTACATTGTATATCCCTGTATGTTTGCGGTCGTTTATCTAATAGTTTTTTGAAACTATTGATGCTCCCCGCTGAGACCACTGCCTGTGGAAGGGAATTCCACATCTTTGCCGCTCTGAAGTTGTGCTCATAAGTTTACATACTCTGGCAGAATTTAGGATTTCTTGGCCATTTTTCAGAGAATATGAATGATAACACAAAAACATTTCTTTCACTCATGGTTAGCGTTTGGCTGAAGCCATTTATGAGCAATCAACTGTGTTTACTCTTTTTAAATCATAATGACAACAGAAACTACCCAAATGACCCTGATCAAAGGTTTACGTACCCTGGAATGTTTGGCCTTGGTACAGACACAGAAGGTGGCACACACAGGTTAAAATGGCAATTAAAGGTTAATTTCCCACATTTGTGGCTTTTTAAATCACAATTAGTGTTTGTGTATAAATAGTCAATGAGTTTGTTAGCTCTCACATGGATGCACTAACCAGGTTAGACACTGAGCCATGAGGAGGTAGAAAAGAACAGTCAAAAGACCTGCGTAACAAGGTAATAAAACTTTACAAAGATGGAAAAGGATATAAAAAGATATCCAAAGCTTTGAATATGTCAATCAGTACTGTTTAATCACATATTAAGAAGTGGAAAATTAGGGACTCTTTTAAAATATTATATATTTATTTTTTTCATAATTTTCTGTTCTCTGCATTAGTCTTCTACACCTGAAAACACTAGGACTAGGTTGCAGAAAAATGGCAGCAGTAAGTCATAATTTCTAATATTTGCCCCTAACAAAAGGTGGCTTGTACGCTCGAGCACTTGAAAATTGCATCAGGCATCAACAAAGAGTATTGGAGGTTCCCTGTAGTTTTGGGACTGCTTTTCTGCAACTTAAAGTGATTGTAAAGTCTTGTTTTTTTTTTAAAATAAAAATAACAAACATGTTATACTTACCTGCCCTGTGGGTTGGTTTTGCACAGATCAGCCAGGATCCTCCTTCTCTGGTCCCTCTTCGGTGCTCCTGGCCCCTCCTTCCTGGTAAGTGCCCTCACAGCAAGCAGCTTGCTATGGGGGGCACCTGAGCCTGAGCCGAGCCACAGCTCCCTGTGCTCACTGAGCCACTGGCTACCGCTGCTGTGTGTCAGCCAATTAGGAGGGAGAGTCCCAGGGCACTCATGGACATCGCTGGATAGAGATGGGCTCAGGTGGGTATTAGGGGTGCTGAGGGGGGCTGCTACACACAGAAGGCTTTTTATTTTAATGCATAGAATGCATTAAGATAAAAAACCTTTGGACTTTACAACCACTTTAAGTTAGCAATCTGGCCAAAATTGATGACATCCTTACTGCTGAGAAATAAAGCAGATTGAACTTCATGGTCAACATAAAAAAATGAATCATCTGCAGTGAACATATTAATCATCAAAGCAGTCTGTGAAGTCTTCCAGAGAAGTTTGTAGCGCAACTGTTGCAAGTTCTCAAGAATGCATAGAGTGCATTGAGCGGAGCGGAGACGTCATTGCACCCCACGTGACCCCGGATGTGCGGGTGAAAGAGTTTATGTTTGCTGGCAAATGATTTTAATTCATGTGCGATTGTTTTTTACCCACTGTAAGTAGTCATTTGGCTTTTTTTAATAAATGTTACATAAACAGTATTACACTATTGGAGTTCTCTCTTGTATAGTTTACCCCCTGGTATTGGCTGATTTGGATATCCCGCTGTGATTGTGACCACAACAGAGGATTCATCTTACCATCGGAGGCTTCCTGGTTTCTTATATCCTGCAGAGGTTTTTCTGCCTGCCTGTTTAACCATCCTAGGGATAGGTGGTCCCTACCATCTGGTAAGCGTCCTTTATCACGGGGTGTGGGGTGCCACAGAAGGCTCTGCATGACTGCTCGGTGGTTGAATATCTAAATGACCTTTGGACTTCCATATATCAACAATAAAGATTCACTTTTTGCACAAACTTTGAACTGTTTATTTATTATTTTTACACTTGCAAATTTAGGATGTTATTTATGCACTGTATTATATACAGTATTTATGTGTATTATGTGTATATGTGTAATATGTGTATTATATTACATCAATAATTGAATTTAGAGTCATCTTGTGAGACTAGCACAATTTTTTTTTAAATCAAGAATGCATAGCACAACCAATCACAAGTTACCTTCAGGAACTGCATGCAAATGTATCTAAGATAATAGATGCTGTTTTAAAGGCAAAGAATGATTACACCAAATATTGATGTTATCCAAATTTTTATTCTGGAAATCTCATTTTCCTGGAGCCACCCTTATGCCGTGTTCACACGGTCAGATTTTCTGATAGGAAATGTTGGATGTGAGCTTGTTGGCTGAAAGTCTGACCGTGTGTATGCTCCATCGAACATTGGCTGTCAGACTTTCCACCAACAAATGTTGGCTAGCATGTTCTCAGATTTTCCCCCAACAAAACTTTGTTGTCGGAAAGTCCAATCGTGTGTACACAAGTCCGGTCACAAAAGTTCATGCATGCTCGGAATCAAGTATGAGGCAGAAGCGATCGGTCTTGTAAAACTAGCGTTTGTAATGGAGATATCAGATTTGTCACGCGGAAAATTATGAAATCTCTCAATGCAGCGCATTCTCTTCTGCTTTATAATCCTATAATAATGAAGTTGCTTTGCTGCTGACATTCACAGAGTTCTGACAAACGTATTTTTTTTTTTTTTTTTTTATTTTGCTTGTCAAAAGAAGTTTATTGAGTATACAATGTTATAAAGATACATAAAGTAAGTTTACAAGGATCTATAAAGTAAGCTCATTGTTTTACAGTAGGGTTTATATAGGTAAATATCATGAAATTTCAAATATTAAACATTGGGTTCACGTAAACCTAAATTAAAGATATATATCATTTCCTTAGTTACTTTTGTAGGTATTTAAATGATTTATACCTACTATACATATTGTTTACAAGTAGAGTGTATATAGGTCAAATAAATTCTGATAATGAGCTTTAATCGTAAGGTGGAGAAAAGGAAAGAGAAAGAAGAAAAAGGGTTGAAAGGTAGAGGTATGGTCCACAAGGTTGTCCTGCTCGTCAGTTTATTATTCTTTTTAGTTCTCTTTGAAGCCTTAGAATGGGTGTCTCTGTAAGTCATTTAATCTGTTACCATGGCAACAGGACAGAGTCATTGAAGTTTGACAGGAACTGTTGTTTTATCCAAGGATGCCAAAGTTTTTCAAATTTTGGAATTTGATTTTGATCGATGGCTACCATCTTAGCATGGAACATTGTATTATTCATTCTGTGAATTGTTTCTGCTAGTACCAATGTAGGAGATTTCCATGCCTTGGCCACTGTTTGTTTTGCAGCCGTTATTAGTTGGATCATAAGTTTGAATTGAGAGAGCGTTAACCATTCCGGTTTTAGATTAAGTAAAGTTAAATATGGATCTGGTTGTATTATTTTTTTAAATATTTTAGATGCAATCACAAAGACTTCCTTCCAGAAGGTTTGGATTACTGGGCACGTCCACCATATGTGTAAATGTGTGCCTATTTCTGGGCATCCTCGAAAACAAAGAGCTGAGGTATTAGGTAATTATTTTTCCACTCTAGCGGGTACAAGGTACCAGCGAGTTAGGACTTTATAATTTGTCTCCAGTGCTAAGATGTTGGGTGAAGATGACTTAGATGTGAGCCATATGTTAGACCAGTCCGTGTCTTCTAAAGTTCGTCCCAGGTCCTCCTCCCACCTCTGAACGTAAGAGGGTCTATTAAGATTTGCTACTCCATATAATTGATTATAAAGTGATGAAATTGTACCTTTAGCAAATGGATCTTTTGTACAGATTGATTCAAAAATGGATAATTGGGATAATGGTGTATCCCCCTTTAGGAATGGTGTATAGAAATTTTTGATTTGGAGATATCTAAATATCTCAGAGTTTGGTAGATCATATTTTTCTCTAAGCGATGGGAATGAAAGGAATGATTTAGATGCTATGAAGTCATTTAGTGTCTGAATGCCTGATGTTGTCCAAGCTTTAAAAGAATTTGGGTAGATCCATGCCGGATAAAAGGCCGGATTTCTGATAAAAGAAAGGAGAGGATTGTGTGGAGATTGTAACTGATATTTGGTTTTTAGTTTATCCCAGAGAGATAAGAAGTGTTTAGTTATGGGATTATGAATTTTAAAGCGGTCTTTAGGATCAAGCCATAACAAGTTTGATATTAATAGAGGGTCATTTTCTGAAGCCTCTATAAATACCCATAATGGGATTTCCTGTTTTGCATGGTATTTGGACAGACTGGCCAAATGTGCTGCTCTGTAGTAGTTAGTAAAATTAGGGTATCCCAGGCCTCCTTTATTTTTGGTAAGATGTAGTGTGTGTATAGGTATACGTGGTTTAAAAGAGCCCCATATAAACGAAGTTGCTCTTTTTTGTACTATTCTCAAAAAATAGGAAGGAATTGGGATAGGGAGGGCTCTGAATAGATAAAGCAATTTGGGTAGAATAGTCATTTTGATTGCATTAATCTTCCCTATCCAGGATAAAGGAAGTTGCGACCATTGTTTTATTAGATTTGTGATCTGTCTTAATACAGGAGGATAATTGGTTGAGAATAAGTCAGAATGAGATGCTGTTAAATGAATTCCAAGATATGGGATTGATTTTTCTGCCCATGTGAATGGGAGTGCAGCCCTAGCCGGGATCAATTCCATGTTTGTGAGTGAAATATTAAGCACTAGGCATTTCTTAGGATTAATCATAAGGCCGGATAGGGCTGCAAATCCATCAAGAGCTGGTATTAAGTTAGGACCAGAGACCTGTGGTGATGATAGAAAAATTAATATATCGTCTGCAAATATACATAATTTGTGTGTAATACCTCCTACTTCAATGCCAGTTATAGTTTGGTTTGTTCTGATGTATTGGGCCATGGGTTCGAGTATAAGGGCAAATAATAAGGGAGATAATGGGCAACCCTGTCGGGTACCTCTTTCGATATTAAAGGCTTCAGATTTGTATCCAGCATATTTTATATAGGCTTTGGGTTTATTATATAATGCCTTGATCCATGTTAAAAAGTGGGGTCCAAAACCCCATTTTTGTAATGAATATTGCATATATTGCCAGGATACTGTGTCAAATGCCCTCTTAACATCGAGAGATAGAAAACATAAAGGGATTTTCCGTTTTTTAGCAATATGTGCCAATAACACTGCCCTGCGTATATTATCGCCTGCCTGTCTATTTGGCATGAAGCCTACTTGATCTCTATGTATTAATTTTCCTATAATGCTATTGAGGCGTTTTGCTATTATTTTTGCTAATAATTTAATATTGAGGTTTAACAGAGAGATAGGCCGATAATTCACACAGGAAGTATCATCAGAAAGGGGTTTTGGGATCATACAAACAATTGCCATTAGTGTTTCTTGCCGAAAAGAATGTCCATCTAGAAGTTTGTTAAAAGTTTCAGTGAGAATGGGAGAGAGTATTTCTGAGAATGTTTTATAGTATAAAGCCGAGTAGCCATCTGGGCCTGGTCTTTTGTTAAGTTTTAGGTCTTTTATGGCGTTAGCAACTTCATCTATAGTTATAGGCTCATCCAAACTGCTTTTTTGATTCTGAGATAACTCAGGTAAGGTTATTTTTGAGAAGAAGGATTCAGCTTCTGTAGGATTAAATTCATTGTTTGTCTTGTATAAAGTTGCGAGATGTGAGTGAAATTTATGGACTATTTTAACTGGATTACAAGTATAAACATTTTTTGATAATTTCAAACGTATTGGTTTGAAAGATTTGTTAGTTGAATTCAATGCCCGAGCCAAATATGTACCTGGTTTGTTTGTATTCATGTAGAAATTGTGTTTGGAGCGTTTGAGGGATTTATCAACTGACTCAGTGAGAAATAGATCGTATTCCAATCTAGATTTTTCCAGATGAGATTTTGTACTCTGAGATGGATTATCTTGAAATGATATGTAGGCTGCATTAAAATTGAGTTCTAGTTTTTTTGCTAGATTTTTGCGTTCCCGTTTAAATAGTGCCATTTGTCTTTGTATTGTACCACGCAAGACAGGCTTATGAGCTTCCCACAGTGTTATTGGGGAGATGTCTGTTGTATTATTAATTGATATGTATTCCTTTAAAGCTTGTTCAATGGCCATCTGATGTAGTGGGTGTTTGAGCATTATGTCCGGTAAGTACCACGTTGGGTCATGCGCTTTTGGTATGGCTGAGGCTATAGTAGTGTATACTGCATTATGGTCAGACCACGGAATCGGAATTATATCTGATGCAATAATTTCTGGTATCATTCCTATTGTTAGAAAAATATGATCTATTCTGGTGAAGGTTTGATGAGGGTGCGAGAAATAAGTGAGTTTCTTTTTCATTGGGTTACTTTTTCTCCATGAATCTACCAGATTGTATTTGGAAAGAAGTTGAGAAAAAGGTAATCTAGAGGTTATTTTGGATGGTGTAAAAGGTGATTTATCTAGAAATGGGAGGAGGACCTGGTTCGAATCCCCACACATTATCACTGTTCCTATTTTGTGTGTATTAATCACTTGTAATATATGTGAGAGGAATGGTGTAGGTTGTTTGTTAGGAGCGTAGTAGGAAATCACCGTGATTGCTGTATCCATTATATAACCCATGAGTATCAGGTATCTACCTTCTGGGTCTTTAATTTCTGATGATAAGGTGAATGGTGTGGATCGGTGAAATGCAATTAGAGTTCCCCTTTGCTTGGTACAGGCAGAAGCCGTGTAAATTTGTTGATAAAAAGGAGAAATATATTTTGGAGTAGAATCTTTGGTGAAGTGTGTTTCTTGGAGGCATACTATGTGAGCCTTCTTGTTATGGAAAGTACGGAAGGCTTTGGTCCTTTTTTGAGGGACATTTATTCCCTGAACATTCAGGGAAAGTATATTCAGTGGTGCCATGGCAACAGATCAAATAGTTTTGACTTACTTTTTGTTATGCAGAGCTGACTGCGCAGATCAACCTGTGTGGACTGAAGAGATGAATAGATAGAAAAGAAACCAGTGAATTCTGGAGTAAAGAGTAAACAAAAAACATATGAGATTAGATGATACATTGTATAAATTATTTTTTGCAAGTAATCGAAATTTACCCGTGAAAGAGAATAAATATCTCTCTCAGGGGAATAAGTGCCTTCGTCACACTCCCACATAATATGGTTGGGAGAATGAGGAGGGCTAATGGGGGTACATGGATCTTCCGCTTACAGGAGAGAAGTGCTATGTCAAAAGACATCAAAATGATGTTTCATTAATTGGAGTGCAGAATATGGTTTTTGTTGAAATTATTTATTCCAGGGTGGTTGTATATGGTTAGTCTTGCCCTAGGCTAAATAATTCAGTTAGAAAGGTACTGTTAATAACTTTGGTATTGATGAAGATAGTTTGAATTATTTGGGGATTTTAACCCTATTAGAGTAAACAATTACATATTTTATTCATATGCAACTGTTTAGATATGTTAACTCATAAAATTGAGGTTGTATTGCTTCAGATTAGAATAAACAAAAACATAATTCTAGGAATTAGTTAGGTAATAATATATTTGTTTTAAGAAAAAGAAAAAGCTTCCATTACTTCTGGATTTTTGAACATATTTGTCCTAAAAAGTAATAAATCTATTGTTATTACCTGATAATATATAACTGAACAAGAATTTCCTTATTTCACCTATATATTCTAAGGCTATATGAATCAGAAGTAATAAGAAATATAACTGGAATGTAACATGATCCCACACAGTGTGTGACTATCAGAATGCAGTTACATTCAGTTATAAATACAGGTTTTTTTATAGAGAACCATCTCTTAGTATAATAAATGAAGAGATATCAGGAATTAGGATGTCAGTCCATTGAATCTTCTTGGTCCATGGATGATGTGGCATAACGGCCTCTTTTGTGAGAATGATGATTCCCATTTTGTTCTGAAATTTTCTGGCTGCTGCCTGAAGGTGAAGATGACGCCATTCTTCTGCGTGTGGGAGTGTTGCTGCTTGTGGGTTCTGTCAGATTTAATTTTAAAAGGGTTTGTTGTAGTTCATCTGCTGATCTGCTTCTGTAAATTGTACCTTGGTAGTTAAATCTGACTGAAAAGGGGAAGCCCCATTGATACATAATGTTGTGGCGTTGCAGTTCCATTAGTTGGGGTTTCATGGATCGTCTTTTAGTAATAGTAAGTTGGGATAAGTCAGCAAAAATTTGATAATTATGTCCTTGAAAATTAAGTTCCTTTTTTTCTCTTGCAGCAATTAGTATTTGTTCTTTCGTTCTGTAATAATGAAATTTTGTGATTATATCACGTGAGGGTCCATCTTTCTTTTTGGCTGTGAGGGCTCTGTGTACTCTGTCCAGTTCTAAACGTTCAATAGGGATATCTGCTTTAGTTCTTGTAATAGAGCAGTAATAGTAGATTGCAGGTCTGTCACAGTTTCAGGTATTCCCCTTATGCGCAAGTTTGAACGTCTGGCTCTATTTTCGTAATCTTCGAGCTTAGTTTGAAGTATTAAATTCTCTTTTTTTAATTGTTCCAATTCTGTTATATTTTCTTGGGTTGTAATTTCAATTTCATCCATTTTTATTTCTAAGGCTGCGGTGCGGTTTCCCAGCTCTCTTATTTCTTTGGTTAGGCTTTTTGTTATTTGGTCTGAGGTTTGTTTTAAAGCCTTATGAAGCATCTTTTCAAATTGTAATAATATTACTGGGGATACTGAGGAGGCTTGTGGAGAAGTTTGTGAGAGGATTTGTTCTGTATCTGACTCAAATGGAGAGTCTTGCTGTGACATTTTCTGTCTGTGAGAGCTCCCTGATGCTGTATATTGTGAGGTGACTGGAGCTGCTTCAGCTGCAGTGAGTGCCTGTGAGCTCTTTGTGAGGTGATTTTTATTCCTGCCACGGTTTCCTCCCAGTACCATATTTCCTGCCCAAACTTTCACAGTTTGTTCCCTGGGGCAAAAAGGTTCAAATGGGTACCCTTTGAGCCTGCAGGCTCCGCTTTGTCCTTCTCTTCTCTCCTCAGCGGTGTGGAGCTCTAACAATGCATGTCTGCCCTGCTAGGCTCCGCCTCCTGCTCCGACAAACGTATTTTTTATTCTTTATAGTGATCTCCTGAACAATGGCGGCTGGTGCTCAAAATTTTTGGGAGGGCGCAAACAAACTGAAAAATACTGAAACCCCTCCCCCATCAATTGCAGCCACTTGTGCCCATCAAATGCAGCCACTGTGCATATCAAATGCAGCCACTTGCCCATCAAATGCAGCCACCTATACCCATCAAATGCTACCACTTGTCCATCAAATTCAGCTGCTGTGCCCATCAAATGCAGCCACTTGCCCATCAAACGCAGCCACTTGCCCATCAAACGCAGCCAACTGTGCCCATCAAATTCAGCCATTGTGCCCATCAAACACAACCACCTGTGCCCATCAAATGCAGCCACCTGTGCCCATCAAATGCAGCCACTTGCCCATCAAACGCAGCCACTTGTGCCCATCAAATGTAGCCACTTGCCCATCAAACGCAGCCACTTGTGCCCATTTAATGCAGCCACCTGTGCCCATCAAATGCAGCCACTTGCCCATCAAATGCAGCAACCAGTGCCCATCAAATGCAGCCACTTGCCCATCAAATGCAGCCACCTGTTCCCATCAAATGCAGCCACCTGTGCCCATCAAATCCAGCCACTTGCCCATCAAATGCAGCCAATGTGCCCATCAAATGCAGCCACTTGTCCATCAAACGCAGCCACTTGCCCATCAAATGCAGCCATTTGCCCATCAAATGCAGCCACCTGTGCCCATTAAACATAGCCACTTGTGCCCATTAAACATAGCCACTTGTGCCCATCAAACGCAGCCATTTGTGTCCATCAAATGCAGCCATTGTGCCCATCATACACAGCCATTGTGCCCATCATAAGCATCCATTGTGCCCATCAAACGCAGCCACCTGTGCCCATCAAATCCAGCCACTTGCCCATCAAATGCAGCCAATGTGCCCATCAAATGCAGCCACTTGTCCATCAAACGCAGCCACTTGCCCATCAAATGCAGCCACTTGCCCATCAAACGCAGCCACCTGTGCCCATCAAATGAGGCCATTGTGCCCATCAAACATAGCCACTTGTGCCCATAAAACGCAGCCACTTGTGCCCATCAAACGCAGTCATTGTGCCCATCATACACATCTATTGTGCCCATCAAACACAACCACTTGTGCCCATCAAACACGACCACTAATGCCCAAATGCAGCCACTTGTGCCCATCAAACGCAGCCACCTGTGCCCATCAAATGCAGTCACTTTCCCATCAAATGCAGCAACTTGACCATCAAATGCAACCACTTGCCCATCAAATGCAGACACCTGTGCCCATCAAATACAGCCACTTGTGCCCATCAAACGCATCCATTGTGCCCATTAAATGCAGCCACTGTGCATATCAAATGCAGTCACTTACCCATCAAATGCAGCCATTGTGCCCATCAAACGCAGCCACTTGTGCCCATCAAACGCAGCCATTGTGCCCATCAAACGCATCCATTGTGCCCATCAAACGCAGCCACTTGCCCATCAAATGCAGCCACCTGTGCCCATCAAATGCAGCCACTTGTGCCCATCAAACGTGGTCACTTGTGCCTAAATGCAGCCAATTGTGCCCATCATTTGCAGCCACCTGTGCCCATCAAATGCAGCCATCTGTGCCCATCAAATGCAGCCACTTGTGCTAATCAAACGCAGCCACCTGTGCCCATCAAACGCAGCCACCTGTGCCCATCAAATCCAGCCACTTGCCCATCAAATGCAGCCAATGTGCCCATCAAATGCAGCCACTTGTCCATCAAACGCCATTGTGCCCATCAAACATAACCACTTGTGCCCATCAAACACAGCCACTTGTGCCCATTAAACGCAGCCATTGTGCCCATCATACGCAGCCATCTGTGCCCATCAAATGCAGTCACTTGCCTACCAAATGCAGCCACTTAACCATCAAATGCAACCACTTGCCCATCAATTGCAGCCACCTGTGCCCATCAAATACAGCCACTTGTGCCCATCAAACACATCCAGTTTACCCATCAAATGCAGCCACTGTGCATATCAAATGCAGTCACTTACCCATCAAATGCAGACACCTGTGCCCATCAAACGCAGCCACTGTGCCCATCAAATGCAGCCACTTGCCCATCACATGCAGCCACTTGCCCATCAAATGCAGCCACCTGTGCCCATCAAATGCAGCCACTTGTGCCCATCATATGCAGCCACTTGTGACCATCATATATAGCCACTTGTGCCCATCAAACGCAGCCATTGTGCCCATCAAACGCAGCCACTTGTGCCCATCAAATGCAGCCATTGTGCCCATCAAAGGCATCCATTGTGCCCATCAAACGCAGCCACTTGCCCATCAAATGCAGCCACCTGTGCCCATCAAATGCAGCCCCTTTTTGTCCATCAAATGTGGTCACTTGTGCCTAAATGCAGCCAATTGTGCCCATCATTCTGCAGCCACCTGTGCCCATCAAATGCAGCCATCTGTGCCCATCAAATACAGCCACTTGTGCCCATCAAATGCAGTCACCTGTGCCCATTAAAGGCAGCCACTTGCCCATCAAATTCAGCCACCTGTGCCCATCAAAAGTAACCACTTGCCCTTTAAATGCAGCCACTGTGCCCATCCAATGCAGCCACTTGCCCATCAAATGCAGCCACTTGTGCCCATCAAAGGCATCCACTGTGCACATCAAATGCAGCCACTTGTGCCCTTCAAACACAGCCACCTTTGCCCTTCAAACGCAGTCACCTGTGCCCATCAAATGCAGCCACTTGCCCATCAAACACAGCCACCTGTGCCCATCAAATGCAGCCATTTGCCCATCAAATGCAGCCACCTGTGCCCATCAAATGCAGCCACTTGCCCATCAAATTAAGCCACCTGCGCCCATCAAACACAGCCACCTGTACCCACCAAGTGCAGCCACTTGTGCCCTTCAAACGCAGCCACCTGTGCCCATCAAATGCAGCCACTTGTTTCCATCAAATGCAGCCACCTGTGTCCATCAAATGCAGCCATGTGCCCACCAAATGCAGCCACCTGTGCCCACCAAATGCAGCCACTTCCCCTTCAAATGCAGCCACTTGTGCCCATCAAACGCATCCACTGTGGCCATCAAATGCAGCCAATTGCCCATCAAATACAGCCACTTGAGCCCATCATACACATCCACTGTGCCCATCAAATGCAGGCACTGTGCCCATCAAATGTAGCCACTTGCCCATCAAATGCAGCCACCTGTGCCTATCAAACGCAGCCACCTGTGCCCATCAAATGCAGCAAGTTGCCCATCAAATGCAGTGACTTGCCCATCAAATGCAGCCACCTGTATCCATCAAACGCAGCCACTTGTGCCCTTCAAATGCGGCCACCTATGCTCATCAAATGCAGTCATTTTCCATCAAATGCAGCCACCTGTGCCCATCAAATGCAGCCACTTGCCCACCAATCCCCCCCACTCCGGTTTGCGGCTATGGCTGCACCCCCCCGTGTGCACGGATCGTGGCTCTGGCATCCAAGGGGGGGTGCCAGAACCGCGATCCGCGTCTATTGGGGGTGGGGGGGATGCAGCCAACTCAGCCATGGGGTCTCCTCGCTCCTTTTCCTAAGCGCCAGGCATCCAATAGGGTGACCTGGCACTTTGGCCAATCAGGAAGCAGGTCTGATGTCCTGCCTCCTGATTGGCCGGGAGGAAGTTTATTGTGAAAATAGTGAAAATTAATTCGCTATTGTCACACAATTGGGTGGGATCGGGGTGCACTCTCTGCGCCCCTAGCCCACTCTATTTTGAAGCCTATTAGAGCCTCTGGATCTAATCAGGTGCTTCAAAATATACCACCCCCTCCCACCCCGCCATAGGAATCCATGCGTCTGGCTTCCTGAAGGGGCCGGATGCATGGATGGGGGGGCGGCGCGCGTGCGCCCACAGTTCATGGGCCACCACTGCTCCTGAATAATATTTGTTTTTGTTGATTTTTTTACTCGTGATCTCTATCATTTTTTTTTCATTTTGTGTGTCAAGTTACCACAACACCATTATTATCTTGTATTTTTTAACCTCAAAAATACAAATATGTTGGTGTTCCTTGTTAATTTGTCATTGTATTTTTGAAATATACCTGCCTACTCACAAACTGCCCTTTTTGAGGTAAAACACATTATTTGTCCAAACAAAAATTTGAAAATTAATAGGGAGCAAAAGGCCATAACAAAATAAAGAGGAAGGCAACGCTGGAGAAACAGTTGTAATTGGTGTAGCCTTTGTACCCCAGGGCAGACATCAATTATTTGACTGTCAAAATTGGTAACCTGAGGAGTCCATTTAATAGGGAGCACAATACGGTCCAGGACTCTGAGAGATCGGGAGCAGCAGCAGATGACATATATGGCCGAGGCTGTGGTGTTACAACAGCCTGCATTTTTTCCAGACCACACCCAACCCAGGCCATCACTCTCAACACTTCCTTCCACGCTTCCTTCCATGCTACTGTGGTGGGTTGGGTGGCTGTGGTGTTGGTGGTGTTGCTGGAGGTGGTGGAAGAGTATGGTCCAACTCACACAGTTGGGTTTGAGCTGTGAGTTCGCCCCTCGCCCCCTTGTTTAGGGCCTTCAAAATTATTTCTTCACAGATTGTGTGTTGGCCCTCCTCCAGGTGTTCTAGTTCGCTTGCAGTGACAAGTCCAAATGCCTCATGGCCACCAGGGGTCATGTTAAGTGCTGCATTAGCCTGTTTTAAGAAAGCAGCCGCAGACTCCTCAAGATTCCTTGCTTTGCTGGTCCGTTTGGTTGGAGGGCGGAGATGAGGAACCTGGGATTCCGTCAGGCTGCTTGCCACGGCCTCCTCCTGGATGAGACTTTCCTGTGTATGAAAAGGGTACATAGTTTTAGGTTTTTGGTCATCAATCACACACAATTTTGAGCTCATGACTGTTGCAAATTGAATGTTAACAAATAGAAAAGACTATCATTCTGACCCCAGCATTTTTCATTCTTGTTCCAATCATTTTTGGCTACTACTGTCTATTGATATGTAAACCACTTTGTTAGATCAGAAATTAGTGATCAATAACATCTAGTTAACATCAATTCAATGTTAACATCAATTCAAGTTTAATTTGTGGCAAGAAATATGTTCAACAATGTTATACCTGGGTCAAGCTGGGCTCCTCCACATCTTCTTCCTGGGTGGAAGGCCCAGGTTAGACTTCAGGAGCCTCAGCTGATGTGGAAGGAAGTGTTGAAGGAAATGTTGATAGTGATGGCCTGACAAAAAGCGCAGTCTGTCGTAGTACCACAGCCTGGGGACATATGCGTTATCTGCTGCTGCTCTAGTTTGCATGGAATCTTGGACCTTCTTGCACTCTCTATTATATGTGCTCCTCAGGCTACCAATATTGGCCTTCAAATAGTTGATGTCTGCCATGGGATACACAAGCTTCACCAATTCCAACAGTTTATCCAGCACTGCCTTCCTCTTTTGCTTGTTCGAATAGTCCCTGCATTGGACTCGCCAGAGACATGGCAGCTCCCTGTAATTGTCTATGAAGTTAGGCAGGAAGTCAGGGTCTGTGAATTTATCCACCATTTTATCTGCAGGACACAACACAAGACAAACCCTAATGTCAGGCTAAACTCTCCTAATCTTGTCCCAATATAGGCCTCAATCTATAAGCAGTATAGGCCACTAACCACTGATGCCCCAAGTTATAATTGTACAGTACCTTCGTTTGAATGATTGGCGCTCCGTCTTCCACTCACAGATTATACGTATGTGGCCCGCGTGTCATGCTTTATATACATTGCGAATGCGTGAAACTGCCCCTGTCCTTCTTTCTAGTGTATTCCCTGCCTCTTCTCTTTCGGGGCAGAGGGAGAGCACATGGCGGAAACACAGCAGGTGTGTGCTGTTCTCAGCAACGACGAGGAAAGCCCGGAGCAAGGCAGTTCTGGATCCAGGAGGAGATATAAGGCCTCAAATATGTCCTTTGAAGAGATGGTGGAGATGGTGGACATCTTGAAGAGGACAGACTATGATGGGAATCATGGACCGTACAGAAAACCAAATGTGAGGCCATTAAGGCCAAGATCATGACTAAAGTTGTAAGAAGTCTGCACAGGACTTTTGGGGTACAACGATCCAAGGAGCAATTGAGGAAACGCTGGTCAGACCTGAAATTGAGAGAGCAGGATCAGTATAGAAGGATCAAGAAAGTGCTGCAAAAAAGTAAGTATTTGTCGTGTGTTCCTATTATTATTACTTTCGTGCTGGTACACATGCTTTTCTTTACTGTTGTAAAGTTTAAAATGCCAAGTTTGAGGTTAGTGGGCACAGTATAATCGTTCGTATTTCAACATTGTTTGTTCGACCACTAATACGACGTTTTTGGCAGATGCAGGTTAACTACATTTGTTCATGCCTATTTTGATTAAAAGAAGTCTATTACATTGTTGTCTAGATGTGTTTGAAACTAGAATGAAATGACAACTTGATTCAGTGTAAGGAGAGCACACTCAGCAGCTGTTTACACATCTGGACTCAGGAGCACTAGTGTGAAGGTTGTTATGGTGTCCCACGCAGGTGCTCCAGTGGACACTAGGGGTCTCTCCATGTGTGAAACTTGCACAAACAGGTAAGTATTCCAGCTTTTGAAAGGGAAACAATCATGTCTTCAGCTCGGAACTCTGCCAAAACAGACAGTTGGATGACACTTCCAAGCAGTGTTTCATATTACTATTTCTAGCCTCAAATATCTGTCTGCTAAGTATACCATTTTTGTATTCACATAGGGGAGAAAAGAATTGTGACATCTCAGTACACCAGGAACCCCACACCTCCCGAAGAAGGGGAACTCAGCACACAACCTGAGGATGTGGATGCAGAACCTGAGGATGTGGATGCAGAGGTTCAGGAAGTGGTTGAAATGGTGTCCACAACAGGTCAGTGTCTCAGACCACAGCTTTAAGTAATAGATGTATGCCTGCATATTTATAATACATGGTGTGTTTTTTTTTATTTTTAGGTGATGTGGATGTTGTGGAAGAAGAAACTGACTTCAACAGTGCAAGTGCACAAGTACTCATCAATGAGATCATGGTGGGCAATCGGGATTTAGAAAAGGTCAAGTAAAATATCAATGATGTTCAAAAAAGACTGACCAACATCATTGATGTTTTAGGCAAAAAGCCCAAAAAATTAAAATGTTGTCGTTATTGTTGTACATTTTTTAAAAGTTTTAAAGAAATTGCAAAGCCAAATTTTGAAGATGCACACAGTGTGTCAACATGTGCTATCTGCCATCATGGGATATCAATGTACGCATTTTATGGGTGCAACCCCTTCCTCAAAGCTAAAGTAGGTGAGAGGAAGGGGTTGCACCCCTAAAACACGTCCATTGATCCCCCATAATGGGAGCTAGCACATGTTGACACACTGGGCCTTAATACAGAAAGGACAATCCACTTTCCCCTGCAAGTGCACTTTCAAGTAGTGCAAAGTGGTTTTGCTTTTTTTAAATAAGCCACAGTGTGTCGACATGTGCTAGCTCCCATCATGGGGGATCAATGGACGTGTTTCGGGGGTGCAACCCCTTTCTCTCACCTACTTTAGTTTTGAGGAAGGGGTTGCACCCACAAAATGCGTACATTGATATCCCATGATGGCAGATAGCACATGTTGACACACTGTGTGTTTTGTGGCTTTAGAAAAATAGATGTAGGAAAAAGACACACATTTTAGGCATGGGATCATGAGGGAAATGCAAATTTTGAGTCACAATTTGTGTGCATGCTCAAAATTTGGCTTTTACAGGGGTGAGATCACCCCATCTGATGAAGGCAAAATCAACACAGTTTTGACATACTAATGTCTCATATGGCCTTCACTTTAGCAAAGTTGAACTTTGTAAGTTCCTGAGTTGGGGATGTGTATGTTCTGGTTTTAAACATGCCTTTTTAGCCACCATCAAGGCTATACTGTTTACTGTCAAACATATATGTTATACACCAAAGATGTTGGTTTGTTAAAAAAAACCTTTTATAACACACATGTGAATGTGCTTGGAGTCAAATGTTTTATACTCAACAATGTGTGGCTTCTTCTTTCAATGCTCAATACCAGTTTTTTTAGTAAGTTGGTGTAGTTACAGTGACAATGAGGGGTATTTACTAAAGGCAGATCCACTTTGCACTACAAGTGCACTTTCAGTGCACTTTCATGTGCATTTGCAGTGCACTTGTAGTGCAAAGTGGATTTGACTTTAGTAAATAACCCCACTGTGCTGTAAAATTTCCCAAAATCAGGCCATTTTAGGGACTACAAACAATTAATTCATGGAGTTTAAAAGGATGATTATTTTTTATCATTAATGCACTACATACATTAACAACAAAAACATGCAGCAGACCCACAGCACAGCATAATAGTTAGCTGAAGAAGTTTGCACTATTGAAAAAAATGGCCAAAAATAAAAGGCCATTGGAGAACCTAGGAGACAGATAAGAAACACAAGCAGTAAATCAAAAGAAATATGAGTTTAGTTTTTAAAAAAAAAAATATTTTAAAGAGCTTCCAGATTCTCTGGTAAATCAGTTGCCCCTTGCCCACAAAGTACACCACATAGCTTTTCTGTACTCCACGGGTGCTTTGGGGGGGCAAGTCAGGACAGCCAGTTTCAAGCGCCGTCATTGTTTGTGCCGTCTAGCCAGCCTAGGGCAGATAGTTGGCTGCATTCTTCCGCAGGAAATTATGAAGAATGCAACAGCTCATAATGATCTGGTTGAGTTTGTATTCGGCCATATTGGTGGCCGTTTGGAAAAGCCGTAACTGGCTGGCCATTTTGCCAAAGGCATTCTCGACCACTCTTCTGGCTCTGGCCAGCTGGTAATTAAAAACCCTCTGCTCTGGGGTCAGGGTCCTCATGGGAAATGGTCTTATCAGATGGTCCCCCAGCGCAAATGCCTCATCTGCCACAAAAACAAACTGGAGGCCCACCACATTATCTGCTGGAGGTTTTCAAGCCCAAGATGCCATTCTGGAGATGCCTTTAAAATTCCATCTGTGCAATCACTCCACCATCTGATATATGGCCATTCTTCCTGACCTCCAGATATAAGAACTCATAATTCGCCGTCACCACCACCAACATCACATTACTACTGTACCCCTTGTAATTAAAGTAGTATGACCCCGAGTTGGGGAGTGGGATGATCCGGACGTGCTTTCCATCTATCACACCACTGCAGTTGGAAAAGTTCCACTGCTGGTCGAATTGGGAGGCCACAGTCTGCCATTCCTGTGGGTTGGAAGGAAACTGTGAAGTCAAACAAGAAAAGAAAATAGTACTTTTGCACATAACATTGCAAGCAGATTAGACACAAACATTCTTGGCCCACATAAGTAGAACATTTATTGAAATGAGTATTTAAAGACAAAAGTATAAGGTCCACTTATCAGATTCCTCACCCCCTCTGATGGCCCATTGCAAAAATGTTATCGTGGGGGGGAAGTTTTGGACAGGTAACCCTCTCCACATAATTGAGAGCTGAATGCATAAATAATGTGTGTTACTTTGGCCAGCCCCTCCTTACTTACACTATTGGCAGTCCACTGGA
Organism: Lithobates clamitans; assembly: GCA_037952925.1. Classification (NCBI taxonomy): domain Eukaryota; kingdom Metazoa; phylum Chordata; class Amphibia; order Anura; family Ranidae; genus Lithobates; species Lithobates clamitans. The sequence goes on from JBBGZY010000675.1 coordinate 3,410,338, forward strand.
CAGGTAAGAAGTGTCATAATCCAAAAATATAAATACACACTGTCCAAATTGAAGCACATTTTTACATTCTGCAATTACCTATCAAGATAATAGGAGAACAAAACTTTAAACAGTACCATTTGAAATTATTCAGGCAGGTACTTGCACTGCATGCTTTGGTGAATTCATCCATAAAAATGAACACAAAAGAGGTAGGTATAGTGTGTATGGGTTTGGCAAAGTCAGCAGATAGAGTATTGGTATCGGTTGACTTAGCGGTTGGGGGGGGTTCCAAATGAGTTTTGGCTCCCCCAAAAAAAACCCTTTGCACTCTGCCTGAAATCAAGCATAACAATAACATTTGGACACATTTTAGGGGGTGTTTAGGGTAAGCACTACAATGGAGCTGACAAAATACATTGTTAAGTGACTAGGCTAGGTGTGTATGGGCCCAGGATAACATGCTGGGGAGGTTAGTGAAGGCAAATATGCATGAAGAACAGAAAAGGAGCATTAAAAGCTTATGGCATGCATGAGGACAAAGAGGACATTCACATGATATTACAATCATGGTAATTATGGAATGATGAAATACATACAATATATTAGCAAACAATAAATACAAGGAATGTGATGTTAAAGGATAAAACTTACCTTAATATAGTCCTTCTGCAGGACCTGAATGATGGCAGAACAGGTCTCTGGAATAATGATTCCCAGAGCCTGGGGGGAGATCCCAGTCGTGAACTTGATATCCTGGAGACTTCTCCCCATCGCCAAGTACCTCAAGGTGGCTATGAGCCTTTTTCGGGAGTGATGGCTTGCCGCATGCAGGTGTCCTGCTCCGTAATATAAGGGGACAGCAAAACCAACAGATGGTGAAAGACGGGGTCCATCATCTGGAGATAATTCCTTAAATCATCAGGATTATTCTCCTGGAGCTCCCGTCACAAAGGCATATGAGAGAATTGGTCACGATTAAGCAACCAATTCTTGGTCCAAGAACTCCTCCTCCCCCTGTTCATGGACTGGACTTGGGTCAAAGCAAGAGCTCAAACACCAAGCCCAACACCAGCACGAACTCTACAACGAGTACATAACCGCAACATGGCTAGAAATCGAACGGCTGTTCAGAACAAACTGACAAAATGCACCGAAAACCTGAAAGGACCTGAGAAGAACGAGTTGAAAATCAGAAACAATCAGACAAGAACGCACTGAAAATCCGAAGCAAACTATAAATAGAACACACTGAAAGACAGGAACTACCTGACAACACGCATTGAAGAACAGATACGAACCGACAAGCACAAACTGAAAAGCAGAAACGAACTGAAAAGCACGAGGCTGAAAAGCGTGAATCGTCTCTCACCAAACTTCTACTAACACAAGATAAACACAAGATTAGCAGAAGGAGCCCAAAGGGTGGCACACTGGCTATTGAACCTCCTTTTTATCTGCTCGTCGTACGTGTTGTACGTCACCATGTTCCCACGTTTGTAATTGTTGACCGACATTTGTGTGACCGTGTGTATGCAAGACAAGTTTGAGCCAACAACCTTCGAACCTTCAAAGGGTGGCACACTGGCTATCGAACTTCCTTTTTATTTGCTTGTCGTACGTGTTGTACGTCACCATGTTCCCACTGTCGTAATTGTTGGCCAACATTTGTGTGACCGTGTGTATGCAAGACAAGTTTGAGCCAACCTTCGAACAAAAATCCACGGTTTTGTTGGCGGAAAGTCCGATCGTGTGTAAGCGGAATTAGATTGGTAAATGGCTTTCAGTATAGTGTTAGACATGCCTCCAGCCCATGCTTGTTCCAGGGAAAGAATGCCTGAGGAGATACTGTTTTCAGCTTTAGAATGCTGATCAGTCAAAGAAATTGTGCAACCTATCTGCTTAAAGAAAGTTACTGATTTTAATGGAGTGTGGGACTTTTATGCTATTTTTGAGCAGATAACAGCCCTTATCTGCCAGATTGAACAGCTAATCAGGATTTTTTCAAGGGTCTTATGCCGCGTATACGCGGTTGGATTTTCTGAGGGGAAATGTTCGATGGGAGCTTGTTGTCGGAAATTCCAACCGTGTGTGAGCTTCATCGAACATTTTCCGTCGGAATTTCTGACAAACAAAATTTGAGATCTGGATCTCAAATTTTCCGACAACAAAATCAGTTCTCGTAAATTCCGATTGTGTGTACACAATTCAGACACACAAAGTTACATGCATGCTCTGAATCAATTACGAGATGGAAGCGCTCGGTGTGGTAAAACTAGCACTCGTAATGGAGATAGCACATTTGTCATGCTGCAAATTTTAAAATCTTTTAATGCAGCACATTCTTTTCTTCTTTATGATGCTAGAATAATGAAGTTGTTTTGCTGCTGATATTCACACAAAGTTCTGACAACCTGATTTCTTTATTATTTCCCGTGATCTCATGAATAATTTTTTTTTCGTCAGATCTTCATAATAATGTTTAGAATTTTTGTTTATAGTGCTTTTTTTTATGCAGGTCTCCTATTTTTTTTTTTTTATATAGTGGTTTCCGTAATTTTTTCTTTCGTTTTGTGTCAGTTACCACAACACCATTACTATCTTGTATTTTTTAACCTCAAGGAGTTTGGTGTTGGTGCCCTTGTTAATTTGACATTGTATTTTTGAAATGTACCTGACTACTCACAAACAAACTGTCCTTTTTGAAGTAAAACACTTAGACATAAAGACGAAGGCAACGCTGGATAAACTGGTGAAATTTGCGAAGCCTTTGTACCCCAGGGCAGACATCAATTATTTTACAGTCAAAACTGGTGGCCTGAGGAGTCCTTATAATAGTGAGCACAATCCGGCCCAGGACTACAAGAGATCAGGTACAGCAGCAGATTACATATCTGTCCCCAGGCTGTGGCCCTACAACAGCCTGTGTCTTTTGTCAGACCAGACTGAACCCAGGCCATCACTTTCTTGTCTTCCTTCCACGCTTCCTTCCACGCTTGCTTCCAGGCTGTGGTTCTGGTGTTGTAGTTGTGGTAGGAGGTGGAGGAGGAGGACCATGGTTGAACTCACAAACGTGGCTTTGGCTTGTGGGTTCGCCCCTCAACCCCTTATTTAGGGCTTGTAACATAATTTCCTCACATAATAGGCATTGGCCCTCCTCCATTTCCTGCATTTTGCAGGCTGCCATGTAGGCATAGTTGTCTTGATTATTGGGGGGGTTCTGAGGGCTGCAGTAGCCTAACCTCTCTTCCTGGGACATTTTTTTGGAAGGCGGAGGGGAAGGACTTGGAATTTGGGCAGGCTACTGGGCCCGGCCACCTCCTGGCTGCCACTTTCCATGGCCTCCTCCTGGCTGAGACTTTACTGTGTATAAAAAAGGGACATAGTTTTAATTTTTGGTTCATCAATCACACACAGTTTTCAGCTCATGACTGTTGCAAATTGAATGTTAATAAATATAAAAGACTATCATTCTGAGCCCAGCATTTTTCATTCTTGTCCCAATCATTTGTGGCCACTACTGTCTATTGATATGTAAAACAATTTGTAAAATCAGAAATTACTGATAAATAATAACATCTAGTTAACATCATTAATTATTTGACTAGAAATATGTTGAACAATGCTATACCTGGCTCAAGCTGGGCTTGAGCCAGGTACTTCTCCCTGGCTGGAAGGCCCAGGTTGGACATCGGAAGCCTCAGCTGAGGTGGAAGGAAGCCATGAAGGAAGACTGGAGAGTACTGTCCTGGGTTCAGTTTGGCCTGCCAGAAAATGCAGTCTGTCATAGTACCACAGCCTGGGTACATAAATGTAATCTGCTGCAGGTCCTGATCTCTGGGAATCCTGGACCTTCTTGCACTCCCTATTATTATAAGTGCTCCTCATGCCACCAATTAGGGCCTTCAAATAGGGGATGTCTGCCGTGGGGATCACCGGCTTCACAAATTCCAGCAATTGATCCAGCGCTGCCTTCCTCTTCAGTTTATTGTTATAAAAGGGGTGGTTTACCTGCCGCAGACAGGGCAGCTCCCTGTACATATCAATGAATATGGGGATAAAGTCCTCATCATTGAATAGATCCATTTTCTCTGCAAGACACAATACAAGACAAACCCTAATGTCAGGCTAAACTCTCCTAATCTTGTCCCAATATAGGCCTCAATCCATAAGCAGTAGGGATGAGCTGAACACCCCCCGGTTAGGTTCACACCAGAACCTGTGAACGGACTGCAAGTTCGCGTGAACTTTAGAACCCCATTAAAGTCTATGGGACTCGAACGTTCTAAATCAAAAGTGCTAATTTTAAAGGCTAATATGCAAGTTATTGTCCTAAAAAGGGTTTGGGGACCCGGGTCCTGCCCCAGGGGACATGTATCAATGCAAAAAAAAGTTTTAAAAAGGCAGTTTTTTCGGGAGCAATGATTTTAATGATGCTTAAAGTGAAAAAAAAGTGAAATATTCCTTTAAATATCGTACCTGGGGGGTATCTATAGTATGCCTGTAAAGTCGCACGTGTTTCTTGTGCTTAGAACAGTCCCTGCAAAACATGATATTTTTAAAGGAATAAAAGTCATTTAAAACTGCTTTCGGCTTTAATATAATGTCGGGTCCCGGCAATATGGATGAAAATCAATGAGACAAACGGCATGGGTACCCCCCCCAGTCCATTACCAGGCCCATTGGGTCTTGTATGGATATTAAGGGGAACCCCACACCCAAATTAAAAAAAGGAAAGGCGTGGGGCCCCCAGGCCCTATATACTCTGAACAGCAGTATACAGGCAGTGCAAACAAGACAGGGACTGTAGGTTTGTTGTTAAGTAGAATCTGTTTGTAATTTTGAATTGGTACATTTTTAAAGTGTAGCTCCAGACAAAAAAAACGATTTTTAAGCTTTTTGGAAAACATAGGGAAGGGTTATCACCCCTGTAACATTTGTTTTGCTATCTGTGCACCTCAGAAGATTTCACCTCACGTTCTGTCCCAATGACAAATGTTTGTTGAAAATTTGGGGTTGTTAGTGAAACAAGGATTGGTGATAAAGCATCAGTGGAGAGGAGACATTTTTTTCCCATATTAACTCTTACAGGAGAGAATTTCCCTTCCTAGGGGTAGATTTCATGTCACTTCCTGTTGTCTCATTCCATTTGCAAGTAGGAGTCGTTTGTAAGATGGATGTTTGAAAGTAGGGGCCTGCCATATATACTCTGCAGAAATTGGGGCCTTAGGTGTTGGTGTTGCCACAACACTGTAAGCCCTCACAGTTACTCTTGGTGGGCGCAGGAACGGGCCCTGCTGTGAAATATTAGATCAAGAATTGTAATTAAATGCCATTGTTGAACAGTGGTAGAAAAATTTGGCCTTTGGTGGTGGTGCTGGTGCCACAACACTGTAAGCCCTCACAGTTACTCTTGGTGGGCGCAGGAATGGGCCCTGCTGTGAAATATTAGATCAAGAATTGTAATTACATGTCCCTGTTGAACAGGGGCAGAAAACTTGGGCCTGAGATGCCACAACACTGCAACCCCTCACAGACGCTATAGTTGGAGTGCAGGAATGAGCCCTGCTGCAAAGTATTGCAGCAAAAATTGTAATTATACGGCCCTGTTAAACAGGGGCTGAAAATTTGGGCCTTGGGCACTGGTGCTGGTGCCACAACACGGCAACCCCTCACAGATACTCTAGTTGGAGCGCAGGAATGAGCCCTGCTGCAAAGTATTGCATCAAAAATTGTAATTACACGCCCCTGTTAAACAGAGACAGAAAAATTGGGCCTTAGCCACTGCTGCCACAACACTGCAACCCCTCACAGATGCTATAGTTGGAGCACAGGAATGAGCCCTGCTGCAAAGTATTGCATCAAAAATTGTAATTACGCGCCCCTGTTAAACAGAGGCAGAAAAATTGGGCCTTAGCCACTGCTGCCACAACACTGCAACCCCTCACAGATGCTATAGTTGGTGCACAGGAATGAGCCCTGCTGCAAAGTATTGCATCAAAAATTGTAATTATACGCCCCTGTAAAACCGGGGCTGAAAAATTGGGCCTTGGCACTGGTAGTGGTGCCACAACACTGCAACCCCTCACAGATACTATAGTTGGAGCGCAGGAATGAGCCCTGCAGCAAATTATTGCATCAAAAATTGTAATTACACGCCCTTGTTAAACAGGGGCAGAAAAATTGGGCCTTGGCCACTGGTGGCGGTGCCCGGAACCAAAAATGTTCTTACAAGCTATCAGCATGAAAATTGAGGAGGAAGAGGATTGTCACTCAGCATAACAGGATAGTCACTCAGCATCAGCATAGGCAGTCTTCCAGGGATCTCACATTAAAAAAAAATCAATCAGTTACATCAGCATCAGGTGCTTGGTAGCTGGTGATCCAAGACTGATTCATTTTTATGAAGGTCAGCTGATCAACTGACTCGGTGGACAGGCGCACCCTGTGATCGGTTACAAAGCCTCCAGCAGCACTGAATGTGCATTCCGAAAGAACGCTGGATGCAGGACAGGCCAGTAGCTCAATTGCATACTGTGCAAGCTCTGGCCAGTGATCCATCCTTAAGACCCAGTAACCCAGAGGATTTTTGGTGGGAAAGGTGTCCAAGTCTGATCTTGCCCCTAGGTAATCCTGCACCATGTGAATCAGATGCTGGCGATGGTTGTGGGAACTGATCAGACCTTGGGGCTGCGGACTAAAAAGTTGTCTGAACGCATCGGTCAGACGGCTACCTTCTCCACCGCTCCTTCTGTGACTGACCGAAGCCTCAGCAACACGTTGTCCAGGAGGACCAGGAAATTGTAACCTCCCAGGCTACATGTTGCACATACCATTCTGCAATACTCCTGAAGATGTTTCATCCTCTGATCCCTCTGCGACGGCAAGATAAGGTCCGCAACCTTACCCTTGTAACGTGGATCAAGGAGGGTTGCCAGCCAGTAATCATTCCTCCCCTTGATACCACAATTACGAGAATCCTTTCGCAGGCTTTGCAGGATCAGGGAGGCCATGCAGCGTAGGTTTGCTGAGGCATTCGGTCCAGAGTCCTCTGGGTCACTAAGGATGACATGATCCGCAGCCACTCCTCCCAGCCAAGTCCTCCCAGCCAAGTCCATGGGTTTCTTCGGACTGTAAATGATCTCTTGAAGACTGCTGCTGATGCTGAGTGTCAGGCTCCACCTCCATGCTGACACAATCCTCCTCCACCTCCTCCTCTTCCTGTGTGATCGGCGGGCACGCAGGAACACTGTCTGGGTAAAGAGAGCCTTGAGAGGTAAGGAAGTCCTCCTCTTCCTCCCTCTGTTCTGCCTCAAGTGCCCTGTCCATTATTCCACACAGCATGTGCTCCAACAGGTGGACAAGAGGGACAGTGTCACTGATGCATGCACTGTCACTGCTCACCATCCTCATGGCCTCCTCAAATGGTGACAGGACAGTGCATGCATCCCTGATCATAGCCCACTGGCGTGGGGGAAAAAAAACAAGCTCCCCTGATCCTGTCCTGGTGCCATAGTCGCATAGGTACTCATTGATGGCCCTCTACTGCATGTGCAGCTGCTGCAGCATAGCCAATGTTGAGTTCCACCTGGTGGGAATGTCACAGATTAGGCAGTACTTGGGCAGGTTAAATTCCTTTTGGAGGTCAGGTAGCCGAGCACTGGCATTATATGACCTGCGGAAATGCACACAGACTTTCCTGACCTGCCTCAGGACATCCTGTAAGCCCAGGTACCCGTCCAAGAACCGCTACACCACCAAGTTAAGGACGTGAGCCAAACAGGGCACATGGATCAGTTGTCCCTGTTGGAGGGCGGGGGGAGGTTGGTGCCATTGTCGCAAACCACCATACCTAGCGTGGCGTCAACCACCTCTGAACCTGCCCCTGCAGAGCTGACAGAATCTCTGCCCCAGTGTGGCTCCTGTCCCCCAAGCACACCAGCTCAAGCACTGCATGGCATCTTTTTGCCTGCGTGCTTGCGTAACCCCTTGAACGCAAACGGTTCCGAGGACAAATCAGCACAGGAAGAGGCCATGGAGGAAGAAGAAGAGGAGGGGGTGGAGGAGAGAGGTGTGGCAGAATCACCACTAGTAGAATTTTGGAGGCGTGGTGGCGGAACAACCTCAAACACTGGTGCACCCTGTCCTGCATCCTTCCCATCTGCCAGAAGAGTCACCCAGTGCACGGTGAAAGATAGGTAACGTCTCTGTCCATGCCTGCTGGACCATGAGTCAGTGGTAATATGCACCTTACCGCTGACTGCCCTGTCCAGCGAGGCCAAGACATTGCCTTCCACATGCCGGTAGAGAGACGGAATCGCCTTCCATGAGAAAAAGTGGCGTTTGGGAACCTGCCACTGAGGAATCGCACATTCCACAAACTCATGGAAGGGGGCAGAGTCTACCAACTGAAAAGGCAGCAGTTAAAGTGCTAGCAATTTAGCCAAGCTAGCATGTGGATTGCTGGGAGTAAACTTCTTTTGGCGGTGCAGCAGCTGGGACAGGGAAATTTACCTGGTACAATTTGACGTTGGTGTACCGATAGCAGATTGTCCGCAAGTACTTGGCTGTGACACACCTAATTCTATACCTTCATTTCTCTCAGTGCAGGTTTCAGTGAGGACTGAAGGTATAGTGGGGTTGGAGATCCCAGCTGATGAGGATTAAGGAGAGATCCGCTTTGTTCTTTGGTGTGGGTGTTTTAGGTGCGCTTGCCAGCGAACTGCATGGCAGGTCGACATATGTCTGTTCAAGCATGCGGTGCCCAAGCGGGTGATGTTTTGGCCACGCGAGATACGCTTGAGACATATGTTGCAAATAGCAGCGGTGGGATCTGATGCACTCATCTCAAAAGAGGTCCACACCAAAGAACTTTTGGAATAATGTGCAGACAGCAGCGCCCTGCACATGCGGAGCTCTTCGGTGTGATACAGTCAGTGTGCTGCCCTTAAGCTGGCCCCTGGAGGGCATCCTGCCTTGTTGGAGATGTGCTTCCTCCTCCTCCTCTCTCCTATCAGGCATCCACGTGTAGTCAGTGACTTCCTCATCATCCCCTCCCTCCTCATCACTGGAGCAAAGCTGGCAGTATGCTGCAGCTGGGGGAACATGACTGCCAGATTGCTGTCCTTTTTGGGCACCCCCTCTCTCTGAGCTCACGTTACTGCCTTCCTCTAGCTGCGTACCATCAACGGAGCCTTCAAAACGCTGGGCATCCTCCTGGAGCATGTACCCAACACTGTGGTCAAACAGTTCGGGGGACTCCTCAGGAGGATATGGTGGGGCTAGGGAAGGAGTGACTGATGCCATTGAGCTGAGGGAAGAGGCCGCGTTGGCAGCTGCTTTGCCAGACAAAGTTGCTGCTGCCGGCCTGTGGTATTAATAGGATCATAACAACAGCAATTGTCTTCAGGTAACATTAGGTGCACACTGTGCAGAGGACATAGTACACTAACTGTAAATACTGCAGCTGCCTGCCTGTGGTACTAACAGGATCAGAAGAACACCACCAATTTTCTTCAGGTAGCTTTAGGTGCACACTGTGCAGAGGACACAGTACACTAACTGTAAATACCAGAGGTGGGGGACTCGAGTCACATGACTTGACTCGAGTCGGACTCGAGTCACCTGTTTGAGGACTTGCGACTTGCTTGACAAAATTAAATAAATGACTCGACTTGACTTTGACTTGCCACTAATGACTTGCGACTTGACTTTGACTTGGGCTATTTGACTTGCAATGACTTGCAATGACTTGGAGTGCTGTGTCTTGGCCTAGGCAAAATATGCCAAGAAAAAAGCACTAAGCAGTTTTGTTAATGTTGAAAATGAAACAAAACCTTTCCTGAAAACTGACTTTTAACTAATTTTATGGATGGAAATGGGGTAGATAAGTATTTTGACTTAATTTGTGACTTGACCAAAATAAATGACTTGACTTGACTTGCTTGACTTCTAGCAGGGACTCGACTTGACTTGCTTGCTTTTCGCCACAGTGACTTGGGACTTGCTTATGACTTGAAGGTTAAGACTTGAGACTTGCTTGTGACTTGCACATGTGTGACTTACCCCCATGTCTGGTAAATACTGTAGCTGCCTGCCTGTGGTACTGTCAGATAAGGGTACTCACCGAGGCCGAGATGCTGAGAGCGGTAACCTCTTGCGACTAAGCGCAGATGGTACAGGGGGTGAAGGGCACAAAGAGGCACGAGTCACCAGCAGGCTGGGCGGGTCTTGCGTGAAGGTCACCGGCAGGGAGAGAGCTGTGCAGAACTGGAAGATTCTAAAGCTCAGGAAGGAGGATAAACAGCTGATCCAACAACAGGCCGGGGGTAAAACACCGTTGACTAGTAAGAGTCTCTAGATAGGCAAAACAGTCTAGTGCAAGGACTGTCAGCAGGTCTGTCAGCAGGCTCATGACTAGTACTGAAGATTGATAGCAAAAAGTCCGTAGGCAGGCCGGGGGTCACACACAGGTGAATGGAAGCAAAGTCTGTGAGCAAGCCAGGGGTCGAGTACAGAAGACAATAGCAAAGTCCAGGAGCAGGATAAGGGTCAATCACTGGAGACAGGAAGCAATATCCGTAGACAGGCTGAGGGTCAAACACAGTAAGCAAGTGGAGAAGTCCGAGAGGCAAGCCGAGGGTCAGATGCAGGTAGAGATCAGAGCAGGTCAAGGTCAATCCGGGTCACAACAGGTAATCAAGATTCAGGATACAAAGCAGGAACACACGGGGAGCTGAAAGACAAACCAGCAATCTGGCCATGGCACAGAGTGGCTTTTATAGGCCAGTGGGAGGCTCATGTTGTGCACGCTATTGCGTACGCACGTTCGCTGTTACGCTGAATCTCGCACGCGCATTAGCCGTTTCGCTGAATTGCACACAAACATTAGCCGTTTAGCCGAATTGCGCACGCGCATTAGCCGTTTCGCTGTATTGTGCCCAGGGATGCGCCGGAGTGCCGCTGTACCGCGCATGTGTGAAGGAAGGCAGCGATATTGGCGAAACTGTTACTTGCCTCTTTCCTGACAGATACTAATAGGATCAGAAGAACACCAGTAATTTTCTTCAGGTAGCTTTAGGTGCACACTGTGCAGAGGACACAGTACACTAACTGTAAATACTGTAGCTGCCTGCCTGTGGTACTAATCGGATCAGAAGGACACCAGCAATTTTCTTCAGGTAGCTTTAGGTGCACACTGTGCAGAGGACACAGTACACTAACTGTAAATACTGCAGCTGCCTGCCTGTGGTATTAATAGGATCAGAACAAAAGCAATTGTCGTCAGGTAGCTTTAGGTGCACACTGTGCAGAGGACACAGTACACTAACTGTAAATACTGTAGCTGCCTGCCTGTGGTACTAATAGGATCAGAAGAACACCACCAATTTTCTTCAGGTAGCTTTAGGTTCACACTGTGCAGAGGACACAGTACACTAACTGTAAATACTGCAGCTGCCTGCCTGTGGTACTAATAGGATCAGAAGAACACCACCAATTTTCTTTAGGTAGCTTTAGGTGCACACTGTGCAGAGGACACAGTACACTAACTGTAAATACTGTATCTGCCTGCCTGTGGTACTAATAGGATTAGAAGAACACCAGCGATTTTCTTAAGGTAGCTTTGGGTGCACACTGTGCAGAGCACACAGTACACTAACTGTAAATACTGCAGCTGCCTGCCTGTGGTACTAATAGGATCAGAAGAACACCAGCAATTTTCTTCTGGTAGCTTTAGGTGCACACTGTGCAGAGGACACAGTACACTAACTGTAAATACTGTAACTGCCTGCCTGTGGTACTAATAGGATCAGAAGAACACCAGCAATTTTCTTCAGGTAGCTTTAGGTGCACACTGTGCAAAGGACACAGTACACTAACTGTAAATACTGTAAGTACTGTAAAAACACCTGCCTGCCTGTCAGTAGGAAGAGAATAAAAGGAACGTACCTAGCTTAACTGAATACAGTGTATATATATATACAACACCTAGGATGCATATATATATATATATACACAATACACTGTAAGTGCAGCTAACTGACTCGCCTGCCTACTCTATCTAACTTAAATCAAATGACACTGTCCATCTATTTCTTTCCGCTGCAACACACTACACAAGGCCACCATGTAGGCGGCCTTATATATTGTGGGGAGTGTACTAAACCCCCTGAGCCATAATTGACCAAAGCCACCCTGGCTTTGGCCCATTACGACTCTCTGTACAGACGGCTCTGTGATCAGCCAGCAATCATCAGCCAGCAATGCACTGTGATGCCGCAGTGAATTATGGGCCGTGACGCGCCACTCGAATTTGGCACGAACGGCCCACAACGTTTGCAATTCAACGAACGGTCGAACAGGCAATGTTCGAGTCAAACCCATGTTTGGCTAATCCCCAATAAGCAGTATAGGCCACTGATGCACCAAGTTAAAATTGTACCTTCGTTCTAACGATCGGAGCTTCCGATACTCCTTTCTCTGCTCGCAGTTCATATGTACGATGCACGCGTGGGTGGATGACTCTATATATAAAAATAGGCCTAACCAGCTAATTGTATATCAACGTTATATCGACAATATATTTATGATTTAGAAAGGGAGACAAGGAAAGTCATATACAATTTGGCCAGGTTTGGAAATAAATGAAAAAAACATCAAGCTATCCTGGGAAATAAATGAATCAAGAATTAACTTCTGGAAATCTGGCATGAGGATAAAAGAATCAAAACCAAAACGTTCTTCAAAACGGTTTATAGGAACAGTTATTTGCCCATGGATAGCTGTCACCACTCATCCTGGTTGATGAATATTCCTAAAGGGGAACTGTTCAGACTGAGAAGGAATTGTACAACAGAATCTGATTACAGACAACAAGCTGAATTTGTTGGAGAATGTTTATTAGATAAAGAATATGAAAAATCCTTCCTACAACAAAAGAGTGAGGAAGTAGGAAATATTGAAAGACAAAACCTCCATGGAAAAGATCCTAGCTCCCTCTCTTTCTGGGGCATTGAAAAGTACAGGCCGCATTGGAGAGGAAGCAATAAAATTATCACTCTCAGCAAATCTGAATCTCGGTGGATATTTGAAATACAATCTTTTGTTCCCCTAGGTCTGAACATTGAGTTCGATTTGAATTGTTTTATTTCCAATTATTGAAATCCTTTTTTTATGGACAGGAGATGGTTATTATTTAAATTCAATTCTACTTCTATTTCCACCATTTCTGTTTCTATTTTAATTTTATTTTTTAATTTAATTTATTTTTTTAATTTAATTAATTTTTTTTTTGTTTTTTGTTTTGGATTTGAGTTTGTTTCTCATTGTCTCTTGTCTATTATCCCAATTATATTTGATTATTGGTTTTTATCGCTTGTTTTTATACCATTGTCTTTATTAGTGTTCTAGATTAGTGAGAGCTTGCTCTTCTGTTCTAGCTATTCCCAAACACCCTTGCTACCACCTCTCATTTGCATATATTTAGCCTATTACTCATTACAAGGCTGTTATTATGATAGTAGTAGTATTTAAGCTCATCTTCGTCACTTAGCTCCTATACCCTTGATAAAGTCATGTGTGTTGTGACGCAACGCATCGGGAGGAGCCTAGTGACGTCACTTCCGGTTATGGCTGTGGCCAGAAGTCCCTATTTTTTAGACACTTTTTTTGCTGTTTGGCTTGTGATGTGGTTTTAACTGTGATGATTTTTTAATAAATGGGATAATCTTTTTTAAAAACCTACTACACTGTGGAGAATCTTCTTTTCTGCCTTTGCTCTTGATCCTGGAGATACTTTCTTTCAGGAAAAAGACCATGGAAACTGGAGGAAAAGCTTTAGTGATTCCCTGTCCTGGATACACCAAGGAGGATAAAGAAACCGCCTTGACGTTTATTGATGCATCAATAGACCCATTGGGGTCTATCCATAAGGTGAGAGGCTAGCACTACTGGGGGAGGATTCTGAAAGGATTTCTTTTTATATTACCATTTTAAATCTGTAAACTGGACTCCCTTAACTGTCCCTGTCACCCTCATCTTTGCTTGTCTACACAGGAACTTATTGATTTAAATCTTGAACAAGAGACTGACTATCTCTCTGAATCATTAGACTGTTTTGGATGCACTTTATTTTTGGACTATTTTAACTGAATCGATTTAATCTGAAAGTTATTATGATGTGACACACTTTAGTATTGGATTACTTTTATTTATGTTTATTATTTTTTTTTTACTGAATATTATTGGATTATTTTCATTGAACTTATTTATATGAATGTTTTTGATAAGATACACTTTGGGAAGTATTTCTAGTATTTTTGCCCATTAGCACCTTATTTCTGGTTATTCTTAAGTAATTAGCGCTGCATCACTACACATATACATAATTATTTATTCCATACCTAACAAGCAGATCTTATTCAGTGGTGATTACAGCAGGATAGATATTTCTGTTTAACAGTCCATTTATTAAGTTCTATGTTCTCAATTAATCACTGGTTTTCTGCGCAAACAAAATGCAATGACCTGAACATAGAATGACGCAAGTAAGCCATATACTGAAAACCACTAGATGACAGTATGCACTGTGTAGTGGATGGATGGATGTCAGTGCTTGCAGAGAGAGTTGAGCCTACTGAGATATTGTAGCTCAGGTGGGACCAGAAAGGGGTGTAGGGAGTGTATGGGGGAGCTTGTCAGGGCTTTTGGTGTGGGAAGATATCCCAGTTCCCACAGGGAGGGGCAGTCTTTTTCTTTGGGTGTTTGGGGGTGGTGCAGGGGTACTGGGTGGCAGCTGTATGGGAAGTTTGTGTCTGGCAGGGGGGAGGTGCGGGACTTGCAATGCTTACTGTTTGCGATTTTTATATAATAAACTATGTTTAGTGGTAGCTGATTGGGTGCCCGTACTCCTTTTCTTTTATTTTATTTTTTTGTTATACATATGGGTTTGGTTACACCCACCTTGTATTGAATTAGGAAGCGCCACTTATTTGTAATATGTTAGCTGGACTCCCAGGACCAACATATACTTTTTGGTTAAATAATGAAGTCAACAAATGTTCATACTGACAAGAATGCATATTATGGCTTTTAATCTGAGTAAATTATAATACTGTTCATAATTTGTAATTTTATTGTTTTAACATATTTAGCTGCACTTCAGAATCGAAATTAAAAACAATATACTGTAAGTACATCACCCTGATCAAGTTCAAATGCATGCCATCAGTGCTGGTCTTTCACTAAGTTGGTGGGATGCTTGTATGCTTGAGAAGGTGTCACCTGACCTCCCGACTCAGTGGGTGACGCAAAGCAAAAAGCTGGGGAATGTAGAGATAGAGCTTAGGCAACATATGAAAAGGGGGGAAATCAGGGGCAGCACATGAGGAAAGCAGGAGCTGTACAAGGTTAAAAGAGACTGGTAAACTGCAGGATAGGAGGGTAGCATGTAACATGTTATGAGTCTGATCATGCTTAATATTATGGTGTCTGGATGACACACAATATGAACCTGATCTTAAGGGCTTGTTTAGATGTGTTTTAAAATGTTAGATACCATGAGCATCCATTAATGTGCCTTTTGCATTATTATGCATTACTGACACATTTTTGATGCATTTGTGTCATGTTAAATAACATTTGCCAGGTGTCTTCTCTGTGTTGGTTTTCTCTTGTATAAATTCTTGGGCTATCATCTTTGCTAGTAAGGCCGCGTACACAAGAGCGGACTTTTCGGCAATAAAAGTCCGACAGCTATTCCGGCGGATTTTCGTCTGACTTTGGACGGACTTTCGATGGACTTTTAACCGAACGGACTTGCCTACACACGATCACGAAGTCGGATGGATTCGTACGTGATGACATACGACCGGACTAAAATAAGGAAGTTGATAGCTAGTAGCCAATAGCTACCCTAGCGTGGGTTTTCGTCCGTCGGACTAGCATACAGACGAGCAGATTTTTCGACTGGACTCAAGTCCGTCGGAAAGATTTGAAGCATGTTTCAAATCTAAAGTCCGGCAGATTTTCGACTGGAAAAGTCTGCTGAAGGTCCGATGAAGCCCACACACGATCGGATTGTCCGCCGGATCAGTCCGATAGAAAAGTCTGCTCATGTGTACGCTGCATAACACTTTCTAAACAAATCTCAAACATGCTGTAAATTCCATAGGTGCATTTGTCAGGCGTTTGCAGAGAGTTTACATTGACATGAATAGAGGCATTTAGACATTGGTAAAGTCAGCCAAATGCAACAAGCTGGATATATTTTGGCATATTGCAGTGGGAAGCATCGTGAACATGACCATGTGAGCTACATTGGCAGCTGCAATGCACATACCGTAATTGGTACACGGGGTTGACAGCTGTTCATAAGTCGTTGAAAACGCAAATGAAATGCCTGTTCTTGGTGCATGTGTAAACTTGGTGCATATGTAAGCCTTATTTTAGGAGCTAGTTTGTTTCAGTGGTGGAGTGACCTGTCAATGACTAGAAAAAAACTTTGGGACAAAAAAGAGCAGATAAGCTTTGTCTTCTGTTTATGCCCCAGGTGTTAGTGAACCAACTGAGTAACTGAGCTGGCCATAAATAGTTCAGGTTTTTTCATTCAGCCAGCAGACTGAATTAAAAAAAAAAAAAACTGAACCGATTCCCTCATCCACACATTAAAGGTGGATAGGGGAGTCCTCCCCACTGCACTATTGTAATCTGACAGTGGGGAGACTCCCCCACTATGAGAATACATACAGTATCTCACAAAAGTGAGTACACCCCTCACATTTTTGTAAATCTTTTATTATATCTTTTCATGTGACAATACTGAAGAAATGACACTTTGCTACAATGTAAATTAGTGAGTGTACAGCTTGTATAACAGTGTAAATTTGCTTTTCCCCTCACAATAACTCAACTCACAGCTATTAATGTCTAAACTTCTGGCAACAAAAGTTAGTACACTCCTAGGTGAAAATGTCCAAATTGGGCCCAAAGTGTAAATATTTTATGTGGCAGCCATTATTTTCCTACACTGCTTTAACCCTCTTGGGCATGGAGTTCATCAGAGCTTCACAGGTTGCCACTGGAGTCCTCTTCCGCTCATCCATGACGAAATCATGGAGCTGGTGGATGCAGGGGCAGATCCAGGGGGGGGCAACGGGGCAATTGCCATCTCGAGAAATGTGTTGCTGGGCGGGTGAGAGAGCGGGCGTCTCCGTGAGCGGGCGGCTCTGTGGTGCCTCCACGGGCAGCTCCACGGGTGGGTAAGAGAGCGGGAGGGCCGGGCGGTGCAGTTTGCGGGCGGTCGGCGCGGTTTGTTGGGGGGCGGGCCGGTTTGCCGGGTGGCTCAGTGTGTGGGTGGGTGAGAGTGAGAAAACAGGCTCGGTGTGAGCGCGCAGCTGGCCAATCAGCTTGCCGGGGGGTGGAAGAGCAGAGAGATAAGATCATCTCTCACCACCCCGCGCCTGCCCTGCATTCCTGCAGTAACTTCTGCCCTCAATGTGCAGGCAGCATGGGCATTGGATAATTACATTATCTCTCTGCTGCCTGTCTCTGGGACAGCAAGAGACAAGCAAAACACCACCTTAGCAGGCAAGTGACAATCTGCAAGGTGTGGCAGGTGACGTTGCAAAATGACAATCCGCAACGTGTGGCAGGTGACGTGGCAAAGTGACAATCCTCAACATGTGGCAGGTGACGTGGCAAAGTGACAATCCGCAACGTGTGGCAGGTGACGTGGCAAAGTGACAACCTGCAAGGTGTGGCAGGTGACAATCCGCAACCTGTGGCAGGTGATGTGGCAAGGGACAATCTGCATCTGGTAGCAGGCAAGTGACAATTCGCAACGTGTGGCAGGCGACGGTGGCACACTCAGGGCTCCCACTGATTCTGCATTATGGTGAGTTGAACCATTTCATTTTATACTACAATGTAATAATAGAAATAATTCGCTTCAATCATCCTGACACCATAACAACCATAGCGCCAGGATGACTGAAGCGCCAACACCAGCCATTTCCCCGATAAATTGCCCACAAAAAAAAACATATTTTCTGGCAGTGCCCCTCCCGAGACAAGACTCTGGATCTGCCACTGGGTGGATGCTAGAGACCTTGCACTCCTCCACCTTACGTTTGAGGATACCCCACAGATGCTCAATAGGGTTAAGGTCTGGAGACATGCTTGGCCAGTCCATCACCTTTACCCTCAGCTTCTTTAGCAAGGCAGTGGCTGTCTTGGAGGTGTGTTTGAGGTTGTTATCAATTTGAAATACTGCCCTGCTGCCCAGTCTCCGGAGGGAGGGGATCATGCTCTGCTTCAGTATGTCACTGGACATGTTGGCATTCATGGTTCCCTCAATGAACTGTAGCTTCAGGATGCCGTCAGCACTCATGTAGCCCCAGAACATGACACCCTTACCACCATGCTTGGCTGTAGGCAAGATACACTTGTCTTTGTACTCCTCACCTGGTTGCCACCACACACGCTTGTCACCATCTGAAGCAAATACGTTTATCTTGCTCTTATCAAACCACAGGACATGGTTCCAGTAATCCATGTCCTTAGTCTGCTTGTCTTCAGGAAACTATTTGCGGGCTTTCTGGGATGACAGCCATGCAGACCAATTTGATGCATATGGTCTTAGCTCTAACAGGCTGACCCCCCCACCCATTCAACCTCTGCAGCAATGGTGGCAGCACTCATACGTCTATTTCCCAAAGACAACCTCTGGATATGGCTCTGAGCACGTGCACTCAACTTCTTTGGTGGACCATGGTTTTGAGGCCTGTTCTGAGTAGAACCTGTTCTGTTAAACCACTGTATGGTCTTGGCCACCATACTGCAGCTCAGTTTCAGGGTCTTGACAATCTTCTTATAGAGAGTTCTTTGCAATGAGGTGCCATCTTGAACTTCCAGTGACCAGTATGAGAGAGTGAGAGCAATAACACAAATTTAACACACCTGCTCCCCATTCACATCTGAGACCTTGTAACACTAACGAGTCATATGACACCAGGGAGGGAAAATGGCTAATTGGGCCGAATTTGGACATTTTCACTTAGGGGTGTACTCACTTTTGTTGCCAGCAGTTTAGACATTAATGGCTGTGTGTTGATTTTTTTTGAGGGGACAGCACATTTACACTGTTATACAAGCTGTACACTCACTACTTTACATTGTAGCAAAGTGTCATTTCTTCAATGTTGTCACATGAAAAGCTATAATAAAATATTTACAAAAATGTCAGGGGTGTGCTCACTTTTGTGAGATACTGTAGATCCTTGCTGCAGACATGCTTGCTCGCAGCTACTGTTTGAGTGGATTTTATCTGACAGGGCGGTTGAACAGAAGTTGATTGGTAGATCAACTTCTGTTTAACTGCAGTGGCCAAACATGAATCAAAATTCAGCTGGCCCCTGCTGAACTGGCCAAAAGTTTATCGATCTATGGCCATGTTTAGACCAGAGGTTCCATGTGTATTGTTGTACAAATCATGATGAAACCATGGGGGAGATTTGCTAAAACTGGTGTACACAGAATCTGGTGAAGCTTTGCATAGTAACCAATCAGCTTCTAACTTCAGCTTGTTCAGTTAAGCTTTGACAATACAACTTAGAAGATGGTTGGTTACTATGCTCAGCTGCACCAGCTTCTGTGTTCACCAGTTTTAGCAAATCTCCCCCAGTATATAAGTGATATAACTGTTCTCTCTTTTCCAAGTTTCACCACGTGAGAGACAGCAACACGTTTTACAGTAATGTAGCCCATAAGCAGATGACTTACCAATTTTTGCACTTTGTACTTGTACGTACTTTTGTAATTTGTACCCCAAATTGTTTAAAAATCCTGAGAAGGTCGTCTGAAAGAGAACTACTTTCTCTTTTAAAAAGATAAGGTTAAGCCACAAATGTTCCACAAATTGAAAAAAGACCAAATTTGTATTTCTGCATATTTGTTGCTAAAACTGTTCTTGGCTACACATGGAAGGTAACTATCTAACAACCATCATATCCCACATAAGTATACATGCAAGCCATAACCCTACTAGTATGCATAAACAGGGCTGCAGATAAGGGGCTACCACCGGTCCTCCTGTAGTGTGCTGGGCACACAGGGGGGCCTGGACAGCAGGGGGATTGGTGCAGTGGGATGGGAGGACAATTACAGAACCATTCACTTTGTCTGTGTCTCTTCCTCCAGCAGTGGAATGCTGGTTTCTCCCCCTCTCCCTGCTGATGACTTTCAGCTGCTGTTGTCCTCCCATCCTGTCGCACCGATCCCCCTCTCTTTGCTGCCCACATCTGATCCCCCCTGTGTGCCCAGGCAGATGGAGAGTGGGGGAAGGGGTTAGTAAAGATGTAATTTTCTGAATTGGACACAGTGAGCAATCAGTAAGGATTGTACCTGTGTCCATTGATAACTGAGCATAGCAAACGGTGTTTACTATGTTTCAGTTGATGAATGAACAGGAACCTCTGTCTTCCTTCATCTTCAGTGTAGCTGAGTCTACAGAGAAAGGTATTGAAAAATCTGTGTCCTCAATTCTTTTTTCTTTCTCAAATATTTCATCCAACCCCCCTAACAGTGTTGTAAAAAAATAGTAAAACATAATTTAAAAAAATGTAAAAAATAAATAAAAATAATTTTTAAAATTGTAAAAAAATAAATGTATAAACTGGAATTTTTTTTTTTTTTAAATTGTAAATTCGGGATTTAAATTACAATTTAAATTGTAAATTCGGGAGGGGGGCCCCTTTCAGGTAGGCTGTACTGGGCCCTGTGATTTCTAATGGCAGCCCTGTGCATAAATGTGTGAACTGCACTGATAAATGGTGTTAGCTCTTACATCTACCGTGAAAGAGAGAACAGAACAGAATTACATCAGCCACAATTTTCCAACATAGCAAATACATTTATCACTAAATAGATGTTCATTGATGCTATTTATTGCGTATTGGAGTGTTCTATAGAAAGGCATATTAACTTTGAAATCAAAATCACAGGCAACAGGGGGCACCATAAGAAGCACATACTAGTTTGCATAACATATAATCTAATCATGTACAGCTGATAAACCAGCAGTTGGTTTGGGACCTTCCTAGTAACAGAGTGATGGAAACAAACAGCACTAGATGCCTATGCACCATCATGAACACTGCAAACGTATGCCAGAAGTGAAACCCAGTGGTATGTACAGGGAGTACTGACAATAAATTTAATCTCTGTAATAATTTATAGACTAGTCTTACTCTCCTGTAAATCCTTGCCAAAAGTAGAAATTAAAAGGAAGACTTTTTTAAAATAAATTACTTTTTAACTACATAGCCATAAAGACGTTTAGTGCTGCCCTGGTAGGTGGCATAGGAGCACAATTGCTTAATGGGGTAGAATACATTTATTTTAAAGCCAGACCCTTTTTGTCTAGCTTGCACATTTTGTCCATAAGGTGGACTTTATATCTAAATAACGTTATCGTTCATTAACATCATTCATCATACTGTATTATAGCATGGTTGAGGTGTATATTATGGGCTAGGTCACTTTGAGGTTACATACAAATCAGCATGAACTTTTGAGGAATAGAGTTTCCTGGATGTGTGCCTTATTTATTTATCCATGAAGTAATCCATCTGTCTGCAAAGGCACAACACACTGAATTATACATGTGTATTCCAAGTCATTGTTTTTGCAGTTACCATGGAAGTATGTGTTTACTTTTTCCCTTTAAAATGAAAGGGATTTAGTACTTTTTTTCTTTAGTGTTTCCCAATAAATCACTAAATTGTATACAGAAAGACACAAGACTTTAACAGCTCTGTTTAAAATCACGTGGAGGAACATTTACAAAGGTAGCACACCAATTAGAACAAAGGGTCATAATAAGAAAAAACTTAAAAGTAGAAAAAAATAGTTTTCTTTTATGTTACCTTTAATTATTGCCTTTTTAAAATATATGGTTATGTTTTATATATATATATATATATATATATATATATATATATATATATATATTTTTTATTTTTTTTTCAAAGTAGAGGAAAGCCGCACCCGGTCTTCAATTAGTGCGGTGCGATCTGGTCATCCCACTGACCAAAGTATAAGAAAAAGTCCAAAGGATCGCTGCACTTAAAATTTCTTTATTGAACCAAAGTTCAAACAAACATTATATAA
Source organism: Lithobates clamitans (assembly GCA_037952925.1). Taxonomy (NCBI): domain Eukaryota; kingdom Metazoa; phylum Chordata; class Amphibia; order Anura; family Ranidae; genus Lithobates; species Lithobates clamitans. The sequence goes on from JBBGZY010000675.1 coordinate 3,432,484, forward strand.
TGTAAAAGTTCATTACGTTTCGGGCAAACAAACTTACGCCCTTCTTCAAATCACCCGGTCACACGGGGAATGCCATAGGGAAGTCCCTGTGAAGTCCCCGTCAGAGGAGGGTGGGGTCACCGGGTGGCCCCACCCTCCGTTATATAAGAAGTGTCAGAAGAACCGAAGTGTCACATGGCGGAAGACTCCCACTGAGGCGGATCGCGTGGACTGAGCGGAGAAGAAGCCAGAGGAAGAAGAAGGTGGAGAAGAAGAAGATGGAAGAAGAAGAAGAACACAGAAGGAAGAGCAGAAGAAAGAAGATGGAAGAAGGAATTAATAAAGGACTTGTCAAAAACCGTCCCTTGTGTTTTTTAACCTTTATGACACTTTTTTTGTGAAATGGTAGGCGTACCCCATTATCAATTCACACAGGGGGGGCCGGGATCTGGGGGTCCCCTTGTTAAAGGGGGCTTCCAGATTCTGATAAGCCTCCCGCCCGCAGACCCCCACAACCAACAGGCAAGGGTTGTGGGGCTGAGGCCCTTCTCCCAATCAACATGGGGACAAGGTACTTTGGGGGGCTATCCCAAAGCACCCTCCCAATGTTGAGGGCATGTGGCCTGGTACGGTTTAGTAGGGGGGGGGCACTCTCATCCTCCCACTTTTCCTGCGGCCTGCCAGGTTGCATGCTCAGATAAGGGTCTGGTATGGATTTTTGGGGGGACTCCACGCCATTTTTTTTATAATTTTGGCGCGGGGTTCCCCTTAATATCCATACCAGACCTGAAGGGCCTGGTATGGAATTTAGGGGGACCACCACGCATTTTTTTTTTTTGGTTCAGGGTTCCCCTGTGGGGAAATTCCATGCCGTTTTTATCAATGAACGTTTATGTGTATTGCCGGCCGACAATTCATTATAGCCTGCGCTAGCAATAGTAGTTTTACATGACTTTTTTTCATTTAGAAATGTAATATTGCTGTCAGACTGTTCTAAACACGGGAAACATGCGCCCCTTTACAGGCATACTATAGAGACCCCCCAGGTACGAAATTTTAAGAAATATTACACTTTTATTGTTTCACTTTAAGCATTATTAAAATCACTGCTCCCGATAAAACGTCCGTTTTTAAAATTTCTTTTTGCATTGATACATGTCCCCTGGGGCAGGACCCAGGTCCCCAAACACTTTTTATGACAATAACTTGCATATAAGCCTTTAAAATGAGCACTTTTGGTTATTCATGTTCATGTACCATAGACTTTAATTTTTTGCCTGTTCGCATGTTCTGGATGTGAACCGAACCTGGGGATGTTCGGCTCAGCCCTACTTTTCTTGTACATCCTTATATCACAGGTGGGGAAATGGTTAACCAAATGTAGAACCCTCCCATATGTCAACAGAAGCCTTCAACACATTTAATCTGTCAAAAAGAAACATTTACACAATGTATCACCATCTAAACATCACATCGAATTAATTATCACCTAAATCAGGGGTCTCCAAACTGCGGCCCTCCAGTTGTTCAGGAACTACAATTCCCATCCTGCCTAGTCAAGTCTGTGAACTTCAGAGTCTTACAATGCCTCATGGGACATGTAGTTCTGCAACAGCTGGAGGGCCGTGGTTTGGAGATCCCTGACCTAAATGAACAGCAATAAATCCAGATCTGTATTCAACCCTTTGGGGTCAATCGTATTAAGATTTAATCCAATATACTTCTCGCTTTTTTTAAAATAGATTCTCGGTTACCACCCCTCCTATTCTAATTAATCCCCTCCAGCACCATGAATTTTAATTGAGAAATCAAAATCTTTTTGGTGATATTTGATCACCTTTGCAGTTTTATTTTTTGCAATATAAACAAAAAAAGACTGAAAATTTTGAAAAATAATGATATTTTCTATTTTTTGCCATAAAAAATACAACATAAAAAGTCATACATTTAGGCCAAAAAGCATTTAGTCACATGTCTTGGGTAAAAAAAAAAATTCAATAAGCGTATATTTATTGGTTTGCGCAAAAGTTATGGTGTTCACAAACTAGGGTGCCCATTTTGGAAATTAGACAAACAAGATATATGTACACCCTAAAAGATGCATTAAAGCTGGTGCAGCCATAAGAACATACAGCAGAGCAAAATATTACAGTGCACACATGCAAAAAAGACATTTACCTCCAGCAGGGCTAGTTTAAAACACCTAGACAATTTTGAAAAATATTATTATCAAAAAATATGGGGAATTTGGTCACACCATATTGCTATATGGTGCTAAGCCCACTTACTGCATCAAAGTACCCCATGTTTAGTGGGTCCTACACTATCCATGGATTGGGAGATCCTGCTTCTCTGAACCATGAGAGCAATACACTCTTCTATATGGGAGAACTTTGAGGTTTCCACCCATGACACAAGTGGACACTAATGAGAGGTACTTAATGAGAGAGTGGGGTGCTCCTCACCCAAAGGGATTTGGTCAGAATCCATACCATAGACAAACAAGATATTTGGGGGGCACACCCCAAAAGATGCATTAAAGCTGGTGCTGCCATAAGACCATACAGCAGAGCAAAATATTACAGCGCACACATGCAAAAAAGACATTTACCTCCAGCAGGGCTAGTTTAAAATACCTAGACAATTTAAAAAAATATTATTATAAAAAAATATGGGGATTTGGTCACACCATGTTGCTATATGGTGCTAAGCCCACTTACTGTGTCAACCCACTAATCATGGGGTACTTTGACGCAGTAAGTGGGCTTAGCACCATAGCACTTTTTTTTCAGAAAGTAGTCAATAAATGATATATTGCTCAAAGTGGGTGGATGCAGGGCACTATTCTAATGGTGGGCATACCCACCAATCAATATTTTTTTTTTTCGTTCAGCCCACAGGCTGCATGAAAAAAAGAACATTACAATATATGCCCAACAAGGACCGTACTGGTATGTTGCTGGACTTTGAGTGGTTATACCAGAATGATGCCTGCAGGTTTAGGTATCATCTTGGCATCGTTCTTTTCAGCCAGCGGTAAAAGCATGTAAAAGCAATCCAATTTACAAGCAGCGGGAGGGAATATCCCCGCGTCGATTTCCTTGGTTTTCTCAGACTCTCCTGTGCCACCGGAGAACCTGCTAATGCAGCCGGTGGCTCTGCCAGCTGACCATAGAGCTGATCGAAGATAAGAATGTCTCCATTATCTCTACGGCCTAAGAAACCAGAACTACGAGCATTTCATGACTTTGGTTTCACTGGCTTTCTAGTGGGAAAGCATCTTATCACACTGATCTTGGTGTGGTCAGATGCTTTGAGGGCAGAGGAGAGATCTAGATAGACCCATTTTTTTTTTTAAAAAGAGTACCTGTCACTACCTATTGCTATCATAGGGGATATTTACATTCTCTGTGATAACAATAAAAATGATTAAAAAAATGAAAGGAACAATGTAAAAGTACAATAAAAAAGCAAAATAAATAATTAAGAAAAAAAAAGCACCCCTGTCCCTCCGTATTCGCACACAAATTCGAACGCAAGAGTCGGTCTCATGTCATATGTAAACAGTAATTGCATCATGCATGTGAGGTATCACCGCAATGGTCAGATCAAGGGCAGTAATTTTAGCAATAGACCTCCTCTGTAAATCTAAAGTGGTAACCTGTAAAAGCTTTTAAAGTGTTTTAAAAATGTATGTAGTTTGTCGCCGCTGCACGGTTGTACGCAATTTAATAGCATGTTGTGTTTGGTATCTATACAATCATCTTTTATATTTTATCAAACATTTGGGCAATATAGTGTGTTTTAGTGCATTAAAATTCCAAAAAATGTTTTTTCCCCAAAAAATTGAGTTTGAAAAATTGCTGCACAAATACTGTGTGAAAAAAAAAAACACCCACCATTTTAATCTGTAGGACCTTTGTTTTAAAAAATATATATAATGTTTTGGGGGTTCAGAGTAATTTTCTAGCAAAAAAATATATTTTTCCATGTAAACAAAAAGTGTCAGAAAGGCCTTTGTCTCCGAGTGGTTAGAAGAGTGGGTGATGTGTGGCATAAGCTTCTAATGTTGTGCATAAAATACCAGGACAGGTCAACACCACCCCAAATGACACCTTTTTGGAAAATAGACACTTCAAGCTATTTGCTGAGAGGCATGTTGAGGTCCATGGAATATTTTATATTTTGCCACAAGTTTCGGGAAAATTACATTTTTTTTTTTTTTTTACACAGAGTTGTCACTAAATGATATATTGTTCAAACGTTGCATGGTTATATGTGGAATTACACCCCAAAATACATTTTGCTGCTTCTCTTGAGTATGGGGATACCACATGTGTGAGACTTTTTGGGAGCCTAGCCACATACAGAACCCCAAAAACCAAGCACCGCCTTCAGGCTTTCTAAAGGTGTAAAATTGTGATTTTACTCCTCACTACCTATTACAGTTACAGAGGCCCTGAAAGGTCCAGATAGCACAAACCCCCCCAAATGACCCCATTTGGGAAAGTAGGCACCCCAAGGTATTTGTTAAGAGGCAGTGGTGAGTATTTTGCAGCTCTCATTTGTTTTTGAAAATGAAGAAAAAAAAGAAAAATGTATCTTTTGCATCTGCAAAATACTCAACATGCCTCTCAGCAAATAGCTTGGGGTGTCTACTTTCCAAAATGGGGTCATTTGGAGGGGGTTGTGCTATCTGGGCATTTCATGGCCTCCGAAACTGTGATAGCTAGTGAGGAATGAAATCAAGAATTTACGCCCTTAGAAAGCCTGAAGGCGGTGCTTGGTTTTCGGGGTCCTGTACGTGGCTAGACTGCCAAAAAGTCCCACACATGTGGTATCCCCGTACTCAGGAAAAGCAGCAGAATGTATTTTGGGGTGTAATTTCACATATGCCCATGGCACGAAAAAAAAAAATATTGATCAGTGGGTATGCCCACCATTAGAATAGCACCCCGCATCCACCCACTTCTAATGCATGCACTATTTTTTTTTTAACTGTGGTGGTGAAATCACCTCCTACAGCACTGGAGTGGCTGATTTATGTAACGTGAGATCAGTGCTGCAGCTGAATGGCGTACCTGAAAAAAAAAATAACGGTTAACAATAAAACACAGTTAACAATAAAGTATAAAAGAATTACATACCTGAAAAGCAAGCATGATAAAACATAGTAAACATAGTAAGAAGATAACAAGAATAGAAAGAGAACAATAGAGATAGAACAATAGAGAGAGAGCAATAAAACGAAAACTATTTGGCTTTTTTATTTTATATATATATATATATATATTTTTTTTTTACTTTTATTTTACACTTTTATTTGTAACTGTAGTGGTTCCAGGTTCGGGTCTCTCAAAATGCGATGGAATCTTTGGAGACCCTGTGAAAGTGTGTCCTAGTCTGTGCAGTGCTGTACCCTATGCTAATACTCCACTAGTGTGTGGTAGCGTTCGAAACAATCACCAAGACCAGGATGGTCGGGACAGAAGGGACAATAATAGCGGGTGTCACACCTATATCTGCGCTTGCTACAGACACAACTAATTTTTTTTGGGATGATCGTTGGGTAGGGGTACCACGGAGGACATATGGAAAATGCCTTTCATGGAGCCGGCTTACTGCATTTGCGTTGGGAATTTGGGGCACAGCACCGTCTGGAAACAAAATGGCTGTGACGATCTCTTCCTGGAATTTAAGGACGGATCCAGTTCATCCTGACGCTTTGTATAGCACCTAAGCATTCAGCAGAGCCAATTGGAATAAGTATATAGACACTTTTTTATACCAGCGTCTGGCCTTACAGGCAATTAAGTATGGTGCCATCAAGGGGTTGTTGAGGTCCACCCCTTCCATATTAAGGTTGTATTCATGGATACAGAGGGGTTTCGCCACAACACCAGTTGCTCTTTGAATTTGGACCGTCGTGTCTGCCTGAAGGGAGGACAGAACAAAAACATTTCTCCCCCAGCCTAAGACGGGAATCTACAAGCCGCTGGGGTAAGCCCCGGTGATTAGATCGCAAGGTGCCAAATGCGCCAATTCCATGATCAAACAAGTGACTAAAAAGTGGCACGCTTGTGTAATAATTGTCCACATACAAGTGGTACCCCTTTCCGAATAAGGGTGACACGAAGTCCCACACAATCTTACCAGCACTCCCTATGTAGTTTGGGCAGTTCTCTGGCTCCATGTGACTATCTTTTCCCTCGTAAACCATAAAACTATATATAAGTAGCCTGTTGCCCTGTTACAGAGCTTATACATCTTGACACCATATCTGGCACACTTGCTGGGAAGATACTGTTTGAATGACAAGCGGCCAGAAAACTTAATCAGGGACTCATCAACACAGACAACTTGATCGGGAGTAAACAAAGCTGCAAACTGTTGGTTGAAGTGGTTTACGAGAGGCCGAATTTTGTGGAGCCGATCGTATTCAGGGTCACCCGGAGACCGACATAGTTCATTGTCGTTGAAGTGCATAAATCGCAAGATCTGCTCATATCTAGCCCTGGTCTTGGAGGCAGAGAACATGGGCATATGGTGAATTGGGTCAGTGGACCAATATGACCGCAGCTCACCTTTTTTAGTTATGCCCATGAGGAGGGATAGGCCCAGAAAAGTCTTAAATTTGGAGACCGTGATGGGTCTCCAATCTCTGGCAAGGGTCAACTGGGGATAAGCAGTGATGAATTGACCAGCATACAAATTGCTTTGGCCCACAATAGATCTATAGATATCTTTCGTGAAAAACAGAGAATAAAAATCAAGTGACGTAAAATCAACTGTTTCCACCTGAATTCCGGGATGACCAGTGAATGGGGGAAGTACGGGTGCTGCAGAAGTGGTGGGCTCCCAATTTGGATTGGCAAATTCAGCAGGAAGGGCATTATGGGCTCAACGAACCTGTCTTTGTCTTCTTGGTGGCAGCGGGACACTAGTTATGCTAGCCACCTCACCAACTTGAACTGCACTTATGGGACTTGCCACGTCACCACGGGATACTGCAGTGCTGGTTTGACTACGACGAGGGTGCACTAGGCAGCTGGTGCTTGCCAGTTCACCAGAAGGATGAGCGGCACTAGTACTGGCTCCATACGAGAGCCCTGCAGTTCTTGCACCTCAACAACAGCAGAAGAATGGGGTCGGGTACCCCTGATCTTGGCAGGGACAACTACTCCGTAGTCGGAGCTATATGTTAGGGTGCCGCTGCTGTCTCCAGGATCATATTCTGAGTCTGAATCTGACAGATGGGTGACTTCCTCTTCACTGTCCTCTGTCATGCTCAGAAATGTGTAGGCCTCTTCACTAGTGTACCTTCGATTGGACATTGTGGCCTCTAAATTTACTGGTACAACTAGTGAAACTCACAGCAAAAAAGAGCACCTGACTGTCAGCGACTGCTTTAAATGCTACCAAAAAAATGTTAGCATTCGCAGGGATCAGGCCTGTCTCTGCGAACGCTGCAGGTATGTGTTTTGTGTTTTGTAATTGACAGTAATCGATTGATACTGCACTTGGGTAGGCTGGGTGGAGGGGCTAAACGCAGGTGCTAGCAGGTATCTGGGCTGATCCCACTAACACTGCATGTTTGGGAACCCTAAACTACTGGGGACGCTAGTATAGATCTGATCAAATCAGATATTGATCCGTTCAGATACTATACTACTAAGGGAGGTGTATGGTGCTTGCATGGGTGTTAGCGCTACTGGCACTAATCTGACGCTGCCTGGGGCGATGCAGACCCTGCCTGACGCTAAAACCTAACTGATATCACCCGCCGGGTAATCAGGGGGTTAAACCTTTATTAGGTAATATATGGCGGGTGCCCTGATGCTATAAAAAATGAACTAACCAGCGTCACCCGTGACACTAATATGGTGATCACTGGTGACAGGGGGTGAAAGGGTTAACTGGGGGCAATTAGGGGGTTAAAATCTTTATTAGGTAATATATGGGGGTACCTGACGTTATAAAAACCTGACGGTGAAACTAATCCACTAACTGGCTAACTAGCATCACCATTGACACTAATACAGCAATCAGAAAAAAGTGACACTGAGACAGGGGGGTGAAAGGGTTAACTGGGGGGGCGATCAAGGGGTTAAACCTTTATTAGGGGGGCTTGGGGGGGTACCCTAGACCTAACGGGGCCTACTACTAATTGCCTTAACTCCGATTAGAGTCACAAGTGACACCAATGCAGTGATCAGTGAAAAATCTGTAAACTGCAATTGGTGACAGGGAGTGAGGGGGTTTACTGGGGGGGTGATCAGGGGGTGACAAGTGTACCTACGTTTACTGGTTAGTGTAGTGTTGTGCAACTCACAGTAAGATGCTCTCTCTCCTCTCTCTGGAACGGAAAAGAATTCCAGAGAGGGAGATGACATCACTTCCCCCTGTCTGTGTTTACACTTACAGACAAGGGAAACATTTTAATTTGCCAGAACGCGGGCATGGCGGCGCACCCATGCCACTTTGCCGACATGTATATCGGCGTGAGCCAGTCGGCAAGTGGTTAAATCTTCCAGTAGCAAAGAGAAGCCAATAACTGACTAAAAGTAGGACTAAATTAACAGTGAAGTCTAAGGCTACATTGGTGATCTGCTGGGGTTTGATGAATCCTGCGGAGGGTGGGGTTTGAAGATAAGGGAAATCTGTTAGCATATTATGGCCATTTTGTAGGACTAATAGGTAAGTTACTTAAAAAGGGGGGCTAAGAAGCTGGGGACTGCCATGGAGGACATGCACTAATTCCAAACATATTTTAAAAAAAATATAGTTGGGAGATGGTCCTTTTTATGCAGCTTCAAAGGCATTATGGGAAAAGCACAAATCCTCTACATTTCAAGTTTATGGAATGCCCTAAAACTGTACTATGTTCACAGACAGCCTCAGCAGCATACTCTGATATTATGTATTGGGCTGTGGAATTGATTTTTTTTTTCATTTACAATTAGCTTGTTTTAAATGCAGATGATTCATTAAAAATGGCCATATCATCTTAAAATAAAAATAAAAATCAATAAACCCCCAAAAGAAATTAAAACCCCAAAATATCACCCCACTTCATTTTTAAGGAAAGCCTTTCAGCAGAAATAAAAAAGAGCAGTTTGCTATGAACAAGGGAGCAGCTAGTGACCACTGTCTTTAAATCTACCAAAGATATAAAAGACCCAGAAAAATAGCAATATAAAACGTGACAACGGTGTGGTTATCCAAACAACTAGCAGCCAGAATTATAGCACAGACCTCTTTTCTCTAACACCAAAATGTGAATGACCAACAATGCCGGACCAGTATTGGGCATTGGTCCTGGATTGTACATCATCATGTTAGTAAGCGGAGGTGGCAAGAAGACTGGATGTGGACTGGGAGGAATAATGACTGCAGGAGACCAGTTGTCACAAGCAGAACCGACAGAAAGCAAACCATGGGACCCTGGATTAGTTTAGCTAGTGTAGCCCTAGAATTAATCTTTTTGCTGATGAGAGATTTACCTGTTTGTGAACAGCTACCAATGAATGAACTAGATTCAAGAAGTTCATTCTTTAGGTAGCAATACAATTTAATCGCCAGTGTAGCCTTCGTTATGAACAATGAGCATTTATTTTTCTATTATATTTCTTACACGATTCTCTTATCATTGATTAGAAAATCATTCGTTTTTCAAAAAATTTCCAACATGCCGATCACTCAAATTTGGTGGCCTGTGTAAAAATCGGCTTTTACTACAGCCCACTAGGGATGAGCCGAACACCCCCCGGTTCGGTTCGCACCAGAACCTGCGAACGGACCGAAAGTTCGCACGAACGTTAGAACCCCATTGACGTCTATGGGACTCGAACGTTCGAAATCAAAAGTGCTAATTTTAAAGGCTAATTTGCATGGTATTGTCCTAAAAAGGGTTTGGGGACCCGGGTCCTACCCCAGGGGACATGTATCAATGCAAAAAAAACTTTTAAAAACGTCCGTTTTTTCGGGAGCAGTGATTTTAATGATGCTTAAAGTAAAAAAAAAAAAGTGAAATATTCCTTTAAATATCGTACCTGGGGGGTGTCTATAGTATGCCTGTAAAGTGACGCGTGTTTACCGTGTTTAGAACAGTCCCTGCACCAAATGTCATTTTTAAAGGAAAAAATCTCATTTAAAACTGCTTGCGGGTTTAATGTCATGTCGGGTCATGGCAATATGGATGAAAATCAGTGAGACAAACGGCATGGGTACCCCCCAGTCCATTACCAGGCCCTTTGGGTCTTGTATGGATATTAAGGGGAACCCCGCACCCAAATTAAAATAAGGAAAGGCCCTATATACTCTGAACAGCAGTATACAGGCGGTGCAAACAAGACAGGGACTGTAGGTTTGTTGTTAAGTAGAATCTCTTTGTAATTTTGAACGGGTACATTTTTAACGCGTTTAGCTCCAGCCAAAAAATCTTTTTTAAGCTTTTTGGAAAACATAGGGAAGGGTTATCACCCCTGTGACATTTGTTTTGCTGTCTTTCCTCCTCTTCAGAAGATTTCACCTCACTTTTTGTCCCAATGAAAAATGTTTTTTGAAAATTTGGGTTTTTTTGTGGAACAAGGATTGGAAAGCATCAGTGGAAAGGAGAATTTTTTTTCCCATATTAACTCTTACAGGAGAGAATTTCCCTTCCTAGGGGTAGATTTCATCTCACTTCCTGTTGTCTCCTTCCGTTTGCAAGTAGGAGTCATTTGTAAGTTAGATGTTTGAAAGTAGGGTCCTGCCCTATATACTCAGCAGAAATTTGGGCCTTAGGTGTTGCTGTGGCCACAACACTGTAAGCCCTCACAGGGCCCTGCTGTGAAATATTAGATCAAGAATTGTAATTACATGCCCCTGTTGAACAGGAGCTGAAAAATTAGGCCTTAGGCACTGGTGCTGGTGCCACAACACTGCAACCCCTTACAGACACTCTAGTTGGAACGCAGGAACGAGCCCTGCTGCAAAGTATTGCATCAAAAATTGTAATTACAGGCCCCTGTTAGACAGGAGCAGAAAAATTGGGCCTTGGGCACTGGTGCTGGTGCCACAACACTGCAACCCCTCACAGACACTCTAGTTGGAACGCAGGAACGAGCCCTGCTGCAAAGTATTGCACCAAAAATTGTAATTACACGCCCCTGTTAGACAGGGGCAGAAAAATTGAGCCTTAGGCACTGGTGCTGGTGCCACAACACTGCAACCCCTCACAGACACTCTAGTTGGAATGCAGGAACGAGCCCTGCTGCAAAGTATTACATCAAAAATTGTAATTACACGCCCCTGTTAAACAGGGGCTGAAAAATTGTGCCTTAGGCACTGGTGGTGGCGCCCAGAACCAAAAATGTTCTTACAAGCTATCAGCGTGATGATTGAGGAGGAAGAGGATAATTACTCAGGGATAGTCACTCAGCATCAGCATAGGCAGTCTTTGAAGGGATCTGAGATTTCAAAAAAAATTATTCGGTTACATCAGCATCAGGTGCTTGGTAGCTGGTGGTGATCCAAGACTGATTCATTTTTATGAAGGTCAGCCGATCGACCGAGTCGGTGGACAGACGCACCCTGTGATCGGTTACCACGCCTCCAGCAGCACTGAATGTGCGTTCCGAAAGAACGCTGGATGCAGGACAGGCCAGTAGCTCAATTGCATACTGTGCAAGCTCTGGCCAGTGATCCATCCTCAAGACCCAGTAACCCAGAGGATTTTCGGTGGGAAAGGTGTCCAAGTCTGATCTTGCCCCTAGGTATTCCTGCACCATGTAAAACAGACGCTGGCGATGGTTGCTGGAACCGATCATACCTTGGGGCTGCGGACCAAAAAATTGTCTGAACGCATCGGTCAGACGGCCACCTTCTCCACCGCTCCTTCTTTGACTGACCGAAGCCTCAGCAACACGTTGTCCAGAAACAGGAGTTTGTAACCTCCCAGTCTCTGGGAACGCATTGCACAGACCTTTCTGCAAGGCCTCCCGAAGATGTTTCATCCTCTGCTCCCTCTGCGATGGCAAGATAAGGTCCGCAACCTTACCCTTGTAACGTGGATCAAGGAGGGTTGCCAGCCAGTATTGGTCCTTCTCCTTGATACCACGAATACGAGGATCCTTACGCAGGCTTTGCAGGATCAGGGAGGCCATGCAGCGTAGGTTTGCTGAGGCATTCGGTCCGGAGTCCTCTGGGTCACTAAGGACGACAACGTCCGCAGCCACCTCCTCCCAGCCACGTACAAGTCCATGTGTTTCTTGGGACTGATCCCTTAAAGACTGCTGCTGATGCTGAGTGCCAGGCTCCACCTCCATACTGACACAATCTTCCTCCTCCTCCTCCTCCTCCTCCTCCTCCTCTTCCTGTGTGATCGGCGGGCACGCAGGAACACTGTCTGGATAAAGGGGGCCTTGAGAGCTAAGGAAGTCCTCCTCTTCCTGCCTCTGTTCTGCCTCAAGTGCCCTGTCCATTATTCCATGCAGCGTGTGCTCCAACAGGTGGACAAGGGGGACAGTGTCACTGATGCATGCACTGTCACTGCTCACCATCCTCGTGGCCTCCTCGAATGGTGACAGGACAGTGCATGCATCCCTGATCATGGCCCACTGGCGTGGGGAAAAAAAAACAAGCTCCCCTGACCCTGTCCTGGTACCATAGTCGCACAGGTACTCATTGATGGCCCTCTGCTGCGTGTGCAGCCGCTGCAGCATGGCCAACGTTGAGTTCCACCTGGTGGGCATGTCACAGATTAGGCGGTTCTTGGGCAGGTTAAACTCCTTTTGGAGGTCCGTCAGCCGAGCACTGGCATTATATGACCGGCGGAAATGCACACAGACTTTCCTGGCCTGCCTCAGGACATCCTGTAAGCCCGGGTACCTGCCCAAGAACCGCTGCACCACCAAGTTAAGGACGTGAGCCAAACAGGGCACATGGGTCATTTGTCCCTGTCGGAGGGCAGAGAGGAGGTTGGTGCCATTGTCGCAAACCACCATTCCTGCCTTAAGTTGGCGTGGCGTCAACCACCTCTGAACCTGCCCCTGCAGAGCTGACAGAACCTCTGCCCCAGTGTGGCTCCTGTCCCCCAAGCACACCAGCTCAAGCACCGCATGGCATCTTTTGGCCTGCGTACTTGCGTAGCCCCTTGAACGACTACGGAGCACCGCTGGTTCCGAGGAAGAGGCCATGGAGGAAGAAGAAGAGGAGGGGGTGGAGGAGAGAGGTGTGTCACAATTAGCATTTTGAAAGCGTGGTGGCGGAACAACCTCCAACACTACTGCACCTTGTCCTGCATCCTTCCCAGCTGCCAGCAGAGTCACCCAATGTGCCGTGAAACTTAGGTAACGTCCCTGTCCATGCCTGCTGGACCATGAGTCAGCGGTAATATGCACCTTAGGCAGCGAGGCATGGACATTGCCTTCCACATGCCGGTAGAGAGCCGGACTCGCCTTCCGTGAGAAAAAGTGGCGTTTGGGTACCTGCCACTGAGGAACCGCACATTCCACAAACTCACGGAAGGGGGCAGAGTCTACCAACTGAAAAGGCAGCAGTTGAAGTGCTAGCAATTTTGCCAAGCTAGCATTCAACCGCTGGGCATGTGGATGGCTGGGAGCAAACTTCTTTCGGCGGTGCAGCAGCTGGGGCAGGGAAATTTGCCTGGTACAATCTGACGTCGGTGTACCAAAAGCAGATTGCCCACAAGTACTTGGCTGTGACACACCTAATTCTACACCTTCATTCCTCTCACTGCAGGTCTCAGAGAGGACTGGAGGTCTAGTGGGGTTGGAAATCTCAGCTGATGAGGAGCAAGGAGAGATCCTCTTTGTTCTTTGGTGTGGGTCTTTTAGATACGCTTGCCAACGAACTGCATGGCAGGTCAACATATGTCTGGTCAAGCATGTGGTACCCAAGCGGGAGATGTTTTGGCCACGTGAGATACGCTTGAGACATATGTTGCAAATAGCAGCGGTGCGATCTGATGCACTCATCTCAAAAAAGGCCCACACCAAAGAACTTTTTGAATAACGTGCAGAGACTGCAGCGCCCTGCACATGTGGAGCTTTGGGGTGTGATGCAGTCAATGTGCTGCCCTTAGGCTGGCCCCTGGAGGGCATCCTGCCTCGTTGGTGATGTGCCGCCTCCTCCTCCTCCTCCTCCTCTCTCCTATCAGGCACCCACGTTGAGTCAGTGACCTCATCATCCCCTCCCTCCTCATCACTGGAGCAAACCTGGCAGTATGCTGCAGCAGGGGGAGCATGACTGCCAGATGGCTGTCCTTCTTGGGCACCCCCTCTGTCTGTGCTCATGTTACTGCCTTCATCGAGCTCAGTATCATCATCAGAGCCTTCCAAACGCTGGGCATCCTCCTGGAGCATGTACCCAACACTGTGGTCAAACAGTCCGAGGGAATCCTCATGAGGACATGGTGGAGCTAGGGAAGGAGTCACTGATGACATTGAGCTGAGGGAAGAGGACGCTGCTTTGCCAGACAAAGCACCCTGGCCATGGGTGAGAGAGGATGAGGAGGATGAGGACGGCTTGGTCATCCACTCGACCAAGTCTTCCGCATGTTGCGGCTCAACACGGCCAGCTGCCGAAAAAAAGGCCAAGCGTGTCCCATGGCCACGTGCTGATGAGGATGCACCGTCTCCACGACCAGCACTAGACACAGAGCCTGCTTGCCCTCTCTTATTGGCTTGTGACTGTCTGCCTCTCCTTCTTGGCCTTCCAGACATACTAATGGCCTGTAGCTGCACTAAGCTGGGATAGAACACCAGTAATTTTCTTCAGGTAGCTTTATATACTGTAACCAGACAAGCCTGCCTGTCAGTAGGAAGATAACAGGAACGGATCTAGCTGAACACTGTGAGCAGGACGCACTGTACTAAATGTAAATAGTCTAGCTGCCTGACCGTGGTACTAATAGGACCAAATAGAACACCAGTAATTTTCTTCAGGTAGCTTTATATACTGTAACCAGACAAGCCTGCCTGTCAGTAGGAAGATAACAGGAACGGATCTAGCTGAACACTGTGAGCAGGACGCACTGTACTAAATGTAAATAGTCTAGCTGCCTGACCGTGGTACTAACAGGATCAAATAGAACACCAGTAATTTTCTTCAGGTAGCTTTATGTACTGTAACCAGACAAGCCTGCCTGTCAGCAGGAAGATAACAGGAACGGATCTAGCTGAACACTGTGAGCAGGACGCACTGTACTAAATGTAAATAGTCTAGCTGCCTGACCGTGGTACTAATAGGATCAAATAGAACACCAGTAATTTTCTTCAGGTAGCTTTATATACTGTAACCAGACAAGCCTGCCTGTCAGTAGGAAGATAACAGGAACGGATCTAGCTGAACACTGTGAGCAGGACGCACTGTACTAAATGTAAATAGTCTAGCTGCCTGACCGTGGTACTAATAGGATCAAATAAAACACCAGTAATTTTCTTCAGGTAGCTTTATATACTGTAACCAGACAAGCCTGCCTGTCAGTAGGAAGATAACAGGAACGGATCTAGCTGAACACTGTGAGCAGGACGCACTGTACTAAATGTAAATAGTCTAGCTGCCTGACCGTGGTACTAATAGGATCAAATAGAACACCAGTAATTTTCTTCAGGTAGCTTTATATACTCTAACCAGACAAGCCTGCCTGTCAGTAGGAAGATAACAGGAACGGATCTAGCTGAACACTGTGAGCAGGACGCACTGCACTAAATGTAAATAGTCTAGAAGATAACAGGAACGGATCTAGCTGAACACTGTGAGCAGGATGCACTGCACTAAATGTAAATAGTCTAGAAGATAACAGGAACGGATCTAGCTGAACACTGTGAGCAGGACGCACTACACTAAATGTAAATAGTCTAGAAGATAACAGGAACGGATCTAGCTAAACTGAATACAGTGTATATATATATATATATGCAACACCTGGGATGCATATATATATACACAATACACTGTAAGTGCAGCTAACTGACTGACTGTTCTGCCTAATCTATCTAACTCAAATCAAATGACACTGTCTGTCTCTCTCTCTCTCTCTCTCAATGAACGCCGGAACACACACTACACAGGGCCGCCGTGCAGGTGGCCTTATATAGTGTGGGGCGTGTACTAAATCCCCTGAGCCATAATTGGCCAAAGCCTCCTTGGCTTTGGCCAATTATGGCTCTCTGTTCAGGCGGCGCTGTGATTGGCCAAGCATAGTGCATGCTTGGCCAATCATCAGCAAGCAATGCACTGCGATGCCGCAGTGAATTATGGGCCGTGACGCGCCACACGAATTTGGCGCGAGCGGCCCATATCATTCGCAATTCGGCGAACGGGCGAACAGCCGATGTTCGAGTCGAACATGGGTTCGACTCGAACACGAAGCTCATCCCTACAGCCCACTAATGGTGTGAAATTCGAATGAAAATGATTCCGAATTGACCCATGTATGCCCAGCCTTACCCTTATATGAAATAGCTGTGACAATAATTAGGCCAACAATACTGATTAAATTGCTTGTTACAGGTGAAAGAAATTCTGAAAACATGATCTGCGGGGGATACTTAATGAATACCGTCGAAAAACACTGATATTCACTAAGGGCCAGTTCACACCAGAGTGCAAAATAAAAACGCACTGCCTTTGTGATCTGTTGTAGGTGCTAGCAAAATGTTAACAGCACCCCAAATGCAGATCTCAAAGGTAATGCGCTTGCCGGAACCACATTGCATGATACAGCAGTACCATGCAATTTAGTGAGGTATGTTTTTTAAATGAATGGGCTGCCAAATCACACCGTAGGGGAACGCACAGGATATGCGCTCCTGTGCGATTCTAGTGTGAACTGGCCCTTATATATGTATTACCAGATGTCAGTGGGGAAAGTATTTTGATTTTTTTTTGGTTTTGCAAAGAAACTAATTCATAATAAAATGTCTTCATTCTTCCATGTGGAACATTTTTTAAGTATTTTCAATATGTTTTCTCAATTACCTCTAAGATGAAAGAGTAAGAAAAATAGGTTCCCTAGAGTTTAAGATCTGAAAAACAAATGAATTACTTCCCATAGAATTTCCCCAGCACAGAAATCATTCATCAATGCTAACAGCACCTATGATTAAGAAAAAATCTCAATGAATGTTAAGGAGAAGGTTTGATTGATGCTTAGGTGCGTGAAAATGCTTGTCATGTGGCATTCCATACATGATCAGTTGAGACTTTGCTTGGCCTAATATGAGCAAAGCAAATGTGTGACAAACTTTTATCTAGAGTTATAGCACTTCCTTCTTTTCATAGAGTAAATAAAATAAAACCTTGTATTATATCTCCGATTTCATACAATAAATGTAAAACATGAAATATACTGCAGGAATGATTTATAAAAGAACAGAGCCATCACAAAATCTAATACATTAAAGCTTTGCCTTTTCGGTGCAGGTTAGATAAGTTCATTACCATTGAAAGATCTTCTAATTTCATTCCCTTTTTTGGGGGTAAATTCAAAAAACTGTTTTCTTAAAAGTCTAAATAACTTTGTAGGCCGCAAAGAACCTTTCAGACTTGTGGTGTGTGTGTATATATATCTGGCCTGTTGATGTCAATATTTAAAGTTGGTACATGTATAATAATTTATATTGTATACGCTATACTTGTATAATATGTATTTTACTCTGTACAAGTTAGTTACAGTTTCTGTTCTTGTTATTATATACTTAGAAGGCTGTAAGTGTTTTATCAATGCCTAAACTTGTTATTAAAGCACTCTATAACTACTCTGCCTCCTTGACTACAGGGCAGAAAAAGAGTGGAAACAAGGACATCTCTTCTACGTGTCAGGGCTAGGCTCAGCCCTTCCTTCTCCTCATCTGTCAGCTAATTGCCAGCTCCTATCTCTCTACAGTTACTCAGCTGTTGATGATATCCTGCCCATCAGTCCTGCCTACTTAAGCCGTCCAGTCCAGAGGATCTCTGCCTTTGCCTTGGTCAACATCACAGAAACTATCTCCTGTGATCCTGTTCAAGACTTGCTTTGCTGACATCCCTTCTGGCTTCAGATCCTGCTTGCTGTTGCACTACATTGATCCCTGACTTCTGGCTTGGCTGACTATCTGTTCTGGTTACTGAATTTTGGCTATGTTTTGACTGTGTTTGTTCTTTTTACTTTTTTTATTAAACAAATGTGATTTAACTGTACTTCGATCTTGGCCTTATTTCATGGTTTCTGGCACTACTATCTGTTCAGCAGCCTGCACCTCTTTTTCAACACTATGGTTCCATAGTTACATAGTTGGTAAGATTGAAAAAAGACATCAGTCCATCCAGTTCAACCTGTGGTGTGTGAGTGTGCTTACGTTTATGTCAATAGTACATTATATATCCCTGTATGTTGTGATCATTAATGTGCCCATCTAATAGTTTTTTTAAACTATTGACGCTCCCTGCTGATACCACTGCTTGTGGAAGAGAATTCCACATCCTTACAGCTCTGATGTAAAGAATCCTCTACACAGTTTAAGGTTAAACCGCTTCTCTTCCAATTTCAGTGAATGGCCACGTGTCTTTTTAAATTCCCTTTCACTGAAAAGTTTTTTCCCCTTGCCCTCTAATCACCGGTAGACATGTGCACACTGAAATATTTTGCTTGGGAATTTCAGTTCCATCCAAAAAATAGATTGATTTAGTTACTCCCGAAATTCGTTTTTATTTATTTTGTTTCATTAAAAAATGCATTTGTGCGAAAATCCGAAATAATTAAGGTCATATCTGTTAATTGAAGACTTATGGTGTCTGTCGGATGTTCTAGGAGGATTTGACGAAGCAGCTAAACTGTACGACGCCACGATCGTACCTTTCCGGTCGAATGCTCTGCCCACAAGCTATAGTAGAATTCTAATGTTGTTTGATTAGTAATAATTATAATTATGAATTATTATTACTAGTGAAACAACATTATAATTCTTCTATAACCTATGGGCGGAGCATTTGATCATAAATGTCCGCTCGCAGCGATCTTATGTTTTTCGCTGCTTCGTCGCATCTTCATGTGTCTATAATGTCGAATCTTTTCTCTCTATGTCGAATAATCTTCGACTAATAGAGTTATGTTAGGCACATTCAACCGCAGGTTCAATAGACACAGATCGCTATTATCACCATCATGTCGAATCTTCTATCTATCTACATCGAACTGTTGTCGCGACGATACGAAAATATAATGGATATGAAAATAAAGCATTTTTTTTATTTTGGATCTTTCGGATTTCAGATTCTGCGTGTTCTTTACTATCGTTTTGTTGAAACGAACACGAAAATCCCTAAAATTCGGACGAAAATGCATTCGGACGAAAACGAATACACATGTCTAGTCACCAGTACGATATTTGTACATCACTATCATGTCCCCTCTCAAGCGTCTCCTCTCCAGAGAGAATAAGTTCAATGCTTGTAGTCTTTCCTCATAGCTGAGATCCTCTAATCCCTTTATTAGCTTTGTTGCCCTTCTCTGCACTCTCTCCAGTTCCAGCCCATCCCTCCTGAGGACTAGTGTCCAGAACTGGAAGGCATACTCAAGATGTGGCCGAACCAGAGTCTTCTAGAGTCTGAGAATTATCATTTTATCTCTGGAGTGAATCCCCCTTTTAATGCATGCCAATATTCTGCTAGCTTTGCTTGCAGCAGCTTGGCATTGCATGGCATTGCCGAGCCTGTCATCTACTAGGACCCCCAGGTCCTTTTTTATCCTAGATTCCAACAGAGGTTCTTCCCCTAGCGAGTAAGCCTGCAATTCCTTTTACTGCTTAAATGTCAATGTTTGAGAATAAAAAACTTGCTAGTAATCTGTTAGACTTACCTACTAATAGAATGTGTGTTTTAATTATTCACTGCCAGGGAGCAAAAGGGCAGTGTATTTTCTTTTGTATGGACCCTGTTGTCTTAGGCCTCATGTACCCTGCTGCTGGTAAATGGATGTTTAGGAGCAGTTGGGCATTTTTTTCAGCTGTCCTGAACTCTCCTCTATGTTATCTTATCAGTATATGTTCACAGGGTTGTTTATATTCATTTCTAGTTGTGCTTAGAAGCATTTTTTGGAACGCCAAAAAATGGGTTCAGATGGATGTTCAGAGGCATTTGAAATGCCAAATGCCTGTAACAGCTTGTAAGCGCTGCTAAACATGGTAACTCACATTTAACAGCATTTCGTTTACAGACATTTTTTATTTTAAGAAAAAAAAAACATTTTTTTTTTTTTTTACAAATGCTTCTAGATACAAATACGGCTAAACGTGGCATGTAAACGTGGCTAAACGGGCGTTTTTAGACGCCGGTTTCTAGCTGTCAAGTTAAATCATTCAGGAGAGGTTAAACAACGTCCCATTTGCATGAAGCCTTAACCACTTCGCGCCCGCGCTATAGCCAAAAGACGGCTATAGTGCGGCGCTCAATTGCCGGGAGGGCGTCCCTGGATGGCCTCCTATTTACATTCCCCTTGCGCACTGCCACGGGCGTGCGTTAGGGGAAATCTGTGTTGGCCGTGTCCCTTGGACACAGCCAATCACAGATCGTGCTAAATGGCCAGTCACAGCGGCCATTTAGCACTAAATCGGAGTGTCTAATGAGAGATGATCTCATATGTAAACATATGAGATCATCTCTCATCGCTGGCTCTCCCTCCTCACACAGAGACAGTGTGTGAGGAGACAGAGCTTCTGTGCTGCAGCAGGAGTGAAAAAAAATCAGGTACACTAACACAACAAAGTGCCATCTGTCCCCAGTGCCACCTATCAGTGCCATCTGTCCTCATCGCCATCTGTCCCCAGTGCCACCTGTCAGTGCCATCTGTCCCCAGTGCCACCTATCATTGCCACCTGCCTCCAATGCCACCTACCCCCAGTGCCACCTGTCCCCAGTGCCACCTGTCAGTGCCACGTGTCATCAGTGCCATGTATCAGTGCCATCTGTCATTAGTGCCACCTGTCAGTGTCACATGCCATCTGTTATCACTGTCACATGTCATCGGTGGCACGTATTAGTGCCATCTATCATCAGTGCCACGTATTAGTGCCATCTGTCATCAGTGCCACGTATTAGTGCCATCTGTCATCAGTGCCACGTGTCATCAGTGCCACGTATTAGTGCCATCTATCATAAGTGCCACGTATTAGTGCCATCTGTCATCAGTGCCACGTATTAGTGCCATCTGTCATCAGTGCCACATGTCATCAGTTCAGTGCCACATATTAGTGCCATCTGTCATCAGTGTCACGTGTCATCAGTACCACGTATCAGTGCCATCTGTCATCAGTGCCACATCAGTGTCACATGCCATCAGTGCCATCTATCATCAGTGCCACATCAGTGTCATGTGTCATTGTCCTGGTGCTCCAGGGCCTTCAAAAGTGTAATAGGTAGTCAACAAGTTAGGTGTAATTTATGCTCCTAGAACGCCTGATGGTGCTCCCTGCATGTTGGGCCTCTGTATGTGGCCAGGCTGTGAAAAAGTCCCACACATGTGGTGTTGTAATACTCAGGAGAAGTAACAGAATGTATTTTGGGGTGTCATTTGTGGTATACACATGCCATGTGAGAGAAATAACCTATTACAATGACAATTTTGTGGAAAAAAACAAAAAAAAAAAGAAAAACTTAATTTTGCAAAGAATTGTGGGAAAAAATTACAACATCAAAAACCTCACCATGCATCTTAATAAATACCTTGGAATGTCTACTTTCAAAAAACGAGTCATTTGTGGAGTATTTGTACTTTCCTGGCATGTTTGGGTCTCAAGAAATGAGATAGGCCATTAGTACATCAGGTGTGATCAATTTTTTATGATTTGCACCATAGCTTGTAGACTTTCTAACTTTCACAAAGACCAAATAATATCCACTAATTTGGGTTATTTTTTACCAAAGATATGTATCAGTATAAATTGTGGCCAAAATTTATGAAGAAAAAATAATAATTTGCAAAATGTTGTCACAGAAACTAAGAAAAATTTGTTTTTTTCAAAATTTTCGGTCTTTTTTCATTTATAGCACAAAAAATAAAAAACCCAGAGGTGATCAAATATCACCAAAAGAAAGTTCTATTTGTATGAAAAAAGGGTAAAAAATTCATTTGGGTACAGTATTACATGACTGAGTAATTGTCATTCAAAGTGTGAGAGCACTGAAAGCTGAAAATTGATCTGGGCAGGAGGGGGGTTTAAGTGCCCAGTAGGCAAGTGGTTAAACAGGAGAATTCTGTATTGTTTGTAGTTAGGCTGTAGCCAGCCTGAGCTGTTTTTATGTTAGGTTTCTCTGAGATTCAAAAACATTGTTTCAGGGGAATTGTTTTCCAGTAGAAATAATACAGTAGTGAAAAGATGCATTGGGGTGGATTTACTAAAAGTGGAAAGTGAAAAATCTGGTGCAACTCTGCATGGTAGCCAATCAGCTTCTAACTTTAGCTTGAAGCTGTATTAGTCTTTAACCACTTGACAACTGGGCACTTAAACCCCCTTCCTAACCAGACCAATTTTCAGCTTTTGGTGCTCTCACATTTTGAATGACAATTACTCAGTCATGCAACACTGTATCTATATGAAATTTGTGTCCTTTTTTTCACACAAATGGAGCTTTCTTTTGGTGGTATTTAATCACCGCTGGGTTCTTTATTTTTTGCGCCGTAAAAGAAAAAAGACCGAAAAATCTGTAAAAAAATAAATTTTTCTTCATTTCTGTTATAAAATTTTGGAAATTAGTAATTTTTCTTCATATATTTTGGCCAAAATTTATACCGCTACATATCTTTGGTAAAATTAACCCAAATCGGTGGATATTATTTGGTCTTTGTGAAAGTTATAGAGTCCAAAAGCTATGGTGCGAATATCTGAAAATTGATCACACCTGAATTACTGACGGCCTATCTAATTTCTTGAGACCCTAACATTCCAGAAAAGTACAAATACCCCCCAAATGACCCCTTTTTGGAAAGAAGACATTCCAAGGTATTTAGAAAGATGCATGGTGAGTATTTTGAAGTTGTCATTTTTTCCCACAATTCTTTGCAAAATCAAGGTTTTTTTTTACTTTTTTTTTTCCCACAAAATTGTCATATTAGCAGGTTATTTCTCACACACAGCATATGCATACCACAAATTACACCCCAAAACACATTCTGCTATTACTCCCGAGTATGGCGATACCACATGTGTGAGACTTTTACACAGCGTGGCCACATACAGAGGCTCAACATGCAGGGGAGCACCTTCAGGCGTTCTGGAGCACCCAGGCCAATTCTGACATTTCTCTCCTACATGTAAAAATCATCATTTATTAGCTAGAAAATTACATAGAACCCCAAAACATTATATATGTTTTTTTAGCAAAGACCCTAGAGAATACAATGGCGGTCGTTGCAACTTTTTATCTCACACGGTATTTGTGCAGCAATTTTTTTAACGCTTTTTTTTGGAAAAAAAACAGTTTTGTGCTTTACAAAAACCAAAACAGTAAAGTTAGCCTAATGTTTTTGCATAATGTGAAAGATGAAGTTACGCCGAGTAAATAGATACCCAACATGTCACCTTTCAAAATTGCACGCGCTTGTGGAATGGCGCCAAACTTTGCTACTCAAAAATCCCCATAGGTGACGCTTTAAAATTTTTTACTGGTTACATGTTTTGAGTTACAGAGGAGGTCTAGGGTCAAAATTATTACTCTCGCTCTACCGATCACAGCGATACCTCACATGTGTGGTTTGAACACCGTTTTCATATGTGGGCGGGACTTACATATGCGTTCGCTTCTGCATGCGAGCACACAGGGACAGGGGCGCTTTAAAATTTTTTTTTTTTTTTTTTATTGTTCATTTTACTTTATTTATTTTAGTTTGATGCTTTTTTCCAAAAAAAAAAAAAATTTTGACCATTTTTATTCCTATTACAAGGAATATAAACATCCTTGTAATAGGAATATGGCATGACAGGTCCTCTTTACAGTGAGATATGGGGTCAATAAGACCCCACATCTCACCTCTAGGCTGGGAAGCCTGAAATTAAAAAAAAAAAAAACGATCCTGGCTTCGATCGTAGCGTTGAGTCGGTAGAAGCGCGGGAGGGGGGGACATCCCCTCTCGCCTCCCGTAAGAACGATCAAGCAGTGGAACAGCTGCTATGATCATTCTCATGGTGTAGGGAATCGCCGGCTGAAAAAGCTGATATCTGAATGATGCCTGTAGCTGCAACCATCATTCAGATATCTCCGCACAAACTCAAGGACGTTGTATGACGGCCGGCGGGTGGGAAGTGGTTAAAACGCTTTTTTTTTTTTTAACACAAAGTTGTCCATTTATACAATATTTCTACCACATAACATGTACATACCAAAAATGACACCCCAAAATAGATTCTCCTGCTCCTCCTGAGTACGGCGATACCACATGTGTGAGACTTCCACAGCCTGGCCACATACAGAGGGCGAGTACAGCTGAGCATGGCTGAGCATGGCTGGGTATGGCGGGGTATTGCGGAGTATGGCGGGGTATTGCGGAGTATGGCGGGGTATTGCGGAGTATGGCGGGGTATTGCGGGGTATGGCGGAGTATGGCGGGGTATGGCGGAGTATGGCGGGGTATGGCGGAGTATGGCAGGATATGGCGGAGTATGGCGGGGTATGGCGGAGTATGGCGGGGTATTGCGGAGTATGGCGGGGTATGGCGGAGTATGGCGGGGTATGGCGGAGTATGGCGGGGTATGGTGGGGGCATGGCAGAGTATGGCGGGGGCATTGCAGAGTATGGCGGGGGGCATTGCAGAGTATGGCGGGGGCATTGCAGAGTATGGCGGGGGCATTGCAGAGTATGACGGGGACATTGCAGAGTATTGTGGGGGCATTGCAGAGTATTGTGGGGGCATTGCAGAGTATTGCACAGCATTGCAGAGTATTGTGGGGGCATTGCAGATTATTGCACAGCATTGCAGAGTATTGTGGGGGCATTGCAGAGTATTGCACAGCATTGCAGAATATTGTGGGGGTATTGCAGAGTATTGCACAGCATTGCAGAGTATTGTGGGGGTATTGCAGAGTATTGCACAGCATTGCAGAGTATTGCACAGCATTGCAGAGTATTGTGGGGGTATTGCAGAGTATTGCACAGCATTGCATAGTAGTGAGGGATGGCTGAGCATGGATGGATGGCTGGATGTCTCTGTGCAGCTCTGTGGGCACTACACATACAGCCCACAGCGCTGCAGACATCCATCCATCCCCCTCCCCGCTCACTGTGTACCGATCGGTACACAGGAGGGGAGGAGAGGAACCGGCGTCATCAGATGAGGCCGGTCTGTTTACATGTGATCGCGCCGTCATTTGACGGCATGATCACATGGTAAATGGCCGCGATTAGCGGCCATTTACCGGGATCCGTGATGCGCCGGGTCCTCTGGACCCGGCGGTCACGGATGTGTTCGGGTGCGCGCCCCAGGGGGCGCGCGAGAGGGGAATTCTGGGAGGATGTCATAGTACGCCCTCCCAGAGTTATCCAACCGCCCTGCAGCCGTCATTCGGCTATGGGCCGGTTGGTAAGTGGTTAAACAAAAAACCTGGAAGCTAATTTGTTTATTTGCAGTGCTGCACCAGATTTTGCACTCTGCACTTTTAGTAAATCAACCCCAATTGTTTTGGGCTATAAATATTCTGCCCTGGTCAATCACATGGGGGGGGGGGGGATTATGCTAGTGATGTGGACTGGGACAAAGTTGAAATATTTGGAGATAGCTTCTAGGTGAAATATTCTTATGGGGACTCTAGTTCTGGTGACCTGGGGGTCCCTAAGAAATTCCCTTAATTTGCAAGGATTTCCTCTCTCTTCCTGTTTGGCTATGGGACAGGAAGTGAAGGGAAATCTCCACAATGGGACACAGATGGCAAAAAAAATAAAAAATCTGACCGGAGTTATAACCCTCCCTTGATCTAAAATGAAAAGAAAAAATTTGCCTATAGTTCTACTTTAATGTAGGAAAAGTGTTTTTGTGTTTTGTGAGGGAAGACGACCGTATGTCTCTGTTTCTGTACATGGCAGTCATGAGGTTATCATTTTCTGGTTCCAGGTGGCTGCTGAGTAGGGATGAGCCGAACACCCCCCGGTTCGGTTCGCACCAGAACCCGCGAACGGACCGCAAGTTCGCACGAACGTTAGAACCCCATTGACGTCTATGGGACTCGAACGTTCGAAATCAAAAGTGCTCATTTTAAAGGCTAATTTGCATGGTATTGTCCTAAAAAGGGTGTGGGGACCCGGGTCCTACCCCAGGGGACATGTATCAATGCAAAAAAAACTTTTAAAAACGGCCGTTTTTTCGGGAGCAGTGATTTTAATGATGCTTAAAGTAAAAAAAAAAAGTGAAATATTCCTTTAAATATCGTACCTGGGGGGTGTCTATAGTATGCCTGTAAAGTGACGCGTGTTTCCCATGTTTAGAACAGTCCCTGCACCAAATGTCATTTTTAAAGGAAAAAATCTCATTTAAAACTGCTTGCGGGTTTAATGTCATGTCGGGTCATGGCAATATGGATGAAAATCAGTGAGACAAACGGCATGGGTACCCCCCAGTCCATTACCAGGCCCTTTGGGTCTTGTATGGATATTAAGGGGAACCCCGCCCCCAAATTAAAATAAGGAAAGGTCCCTATATACTCTGAACAGCAGTATACAGGCGGTGCAAACAAGACAGGGACTGTAGGTTTGTTGTTAAGTAGAATCTGTTTGTAATTTTGAACATTTTTAACGTGTTTAGCTCCAGCCAAAAAATCTTTTCTAAGCTTTTTGGAAAACATAGGGAAGGGTTATCACCCCTGTGACATTTGTTTTGCGTCTTTCCTCCTCTTCAGAAGATTTCACCTCACTTTTTTGTCCCAATGAAAAATGTTTTTTGAAAATTTGGGTTTTTTTGTGGAACAAGGATTGGAAAGCATCAGTGGAAAGGAGAAATTGTTTTCCCATATTAACTCTTACAGGAGAGAATTTCCCTTCCTAGGGGTAGATTTCATCTCACTTCCTGTTGTCTCCTTCCGTTTGCAAGTAGGAGTCGTTTGTAAGTTAGATGTTTGAAAGTAGGGTCCTGCCCTATATACTCAGCAGAAATTTGGGCCTTAGGTGTTGCTGTGGCCAAAACACTGTAAGCCCTCACAGGGCCCTGCTGTGAAATATTAGATCAAGAATTGTAATTACATGCCCCTGTTGAACAGGAGCTGAAAAATTAGGCCTTAGGCACTGGTGCTGGTGCCACAACACTGCAACCCCTCACAGACACTCTAGTTGGAACGCAGGAACGAGCCCTGCTGCAAAGTATTGCATCAAAAATTGTAATTACACGCCCCTGTTAGACAGGGGCAGAAAAATTGGGCCTTAGGCACTGGTGCTGGTGCCACAACACTGCAACCCCTCACAGACACTCTAGTCGGAACGCAGGAACGAGCCCTGCTGCAAAGTATTGCATCAAAAATTGTAATTACACGCCCCTGTTAGACAGGGGCAGAAAAATTGGGTCTTAGGCACTGGTGCTGGTGCCACAACACTGCAACCCCTCACAGACACTCTAGTTGGAACGCAGGAACGAGCCCTGCTGCAAAGTATTGCATCAAAAATTGTAATTACACGCCCCTGTTAGACAGGGGCAGAAAAATTGGGTCTTAGGCACTGGTGCTGGTGCCACAACACTGCAACCCCTCACAGACACTCTAGTTGGAACGCAGGAACGAGCCCTGCTGCAAAGTATTGCATCAAAAAATGTAATTACACGCCCCTGTTAGACAGGGGCTGAAAAATTGTGCCTTAGGCACTGGTGGTGGCGCCCAGAACCAAAAATGTTCTTACAAGCTATCAGCGTGATGATTGAGGAGGAAGAGGATAATTACTCAGGGATAGTCACTCAGCATCAGCATAGGCAGTCTTTGAAGGGATCTGAAAAAAATTATTCAGTTACATCAGCATCAGGTGCTTGGTAGCTGGTGGTGATCCAAGACTGATTCATTTTTAATGAAGGTCAGCCGATCGACCGAGTCAGTGGACAGACGCACCCTGTGATCGGTTACCACGCCTCCAGCAGCACTGAATGTGCGTTCCGAAAGAACGCTGGATGCAGGACAGGCCAGTAGCTCAATTGCATACTGTGCAAGCTCTGGCCAGTGATCCATCCTCAAGACCCAGTAACCCAGAGGATTTTCGGTGGGAAAGGTGTCCAAGTCTGATCTTGCCCCTAGGTATTCCTGCACCATGTAAAACAGACGCTGGCGATGGTTGCTGGAACCGATCATACCTTGGGGCTGCGGACCAAAAAATTGTCTGAACGCATCGGTCAGACGGCCACCTTCTCCACCGCTCCTTCTTTGACTGACCGAAGCCTCAGCAACACGTTGTCCAGAAACAGGAGTTTGTAACCTCCCAGTCTCTGGGAACGCGTTGCACAGACCTTTCTGCAAGGCCTCCCGAAGATGTTTCATCCTCTGCTCCCTCTGTGATGGCAAGATAAGGTCCGCAACCTTACCCTTGTAACGTGGATCAAGGAGGGTTGCCAGCCAGTATTGGTCCTTCTCCTTGATACCACGAATACGAGGATCCTTACGCAGGCTTTGCAGGATCAGGGAGGCCATGCAGCGTAGGTTTGCTGAGGCATTCGGTCCGGAGTCCTCTGGGTCACTAAGGACAACAACGTCCGCAGCCACCTCCTCCCAGCCACGTACAAGTCCATGTGTTCCTTGGGACTGATCCCTTAAAGACTGCTGATGCTGAGTGCCAGGCTCCACCTCCATACTGACACAATCTTCCTCCTCCTCCTCCTCCTCCTCGTCCTCTTCCTGTGTGATCGGCGGGCACGCAGGAACACTGTCTGGATAAAGGAGGCCTTGAGAGCTAAGGAAGTCCTCCTCTTCCTGCCTCTGTTCTGCCTCAAGTGCCCTGTCCATTATTCCACGCAGCGTGTGCTCCAACAGGTGGACAAGGGGGACAGTGTCACTGATGCATGCACTGTCAGTGCTCACCATCCTCGTGGCCTCCTCGAATGGTGACAGGACAGTGCATGCATCCCTGATCATGGCCCACTGGCGTGGGGAAAAAAAACCAAGGTCCCCTGACCCTGTCCTGGTGCCATAGTCACACAGGTACTCATTGATGGCCCTCTGCTGCGTGTGCAGCCGCTGCAGCATGGCCAATGTTGAGTTCCACCTGGTGGGCATGTCACAGATTAGGCGGTTCTTGGGCAGGTTAAACTCCTTTTGGAGGTCCGTCAGCCGAGCACTGGCATTATATGACCGGCGGAAATGCACACAGACTTTCCTGGCCTGACTCAGGACATCCTGTAAGCCCGGGTACCTGCCCAAGAACCGCTGCACCACCAAGTTAAGGACGTGAGCCAAACAGGGCACATGGGTCAGTTGTCCCTGTCGGAGGGCAGAGAGGAGGTTGGTGCCATTGTCGCAAACCACCATTCCTGCCTTAAGTTGGCGTGGCATCAACCACCTCTGAACCTGCCCCTGCAGAGCTGACAGAACCTCTGCCCCAGTGTGGCTCCTGTCCCCCAAGCACACCAGCTCAAGCACCGCATGGCATCTTTTGGCCTGCGTACTTGCGTAGCCCCTTGAACGCCTACGGAGCACCGCTGGTTCCGAGGAAGAGGCCATGGAGGAAGAAGAAGAGGAGGGGGTGGAGGAGAGAGGTGTGTCACAATCAGCATTTTGGAGGCGTGGTGGCGGAACAACCTCCAACACTACTGCACCTTGTCCTGCATCCTTCCCAGCTGCCAGCAGAGTCACCCAATGCGCCGTGAAACTTAAGTAACATCCCTGTCCATGCCTGCTGGACCATGAGTCAGCGGTAATATGCACCTTACCGCTGACCGCCCTGTCCAGCGAGGCATGGACATTGCCTTCCACATGCCGGTAGAGAGCCGGAATCGCCTTCCGTGAGAAAAAGTGGCGTTTGGGTACCTGCCACTGAGGAACCGCACATTCCACAAACTCACGGAAGGGGGCAGAGTCTACCAACTGAAAAGGCAGCAGTTGAAGTGCTAGCAATTTTGCCAAGCTAGCATTCAACCGCTGGGCATGTGGATGGCTGGGAGCAAACTTCTTTCGGCGGTGCAGCAGCTGGGGCAGGGAAATTTGCCTGGTACAATCTGACGTCGGTGTACCAAAAGCAGATTGCCCACAAGTACTTGGCTGTGACACACCTAATTCTACACCTTCATTCCTCTCACTGCAGGTCTCAGAGAGGACTGAAGGTCTAGTGGGGTTGGAAATCTCAGCTGATGAGGAGCAAGGAGAGATCCTCTTTGTTCTTTGGTGTGGGTCTTTTAGATATGCTTGCCAACGAACTGCATGGCAGGTCAACATATGTCTGGTCAAGCATGTGGTACCCAAGCGGGAGATGTTTTGGCCACGCGAGATACGCTTGAGACATATGTTGCAAATAGCAACGGTGCGATCTGATGCACTCGTCTCAAAAAAGGCCCACACCAAAGAACTTTTTGAATAACGCGCAGAGACTGCAGCGCCCTGCACATGTGGAGCTTTGGGGTGTGATGCAGTCAATGTGCTGCCCTTAGGCTGGCCCCTGGAGGGCATCCTGCCTCGTTGGTGATGTGCCGCCTCCTCCTCCTCCTCCTCCTCCTCTCTCCTATCAGGCACCCACGTTGAGTCAGTGACCTCATCATCCCCTCCCTCCTCATCACTGGAGCAAACCTGGCAGTATGCTGCAGCAGGGGGAGCATGACTGCCAGATTGCTGTCCTTCTTGGGCACCCCCTCTGTCTGTGCTCATGTTACTGCCTTCATTGAGCTCAGTATCATCATCAGAGCCTTCCAAACGCTGGGCATCCTCCTGGAGCATGTACCCAACACTGTGGTCAAACAGTTCGAGGGAATCCTCAGGAGGACATGGTGGAGCTAGGGAAGGAGTCACTGATGACATTGAGCTGAGGGAAGAGGCCGCTGCTTTGCCAGACAAAGCACCCTGGGCATGGGTGAGAGAGGATGAGGAGGATGAGGACGGCTTGGTCATCCACTCGACCAAGTTTTCTGCATGTTGCGGCTCAACACGGCCAGCTGCCGAAAAAAAGGCCAAGCGTGTCCCATGGCCACGGGCTGATGAGGATGCACCGTCTCCACGACCAGCACTAGACACAGAGCCTGCTTGCCCTCTCTTATTGGCTTGTGACTGTCTGCCTCTCCTTCTTGGCCTTCCAGACATACTAATGGCCTGTAGCTGCACTAAGCTGGGATAGAACACCTGTAATTTTCTTCAGGTAGCTTTATATACTGTAACCAGACAAGCCTGCCTGTCAGTAGGAAGATAACAGGAACGGATCTAGCTGAACACTGTGAGCAGGACGCACTGACTGCACTAAATGTAAATAGCAGGAACGGATCTAGCTGAACACTGTGAGCAGGACGCACTGACTGCACTAAATGTAAATAGCAGGAACGGATCTAGCTGAACACTGTGAGCAGGACGCACTGACTGCACTAAATGTAAATAGCAGGAACGGATCTAGCTGAACACTGTGAGCAGGACGCACTGCACTAAATGTAAATAGCAGGAACAGATCTAGCTGAACACTGTGAGCAGGACGCACTGCACTAAATGTAAATAGCAGGAACAGATCTAGCTGAACACTGTGAGCAGGACGCACTGCACTAAATGTAAATAGCAGGAACGGATCTAGCTGAACACTGTGAGCAGGACGAACTGCACTAAATGTAAATAGCAGGAACAGATCTAGCTGAACACTGTGAGCAGGACGCACTGCACTAAATGTAAATAGCAGGAACAGATCTAGCTGAACACTGTGAGCAGGACGCACTGACTGCACTAAATGTAAATAGCAGGAACAGATCTAGCTGAACACTGTGAGCAGGACGCACTGCACTAAATGTAAATAGCAGGAACAGATCTAGCTGAACACTGTGAGCAGGACGCACTGCACTAAATGTAAATAGCAGGAACGGATCTAGCTGAACACTGTGAGCAGGACGCACTGCACTAAATGTAAATAGCAGGAACGGATCTAGCTGAACACTGTGAGCAGGACGCACTGACTGCACTAAATGTAAATAGCAGGAACAGATCTAGCTGAACACTGTGAGCAGGACGCACTGACTGCACTAAATGTAAATAGCAGGAACGGATCTAGCTGAACACTGTGAGCAGGACGCACTGACTGCACTAAATGTAAATAGCAGGAACGGATCTAGCTGAACACTGTGAGCAGGACGCACTGACTGCACTAAATGTAAATAGCAGGAACGGATCTAGCTGAACACTGTGAGCAGGACGCACTGACTGCACTAAATGTAAATAGCAGGAACGGATCTAGCTGAACACTGTGAGCAGGACGCACTGCACTAAATGTAAATAGCAGGAACAGATCTAGCTGAACACTGTGAGCAGGACGCACTGCACTAAATGTAAATAGCAGGAACAGATCTAGCTGAACACTGTGAGCAGGACGCACTGCACTAAATGTAAATAGCAGGAACAGATCTAGCTGAACACTGTGAGCAGGACGCACTGCACTAAATGTAAATAGCAGGAACAGATCTAGCTGAACACTGTGAGCAGGACGCACTGCACTAAATGTAAATAGCAGGAACGGATCTAGCTGAACACTGTGAGCAGGACGCACTGCACTAAATGTAAATAGCAGGAACGGATCTAGCTGAACACTGTGAGCAGGACGCACTGACTGCACTAAATGTAAATAGCAGGAACAGATCTAGCTGAACACTGTGAGCAGGACGCACTGACTGCACTAAATGTAAATAGCAGGAACGGATCTAGCTGAACACTGTGAGCAGGACGCACTGACTGCACTAAATGTAAATAGCAGGAACGGATCTAGCTGAACACTGTGAGCAGGACGCACTGACTGCACTAAATGTAAATAGCAGGAACGGATCTAGCTGAACACTGTGAGCAGGACGCACTGACTGCACTAAATGTAAATAGCAGGAACGGATCTAGCTGAACACTGTGAGCAGGACGCACTGCACTAAATGTAAATAGCAGGAACAGATCTAGCTGAACACTGTGAGCAGGACGCACTGCACTAAATGTAAATAGCAGGAACAGATCTAGCTGAACACTGTGAGCAGGACGCACTGCACTAAATGTAAATAGCAGGAACAGATCTAGCTGAACACTGTGAGCAGGACGCACTGCACTAAATGTAAATAGCAGGAACAGATCTAGCTGAACACTGTGAGCAGGACGCACTGACTGCACTAAATGTAAATAGCAGGAACAGATCTAGCTGAACACTGTGAGCAGGACGCACTGCACTCAATGTAAATAGCAGGAACGGATCTAGCTGAACACTGTGAGCAGGACGAACTGCACTAAATGTAAATAGCAGGAACAGATCTAGCTGAACACTGTGAGCAGGACGCACTGCACTAAATGTAAATAGCAGGAACGGATCTAGCTGAACACTGTGAGCAGGACGCACTGACTGCACTAAATGTAAATAGCAGGAACGGATCTAGCTGAACACTGTGAGCAGGACGCACTTCATTAAATGTAAATAGCAGGAACAGATCTAGCCTAATCAAGCTAACTCAAATCAAATGACACTGTCTGTCTCTCTCTCTATCAGCACACCGGAACACACTACACAGGGCCGCCGTGCAGGCGGCCTTATATAGTGTGGGGCGTGTACTAAATCCCCTGAGCCATAATTGGCCAAAGCCACCCTGGCTTTGGCCAATTACAGCTCTCTCTACTGACGGCGCTGTGATTGGCCAAGCATGCGGGTCATAGTGCATGCTTGGCCAATCATCAGCCAGCAATGCACTGCGATGCCGCAGTAAATTATGGGCCGTGACGCGCCACACGAATTTGGCGCGAACGGCCCATAACGTTCGCAATTCGACGGACGGTCGAACAGCCGATGTTCGAGTCGAACATGCGTTCGATTCGAACACGAAGCTCATCCCTACTGCTGAGTGACCTGAGTGACAGGAAAGCTTGGTATTTACATGAGGGGAGCTATGTGACCAGAGAAGAAAGTGTGAGTTGTCCCCTCACTCTGCTGCTGGAGCCATCCTGTGAGCTTCCTAAAAGTTGTTTAGTACAGAAGAGCAACATGACAAGCTTTCATTCCCCTGTTGCTGCCATTTCATAATTTTGTAGAATGGCAGTGAAGGTAAATGTGCCCAGCAAAACAGGCGGTTTTGTTGTACTAGGTGGCAGAACATTTTTGACCATGCACTGCAATCGCAACCATGGCCAAGCCTGGCCCTTTACACCTTGTGGTAACATGAGATTGTGACCATTGGTTGAGGAAAGTGGGAAAAAATATAATTTGCTATCAGACGTTGGAGCCAATGCAACCACTGGAGGGACTTTCTGCTAGCAGTGCTACATTGTTACCACAGAGGAGTTGGTTATTACACATATGGTCATTGTTACCTTCGGCATTAATGACTAGCCTGTGATAATTGTGTATTAATTGGGATATGCCTTGGCAGCTGCTTTTGGGGCCTGCAACTACAGCTGCTGTTGTTGGAAGGAAAACCAGAAAGATGCCCTGCACCTGGAAAAAATCTTGCTGCAGAGACAGTTGATAAACCTTGAATTCTTAGCATCCCTAGTGCCTGCCTCGGCCCATACTCAGCTTGTCCTGGCAGAGACTGTGAGAGACTCTAAGTAAAGCCACCCACAGTGTCAGAAGAGGGGCATAGTCTTGACACTGTGTCCTTAGAAAGACCATTTGGAGAGAGGGAAGAAGGGGAGGAATATTGGAGGAGCAGGCACCCACCACTACTGCCCTGACATCTGTCTTTGAACCCACAGAGACTTTATCAGTGACACTTAAAGTGAATGTAAACCCTCACATATACCCAGTGAAGTGAACAGCCTCAGATAATACACAGAGATGAAACAAATCTCCCTTTTACATGTATACAGTGGGGACGGAAAGTATTCAGACCCCCCTTAAATTTTTCACTCTTTGTTATATTGCAGCGATTTGCTAATTTAAGTTCATTTTTTTCCTCATTAATGTACACACAGCACCCCATATTGACAGAAAAACACAGACTTTTTGACATTTTTGCAGATTTACTAAAAAAGAAAAACTGAAATATCACATGGTCCTAAGTATTCAGGCCCTTTGCTGTGACACTCAAATATTTAACTCAGGTGCTGTCCATTTCTTCTGATCATCCTTGAGATGGTTCTACACCTTCATTTGAGTCCAGCTGTGTTTGATTATACTGATTGGACTTGATTAGGGAAGCCACACACCTGTCTATATAAGATCTTACAGCTCACAGTGCATGTCAGAGCAAATGAGAATCATGAGGTCAAAGGAACTGCCTGAGGAGCTCGGAGACAGAATGGCCAAGGTTACAAAAAATTTCTGCTGCACTTAAGGTTCCTAAGAGCACAGTGGCCTCCATAATCCTTAAATGGAAGACGTTTGGGATGACTAGAACCCTTCCTAGAGCTGGTCGTCCGGCCAAACTGAGCTATCAGGGGAGAAGAGCCATGGTGAGAGAGGTAAAGAAGAACCCAAAGATCACTGTGGCTGAGCTCCAGAGATGCAGTCGGGAGATGGGAGAAAGTTGTAGAAAGTCAACTATCACTGCACCCCTCCACCAGTCGGGGCGTTATGGCAGAGTGCTGTTGTGGAAAATTTTATATTAATGTATTGTCATAAGAGTCTCCCAGTGTCTGTTCAATCGCAGCCCGCTCTAAAGAGCTGACTGGGACAGACTGATGCTGGTTGAGACCTGTTAGGTAGTGGAAAACTTCCTGGTGTTTGGAGAGAGGTGTTTGCGGAGAGAAGACATGTCCGCCAGCAAAGGGCCCCTGTGCAATGCACAGAACGATCGTCTGGTGGGGATGCGTTCGCTCTACAAAGACATTATCGGTTTAGCGGTTGTTTCCTCTGGTCACCCCTGGTATGCCTGATCAACATGTTTGGGGTGCCATGACATACACCTGCAGATAATCTCCCATCCATGAGGAACTCTAGTCATCGTCATTTGGTTGTATGTATTTTGTTGTGGTGTTAAATCCTTATATGGTCATTCACATCCTGTGTTCATTTCTTGTGAGGTCACAAGCTTTTAAGATGTCTTCGGCTGTTGGAAGCCCAACCCTCGAGCTTTGGGACTTCCTGTTGATATGCTAATAAAGTGGGTCACTCAGACAGCTGAAGCAGGCTGGCTGGGAGAGAGAGGTTAGAACTGATAACGTGAGGATGTGTTGGGTCTATTTGTGAGCATGGGGCACACACCAGAGGATGAGCTACGGCAGAAGGAAAGACATATGATCAAAAGGTGAGATGCATTTATATCATTAGACGAAATTGTTATTATTATGAGAAACAGGAGATTTGGCTGTGTGCTCTGCGTACAACCAAATTTCCATGACAAAATGGCGAGTCAGAACCTCCTTCAGAATCGGATCATTAAGATGTGCTGGGGAGGGTCTGGTTCGCGAAAAGAACAAATTTTGCGTCTTTTGAAAAAATGCTGGAAGTTTGATCGTATGTCTGGTATGTGCCTGCGTGTGTGTGTGTGATTGGTATCTCGAATGTTTGTGCAAGGAGGCTGTATGTGTAAGTAACTGTATGTTGTGTAATAAGTATATGAGAAATAGAAATGTATGAATTGGGATTATTTGCAGCCTGCAATTTGTGTGTGTGGCTGAGTCGTTTTGTAAGTAGCTGAACCTGTTTGTAAAGATGCCATGAGTTTTAACGGGGGAGGGGGGCCAAGCAATCGTGAAAGTTGGCTACTCCCTGTTGACAATAGAAAGGTTTTGTTTTGAGATGAAAAGAACAGGGAGGCATTCATTGTCTGTATTTCTCAAAGTCTTGTTCCTGTGAAAGCTGATGTGAACTGAGTTTCAGGAGAGGGTATGTGGCAGCCGTGTGCTTTTTTTTTTTAATGAGGTGTTTTTGTCATCGGCCATCTTGCTGTGGTGCAGATTTCATCTATCATGTGTTCCTAAGTTGTGCTTTTTCGTAACTTTAACACTTTTAAATGTTTGTCTAAGTGTTCATTTAGTATCTCAATGTGTAATTTTTGGTGTATGCAGGAAAATGGTTGTTGTCTGCTATTTCCTTTTGTTGTTGTCTGCTATTTCCTTTTGTTGCTGTCTACCATGTGACTGCGGTCGGCCATTTTCTATTCCTTTGTGTGTGAACTTTGAAATGTTTATCCATCTTTGTATTGGATTTGGCGGGAAAATGCGCCATTTTGTTGGGGTCTGGCTTCTGTTGTGGTCACCATGTGCATCGGCGGCCATTTTGAAGACCTGTGGACCTTCTTACAGGGGAAGCTGCTCCAAGTTCCTTTGTGTGTGTAACCATGCAGTCTGGGCTGCCACCTTCTCTCTCCTTTTAAATTAATTCTATGTTTGTACTGTTTACATACTTTTCAAGGAAACTATTGCGTTTTCTGTATTGAATATTGGTTTTAAGTTGAAATGCCTGTCACATATCCAAGTGCCCATGCATTGTTGGGACATCACAATAGGAGCTGTTTACACCCTGTGGGGGTCTCAGGTTTCTAGGTAATAACATGGGGGGGGGTTTCTGTTGTATTTCTAACTCTCAGAGTAAGAAATCCTGGTTTGTCTTGTCATTTGTTAATGTCGGCCATTTTTCTGTAGTCCGGGTTTCATTCACCATTTTGCCGTGGACCGATTTTCGATTGCTGCAACTGCCTTTTTGTTTCTGCTGATTTTAGTCTCGAGCGAAATATCTCTGGTTTGGTACTGAATTCCATTTCCAGTAGAATCATTTAGGTTTTTATTCCAGGTGTTTTAAAGAAGTTTATGTTTCTAGTGAAGAAATCTCGATTTTGGCAGGATCAACAACTAAATTTCAAATGTTAATGGCGCCATTTTGTTTGTGGCTGCAGTGGAAGGGAAAGACTTTGGTTGAACTCCTTCAGCCGTCTTTTTGCAGGAGTTTCAGTTTTGGCTTTTGTTACACTGTTGTGTGGTATTTCGGTCTCAAAACTTGTGGTTTGACTTCCCAAGGGATATGTGACTCAAGGGGGATTCCCTCCCATTTGTAATATAGGGGCTTATTCCACCCACTCCTAGACAAAAGTTTTTATTTGTTGATGTTAGCCATAGATATTTCTAATGTCTTGATAGACAAAATATGAAGCTATTCAAGGCTTCCCCTCCCCCTCCCTCTTCCTACTCAGGTGTGCAACAGGAAGTTGGTGGGAGGGGCTTGGGGTCTTTTGACTTGTGTTTGGAAGGATGGAATCATTTTTATTTTTAAATTAAGGTTTATACTGTAATACAGTTTTGGGTAGAGAGCAAACAGGAGGCATCCAAGTTATTGCTGTAATATTGAGGTACAGATAGAAGCCATAATATTGTTTTGAATAGTGGAGGATTTCATGGTGCTTTGTAGTTTGTCTGACAACACTTTTATAGGGCTGCCGATAACCGGTTGTAGAGCATGTAAATGTGAGGATTAGTACGCTAGCACACCGGGAGGCCATGTAAAATAATCGGAGAACGCCAGGTGCCAGTACTGTAAAAATAGTCACTAAGCAGTACTGATCTGAAAACTAGTGCAAGATTGCCCTGGATGCAGGGACCATCAAAAGCGTTTCGAATCGTCATGGGTAATGTTGGTCCATTCAGTTGGAGGAAAAAAATGAGGCTCCACACCAGTCAGACAACTGCAACTCACATGAGATCTGGGTCTGGGGATCCGGACATGAGACCCCTTATAGTCAGAGGGTACAGTAAGGTGTATTCCTTTGGAAGGTACTTTTGATGTCTGGAGGTACGAGACCCCAGAATAAAAATACCTTGGAAGTAGTTCAGCTGTGGCTTCAGAAATCTGTAATGTTGAGTGAGTTGATGAATGCATAGTACACATTTGTGTAATTAAAAATATACAGGCCTGTTTTTGAACTTTGTGTGGCTGGTCCATGCAAAGATTTTGAAATGCTCTCGTGCTTTTCAAATTGTATTCTTTTTCTATCGCTAAAAGAGTGAAGGCAGCTTTCCATCTGGTCGTTTTTGTTTTTCTTTTCATTTTTGTTTTTGAACTATGGAATATCCCCCCCCACATTTGTATCTAAATGTTTGTCTTTGTTTCATTGTTTGTATGTGGTAACAAGATGTTTGAACCTACCGCGAGAGCCCTCTTGCGTGTCGCGGCTGTTGTATTTTAGAAAAAAATTAACCCATGAAAGTAAGATTTACAGATGGTTTAGTTATTATCGGTTTTGTGGAATATCAGTGACAATTTACCAATGTACATAAATGTTGTATTGTTTACCATTCTTTGAAGGATAGAGTTAATAACTTATGTTTATAAGTATCTTTTCAGGTCCAAAGAGTTTTTGAAAGTGTGTATAAGAAGGTAAAAGTGTCATAGGCTATTTCACTGTTTTATTCTGCACCATTCTAAACCCTGCATGTCTTCCTCCAGTTTGTAATGAGGAGAAAGAAAAGGGGGGATGAATCAGCAAGCAGCAGTCTGGTGAAGTAGGCTCCCATCCCAGATGCTAAGAACCTTTTTGTCACTGGTTCCAGGTATTACACCCCAGATGGTAAGCCACGCACAGGTTATGCAGTGACCACAGTCCCGATGTCTGGGTTATTATCATATGAGGTTTGTTTGAAGGTCAACCAAAACCTGAATTGTACTTTCCTCATTAGCTGTCACCTACGTTCTCAGTTGATGGGGTGGGTGCAATCACTGTAACATGAACTTCAAAAGGTCCACCACAGGGTTCACGAGTCCATCCTGGACCCTGACACAATAACCAGTTTACATTCTTTCCAACCAGATGACTGGGTCATTGTAAAGAAGCTTGAGGGATGAGACCACACTAGCCACTGCAAGAAGCGGATCAACTACACCAAAAGGATGAGGAGTATCTTTGTTTATTTATATTTTTAAAGTGTATTTTCCAACTAGCTAAGAAAGAGAACAGGACACATGGTTGGGTCTACTGGTGCCCCAGCAATGACAGCGGTACATGCTATATGTGACGTTCATATTGGTGTGAGGAGTTTTGACAGACTAGTAAAATCCAAACAGACACCTGTGAAAGGAACTTAACAAAACATTTCTAGAGGGTAAAATTAATTATAATTTTAACAATAGCTCTGGTTCTTGCCAGCTTTGGTATCGGGATAACTAGGTAGCCCACAAGTGTGCTTCAACTGTAGTTTGGTATTAATGTGGATCTACAGCTTATAAGGTAATTTCCCGTAAGGCAAGAGGTTCATGTGTGCTGGTGAAACCCGTCCCAGCATCTTATGTCGCGGCCGATCGTGAGGATCTGATGGCGCGAGAGAAGGTAAGAATGGCAGGGACAGCTGGAAGGGAATTGCTTGTACACGGTGGGGGCTTGAGCTTATGAAACACTTGCATGTAACTGTTGAAGCTACAAGGAAGTTCCCACAGTCTAAGGGTTTCTGTTAGTTCATAAGTAAAGATTGTGAAATTGTTATTATTATGAGAAACAGGAGATTTGGCTGTGTGCTCTGAGTACAACCAAATTTCCATGACAGTGGCCCGATGGAAGCCTCTCCTCAGTGCAAGACACATGAAAGCCCGCATGGAGTTTGCTAAAAAACACCTGAAGTACTCCAAGATGGTGAGAAATAAGATTCTCTGGGCTGATGAGACCAAGATGGAACTGTTTGGCCTTAATTCTAAGCGGTATGTGTGGAGAAAACCAGGCACTCCTCTTCACCTTTCCAATACAGTCCCAACAGTGAAGCATGGTGATGGCAGCATCATGCTGTAGGGGTGTTTTTCAGCTGCAGGGACAAAACGACCAGTAGCAATCGAGGGAAAGATGAATGCGGCCAAGTAAAGGGATATCCTGGACAAAAACCTTCTCCAGAGTGCTCAGGACCTCAGACTGGGCCGAACGTTTACCTTCCAACAAGACAATGACCCTAAGCACACAGCTAAAATAATGAAGGAGTGGCTTCACAACAACTTCGTGACTGTTTTTGAATGGCCCAGCCAGAGCCCTGACTTAAACCCAATTGAGCATCTCTGGAGAGACCTAAAAATGTCTGTTTACCAATGTTTACCATCCAACCTGACAGAACTGGAGTGGATCTGTAAGGAGGAATGGCAGAGGATCGCCAAATCCAGGTGTGAAAAACTTGTTGCATCTTTCCCAAAAAGACTCATGGCTGTATTAGATCAAAAGGGTGCTTCTAATAGATACTGAGCAAAGGGTCTGAAT
This sequence comes from Lithobates clamitans, assembly GCA_037952925.1. Taxonomy (NCBI): domain Eukaryota; kingdom Metazoa; phylum Chordata; class Amphibia; order Anura; family Ranidae; genus Lithobates; species Lithobates clamitans. The sequence goes on from JBBGZY010000675.1 coordinate 3,473,693, forward strand.
ACTTAGGACCATGTGATATTTCAGTTTTTCTTTTTTAATAAATCTGCAAAAATGTCAATAGTTCTGTGTTTTTCTGTCAATATGGGGTACTGTGTGTACGTTAATGAGGAAAAAAATGATTTAAATGATTTTAGCAAATGGCTGCAATATAACAAAGAGTGAAAAATTTAAGGGGGTCTGAATACTTTCCGTCCCCACTGTATCTGCTGTCTTCAGGTGCTATAGTCTTTAGAAAGTGAACATCGTGTTAGAAATTTTTTCTTCCTTTTCAGCACTGGGAGTGAAGTCTTGGCATACACTGTGTGACAGCTGATTGGAGGAAAGGCACACACCCCCACTGCACATAAGCAGAGGAAGGAACGTGCAGAGATGTGCTGTGTAAAGACCAGCTCTCTGCTAATCTATTTATAGCACCCACCCCGACATAAGTTTCAGGATGGTTTTATATCGGTTGTCAGATAACTTGTCAGAAGTAGGGATGGGCTATCTGTTCGAGTCGAACATGAGTTCGACTCGAACATTGGCCGTTCGCCCATTTGCTGAACAACAAACAATTTGGGGTGTTCGTGGCAAATTTGAAAAGCCGCGGAACACCCTTTAAAATTCCATGGGAGAAATCTAAAGTGCTAATTTTAAAGGTTAATATGCAAGTTATTGTCATAAAAAGTGTTTGGGGACCTGGGTCCTGCCCCAGGGGACATGTATCAATGCAAAGAAAAGTTTTAAAAATGGCCATTTTTTTGGGAGCAGTGATTATAATAATGCTTAAAGTGAAACAATAAAAGTGAAATATTCCTTTAAATTTTGTACCTAGGAGGGTGTCTATAGTATGCCTGTAAAGTAGCGCATGTTTCCTGTGTTTATAACAGTCCGAGAGCAAAATGACATTTCTAAATGAAAAAAAAAGTCATTTAAAAGTGCTAGCGCTAGTGCCGGCTATTAATGAATTGTCGGTCCCGATAATACACATAAAAGTCATTGAAAGTCATTGAAAAATAAAAAATAAAAAGCGTGGGGGTCCCCCAAAAATCCACACAAGACCCTTATCCAAGCACGTAACCTGGCAGGCCGCAGGAAAAGAGGGGGGCCGAGACAGTGCCCCCCCTCCTGAACCGTACCAGGACATGCCCTCAACATGGGGAGGATGTCCCAATGTTGATGGGGACAAGGGCCTCTTCCCCACAACCCTTGCCCGGTGGTTGTGGGGGTCTGTGGGCAGGGGGCTTATCAGAATCTGGAAGCCCCCTTTAACAAAGGGGACACCCAGATCCCACCCCCTCCTATGTGAATTGGTAAGGGGTACCATTTCACAAAAAGAAAGTGTCAAAATGTTAAAAAAACACAGGAGACGGCTTGGGAAGTCCTTTATTAAAAATAAAAAGAATAAAAAAAGATATTCCAGCGATTTAATCCAATAAATCCATGCTCCTACTCCAGCGATATAATCCAATTCTCGATCTCCAGCGATGGATGATCTCCAGCGAGCGAGGAACACGCACAGGATCCTGCCTCCACCGGAGGCACCCAGCCAATGACATGGCACTAGCTTGACAGCTCCTATGTAGCTGAGGGCGGGGACACCCATCACGTGACCCCATCCCCCTCTGACAAGGGGATACGCCGGGGTTTCCCATTGCATCAGAGGAGGCGGGGTCACCCGTACATGTCACTGGGAAACCCCGGCCTTTCCCCTTGTCAGAGGGGGACGGGGTCACGTGACGGATGGCCCCGCCCTCAGCTACATAATAGCTGTAAAGCTAGCACCGCGTCATTGGCTGGGTGCCTCCGGTGGAGGCAGGATCCTGTGCGTGTTTCTCGCTGGAGTCGCTGGAGATCATCCATCGCTGGAGATCGAGAATTGGATTACATCGCTGGAGTAGGAGCATGGATTTATTGGATTACATCACTGGAATCTCTTTTTTATTTTTTATTTTTAATAAAGGACTTGTCCCAAGCCGTCTTCTGTGGTTTTTTAACATTTTGACACTTTGCGAACAGGCAAGAAATTTGTGCAAACACCGTTAAAGTCTTTGGGACACGAACATGAATAATCAAAAGTGCTCATTTTAAAGGCTTATATGCAAGTTATTGTCATAAAAAGTGTTTGGGGACCTGGGTCCTGCCCCAGGGGACATGTATCAATGCAAAAAGAAGTTTTAAAAACAGACGTTTTTTCGAGAGCAGTGATTTTAATAATGCTTAAAGTGAAACAATAAAAGTGTAATATCCCTTTAAATTTCGTACCTGGGGGGTGTCTATAGTATGCCTGTAAAGGGGCGCATGTTTCTCATGTTTAGAACAGTCTGACAGCAAAATGACATTTCTAAAGGAAAAAAAGTAATGTAAAACTACTATCGTTAGCGCCGGATATAATGGATTGTCTGTCCGGCAATACACATAAAAGTTCATTGATAAAAACGGCACCCCGAACCAAAATGTACCTTGAACAAGATGAAGAAGTCTGTCAAGCTACCAGACCCAAGGTTTACTGATATTTTTGTTACTAAGCAATAAACTGCTGGCTTCTGTTTTCTGTGCCAGTTGTGCCAGCCTTTGCTTGTTGCCAGTAGTGCTGTTATATTTACTGGATAGAAAGACTAATTGTTTATGATTGCCAGTAATGTTATCATGTAGTAATAAGAAGCTTGCTGGCCTTTCTGTTCCTGGTTGCCAATGGTAACAACATGTGTTGAGGATCCTTGGTCAGATCAGATAAGGGGCCAGATAAAATGTTTATAGGCTGGGACAACCACCTTCAGGGGTTAAATATTTGGCAGTTAAGTAGGTGTTTTTCATTTCCCAAGACTGATCTTTGTGGTCAAGCCATTAACTACATCTAATACAGCATCTCTACAAAATCCACAGATATTGCATTAAATAATTGAATGTTAAAGGTAATAACCTTTTTGCCACTCTGTGGTGATTAAGTTCCAGATAAGGATGAACTTTTAAAGAAGAAGTCTCAGGAAAATGTCAACATTTTATTTAATCCCCAAGGGGACCAATTGAGTCCTGTTTGCCACTGTCCCACTGTCTGACCACGCTGCTAGCATGGGGGGAAAATTGTTAGTTGAAAATTAAATGGAGTCATATATAATCATTTGAAATAGTGATTGTCATGGAGTACCAACCCTGGTATTGAAATATAAGAAAAGTAGATAATGGATATAGGGCGTTGAACGGTCATCTCCAGACAAGTGTAATATGACACAAAATTGAAAATATATAATTTACTTTAGTCAAAATCTATTTACAAACATTTTATTTATATATAGGGAGGAGGAAAAGGGGGGGGGGGGGGAATGTAACTCAAGACCATCCTGGCTGTCCGCACTGAGGGGAGACCGAGAAGAAAAACGCCAAACATGAACTCCACACATCAAAGGACAACAATCCTGATGTATAAGCACTTTTACAGTGTGAAACGCCTCAAACTACCTGCATTTCCCCTGCCTGTACCCACCCATTGCTTTTATTATATTTATGCTTCAATAAAGACTTTCTACTTTACTTCCTGTATATATATATATATATATATATATACAGTATATATCTATCTATATATCTATAGATAGATATATACAGTATGCCACAAAAGTGAGTACACCCCTCACATTTTTGTAAATATTTTAGTATATCTTTTCATGTGACAACACTGAAGAAATTACACTTTGCTACAATGTAAAGTAGTGAGTGCACAGCTTGTATAACAGTGTAAATTTGCTGTCCCCTCAAAATAAAATAACTCAACACACAGCCATTAATGTCTAAACCACTGGCAACAAAAGTGAGTACACCCTCAAGTTAAAATGTCCAAATTGGGACCAAAGTGTCAATATTTTGTGTGGCCACCATTATTTTCCAGCACTGCCCTCTTTGGCATGGAGTTTACCAGAGCTTCACAGTTTGCCACTGGAGTCCTCTGACATCATGGAGCTGGTGGATGTTAGAGACCTTGCGCTCCCCCACCTTCCGTTTGAAGATGCCCCACAGAGGCTCAATAGGGTTTAGGTCTGGAGACATGCTTGGCCAGTCCATCACCTTTACCTTCAGCTTCTTTAGCAAGGCAGCGGTCATCTTGGAGATGTGTTTTAGGTCGCTATCATATTGAAATACTGCCCTGCCCACTCTCCGAAGGGAGGGTATCGTGCTCTGCTTCAGTATGTCACAGAACATGTTGGCATTCATTGTTACCTCAATGAACTGTAGCTCCCCAGTGCTGGCAGCACTCATGCAGCCCCAGACTATGACACTCCCACCACCATGCTTGACTGTAGGCAAGACACACTTGTCTTTGTACTCTTCACCTGGTTGCCGCCACACACGCTTGACACCATCTGAACCAAATACGTTTATCTTGGTCTCATCAAACCACAGGTCATGGTTCCAGTGATCCAAGTCCTTAGTCTGCATGTCTTCAGCAAACTGTTTGCAGGCTTTCTGGGACAACAGCCATGCAGACCAATTTGATGCAGTGTGCGGCATATGGTCTGAGCACTAACAGGCTGATCCCCCCACCCCTTTAACCTCTGCAGCAATGCTGTCAGCACTCATACGTCTATTTCCCAAAAACAACCTCTGAATATGATGCTGAGCACGTGCACTCAACTTCTTTGGTCTGTTCTGAGTGGAATCCGTTCTGGTAAACCACCGTATGGTCTTGACCACCGTGCTGCAGCTAAGTTTCAGGATCTTGGCAATCTTTTTATAGCCTAGGCCAACTTTATGTAGAGCAACAGTTCTTTTTTTCAGATCCTTAGAGAGTTTTTTGACATGAGGTAACTTGTTGAACTTCCAGTGTCCAGTATGAGAGAGTGTTAACACCAAATTTAACACACCTGCTCCCCATTCACACCTGAGACCTTGTAACACTAACGAGTAACATGACATCGGGGAGGGAAACTGGCAAATTGGGACAATTTGGACATTTTCACTTAGGGGTGTACTCACTTTTGTTGCCAGTGGTTAAGACATTAATGGCTGCGTTTTGAGTTATTTTGAGGGGACAGCATTCAAGTGTGAAAAAGTCACACTTGAATGAATGGGAGGTGATTTTCAGGCTCTTAGTAGAAGCTATTTCCTGCACTAAAGCGCCTGAAAACCGCCCCAATGTGAAAGGTGTCTTAGTGAATGGTTGCTCTTGGAACATGATTTACATTTAGCAAATGGTATTTCAATTTCAAGCCATAGTGCTTTATATGTGTGGTTCAACGCAGCACATTGCAAACAATGCTACCTGCTCCATTTGACTTTCCAACCTTGCATGCTTTTTTAGGTCCTACTTCATGATATTCCTAATAATTTTCCTAACTATGTCTCCGTGTGAAATCAATGATAGCATTACTATACAGAAATGCAAGCATAGCCTGTTCAGAGACTGCCAAGCACAGCTTTGGACCTTACACAGTGCCATGCAGACCAGGAAAAAATGTTCCTTTTGTGTTCATAACAGGGATGGAACAAACATATTCTATTGTTTAAAAATAAGCCCTAAAGTGTGTTTTAGGCAACAAAAAAATGGAGAACATATCCGTTCGGTCGACAGTTTACTTTGCAGACTGACCATAGTTTGTCTGCAAGGTAAACTAAACATTGCTTATGACAAAGGGACAAGGGTAAGGAGGATAGCATAAAGCCAGAGTGTAAGCAAGGCTACCCCGTTTTAAGTACACAATATTATACAAACTAGGTTTTAAAAATGTGATTGCTGATTGTTTGTCATGGCTACCCTTACCCCCCAGTTCCTAGTAAACAGGAAGAGCATGTTGAGGATGTTGCATTTACTGATATAGATGCAGTTATGGCATCTGAGTTCAAACAAGCTTGTTTTGCATCTCCAAAACAAAAACAATTGTGGGACATTCTACAAAACAAATTCTTCCTATTCTGCTTGGGAGAAACTTACTATTACTATTGTAGGTCCTTTCACAGAGGCACCTGTAGAATGGCAATTGGCTAAAAGAATAATAGATTATCAAATTAAATTGCCAGAAGTTACATTTGTCTTGAATACACCATCTGCTACTGTAATTACATTTGATCTCCACAGTCTTCAGCAGGAAAGGTAACCCAAAGGAGGTAGTGTCTGAAAATGGACCACAATTTGTTTCATCTGAGTTTGAATCCTTCCTAAGAGAGATATATATTGTGCATAGGAAATTCTCAGTTTATTACCCTCAAGCAAATGAAAGGATTGAGAGATTCAACGGGAACCTTAAAGAAGCTCTTCAGACTGGAAATCTTACAGAGTAATCTTGGAAAGTTTTTACTTCTCACATGTCTACAGAGTGACTAGAAATGCATCTACGCAAGTATCACCAGCTGAACTACTATATGGCAGACATGAGTAGGAGACATCAACAGCTGAACTACATGTTGCACGCATACGAATCCTACAAAGTCCAGTGCTTTTGAAATCTTCAGTTGCTAAAACCATTAAAGATCAACAATATAAAAGTACAACATTTACTGACTGGAAAAGTGGTGTGAGAGAATTAGATTTTCAGCCTTGATCTCTGGTTAAAGTTAAGGACCTTGGCTTATTGAAACAAGGACATCCAAATTTTCAAATGCATTTAGAGTGACAAGCCAACATCTATGAACTGTCTGATAGACACATATGAATACCAGTTGTCTTGCACCTGTAAGGCAGGAGTTTTTTAAAATTTAATTTAATAAAGAACATCCAGACTGAAGACCAGGGACCCAAACTACCTAGAATGAAAAAGGTCTCCCTTGTGGACCAATGATTATGTGATATAATTATAGTGCACTGCATAGCTGTTGTCTTTGTTTTTCAATATTGTGGAAAAAGACTCTTTTGTACTATGTGGTGTTCATAGTTTGGCCTGTAGATGTGCCTGTGGATGTGACTATTTATAGTTGTTATATGTATAATACTTTCTATACTCTGTACAAGTTAGTTTCAGTTCCTGTGCCTGATATGATAGGCTGTACGTGTTTAATGGTTGACTGAATTTGTTAATAAAGCACTTGATAACTACTGAACCCCCCCCCCAAGCTACAGGACAAAGCAGGTGATGTCACATTGGGTCTTATTTTTGTTCAACTGTATTAGATCAGCACAGATTTCTTTGTGGAAGAGAGAATGCTTCCTTATCTATGCTGAGCCAATGCAGCACTGCAGGGGGACATGCAGGGGGACATGCTGTGCTCATCAAATGAAGCCCAAGTTTAGCCCAAACATTTATCTTTTAGTTTTATATAGTAGTTAAGGCTTAGAAACACTTCTACCTGCTTTTTATTACTATAGTCTTATGGGAAGTTTCTTCTAATTTGCTTGGATATTGTATAATACCCACTTGGGATTTTTTGTTATTGTTTTTTTTTTTTCTTGAGATATTGTTTTATATCTAAACTTTTATGGTGACTTATTTACCTCTAGATTTGTTTTGTAACATTTATGAAGATTGGTGACCATGTCATAAGTCAAGGGATCCCCACGAAATGTGTAGACAAAGATAATCATCTGTTATGGAGCTGCCATCACAATCTTCTCTGTTTATTTTTATGTATATAGTGGGTGATTTCCACCTCCAGTGTTTTTTTTTAATTGTGTATATAAACATTTGTATTTTTTATATACTTGTGTACTGCGTTTTGTGGTCTCCTGAGGGTTATATTTGAAGTCCTATTTTTTCTATATCAATTGTGTTGCAAGCCACTGCTCCACCTCTTTCAATCTGTGGGACCAGAACCATTCTGCTAAGCAGATCACTGTCAGACAACTTGACATTGGTTGGCATAATATAGACACTTGGCACTCAAAAATGTTGCAGGTTTAAAGAGACCCTGAAATATGCTAAAATTATTTCAGCAAATGATATAGATATAAAGAAAAGGCTTAATTTTCACCTCTCCTCCCACTTTCACGCTCAAAGGTTTTCCATTGTCAATTAACTGGTCCCCCGAAGTCTGTTGGAAATCAGCACTTCTGCGAGTGTCAATCTCTGTGGTCTTCTGCAGCTCTCTTTGGTTCTTCCTGTTTCCTACAAAGAATTGAAGTTAGCAGGAAGAGCCAGTGAAAGCTGCAGGGGACCATAAATATCAACACTTACAGAAGTAGCATCTTCTCAGTAGACTTTATGGAAACCCGTTCTCTAAATTGGAGTGGTGTTAAGCTAAAGGAGGGTGTTATTCATCTTCTTGTTTACAAGTATGTATTTTGTCCTTGAAATAATTTCAAGGTCTCTTGGAGAACTTTGGCAGGCTATTCAAAATGAATTGTCCTCCCAGCGCAGCACACATTAAACATTACAATAAAAAATGTCGACATTATGCAGCCTTCCCTGTATCTCAGATCAGACCACTTCCCCCCACTTCTCCATTCACACAAGGCAAACAAAGTGCTGTACAGCTTACTTACACACACATCCCCACGCTAAGTAAGCTACAGGGATTAGCGATGAGAGGCTCTGGCAATATGCTGACAGCATGAGGAAGAATGAACACAGACCCCCGTACCCCCAAATGCATTAATCAATGCACCACAGACTCCTCAAGCTTTTTCCATGTAGCCACCTAAGGCAAAGGCTCGTCCTCACAAGGACGAAGCAACATACATCGTTTTGACAGAAAAAGGAATGTCGAATCCCTACTTGCAATCCAGGCCAACTTACAGAAGAAGAAAGACAGGGCACCTCTTTGGATCCTTCTAAACAAAAGTGCATGATTGCTGTGGTGGGGGTAATGGTGGGGGAAGGGAGGGAGTGTGGGGGGAGAAGAGGAGGGCTGCCAAAGGGACATAGATCTCCTTTTTTCTTGTAAGTGCCAGCCACAAAGATTTGAATCCATTTTGAATTTGAAAGAAGGTGTCAGAAACCATGAAATCAGGCCGAGACAGAAGTTCAGTTAAATCAAACTTGTTTATTAATAAAAGTAAAAAGAACAAATGTAGTCAAAACATAGCCAAAGTTCAGTAACCGGAATGGATAGCCAGAAGTCAGGAAACAATGTAGTGGAACAGCAAGCAGAATCTGGAGCCAGAAGGGATGTCAGCAAAGCAAGTCTTGAACAGGATCACAGGAGATAGTTTCTGTGATGTTGACCAAGGTGAAGGCAGAGATTCTCTGGACTGGACGGCTTAAGTAGGCAGGACTGACGAGCAGGATATCATCAACAGCTGAGTAACTGTGGAGAGATAGGAGCTGTCAATTAGCCGACAGCTGAGCGGCCAGCTCAGAAATGGAAGGGCTGAGCCCAGCCCTGACAGTATCCCCTCCTCAACGACCCCTCCCCCTCGGAGGACCACCAGGCTTGAGGGGAAAACATTTATGGAAATCACGGAGGAGGACAGGGGCATGTACGTCCAAGGATGAGAGCCAAAAACGTTCCTCCAGATCGTACCCTTTCCAATGCACCAGGTACTGTATGAGCCCACGGAACTTACGGGGGTCAACAATGGACTGTATTTCATACTCCTCATGGTTCTCAAAATGTACATGGTGAGGACTTGGCACAGAGGTGGTAAAGCGGTTGCAGACCAAAAATTTTAAAAAGGAGACATGAAATACTTTCGAAATACACATATTAGAAGGAAGGTCTAATGCGTAAGCCACTGGGTTAATCCTGTGAAGAATATGGAAAGGCACAATAAACCGAGGTGCGAACTTCAGTGAGGGAACACGAAGTCGGAGGTTGCGAGATGACAGCCAGACCCTGTCCCCAACCTGGTAGGAAGGCGCAGGCAGGCGTCTGCGGTCAGCATGGAGTCTGTACCTATGATTAGTATTAGATCTTAAAGCCTCATGGACTTGTGCCTAAGTGGAACGAAGACTACGGAGATTCTCCTCTAATGCAGGAATACTCTGCGGAACAAACGAGTCAGGCAACATGGAAGTTTGGAAACCATAATTCGTCATAAACAGGGACAATCAGGAAGCAGAATTCAAGGCACTGTTGTGAGCAAACTCTGCCAACGGTAATAGGTCTGACCAGTCGTTATGATGGTCAGAAATATAGCAATGTAGGAATTGCTCCAAGGACTGATTGGCTCGTTCTGAGGCCCCAATAGACTGCGGGTGATATGCAGAGGAAAAAGATAGCTGAATTCCCAACTGTGCACAAAAGACTCGCCAGAACCGGGACACAAACTGACTACCCCTGTCCGAGACAATCACCTTGGCTAGCCCATGTAAGTGAAAGATCTCCCGAGCAAAAATATAAGCCAGTTCCTTAGAAGTGGGCAACTTCTTAAGTGGAATACAATGACACATCTTAGAGAACAGGTCAACCACCATATAATATAATAACTGTGTTCCCCTGGGAGTTGGGTAACTCCACAATGAAATCCATAGACAGGTGGGTCCAGGGCCTCTCTCTATTGGGTATGGGTTGTAGGAGGCCCACTAGAAGGTGTCGTGGAGTCTTACTCTGAGCACACACGGAAAGGCAGCTACGAAGGCAGTTACATTAACACATAGACTAGGCCACCAGAATTGTTGGGAAATAACCCAAAAGAATTGATTCTTCCCAGGGTGGCCAGCAGCCTTGGGAGAATGGTAGGTCTGGAGCACGACTGTACAGAGACTCTCTAGGACAAAGCAGCAGTCACAAGGTTTCTCAGGAGGAGCATGGAACTGAGCAGCAAGAATTTTGTCACCCAAAGGAGAAGTGAGACTGGTGTGAACCGTAGCCAGAATACGATCAGGAGGAATAACAGGAACCGGAACCGACTCCAGCTTGGAAGTAGAGGAAATTTGTCGTGACAAGGCGTCAGCCCTTACATTCTAATAGCGGGTAAGAATGAGACAATGTAATTGAAACTTTGCAAGAAAAATGCCCTTCTGGGAGAGAGGCGTTTAGCCTCAGACAAGAATGTGAGATTCTTATGGTCAGTAAGAATGAGAACTGGCACAGTGGTACCTTTGAGGAGATGTCTTCGTTCTTTCAGGGCTAAAATGATCGCCAACAGCTCTCTGTCAGCAATCTTGTAATTGCACTCCGCAGGTGACAATTTCTTAGAAAAGTAGCCACAAGGATGCATAGCGCTCTCAGAGGTAGGACGTTGAGACAGAAGGGTGCCAACACCAGTCTCAGAAGCTTCAACCTCAAGGATAAAAGGTAACGTGGGATCAGGATGTGCCAACATAGGAGCAGAAACACAGGCAGCATTGAGACTCTCAAAGGCCTTAATGGACTCCGGAGACCAACTCTGTGGGTTACCGTCCTTTCTGGTCATATCAGTCAGGGGCTTGACCAGAGATGAGAAGATACGAATAAACGTCCAATAATAGTTGGCAAAGCCCAGGAAACGCTGCAGAGGACAAAAAATCAACGGGTCGGTGCCACTGTAGAACTGCCGAAAGTTTCCCTGGGTCCATCGAAAAACCATCAGTGGAAATGACATGGAATTTAACCTGTTCACGATGGAACTCCCACTTCTCCAGTTTACAATAGAGATTGTTCTCTCTTAGTTTCTGAAGCACACAATAGACATCTGTGTGGTGGCTCTCCAGGGAATTGGAAAATATGAGGATATCATCGAGATAAACCACCACACATAACTGCAACAAATCTAGAAGGACACCGTTAATAAATACCTGGAAAACTGGCGGGGCATTACAAAGGCCACAAGGCATTACGAGGTACTCATAATGGCATGTTCTGGTATTAAACACAGTTTTCCACTCATCGCCCTCCTTAATCCTCACAAGATTGTATGCCCCTCTCAAATCAAGCTTTGTGAAAACCGTTTCTCCCTTGAGGCAGTCAAATAACTCCGTGTTTAACGGAATCGGATAGGCATTCTTAATCGTGAAATGATTGAGACCCCTATAATCAATACAAGGTCTTAATTCACCACTCTTCTTCTTCACAAAGAAGAAACCAGCTTCAGCAGGATACAAGGATTTGCGGATGAAACCTTGAGAAAGTGCGTCTGCAACATACTCCTCCATGGCCTTAAACCCGGCCACGAGGGGGTATGGCACCAGGTTAAAGGTCAATTGTGCAATCATATGGCCAGTCTGGAGGCAAACTACTGGCTTGACTTTTGTCAAAGACATCTCTGAAATCGCGGTACTCCTCCGGCAGGGAGGAGGACCTTGGCTACCTTCTGGAAGCATGTCTCACTGCATTGTGGTGACCAGGAGAGAACCTAAGCATGGAGCCAATCAGAGAGGTTGTGCCTCTGTAATCAAGGATCACCAATAACCAGCGGAAACTTAGGTGAGGAAATAACTTGGAATTGGATTATCTCATGGTGAAGAGCCCCTACGGCCATGGACAATGGAACCATCTCATGAGTCACATGGGCAGGCTATAAAGGTCTCCCATCAAGAGCCTCAATGGCAAGTGGAGTGTCACGCAGCTGCAGCGGAATCGAGTGCTTCGATACAAAGGCAGCATCAATGAACAGGCCTGCAGCCCCATAGTTGATTAGAGCCTGTATCTCGATGGACAACTCAGCCCAAAAAAGGGTGACCAAAACCAGGGGGTTATCCTACTGGATAACTGGGGATGAAACAACTCCACCTAAGGTCTTTCCGTGACAGGACCTCAAGATTTGGGCGTTCCCTGGACGGGTAGGACAAGACTTTAAAAAGTGACCTGCCTGGCCACAATAAAGGCACAATCTCTCCCTCCTCCTAAAGGTTCTCTCATCTGCAGAGAGACGCCTGAAACCCAAGTGCATGGGTTCACCTTCGCTGACCGACTCGGTACCAGGAGGAATGGGAGGTGAGGGAGGCATGGGTGGGACTGCAAAGCTTGGAGACAAACGTACAGGAGGCTTCCACAAGGGAGTCTTTCTCTGAGTCTGGAGTCAATGAGGATGGCAAACGTGATCAACTTCTCCAGCTCAGTGGGTATATCTCGGGCTGCTATCTCATCCTTGATGGTATCCAAGAGACCATGAGAAAAAGCAGCCAAGAAGGCCTCATTGTTCCACGTAACCTCTGCTGCCAGAGTACGGAATTCAATGGCGTAGTCAGCAACTGTTCTCGTATTCTGTTTGATGGACATGAGGCAGCAGAAGCAGGGCATGCAGGAACGTCAAATACCCTTTTAAACTAAGCCACAAACTCAGGGTAACATAAGACAACAGGTTTTTGCATCTCCCATAGAGGGTTTGCCCAGGACAAGGCTCTCTCAGAAAGCAAAGATATAATGAAACCTACTTTGCTTCTGTCCGTGGGAAATGCCTGGGGCAGCATCTCAATGTATATCTCAACCTGGTTGAGAAGCCCTCTGCATTGGACTGGATCACCCCCAAATCGCTGGGGAAGCAGAGCGGAACCAGACATACCTCCTATAGAGGTAATACTCGAGGTGGGTGCCTGCACAGAGACTGGAGCAGCAGCAAGTTCGGCCTGCAACATAGGTTGTACTGAGGCGGCCGCAGTGGGAGATTCCAGGTGAGCCGTGTGACTCAGGAGCGTTTGTAACGCCATGACAAACTGATCCATGCGGTGATCCAGTTTATGCAATCTGGAAAAAATATTACCAACAAGTGGATTGACTGCATCTTCTGAATTCATGGCCTTCACCTACTGTCAGAAACCATGAAATCAGGCTGAGACAGAAGTACAGTTAAATCACACTTGTTTAATAATAAAAGTAAAAAGAGCAAGCCAAGCCAGAAGTCAGGGATCAATGTAGTGGGACAGCTAGCAGGATCTGGAGCCAGAAGGGATGTCAACAAAGCAAGTCTTAAACAGGATCGCAGAAGATAGTTTCTGTGATGTTGACCAAGGCGAAGGCAGAGATCCTCTGGACTGGACGGCTTAAGTAGGCAGGACTGACAAGCAGGATATCATCAACAGCTGAGTAACTGTGGAGAGATAGGAGCTGGCAATTAGCTGACAGCTGAGCAGCCAGCCCAGAGAAGGAAAGGCTGAGCCCAGCCCTGACAGAAGGAAAGATTAACTGTGGGCTCTCAGCAGAGTGCCCCACCTACTGCATTCTGAGGGATAGGCTGTGGGATATGGATACTGAGGGATAGTGTCCAAAATAGTTGGTCTGTCCCACAGGAATATAGACACTTGACAGTTATGGGGTAGGAAGTTAGAAAATCTCTCCAACACGAACATAGGCAACAACAAAAATTGGCCAGAGGTTCCAACTTGTCTGTACACTATCCAAAATTGAAAATTCATACTGCATACCAATACCCCGCCTCATCCTTTCTCTTTTCCCACCTGTAATTCCTCATATTGCCTATCAGACTACTAAGCAGACAAACCCCACTGCAAGCCTGACATTTACTTTTAAAATGGACAGCTTTAGGTACCTACACAAACTGAATCAAAAACAAAGATGTTTTTGCTTTGTTTGCATTATTTTGATGTTATAGGAGATTGTCATTATAGTGTACAAATTTGTATGTCACGTTTCTTACTCGCTAATAAAATAGCATAATACTGTGATCTTGAAATAATTTGAGGTGTATTAATTGCTATATAAGCAAAATATGGAAAGTGTCAAGTTCAGAAAAGATGTGGTTAAACTTTGTGGACTACAGTATAGGATATTCACTTGATGCAGAAAGCAGGTGGAATGCAGTTGCGGTTTATAGAATTTCACCTAGCTATTCCACCATTGCCTTGAAATGATTTGATAAATTTTCATGATGGAAACATTAGGGTTTGTAAATGTATTTAAATGCTAAAAAGAACTTTGCAAGATTTTAAAAGTATGCCTGAAACTTTGTATGACTAAGTAAGTCTAGCCTACAGAACAATTCATTTGTAACATTATATGTCACAAAAATGAATATCATTTCAATTGATTTTACATATTAAAGGAAAAGTGTGCCTGTTCACTGAATGTCGGAAATGCAAAATGCATATGCTATAGTACCTGGAAATAACAAGATAATAAGCTGTGTTTAAGTGGTTAGCACTAGAGCATTGCAACACTGGGTCCGATTTCCAGTTTTAGCTAGGGACTATTTCCTTTGGATGCTATAGGTCACTTTCACAACACAAAAACATAATGTTAAGTTAACTGGATTATATAAATTTGTGTTTTTTTTCTTTATGACAGTGGTAGGAACTTTTTTAAGCTCCCTCGGGTGAAGGAACCTAAAGCCCAATTCCAGCTTTCAGGAACCCATCCTCAAGAACCCTACCCCATTTTAGACTCCTTTGTCTGGTTTTATGCTTTTTTTAACTTATCCTACTTCCCTTATCCAGGCATTCTCTTCAGATCTTTTTCCATAAAAGGCAGACACACATAATATCAGCAACTCATTCCACATCGAGAATACTAGGAGTGCAGGATGTCATGGTGACATCCCCTCAGAAGGTGGATCCTTGATGCCTTGCACTCACAGTATGCAGTGCATCATTCCACCCAGAACACTAAAGACAGAGGTGGTGCTTTAAATGTATCATTCATATTATATTATAGAGCAGTGCAGAACTTTTGATGCTATATTGATCAATAAAATGGAGGAATACACCTATGGTTATTCAATGAAAAAAATACTCAAAATGTTTTACTCATATGTTGATATCATATTATGATATCATACAACACATTATTATAATAAAGTGAAACTAATATTATATATTGCATATAATATAACACATGGAGCACGACTCAGCCCCGCCCCCGCTCTCTCCTCATTGGCTCACTGGCTGTGATTGTCTCAGTCAATGAGAAGGAAGGGACCGAGGAGAGCCGCTGATCTCATGCACATTGCTGGATCCAGATGGGGCTCAGGCAAGTATTAAGGGGGACTAGGGACTGCTGCACACAGAAAGTTTTTTACCTTCATGCATACAATGCATGAAGGTAAAAAACCTTGAGCCCTTACAAACACTTTAAATACCTCTACCTATCGCAAGCCTTTAACACTAGACTGATCCAGCTAAATATTACTACTATTAAAAAAGAGAACAGTGCTGCCTATTGAAAACTTGTTAAAGGTACGTGTATATGGACAAGATTGTTTTGACTACTTTTTGGAGTGAGAGTAAGGCTAACATATTAATTCAAAATGATTAGACTGCCGCATCAAAATGCACAAAATACTGTTTGCGGTCCTGTGTGTGGCAACGTCTGAATGGGACCAGTTACCTGATATTACAGTCTCCATTTCCAGACATGAGTCCAATGCCACATGGGAGATTTAGCATGATCCTGCCAGGCTTTCACAGCAACAGAGCATTAATTTATTAAATGAATTGGTATTCCCTGTGCTAGTATGCCGGTTATAAAGCAATAACAATTCAAGCCCATGCTTTATATATAGCACATTTAATTTATATAAGCATTGTACAGTATATATGTGAAAAAGGTTTGCGTCTTGTTAAAGGCAAATTTTATAAGTGTGTATAATTTTCTATATCGATATAGAAGGGAGCAGTGGATTCTCCTTGTCTTATAAACAATATGCCCAGCTGGTTCTGTCAAATAAAACAAGCAAATCACATTTTTATATAGGATTAGGTTTGCATATGAGTACAAGGAAAGTATGTAGTCGTGACACACTAGAAAGCACTATTCATAGACACCAGCTCAGTTTTCTTTCAATTTTATGTTAGAGTAATGAAGTGCACACTTTACAGGTCATTCAGCAACTGCAAAGCATTCCTTTCCAACACTACTTAGCTATGGCAAACTACTGAAATGTCCATTACATCTCTCACTACTTGGACCACATGGTTTTCTTCTTTTCCTCAGGAGTAAAGACCAGTTTCTCCCTACATCTTCAGCGGAATGGCCTAGAACCAACAGGGAAAGCTAGACATGTATCTAACTGGGGCAGTAGTCAAGCACCAATCAGGAAACAGGAACTATTGTTACCCAACTATGGTGAAAAAAGCAGGTCAAACGTAGTATGGTCCCCTTACAATTAGGCAGTTAAATAAAGATAACAGACAGATCAGTCTTTATATGGTAATCTTTAGACTAGGATCAAATAGGCAATTTTTACTTCTTGTTGTTGTGCTGACAATCATATTTCAACACATTGATTTAAGAGTGCTGTAACTGAGGTCACTGCCATTGCTAGTTCTTGGTTACATTTCATAGTAGAAAGATATTGAAATTACCTATACAGTCTCAGTCTTCTGCTGAGTTGGCATAACTTTTTGAGCTCCTCTTCAAATGGATGTCTACCAGGTGACCAGGTTGGCAATATTGTACATCAAGGGAAAAATTGTATGATAGGACTTTTAATTTTTTCATTATTTGGTGGGGAAGAAGAGGTAGAATGCAGGGACCTGTATTTTTTCTGCCATTGAAGGTCTTAGGAGAGCTAAAAACCCCATTCTGGAATTTAGTTATTAATCGGCTATAAATTATCGGTAAAATATTAAACTTTTGCTTGGAATTTTAGTTCTTTAGATTATGGATGTTCAAGCTAGAAACTGCATGCCATGACTTGACAACCTAACTGGAGAAGAAACCCACAGAACCCCTAAGGTTTCCCATGCCTCCACTTGTCTTGAGCAAGTGCTTGGTGTTGAGTCAAGCATTGGTTATCAAGCAGCCATCTCCTAGCTAACTTCCTGCTAGATAGCAGTGGGTTGAGGGGATAGCTGGTCTTACAAAGAAAGTAGGTACATGGGCCAGTACCACATTGTACTTTGTCCCCTGTGGGACAAAGTGCTGAAAAAATGGAAATGAGAGTTATTCTTTTAATAGCTTCTCTTGTTCTCTGTCTGACCTGCACCTGAAATTTAGTTTGACCATAAAAAATGGTGCTCCTGTTTCTAAAATCATTCTCCTGTTGATAAAAAGCATCCTGATGGGGGTAGTGGGTTCATTACAATGATGACATTGGATTTTGTTGCAAATAACCAGGCAGTTTTTATTTAGTAGCTACCCAATTAAAAAGTGAATTTATGGAGCCCTACATTATACTTGCTTCTGAGTAGAAAAACATGATCTATCCGATTTGTGTAGAATCGCTCAATGTACAGTACTGTGCAAAAGTCTTAGGCAGGTGTGAAACAAATGTCTGGGAAGTATGTTGTCACCCAGCTTGTTTTGCTCTCAGAAGCCAACCAAATCACAGACCTGGCTTTCCACTGTAGGTTCCTACATGTGTGGCCACAACGCCTGTAGGCAGCATCATAGACATAAAAAAAGCACCTCAGTTTTTTCTTTTTCCACCAAGAAAACATATACCATCAAACAGTACATAAACTGCAACTCTAAATCAGTGGTATATGTTATTCAGTGTAGTGCCTGCGGTCTACAATACGTTGGGTGCACTATACGCCCATTGGGAGTTAGAATCTCGGGAACATGTGAATGACACTACAAATATTAATGCTAAAAATACCTCAAATGTGTCAAAACATTTCCAGGAATTCCATCATGGTAATCTTGACACTTTTTCCTTTTTTGGTGCTGAACAGGTTAAAAAACCCCCAAGAGGAGGTGACACTCATCGTATTTTGCTCAAACGTGAAGTGTGGTGGATACATACCCTCAATACTAAAAAAACGTATGGTTTGAATGTTAGGATGGACATAAATCTTTTTTTAACATAATTACATTGTTTGATACATTTATTGCACCATTTTGAATATGCTTTATTTGTTCATGATATGTCCCTCATATGCCTGTTGTGCTTTTCTCGTCCTTTTCTCCATGTGTCTTTAATTGTTTTGATTGCTCTGATTAGGATGCACCTGCCCCATTTGTATGCCTACTCTGTTATAAATATCAATTTTCAAATCAAACATGTATGCTTTGATGAAGGATTCTTAGCCGAAACGCGTTAGCGTAGCCTGTGACCGTGTACCCATGTAACCAAATAAAGGACTTTTATTCAAGAGCATCTGAGTTGCCAGCCATTTTCTGATTCAGGTATGAAACAAAAAGTGTAAATTAAGAATGCTTTCAGAAATAGAAGTGTTAATAGTTTATTATTCTCAATTAACAAAATGGAAAGTAAATGAACAGAAGAGAAATCTGAATCAAATCAATATTTGGTGTTACCACCCTTTGCCTTCAAAATAGCATTAATTCTTGAATTCTTCTAGGTACACTTGCGCACAGTTTTTGAAGGAACTCGGCAAGTAGGTTGTTCCAAACATCCTAGAGAACTAACCACAGATCTTCTGTGGATGTAGGCTGCCTCAAATCCTTCTGTCTCTTCATGTAATCCCAGCCAGACTTAATGATGTTATGATCAGTGCTCTGTGGGAGCCAAACCATCACTTCCAGAACTCACTGTTCTTCTTTACACAAGGCAGTGTCCATTTGTTTGTACTGTTGGTATATTGGTGATCAGTGGCGGCTGGTGTTTTTTTTTTTGGGGGGGGCGGCAAACAACCCCCCCAAAGAGTCGCACGAGTACCTGGCAGGATCGCTGGCAGCAGAGCTGGGCTGGAACTCCTAGCGGAGTTGTGGAGAAACACAGACACAGCGGAAGACCAGGAACAGCAGGTAGGTTGGAAACTGGAACAGACTAGTACTGGAAACACCATGGGCTGAGAAGCAGGTGCAGCTGCTGGTGGGATGGATGCTCGGAGAGGACCGGAGAGAAGGCAGGTACAGGAAGGCTGGGTCATACACTGATGAGCAAGTCAGGAACTAATGCAGAGGCTGGAGCAGAGTCGAGGTGATGGCAGGGTCGGTAACAAGCTAGCAGCGAAGTAGTAGAGGGAGCAGGCAGGTGCAGATTCAGAGACAAGCTGGGATCAGATGCAGTCAGATAGCAGGGGAAGTCAGGAACAAGCCGAGTCAATATACTGAAACAAGTATCAGGCACAGATAGCAGGGACACACGGGGAACGCTGTAGAGCAGACAGCATTGATTCTGGGTGCAGCCCCAGTTTAAATAGCCCACTTGGCACCATGACTTGTCACAGGGTGTGCGTGCGCGCCACGGTGTGCGTGCGTACCGCGGATTGCGCACGTGCATGCGTGCGCACATACACCGGCACGTGCAGGCACACCTGCAGTATTCTTCTCACAGTAGTTGGGAGCTCAGGACATCTTCTGCAGCTACCATCTTGACTGCTGGCATGCCCTACCTGACACTCTGGTTCTAATCAGGTGCTCAACAAAAAAACCCTTGCCTCTGTAATTCATGTGCCCGGTGCCCTGAAAGGGGCCAGCCACATGAATAGGGGGGGCCACAAGCCTCCCTAATGGACGGGCCGCTACTGCTGGTGAGGGATGCACTGGACACCTTCACTTCCATTGTGCTTCATGCTGGCTGTCCAGTGTGCCCCTGTGCCTCTAAGGAGGAGTGGGCTGCCTCCAGGCTCACCTGCCATCTGCCTATCCATTATAAAGTGCTTCCACTGTGGAGGCTCTCAAGAGTTAGGTAGAGTTAGGACTGCAAATAATCTTGGGATGCCGTGAAGTGGCTCTGCAGCTTACGCATGTATTTGCAAATGTGTGCAAACTAAACCCCTGTCTTTAATGCATACTCTTAGACAGGATAACAGTATGCGTGTTGAAGCAGGAAAACCGATCTATGTCTTCAAGCAGTAAAAACACCTCCCCCACAGTTAGTAAACACTCCCTATGCACACATTTAACCCTTTGATCACCCCTGATGTTAACCCCTTCCCTGCCAGTGTCATTAGTACAATGACAGTGCATATTTTTTTAGCACTGATCACTGTAATAATGTCACTGGTCCCCAAAAAAGTGTCAAAAGTGTCAGTTAGGTGTTCGATTTGACCACCGCAATAACGCAGTCCCGCTATAAGTCGCTGATTGCTGCCATTACTAGTAAAAAAAAATCCCAAAGTTTGTCGACGCTGTAACTTTTGCGCAAACTGATCAATATATGCTTATTGGGGTTTTTTTTTTTTTTTTTACCAAAAATTTGTAGCACAATACAAAGTGGCCTAGATTGATGAAGAAATTAGATTTTTTTCATTTTTTTATTGGATATATTTTATAGAAGAAAGTAAAAAAGTTATTTTTTCAAAATTGTTGGCCTTTCTTTGTTTGTAGCGCATAAAATAAAAACCGTAGAACTCTATTTGTGAGAAAAAAAGGACATACATTTCATTTGGGTACAGTGTTGCACAACCGCGCAATGGTCAGTTAAAGCAACGCAGTGCCGTATCGCAAAAAATGGCCTGTTTAGGAAGAGGGGTAAACCTTCTGGAGGTCAAGGAGTTAAGGAGGGGTGGGCTCCCTCCAGGCTCACCTACCCTTTGGAGAAATGAGACAGATCACTGCTCCAGGTAAGTAATATAATCCCCCAAAAAGGAAGGGCTGGGTGCTAGCTCCGGCTCGCAACCGTGAACATGTAATCAAGTGGTCTCACTTGGTCTCACCTGTCCTCTGCCTATCTATTATAAAGCATGTGCTTCCACTGTGGAGGCTCTCAAAATTTAGAGTCAGGACTGCAGATAATATTGGGGTGATGTGAAGTGGTTCTGCAGCTTAGGCATGTATTTGCAAATGTGTGCAAACTAAACCTCTGTTTTTATACACATGATGTTAGACAGGATAATTCAGTTGGTTGCAGACTGGTCAGTAAGTTAAGCTGGGAATTTTCTTTGGTTTTGTTTGACATGGTATATACCTGGTTACATTGGTCCAAGGCGGACCAATGTAACTATGAATAAAATATCCATGCCTGGAATTCTTCTTTAAAGCACTGGGCTGGTAGTGTTTTTTTGGCGATGTAAGACTTCTAATGGTTTTATTTTGAACTATTGTTAAAAAAACATACACATACTGTGTCTAGTCAAATTTGTATTTACCAGATCTTGTGCACCCATCCCTAGAAAAGATTCAGTAAGTTAAATATGAACATCCTTTAATAGAGACCTCAAGCTGATGTAACATTTCAGATGAGATGCTCAAAAAAGTATCAAGTAAATATTGTAGCGTTGACTAATCTTTTACTATTGTGTGGTAGACTTGTAGAGTTACATGCATCACACATTCCACTACTCCCCTTACCTGCTTCTCTTTCACGTGCAGTTTATGCAAATAATTTATTGCTAGCAGCCAATCAGCTTTCATTGGCAAAGGAAAGCCCCCCTCCTCTTTGAATGTCTACGCTTGTATAGCCACCTAGTTAGTTACAGCTCTCTCCCTACTTCTTCTCCTCCCCTCCTGCTGCTCTTATAGCTGTGTGAGGCAGAGATAATGTGTGCAGTATTCAGAACAGCATGTGCATGTGTGTGAGTGCAAGGGAGATCTGATCTCTTTCCCTCTTTTGTCTGCTTTGCAGCTGCTTTATATTTCTCCCTTCCTGCACAGAAACTCTTTTACTTTCATCTGCCTCCCAATCCAGTGGGCTCCTTTTAGTAAGAAGCTCATGCTTGATTGTACTCATAAAGGGATCTTATTTGCACCAATAACACTTTAAAAAAAAAAAAAAAAAAACAGTCTTTCACTGCTGAAGGAATATTTGATCCCAAAGTCATAATTTTCCCTTTTTTGCCCCCCTTCAATAAATCCACACAGGCGACGGTGGAAAAAAAAAAAAAAGCAAAGTTGTTCCCTGGGCAGTGATTCACTAACTTTGCTGGAAAAAAACTAGGGAAAGCAAGCAACACACATTGGCAGATTTAAGGCATTTTCAGCGTCTGCTCCATGTGTTTAGACCATTAAGTGGATGGGGCAAGGAAAAGGGATGGGACTGCACTGCAACTGCTGCCTTGTCTATCTGTTCTTGTGTATCCTGTCATGTAAGATCTGCACAGGTAGGTTTAAAGCTTCTGTTTGGTGTCAGTGTTTGTACTCTTGTCTACTGCAACTGCATCCTGTATGCCCATACAGACAACTGAAGATTCATAGCTTGAAATGTGGATCATTCATTGCTACAGATCATCTTAATTTCTTTTTATGTTTCCATAATGGCCCTGCATCTTTTTGTGATGTGTGTCTTTTAAGTAGTTACAGCAGCCTTTGAGCAGGCAGCATCCCTGTGACTTACATTCTGGGAACTGTTTGATGTTGAAACAGATATATATATATCAAGGTCAAGTGTACCTAACACAAACTAGAGAAATTCTTAGAATGCTGTTAAATTCCTCACTTGTCTTGAAAAGATTTATTACTTTAGTGTTTGTATTTATTTTACGTTTCTTTTGTTAGATTTTATACTACCAATATTTAGCATACTTTAAGTTCTGAAAAAGCTGTGTAATTGTTGCCAAGTTCTTTAAACCAGTTGTAGAATGTATCATCTAATCATTATTACAACAAATTAAACTCTGTGAATGTTCAGATTGCCAGGTAGACATGACCATACAGGGGTTTTGCTGAAGGCAATGACACGCAGGTCAGGTATCTGTGCTAAAATTAGTATTTTCTCAATTAAATAATGAATGAAACTCCTGCTGATTTTATTAGAAATGTTTGAAGATGTCAAGCTTTAAAGTAAGGAATGACAATTTAGAGAGTTATTCATATCTATCTGCAAGTAGACTGAAGGTTGCTTATATGTGATTAAAATCTTGGTGGGATTATTAAATGTCATTGAGTATTGTGCAAAGTACAATAACCTCTAACAACAATTCATAGTCACTTTCATATTGAAATGACTTCTTCAAAGTGAAATTTGATTGGTCGCTAGATATTACTGCCTTGTTGACTCCATCTGCACTATCATAATACAATAAACCTATAGCATATTTTCAGGGAATACATATCTTGACTTACTATTTCAGCATTTGACCAAGTTTTTTGATGTG
This sequence comes from Lithobates clamitans, assembly GCA_037952925.1. Lineage (NCBI taxonomy): Eukaryota > Metazoa > Chordata > Amphibia > Anura > Ranidae > Lithobates > Lithobates clamitans. Next base: position 3,497,296 of record JBBGZY010000675.1, read on the forward strand.
ATTTTTTTTATGCTTGTGGTTGGTTAATTCCATTAATGCTTTTTTTTTATATAGATATGTGCAATGTTTCCTTTAGGGGCTTCTTTAAATCAGAAGGTATAGTCAGCCAGGAAGGCTACTGAGACACATGTGGTTAGCTACAGAGGATCTGAGCTAGTAAATGTGAATTGCATACAAACATCCAGGCATGTGCAGAGTAATTTAAAACAAATTGAGTTCTCTTGCTTTTGATTGGATGTTTGAAGTGATGTGAAGTGACGTGAACACAGATTTATTCACTGAATTCAACCTCATTTCACACTTAATAAAATCAGACCCATGGGTGTGCAGCTCTGCATAGAAACCAATCAGCTTACATTTTTTTATATTGCCAAAGCTTAATTGAACAAGCTGAAGTTAGAAGCTGATTGGTTTTTAGGCAGAACTGCACCAGATTTTGCACTCTCCAGTTTCAGTAAATCAACCCCATAGAGTCTATTGCTTTCAACCAGTCTCATAAGAGGAATAGCAAACCTGACCATAGATTTGTAGACCTAGCTTTTAGAGACTTTTATTTCTTGGCAACTGACAGGCCATTCAGCCACAGATTAGGCCACTCATGGTAATGGCCAAATGTAATGATAATGTACTGATCTGACATTTCATTTAGAAGCAATAGAATCAGCCATTTGAGAGCCATACAGCAATATAGATGCACCCAGCAAAAGGATGGTGTCTTCCATGTCACACTAAAATACCTTGATGTATAACCATTATCATTGCCAAACCATGGGCATGCCAGGTATTGCCAAAGAAGGTGGCAGATAAGCATTTGTTTCATGTAGTAGAGTTAATATGCTAAAGGAAAATAGGGCTTTGCAAGGCAATCTTCTTTTAGGTAAGTGGATGTGACTAAAATTCATTTTGAAAAGAATACCCAATCACAGGCAAGGAAAGAAGTATTTTTTTCTAGCACATGATTTGATAGTGAAAGTCAGTAGTGTTTCACCTCATTCATTAAGATAAGGGGAAATAAGGGCAAAGTGAACAGTTTATTTGCCTCTAGTAATTCAATGTCTACGGACATTTCAAAAGGCAGTCATAATTCATACCCCTAGTGTGCAGGAAGCACTGTCCAAAAACATAAAAGCAACCATGGCTATGCCAATAGTTGCATACAGTGTATAATTCAAAACTATACACACGTAGGTGGGTTTAAATACTACCATGCAGATTATCCTATTCAAGTACAGCTGAAACAAAAACTTTTGAAAGACTAGTTTCCCTTTAAAAAACTACTTTGAATTCCAGAGGTCAAATATTTTTTTCTTATTTGATTTGTAGTTGCTTGTATATAATATTCAAAAGTCATATGAAACATTAGTAACACCTGTATGAATTAACCACCTGTATTAATTAACGACACCTAAGTTGTAACAGCAATATGTTTATCATACAATTAGTGATTGTGGTCTGGAATACAATGTTGATATACTGTTTTTAGTGACCAATAACAAATGTGGATTGAAAAAAAAATTCAGTTTAAAGTGTTAAAAACCCACAACAGTAAATCAGACTGTATATGCAGTAAAGCATGCTTGTTATACTCACTGTGAAGGGGTTAATCCTCTGCATTTGTAAAAAAAAAGCAGTTTGTTCCTGTCTTACCTGATCCTCCCCTTCTTTTACTGTCCCTAATCCATCTCCTGATAGTACAGAACCGTGGAGGTAATCTCCACACGCTCAGTTTGGTGTGTGTTGCTAGAGAGTTTTTTTCTTCTTTTCTTGGGAGGGTGCATGTGATCAGCACAGGGCCAGTCAGCACTGTCTAGGCAGAGGGTCAGGAGTCATGCAGCCTCATAGGACAGTCCGAGGAGAATTAACCAGTGCTTGGCCGGACACTAATAAAAGTCACAAGTCTGCTATATACTGCTGATGAGAAAATGTGTTTAGCAGTTTATATTTACTAAAATAGTTGCGTTTCCATGTTCTGTGTACTGTGGGAAACCAGATATAGTGAATGCAGGGTCCTGGGTTTAGTAACATTTTAAGCTCTTTTGTAAGCTATTTGTTAAAACATATGCATTGTAATGTCTGAGAAGAGGATTTAGTTATCTGATCTTAGTGGTTCAGTATAATAAGGTCCCTTATAGCAGTGGTCATCAACCCTGTCCTCAGGGCCCACTAACAGGCCAGGTTTGCAAGATAACTGAAATACATCACAGGTTATATCATTTGCTGCTCAGTGATTGCAGTATTCTAGTCTGCATCTCCCCAAGGTAATACATAAAACCTGGCCTGTTAGTGTGCCCTGAGCACAGGGTTGATGACAACTGCCTTATAGTGTAGATGGTCAGTGACTGTTGCTTTATGAACGGAGGGTTGAATGAGTATGAGCAATAAAGTGGTTACTGTAATGCAATTCACACCATCTAATTAGTGACTCAACCATCCTTCTGGTGGCCATGTGTTAATATAGATTTACATGCAGATAGTTTAAAGTACCATAGGGCCCAGGGAAAAGATACCATTAGTGTGTTCCCATGACAAATTTCATGATGAGATATTGAGTTTGAGATTTTTTGAGTAACCAGCTTGAGTATGGCTGGTTTCGTTGCAAGCATGACCTGATGGCCTTATCATGCTGCATCCTCCTATACTGTCAGTTTTTGGCTGAAAATGGGGGCGACATTTATCTAGGATGCTTTGCTTTGGTTTGCTGGTTTATTCATAGTTATACAATGCAAGCAGAATCTGTGTGTGACCTGTATTTTCAGAGGTACAAGTGCACAATTGTTATCACCATGGATGTCTACTTGGATGAAGGTCACCCATGGTCATAATAAACACAGCCATTTGATAAGTTCCTATGTTAAGACAAACAGTTGCAATGCCTGCCTAATAATTTTAGTCTGGTAATTTGTTACCAAAACCATTTGGATTGTAGGCTGGCATTAAAACCAATATGTACTGTATATGTTTAAAGTTTATATGTTAATGCTCAATAGGAAAGCTTGAGAATACCTAGCTGCCTGATGTATGGGCTAGAACAATGCTATTGGTATTCAGTCCCTGAGAGAGCACTGAATGCATGCAGAAAACATAAATATTTTAAATATATTATTGTAAAATTGTAGTAGTAATATGATGTGCCAATATACGGGAAACAAAATAGTGTATTATAATGTTAATTTTAGAGTATTTACACTGTGGTGGTGATTTTCTAAAACTGACTGGTGCAGCCCTGCATAGTAACCAACCAGCTTCCATCATTTTATTGTCAACGCTTAAAGTGGAGTTCCACTCAAAAGTAGAACTTCCACTTATCCGTCTCTTCCCCCCCTCCGGTGCCACATTTGGCACCTTTCGGGGGGGGGGGTACCTGTTTTTGACAGGTACCGTTGCCCACTTCCGGAGACGGTGCCGTCTCTCGGAAGTTTGGCACCAGTCCTCCTTCCTCTGCTGCTAATCCAAAGATCAGCTGGGGTGCCGACATTGCGGGCTCCCTGGACGAGGAAAGTGTCCATATATTAAAAGTCAGCAGCTGCAGTATTTGTTGCTGCTGACTTTTAATTTTTTGTGGAGGTGGGCTGGACTTCCTCTTTAATTGTACAAGCTGAAGTTGGAAGCTGATTGGTTACTAGGCAATGATGCGCCAGGTTCTGTGTGCACCTTTTTAGTAAATCTCCCCCTGTATGTTCCATAGAGCCACACATAGGCTTAGGGATTTGTTTGTATTTTTTTTTTTCTATTTTTCAGACTTTGTGTGCTAAAGGAAAATATTCACTAACATTTTAGTCACTTTCTCATTCAAATTTAAGCTTTTAAAATAAAGCTATAAATAGCTATAAATATAGCTATAAAATAAAGGAAGCTTTTAATAACAACATACATTTGAAAGAAACAAAACATTCTGTGGGGATGTATAATATATCTAAATCTATGCGTAAATTGTCTGTGCTATATAAATACCTGTAATAAACAAATACTTTCCCAAAAGCGTATATAATTGAAAACTCCTCTAAGCTGGTTTTAAGTTACTAACTCGTTTTCTGAGAATCCTAAGAAGGTTAAAATATGTCAAAATCCAAGATTTTGAGCTTTTATACATATAGCTAGCTGTTAAAGTATATTAAAATGCAAGATGTTAAATCTGGGGATATACTTATAAAACTGCAAATGTTGGCAGATAGTTGGTGAATGTGCAGAAATGAGGCACTTGAATCTGACTACTGTAAGGTGACCCTATTTTCATTAATAAATCCCTTATTCAACAATACCGGCACTCATTAAAAACTCAACTTCAATACATGCACATTTCCTAATCTTTAAGCGAGAAATTGCTGACTATGTTGCACAGGTGCTTGTCAAAATATTCCTAGTTGGGCCTGTGCATGCGGTCTGCACTCTCTATTATTCCTATGGCTTCTGAGTATGAGCTTGTACTCAGAGGTTCAACTGTAAAAAATGATTTCATCGGAATTACTTGGCTTAGAGAGAACATTTGCAAATGTAAGCCTGCAAGGGGTGCTAGGGAATTGGACTATTTTATAATTCTAACTGCACTGAAGATGCATTTACATTTTAGACAGGGGGGTTGATTTACTAAAACTGGAGAGTGCAAAATATGGTTCAGCTCTGCATAGAATCCAATCAGCTTTCAGTTTTTGTTGTTTGTGAAAGCTTAATTGAACAAGCTGAAGTTAGAAGCTGACTGGCTACCATGCACAGCTGCACCAGATTTCGGACTCACCAGTTTTAGTAAAAAAAACCCATAGTATCCCATAATTCCCATCATTCTTGGTATTGAATGTTTGTTGTATTACCTCATTACTCCTTTTTTCAAAAGTACACAAAACATATTTTTAGTGAAATGCGAGGAACACCCAAGAGCTGAATTTAAAGATGCATCCAATGCCTTTGTGCAAATCAGTATTGGGCTCTGCATTCTGAATTTTTTCAGGGTTGGAGAGAATTTATAGGTAGTAAACCTTGTATATTGTGCCATTTGGCTCAACATACCTTTTCAGAGAACATTTAGAGGATAATAGGAACATACCCCGAATGGTCCTTTATTGATAACTGTCTTTCCTGTAAAACCCACTTGGATTTCTGATGAGACCACTCTGTGTATGTAAACCTATACATCTCCTAGAAAAGTAACTTGCTACTATACAGTACCATACAAGAATGAAAATAACATTTAGACTTGTTTAGTAAAGGAAAGGGGAGCACAATGATGATGCAATAAAGTGTAATAACACAACATCAATGCAAGTTTAAGTTGACTGCTGTCAAATCAGTTATGAGATGATCTGTAAAGAATCATTGTGGGTTTTGCTTTTGCATGTCAGTTGTTCTTTTTACCCTACCTCACAGAATACAACAATCAAATCCAATTTATTATTATTATTTATTATTATGATACAGGATTTATATAGCACCAACAGTTTGCGCAGTGATTTACAACATGAGGGCAGACAGTACAGTTGCAATACAATTTGATACAGGAGGATTCAGATTATCCTACTCATTAGAGCTTACACTCTAGAAGGGAGGGTCAAGTGATACAAAAGGTAATAACTGTGGGGGGGGGGGGGGGGTGGGTTGATGGAGAAAATAAAAGTACAGTGGTTAGGTGTGGGAAGGATAAGCTTTTCCTGTACTCAGGGATCATCTAAAAGCAAACAGAGTAGGAGATAATCAGACATATTGGGGTAGGGAGTTCCATATGATAGGACAGGCTCTGGAAAAGTCCTGGAGGCGAGCATGGGATGAGGTGACGTAGGAGCTAGAAAGCAGGAGGTCTTGGGAAGAATGAAGAGAACAATGAGGTTGGTATTTTGAGACTAGGTTAGTGATGTAGCCGAAGGCAGAGTTGTGGATGGCTTTGTAAGTTGTTAGTATTTTGAACTTAATTTGTTGGGTGAGCGGAAGCCAATGGAGGGATTGACAGAGGGGAGTAGCAGACACTGAGCAGTTGTTAAGGTGAATGAGCCTAGCAGCAGCATTCATGATGGACTGAAGGGGGGATAGCCTATGTAAAGGTAAACCAATGAGAAGGAGTTGCAGTAGTCAAGGCAAGAGATGACCAGGGAGTGAACTAGGAGATTTGTGGTTTCATTGGTTAGAAAAGGCCTTATTTTGGAGATGTTGCGGAGGTTGAGGCTGCATGATTTGGACAGTGATTGGACATGGGGCTTAAAGGATAGATCAGAGTCCAGGATTACACCTAGAACCTTGCCATGCAGGAATGAGCTGATAGTTGTGCCATTGATCTTGACAGAAAGATCAAGGGAAGGGGCACCTGGGGGAGGAAAATTTATGAGCTTGGTTTTGGATAGATTGAGTTTGAGGAAATGGTGTGACATCCAGACTGATATGTCTGTTAGTAAATTTGTGTTGAATTTAAAGACCTGTAACGTGGAAGATGTGCTGAAAGAAGTGCAAACATAACGCAAAGGACAAGCTACTAATATTGCCTCTTTGTTTGCTCATCTTTTCCTACTAAAGATTTATGGTGACGAGGTTGATGTACTGAAGGCAAGGGAGTTTCCCCTAAAACTTTGTGAATTTAGTGAAAGTTTGCAAACAATACCCAATTATACACATAGAGAATATAAAAAAATGCATTTTTGCTTTAACATCATTGGATGATGGAAGTCAGCAAAGCTTCACCTCATTCACTAAGCTATGGGGAAAATTCCCTTGCAGAGTAAACAGCCTATTTGCCTTTAGTAAATCAACTCCAGTGCCTCTTTGTGGAGGTGGCTATCTTGGTACAGGAGGGCTTTGCATCTTTATATCTGAGCTGTCCCACCACTCACTGGTAATCTCATGACTGCTGGTTTAATGATCAAGAAGAAGTACTGGGGCTGGAGAATGAAGGGATCCACAAAATGAATAAACCATTATCATGGAGATCCTTACACTGCAGTTTGTCTGGTAAAACCAGCTTCCCCGCAATCAAGAAGAACTGTGAGCATCACAGTAGTAGCAATATTTGTGAGCTTACCAGTCAGAGACAGCAGTGTCGTAGATAATCTCACACTGCAGATCCACAGCTATGAGGCTTAAAGCGGTGTTCCACACAAAAATGGAACTTCCGCTTTTCGGAACCCTCCCCCCCTCCGGTGTCACATTTGGCACCTTTCAGGGGGGAGGGGGGTGCAGATACCTGTCTAAGACAGGTATTTGCACCCACTTCCGGCATAGACTCCCATGGGAGTCTATGCCTCTTCCCTTCCCCACCGCACTGTCTGCTGGGAACACACAGCTCCCAGCAGAGAGCGGGGACCACTTGGGACGCACAGCGCGACTCGCGCATGCGCAGTAGGGAACCCGGGAAGTGAAGCCGCAATGCTTCACATCCTGATTCCCTCACCTAGGATGGCGGCGGCAGCTGCCGAGAACTGAGCGGGTTCTCGGCGTCCCCTGCCGACATCGCTGGACCGCGGGACAGGTAAGTGGCCATGTATTAAAAGTCAGCAGCTGCAGTATTTGTAGCTGCTGGCTTTTAATATTTTTTTTTTTGGCGGTGTGGGTGAACCCCCGCTTTAAGGTACAGGAGGGCCTAGAGACAGTCACATGAATGCTTAGGCAAATGTAATTTTTGTATATATTTCTTATATGATATGAAATCTTCAATGTTTGAGCATAGGTCCACTTTAACAAAATACTTTTAACAGAAATAGTTGATTATATAGATTATGTTGTATTATGGGAAGCAAAGTAATAGACCTTTAACAGGTTTAAGCACTCACTATCTTTATAGATATTTATGCTTTTGTTGACTTTCTGTTTATCTTGTTTTATCTTTATCTCTTATTCTGGCTTTTAAATTACATGGTTCTCTTTTTTTAATTTTGAGGTCTGGTCTTGCCCTTCGAATGGGATGAGGAATCAGAGGTGGTATTTCCAACAGTCTGGGGCTCTCAGGAGTTGAGACAAGTACGACAAGGAGGAAAGAATGTTGTGGGACTGGAAATTCCTGAACTTTATAGAAATCACAGTATTGAGGACCTGTCCTTACCAAATAACCAGGCTGTTAGTTCGAGAGAGGTACGATCCGTATCCTCTTCATCTACTCCCACTTTCTTTCACCAGCAAATGGATCAAGAAGAAGAGAATTATTATGAACATGACTCTCATGAGTTTTATCACTTTTCTCCATTTCCTTGGTTTTCTGGAACAAATAACAAAAATACATCTCCTCCAAGTATGTCAGACCCATCATCACTTTCATATCCTCCTCAGGACAAGCCCACTAGTTCTTCACAGCAATCAGTGGATGATAGCGGAAAGCTGAAAATAAAGATCTCTGCCTTTGGGAGGGAATTGTATTTACTACTGAAGAGGGATAATCACTTTTTGTCTCCGGGATTTGTGGTGGAGGAAAGAAGGAGGGAGAAGAGGGAGTCTCTAAATACTGGAGATACTGACAGGAACTGTTACTATAGCGGTACTGTTCTCCGCCATCGTGGCTCATTTGCTTCCTTCAGTACATGTGGTGGATTGGTAAGTGTATGGTGTTAGTAAGTACAATTTAAAATTATGAGTAAATTAGGGTTTATCTTCCTATGATCCCTTGCAGCCTAACTGGACAGGGATTTCTACATAGAACAGCATCCAGTTGACACTCCTTCAGTGCTTTGCAGCCTTTCCTCATCAGGTCTAAATATCTAAATATGTAATGTATCATGTAGACTGCTGTGAGGATAGGACAAGGCATAAATAATTATTTCTATCTGAATGATACTGATAATATGTAATTGCAAACTGAAAAGAGACATTTGTGGATGGAGTTGAGAATCCTTGGTTAAGAGAACCATAGGCTCACATCTAGATGTTCCCACAGCACCATATTACAGACAACTAGATAATTTTACCCAGTGGAGTGTCCTGACATACTCCATACTACTCATGCTACATTTTTGGCCTTTGAATGACCTATACATTTAAAACATAACCTGTTATTTACTTTACTGCATTAAATAAAACAATAACATTTTTTATAGTGGGATCGCTGCTTCAGTCTGACTCACTCACAGTGTGTAAAATGACTAGACAGGGACAGACAGGGCATGCTGGCTAGAGCTAAGGGAACAGAAAGGTTCCTGAGGTTCCTGATAAGTAGGGACAGTGTAGGGATGATCCGGATTACCTGTATTTCCAGCCTGAAACTGCATCGTTGACAATTGTACAGTCGTACACCGTTGTACACAAACAAAATTTATGTCCTTTTTTCCCCCACAAATAGAGCTTTCTTTTGGTGGTATTTGATCACCTCTGCAGTTTTTATTTTTTGCGCTATGAATAAAAAAAGTGCGACAATTTTGAAAAAACATTTTTTTTTACTTTTTGCTATAATAAATATCCAAAAAAAAAAAAATTAAAAAACAAATTTCTTCATAAATTTAGGCCAATATGTATTCTTCTACATATTTTTGGTAAAAAAAAACGCAATAAGCGTATATTGATTGGTTTGCACAAAAGATATAGCGTGTACAAAATAAAGGATATATTTATGGCATTTTTATTTTTTTTATTTTTTTTACTGGTAATAGCATTAATCAGCAATTTATTAGCAGGACTGCGACATTAGGACTCACAGATCGGACACTTTCGACAATTTTTTGGGACCATTGACATTTTACAGAGATCAGTGCTATAAATATCCACTGATTACTGTATAAATGTCGCTGGCGGGTAAGAGGTTAACACTAGGGGGTGATCAAGGGGTTAAGTGTTCCCTAGGGAGGTGTTTCTAACTGTGGGGGCAGTGTACTGACTGGGAGTATAGAGAGATTGCTGTTCCTGATTAATAGGAACAGCAGATCTCTCTCTACTTCCCTGACAGAACGGGGATCTGTCTGTGTATATTGACAGATCCTTGTTCTGGGTCTCTGAGGGGCATTCACGGGTCACCAGTGGACATCACAGCCGCCGGTCACGTGCATCGGCTCCGGCATCGTGCTATAGCTCTTAAAGCGTCCGATGTACACCTATGGCGGTTTACGCAGCCATGCCAACCTGCCGCAGTATAATGAGGGCGGTTGGTGGGCAAGCAGTTAAAGCATTTTTTTTTAAAGCTGATTAGTTTAAAGTTATCTAATGGGATTTAGAAATGCCATAGGGAATTTTTTAATACGTGAACTTACTTTTTAAGCAGAAAGGTAGATATTAAATGCAACTAGTACTTGAATTTGACTAGATATGAGTCTCTTGTAATCCCGTATTTGGGAAAATTTAGACTGGGAGAGGGAAGGACGGACCTAGGATTCAGTCAGGTGTGCTATATGTACATGTGATGACAAGGGACGTACCAGCAGGTGGAAAGGGAGCATGCATTGCATTGTGGCACTTTTACTGTTCAGTCACAGACTAGGGACAGATTGGTGACTAGGGACAGATTGGTGAATTAGTGGCACAGTATAACTGAAGTAATAAAATATCAGGTTACTAGCCTGCCTCTGCTGGCTGGTGGGGCTTTATAAATCCAAGGAATGGATGTGTTAAGTTACACGTCCCCTGGCAGGTACAAAGCTCACATGTGTGTATCAAAAGTGTATGGGGACCCGGGTCCTGCCCCAAGGGACATGTATCAATGCAAAAAAAAGTTTTAAAAATGGCTGTTTTTTCAGGACCAGTGATTTTAATAATGCTTAAAGTGAAACAATAAAAATGCAATATTCCTTTAAATATCGTGCCTTGGGGGTGTCCTTAGTATGCCTATAAAGTAGTGCACCTTACCCGTGTTTAGACTGATACTGCAACAAAAGGAAATTTCTAAAGGAAAAAATCTCATTTAAAACTGCTCGTGGCTGAAATGTATTGTCAGATTTCGGCAATATAGATAAAAATCATTGAAAAAAATGGCATGGGAACCTGGATCCTGTCCCAGGGGACAAAAAAAAAGCTTTAAAAATGGACGTTTTTTCAGGAGCAGTGATTTTAATAATGCTTAAAGTGGAACTAAAAAAAATGGAATATTCCTTTAAATATCGTGCCTGGGGGGGGGGGGTGTCCTTAGTATGCCTGTAAAGTAGCGCCACGTTTCCCGTGTTTAGAACAATACCACAGAAAAAATGAAGTTTCTAAAGGAAAAAAAAATCTTAAAACAGCTCGCAGCTGTAATGTATTGTCAGATCCCGGCAATACAGATAAAAATCATTGAAAAAAACAGCATGGATCCCCCCTCCCAGTCCATTACCAGGCCCTTTGGGTCTGGTATGAATATTAAGGGGAACTACTCACCAAAATGTAAAAAAAAAATGTGTGAGGGTCCCCCCAAAATCCATACCAGGCCCGAAGATATTAAGGGGAACCCTGCGCCAAATTAAAAAAATGGCGTAGGGGCTCCTCCAAAATCCATACCAGACCCTTATCTGAGCAAGGGGGGCTTAACGGAATCTGGAAGCCCCCTTTAACAAGGGGACCCCCAGATCCCGGCCCCCCCTATGTGAATGGGTATTCGGTACATTGTACCCCTACTCATTCACCAAAAAAGTGTCAAAATGTTAAAAATGACAAGAGACAGCTTGGGACAAGACCTTTATTAAAAAATAAAAAAATAAAACTGTCCCACGAAGTTCATTAGTCTTCAATCACTGCGCCAACGAACCGAGAAAAAAAAAAACTCCTCCGCCTCTATGGGAGGCTCCTGCTGACTGAATCCTCTTTGCGATGACAGCTGTTATATAGCTGAGGGCGGTGCCACCCGGTGACATAAACGGGTGACCCCGCCCCCTCTGACATTACGTGATGGGTTTTTTGTTTTTTTTCTCTCGGTCTGTCGGCGCTGTGAATGAAGATGAATGGACATCGAGGGACAGTTTTTCTTTTTAATAAAGGACTTGTCCCAAATTGTCTACTGTAATTTTTAATATTTTGACACTTTTTTTGGTGCGTGAGTAGGGGTACAATGTACCCGATATCCATTCACATGGGGGGGCGGGATCTGGGGTATCTGGGGGTCTTCCAGATTCCCATAAGCCCCCCGCCCGCAGGCCCCTACAATGACTGGGGATGAGACCCTTGTCCCCATCAACATGGGGACAAGGTGTTTTGGGGGCGACCCCAAAGCATCCTCCCCATGTTGAGGGCATGTGGCCTGGTATGGTTCAGGAGGGGGGGGCTCTCTCGTCCCCCCCTTTTCCTGTGGCCTGCCAGGTTGCGTGCTCAGATAAGGGTCTGGTATGGATTTTGGGAGGACCCCTGTGCCATTTTTTTTTTTGGCGAGGGGCTCCCCTTAAAATTCATACCAGACCTGAAGGGCCTGGTATGGATTTTGGAGGGACCCCTACGCCTATTTTTTTTTAAAAATTGGCGCAGGGTTCCCCTTAATATCCATACCAGACCTGAAGGGACTGGTATGGATTTTGGGGGGCCCCCTATGCATTTTTTTATTTTGATGAGGGTTTCCCCTTAATATTCATACCAGACCCAAAGGGCATGGTAATGGACTGGGGGGGAACCCATGCCATTTTTTTTCAATGATTTTTATCTGTATTGCCGGGATCCGACAATATATTACAGACGTGAGCAGTTTTAACTTACTTTTTTCCTTTAGAAATGTCATATTGCTGTGGTACTGTTCTAAACAGGGGGAAAATGCGCTACTTTACAGGCATACTAAGGACGCCCTCCAGGCACGATATTTAAAGGAATATTTCCTTTTTATTGTTTCACTTTAAGCATTATTAAAATCACAGCCATTTTTAAAACTTTTTTTTGCATTGATACATGTCCCCTAGGGCAGGACCCAGGTCCCCATACACTTTTTATGACAATAACTTGCATATAAGCCTTTAAAATGAGCACTTTTGGTTTTTCATGTCAGTGTCCCATAGACTTTAACGGTTTTCCACGGCTTTCCAATTTGCCGTGAACACCGCATAATGTTTGCTGTTTGGCGAACAGATGAACACCCGATGTTCGGAGCAAACTTACGCTCGACTCAAACATCGGGCTCATCTCTACTTATCAACAGCAGCAACAAATATAACAACAATTCAGCTGCATTTAGACAGCAATCAACTTTTGAAAGTTTATTATTGCTCATATTTTTCCTTTCTATTTGATAATCATCAGTAATAACCATACATATGTGGATCCTGCAAGTCTAGACACATGCATTTTTAGCCGTTTCCTTACAAATGACACACTTGCACATGTGAAACATGCCTGGAAAGCATCACTGAAGAGTAAGATAAGACCATGTAACTTATTCCAGTGCTCTCTGCCAACTATGATGATTTCAAAATGCTCTTTGCTTCATTAGCTGGATTTCCCCCTTTTTTGTATTGTTTTGTTCTATGCCCTACTTTTGACACTCATTTCTTTAAAAAATTAACTAGGTGTCAGTGGTTCTCTTTAATATAAACAGCCTATATTTTCTGTCTTATCAGCATTGACTGCTGATCTACTGGATATTTTTGGTTTTACACATTTTATTGAGGAGATTCTAAGAATACATAGTCTGGAAAATGTAATCTCTGTACAGGGGGTATGTTTACACAACAACATGGAGATCAACTAAAACTGCATTATAAAATATACCTGTAAATGCATTGCTTGTTATGTAAAAAGGTCAGCCCACTACAAAGCAATGCTCTGTGTCCTAAACACGGTAGGCATCATGATTGGAGGGTTATGATATTCCTCTGGAAAACATGCTCCCTTGAGCTTTTAATTTTTTAAGTGTTTTTTTTTTATATTTCTTAGCACAGCTCTTGGTGGCCATGTGCCAAAGGTCCCAGTGGCTTATTTTATGTGTAGATATTTAGTCATTGTTAAGCCCATTGTTTTTAATGGCAGTTTGCCTTGTCGGTTCTTTTCTTGCATATCCCTCATCACATCAGGTGGTATCACTTTGAGGGCTGAGGTGGATGGTAGCTGATAGAGTGGCAATATTTTCTAGTTGATTAATAGAGTTGACACAATTCTAAATTATCCAATTACTCAGATTCAAGCTTAAGTACTGAGTTTTCAATAGTCGGAAGCAGGAAGCCCAAGCAGGCCCCTGAGCCTAATCTTTGTGCCTGGGGGCTTAATTGGCTTAATTAGTAAAGTTGGAGATACTCCACTCAGCACTGCAAAGGAATTCTGGTTTTGGTCATACTTACTTGTTAAATTACATGTTTATTATGATGTATGCTGTGGTTTCATACATATGTGCTCATATGAGTGAGCGCTGCAGCAGATAAGCACTTAGCAATGCCTTTAGATGTTTTCTTGAGCAACTGATGTACCCCAAATCATGGAATACTCTGTTATACAAATTTCAACATTTCCTGGCAGTGTAGAGATGGCCTATCCCTCCCAGCTATCACCTCTTCCTATAAGTGCATCACTGTTTCTGGCAAATAGAAATATGTCAGAGGAGAACCAGCTATAAACACAACAAGGAAGTGTCAGGATGTGCATGTTAGAGATTTAGGAGATGTTAAGGTTTTTAAGGTATGTTCCTAAATTGGAATACTTTCTAATACCATTAAGAGATTGAAAGGTTTACTTCTTTGGTATCTGTTTAGACAGAGGGAATAATGCCTCGGTCTTCAATGCCTCCCTCTTCCTGTCAAAGTTTTGCAAAATTATGCACTTGCATAGTTGAAATCTATGCAGATGCAAAATCTCACAGTACGGCATTTACTGAGGGTACATCACCTTCCCCATAGGCAAAGAGAATATCTATCTATATAATATAATTTATATATATATATATATATATGTATATATATATATATATATATATATATATATATATATATATATATATATATATATATATAAAATATTACCAAAAGTATTGGGACAACTGCCTTTACATGTACATGAACTTTAATGGCATCCCAGTCTTATTCCATATTCCATATTGAGTTGGCCCACCCTTTATAGCTACAACAGCTTCAACTCCTCTGGGAAGGCTGTCAACAAGGTTTAGGAGTGTTTCTATGGGAGTATTTGACCATTCTTCCAGAAGCACATTTGTGAGGTCAGACACTGATGTTGGACGAGAAGGCATGGCTTGTAGTCTCTGCTCTAATACATCCCAAAGGTGTTCTATCAGGTTGAGGTCAGGACTGTGCATGCCAGTCAAGTTTCTCTACCTTAAACTCGGTCATCCATGTCTTTATGACCTTCATCATACTGTCAGTGTTAATTTTTTTGTGAATGAGGGATATATTATCCCTTACTCATTCACAGGGGGGTCCCCTTATTTTAGAGGGGCTTCCATATCCTTATAATCCCCCCTTCCCCACAAAGGCCCCCCGTTTTCATCAACAACATGGGAGCAGGGTGCTTTGCCAGAGGAGTCCCCCTGGCAGGGTATCTGCCCTATGTTGAGGGCATGTGCCTTAAGGAGGGGAGGGTGCTTGGTTGGCATCTTTCATTGTGATTGACATTGATCACTGGACAATGATTGATGTATTCTTTTATTAAAAGACCTGTCAATAACTGTGTGTACTTATTCACTATTTTTGTGACTGAGGAGTAGGGGTACTATGTATCTGATCTAGGGCCACCATTATTGTTAAAAGCCTGGCCAGCCAGGCTTCACTCTCAGATAAGGATCTCACACCTTTGTTTAAATGTTTTTTGCACAAGGTGCCCTCTAAATTCATACAAAAACTTGAAGGGTCTGGTATGAAATTTGGGGAAAGCCATGGCATTTTTAAAAACATTTTTATGGGATCCCCTTTAAAATCTATACCAAACATGTGCAAATCCAATATTGAAACAACAAGAAAGTGAATTTGCACTGCTTCACAGGGAGTGAAGGAGGAATCCCCAGAATTACTTGAGAACAGAGATTGAAACTGCCCAAATAATCCTGAATTTAAGTCTTACCACTAAAGCCGAAAAAATGCTTTGATGAGCCAGACACAACTTTTAAATGTTAGGGAAGAAGCCTAGCACTTAATTATTGAGGAAGTTATCACCCAAACCATACAACCCAGCTCTCCCTAAATTGCGTCTATGCACAGGCATGACCACACAAAACCCTCAACTTATCACCAGATAATTTTTTATTTTCTGAACCAAACTGAATGAAAAGTAGCAGATCAATTTTTTAGGGACCTTCTTTTGCTGACAATAAAAAGGGAACATAGGGAACTCCAGGAAGGAGATTTCTCAGAAGAGGAAATCTAAATAGTCATCAGGCTAATTAACCCCTCAAAAGCACTGGAATCAGATGGCTTCTTGGTGCATTGCTATAAGAAGTAAAAAGGATATCTTAGCAATCCACTTACGTAAATTCTTTAACGGAATCCAGAAGGGTTTTCCCTTACATGAAAACACATCCTATATCCATGTTAAACTGGGTAAAGGTCATGGCAACTGTGGGAATTACCATCCCATCTCCTTAATAAGCATTGATCTTAAAATTATTTATGACAATATGAAATTTTAGATATGAAGATAAATTCCTCCTTACCTCAAAACATCCACTCAGATTAGGTTGGATTCATTCCTTTTAGGCAAGCCTCAGAGAAAAAAAAGAAGGGCCGTAGATATAATATCGGCTGAACAAGCTAACTGAGATAAGGGGGTAAACAAAATAGAATTCTCCTCTCTCTTGATGTAGACAAGACAATTCACTCAATAACTTTGGATTACTTGTTCTATGCCCTGGAAAAATATTGATTCAAAACTTTAAGTCTGTGCATCTGTGTTGCACATGCTATACCACAAACCAATGGGGTCATGAATGATTAAGAGCTACAGATTACACTTGTTTGGTATATCTTGAGGCACTCTTAAGGGAAACCCATTATCTCCAATTTTATTTATATTAGCACTAGGGGTGCAACGGATCGTCATCGATCCGTGACCCGTATGGATCAACCTCCGCGGATCGGGACACCCGCGATCCGCGGAGCGATCTGTGGCCTCGGCCATAGGAAAGGCCGCGGCTTCAGCCTAGCTCCGGAGTGGCGGCCATCTTGGTACACCCGGCGGCCGTTTAGCACGTGATACACTTGTTTATCACTTGTAACAAACCTCTCTCCCCTCTGTGTACTGATCTGTACAGTGGAGGGGAGAGATCGGATGTCAGCAATGCCCTGCCAATACTCTGCAATGCCCTGCTGCAATACTCTGCAATGCCCTGCTGCAATACTCTGCAATGCCCTGCTGCAATACTCTTCCATACCCTGACAATACTCTTCCATACCCTGACAATACTCTGCAATACTCTGCCATACCCTGCCAATAGTCTGCCATACCCTGCCAATAGTCTGCCAATACCCTGCCAATACTCTGCCAATATCCTGCCAATACTCTGCCAATACTCTGCCAATACTCTGCCAATACCCTGCCAATAGTCTGCCATACCCTGCCAATAGTCTGCCAATACTCTGCCAATACCCTGCCAATACTCTGCCAATACCCTGCCAATACTCTGCCAATATACCTTGCCAATATACCTGCCAATACCCTGCCAATACTCTGCCAATATACCCGTCAATATACCCTGCCAATATACCCGCAAATACCCTGCCAATACTCTGCCAATACTCTGCCACACCCTGCCAATAGGGAGATTGTGGATATTACAGTGGGGGAGATTTTTTTTTTGTTGATCCGAAAATGATCCGAACCGTGACTCCTGATCCGAGGAATGATCCGAACCGTGAGTTTTTTGATCCGTTGCACCCGTAAATAGCACTAGAACCCCTGGCTACTAAGATTAGAAATGATCCAGATATCAAGGGCATTATGTGTGGAGGACAGGAGCATAAATGTGTGCTTTGTAATGATGATATCCTAATGTTAATCTCTTATTACTATCTTGAATTTTCTTAAGGTCCCTTTCACACTTGTGCGACTTGTCTTTTGACTTGGGACTGCAAAGTCGCATGACAAGTTGTACCCCATGATTTCCCTTGAGTACCATTCATATCTGTGGGACTTCAAGTTGCACTGACTTCAAAGTAGTCCCTGTACTTCTTTGGTCTGACTTTGATGTGAGTTACACAGGCATTCCCTGAAATCGCATCAAAATCGCGCAACTTTGAAGTTGCGGTAGTGTGAAAGGGGCCTTATACTTTGCAACAGTTTTCCGCTTTATCGATCCAAATCCCAAGCATTGAACTTTTTTTAATGCCCAGACCCTTCTCAATGTTTAGGGAAATTTCCAATTCAAATAGGTGACTGGCGCCCTTCCATACATAGGCATGACATGCTCATTACAAACGCTTGACATGCTCATTACAAACGCTAGACCAAAGAAGTTACCCAGCTTTATGCAAAAACATTTCAGGAATATCTAGATAGGTGGAAGGAAAACCCTTCTTGTGGTTTGGCAGCATTCATTCTCTGAAGATGAATACCATGCCTAGAATCTTATACTTGTGCAGGACTATGTGGATAGGATTCCCACATCAATGTCAATAGAATCATCTTCTCACGTCCCAAAGAGAATAGACCATCTTATATGATTTTCAAGCAAAGTTAGACCTACGAATTTATACCCACCTCTGTCATTCTCTTTGGGCCTTTGGGACCGACTAAAGATAACATATAACTTTAAATCGTCTCATGGTCCCTTGGCCACTATATTAAATAACCCAACCTTTACCTTGGGTCTTACTTTCAATTTTCAGTGGTGGACTAATAAGGAATTTCTCAGAATGGTGAAAGGTAAGTGAAATTACTGCGCTAACCCAGATATAATTAAAAGCAGCTAACACAAAAATGGACAAAATGTAAAGAGAATGTGAAACAAAGTGTAGCGCTAAAAAGTGACAATGAAACACATAAGTGCAATATGTCATACAGTACATATGAATCATATAATGGTGATGAATATAAAGTGCTGAATAAAAAACTTTTGTATTCAGCACTTTATATTCATCACCATTATATGATTCATATGTACTGTATGACATATAGTACGTTTTTTATGTTTCATTGTCACTTTTTAGCGCTACACTTTGTTTCACAATTTCTCAGAATAGCTGGCCTTTGCAATGGCCAGGGCATCTTGTCGGAACAAGCTTTACAAAATAAATATCAGACAAACTTTACAAAATAAATATCAGCTGCCTATAGCTGAATATTGTTGTCATATGCAAACGAAGGATTTCCTTTAGCCCCGGTTCGCGCTATAACCTGCATGTGAATCACACAGGAACTGCACCATATTCCTGTGCAATTCACATGCAATTTTGCTTCAGGGGATGTGGACAAAAGGGCACAGAGTACCATTTACAATGGACATGTCCAAAAGTTATTATATTCCTTGACTCAGATCAACCTCAAACAATGCCCCTGCTAGGCTTTATTAGGCCAACCAATAAAGGAGGTACTAAAACATACCAGACCTTGATTTCCTTTATTATCTTAACAGCTAGGACAGCAATCGTTACATCATGGAAGTCTTCATCTATCCCGTTTGCACTGATAAACATAAAGCTATCATGGATAATGGTCAGTAAAAAAATGATCAGACACTGTGAATGAAAAAAATGCCTTTATTTGAAAAAAATTTGAAACTGGCTGGAGAACAATGAATAAAGTAAGCTGGACTCACGGGATGAATGGATAGGTGGCATACATCTCTTACCTTAAGTTTTTAATTTTTTTCTTTTCTAACTTCCTTATTTTTTCTCTTGTTTTTTTATTCACATTTTAAGTATGTCTAATCATATATATTAAAGTTTATTCCAGTTTCTTCATCATTGTATACAAGTCCTTTTATAATACGGATTTCAATTTTAGAACTTTTAACATAAAGAAGTGTTTCTTAATATTGCTATGACTCTGGGGTGTGCGCTCTGATTCAAGGACCCACTGCTCTATTCCAAATAATACAAAATATTGAAAAAGAAATCCATACCAAATTTGAAGGACCTGGTATGAAACATTTTTTTTGGGAGGGAATCCATCAGCCATGCATTTTTTTCAACTGAACTATCCCCATTACTATGTTTGCATTCACCTGTCAGGCAATGTGGGGATGAGACACTGGTTGCTAGAAAGCTTACAGGTGTCGGCTACCTAACAACCAGGAGTGCTGAGCAGGAAGATGTCACATTTAGCAGTGGTATTATTATCTTTAAATGTTTTACTGCCTGCTGCAGCTGGCAGTTCACTAATGTACACCCATTAGTTTAGCCATTCACCAGACCTCGTGAAAAACAGACAAACCTACGACTCTTCCCTAGAGAGTGCAGGAATCTCCATACATGGTGCAAAAGTTGCCCTCATATTATTTCCTCTTCTAATAGAATATTGTTAGCCTATAGGTTTAGGCTGTTTTTTCCATTGATCAAATGTTTTTAGCTCTTCTGGCCAAAACTTTTTAAGGCTATTTTCTTTTAATATCAAATGTTAAGCAATGTTATATTGACTCTGCGAAAGGCAACAAATTAAAACTGCCACACATTTCACATATATGACAAGCTTTCTGTGACTTTTGTGGGATTGCTGAGACATTTACAAAGTGATTTTTTTTTTTTAGAAATAGACCACGAAGTGTAGTTTTTCCAGGCATTAGACAACCAGTGTGCAGGTGAACAATAGTACACCAATAGTTTCAATATTTGCACTCATAGTTGTACTACTAATGACAAATCAATCTCATAAATTAATACTATTTATTTATTAATGAGTTTAATTTGCCATTAACAGTACAACTATAAATGCAAATATTGATTAACTGGTACACAGTTACTCCTCCTCTCTCCCTCCTGTATCATAATTGGCATGTACTTTTTTTATTAGTGGGTACCTAGTTTTTACCGTTTTGACACTTCCATTTGGATCACCTAAGTGATCTGAGTAGAAGTTCAGCCCCTCCCCTCTTCACCCACAGCTTTCTGGGACATGTCCAGGTCCCAGAAGCCTGCAGGACCAGTCACAAAGTGCAACACAGGTCACTCATGCGCAATAGGAAGCCGGCTTCCCACAAAGATGCTGACCCCAAGAACATATAGACTAGAGAAGAACTAGCCTGGGTGAGGACGGCGCTGGATCCCTGGACAGGTAAGTGTCCTTTTATTAAAAGTCAGCAGCTACAGGATTTGTAGCTGCTGACTTTTAATTTTTTTCTAGAGTCTTTAGGTCTCATGCACACTGGATGTTTTTAACATGGCTGTTAGGGGCGTATGGCTTTTTTTTTTGCCTCTAAACGGTCCTGCATGTCAGCCTATGTGACCATGCGCATATATGCATTTGGAGGAGTTTAGAGGCAGGGGTGTTTAGAGGCAATAAAAAAAAACACAGGTGCAGCAGCAGAAAAAATGCTTGACGTATTTAAACATTTAAAAATGTCTAAACCAGCATTAATGTTAGGCATGTTTAGTGCTTTGTGCATTAATTCATTTTAATGGCCAAAATAAATTATTATTCTAGCAATTAAATGAATGAATGCCCAAGAGCTTGACACGCCTAAATGCATTACACGCGTTTACAAGTGTCAAACTTTTTTTCTGTGAAAACACTGCTGCCAGAAGCAAAGACGTCTAGGAGAGATATCAAAACCTCCAGTGTGAATAAGAGGCCAAATGTGTACTGGAAAAGTAAACTGGACTTACAGTTTTAGTGTGATCTCTGTCTCTGTTTTTCCAATGCATGCACCTTCAGACCTCAGGTCAGCCCCAATTCTTGAACCTTCAGACCTCAGATCAGTCCAATTTCTGTACCTTCCTACCTCAGATCAGCCCCAATGCATGCGCCTTCATGCCTCAGATCAGCTTCAACACATGTATCTTCAAGCTTCAGAGTTGCCTCAAATCCTTCATCCTTCAGACCCCAGATCATACACAATTTCTGTACCTTCAGATCTAGATTCAACTCCAGTGGCAGTGCGTGCATAAGGGCGCACGGACGCTGCCCCCTCTCTCCTGCCACCCCCTCTAGCACCAATAGATAGATTTATGCAATGCATGAATCAATCTATGGCCGCCGCTGCCACCCCCTATTCAGGCGCCTGGCCCCTTTTCGTTTGCAGGGCACCTGAATTACAGAGGCGGGGTGTTTTTGAAGCACCTGATTAGAGCCATAGGCTCTAATAGGCGTCAAAAAAGGTGACCTGCGAGCGCCATGTTGGGCGCTCGTAGGTCACTCAGCTGTGTTAGAAAAGCGAATTAATATTTGCTTTCCTAACACTAAACGGCCTCTCCGCCAATCACGTGTTTGGATCTGTTACCTGTCACCTGATTGGCTGAAACAACAGGCGCTGTGATTGGATACCTATCAGGTGTCCAATCATAGCAGAGAATGGGAAGAGAGGATGGGAGAAGACATCAAGGAGCATTGAGGAGCTGTCCCAGACAGGGTAAGTGCAGACGGCGGGCGGGTGGCACACTGGCAGCATTTGATATGGCACAGGGAGCATTTGATGGGGCACAGTGGGAGCATTTGATGGGGCACAGTGGCAGCATTTGATGGCACAGTGGGAGCATTTAAGATGGCACAGTGGCTGCATTTGATGGGCATAGTGGCTGTGTTTGATGGGCACAGTGGCTGCATTTGATGGCACAGTGGTGGCAATTGATGGGCACAGTGGCTGCGTTTGATGGGCACAGTGGCTGTTTTTGATGGGCACAGTGGCTGTGTTTGATGGTCACAGTGGCTGCGTTTGATGGCACAGTGGCGGCAATTGATGGGCAGTAGCTGCGTTTGATGGCACAGTGGCTGCGTTTGATGGGCACAGTGGCTGCGTTTGATGGGCACAGTGGCAGCAATTGATGGGCACAGTGGCAGCAAATGATGGGCACAGTGGCTGCATTTGATGGCACAGTGCCTGCATTTGATGGCACAGTGGCTGCATTTGATGGGCACAGTGGCTGCGTTTGATGGCACAGTGGTGGCAATTGATGGGCACAGTGGCTGCATTTGATGGCACAGTGGCTGTGTTTGATGGTATAGTGGTGGCAATTGTTGGGCACAGTGGCTGCGTTTGATGGCACAGTGGTGGCAATTGATGGCACAGTGGCTGCATTTGATGGCACAGTGGCTGTGTTTGAAGGGCACAGTGGCGGCAATTGATGGGCACAGTGGCTGCGTTTGATGGCACAGTGGCTGCCTTTGATGGGCACAGTGGCTGCATTTGATGGCACAGTGGCAGCAATGGATGGGCACAGTGGCTGCGTTTGATGGTACAGTGGCGGCAATTGATGGTAGTGTGAGGCTGCAATTGATGGGGTTTTTTTCAGAATTTTTCAGTTTGTTTGCGCCCCCCCAAAAAAAAAGATCATCTCCAAACCCTGCATCTTCAGAAACACAGGTTTTATATACCTACTGCAGGGTTTAAACAAGGAAAAATGAAGGCATGCTTTGGCTGCAGGGAGAAGTGTAGGCATTCAGGCGGGCCTCCTCTTTAAGGCATGTGGGCATAACTCCACTTTCAGTGACCCCAGTGATGCATACTTGCCAACAGTCCTGATTTTCCCGGGACAATCCCGATTTTGGGACCCTCGTCCCGATCGGAGCTCGTCCCGTTTAAATTCCTGGATTTTGCTTTTTTGTCCCGTGAAAATCGGGAATGTTTTAGCAAAAACAGCCGGCGGGCTACAAGAAGATGGCCGCCCTCTGCCACCGTGAGGACTGCTCCCCTTGTGTTTAGTGGAGAGGGGAGGCCCCTCCCCTCTTCACTGAACACACGGAGAAACCCGGGAATACACTAAATGCCGCTGAAGGGGACACGACAGACGCGGCCGGCATGAAGGAGGGAGGCAATGACAGTGATTTCCAGGGTAAGGAGTACCTGTAGGCTTAGGTGATCCATTGGATCTGGGACATGTCATGATTTTTGTTTGAAAAACTACAAAAAATCTTCGCCTGCAAAACTGAGCTGCCGGAAAATTCGGTAACCCCTAGTAACCTATTGAAATGTGCTTCCAATGGTTGGAAGATAATCTGAAATCCGGTCACAGGGGGTCTCTGTATAATCCACAACCAGCCAGTGCTTACTATAGCAGATACAATCTAACCATATAAAATGCAGGATCACAATGCATGCCTGGCTGTGTCATTAAAGAAGTGTGTCGGTTCCTATGCACATCTGAACAGCTTGCTATTATCCTTATAGGAGAGCCAGCTTTGTGTTGAACCTTTTTGGGGGACTTTAGTTTGTTAAATAAGAATGGTGCCAGTATTAACCCATTACATCCAGGCAGCCCAGAGTCCTATCAGTGGGTGCTCCGATTATCCCAGACACTCCAGATGATGGATCTTTCATTGCCTTGCAGTGAGAAGGGTTGCTGCACATTGTTCTTTTTCCTCCCCATGTAATCCCCCCTTCCTCCAGGGGAGCCTCCATCCCCCCGGCTGGACTCCGATCCCCGCACTCACCTCCAGGCTCTGGCTACACTGCGCTCCGTGCCGGGGTCCACACTGCCAGCTCCGCGCCCATCCGCCTCATCAGTGTAATCCTCATCAGATGTAAGAAGGACTGATGGGGTCACCAGATGTAGGGAGGGGCTCCGCTGATGGGGTCACCAGATGTAAGGAGGGGCTCCGCTGATGGGGACACAGATGTAAGGAGGGGCTCCTTTGATGGGGACACAGATGTAAGGAGGGGCTCCGCTGATGGGGACACAGATGTAAGGAGGGGCTCCGCTGATGGGGACACATGTAAGGAGGGGCTCCGCTGATGGAGACACAGATGCAAGGAGGGGCTCCACTGATGGGGACACAGATGTAAGGAGAGGCTCCGCTGATGGGGACACAGATGTAAGGAGGGGCTCCGCTGATGGGGACACAGATGTAAGGAGGGGCTCCGCTGATGGGGACACAGATGTAAGGAGGGACTCCGCTGATGGGGACACAGATGTAAGGAGGGGCTCCGCTGATGGGGGCACAGATGTAAGGAGGGGCTCCGCTGATGGGGGCACAGATGTAAGGAGGGGCTCCGCTGATGGGGACACAGATGTAAGGAGGGGCTCCGCTGATGGGGTCACCAGATGTAAGGAGGGGCTCCACTGATGGGGACACAGATGTAAGGAGAGGCTCCGCTGATGGGGACACAGATGTAAGGAGGGGCTCCGCTGATGGGGACACAGATGTAAGGAGGGGCTCCGCTGATGGGGACACAGATGTAAGGAGGGGCTCCGCTGATGGGGACACAGATGTAAGGAGGGGCTCCGCTGATGGGGGCACAGATGTAAGGAGGGGCTCCGCTGATGGGGGCACAGATGTAAGGAGGGGCTCCGCTGATGGGGACACAGATGTAAGGAGGGGCTCCGCTGATGGGGTCACCAGATGTAAGGAGGGGCTCCGCTGATGGGGACACAGATGTAAGGAGGGGCTCCGCTGATGGGGACACAGATGTAAGGAGGGGCTCCGCTGATGGGGACACAGATGTAAGGAGGGGCTCCGCTGATGGGGACACAGATGTAAGGAGGGGCTCCGCTGATGGGGACACAGATGTAAGGAGGGGCTCCGCTGATGGGGACACAGATGTAAGGAGGGGCTCCGCTGATGGCGACAAAGATGTAAGGAGGGGCTCCGCTGATGGGGACACAGATGTAAGGAGGGGCTCCGCTGATGGGGGCACAGATGTAAGGAGGGGCTCCGCTGATGGGGGCACAGATGTAAGGAGGGGCTCCGCTGATGGGGACACAGATGTAAGGAGGGGCTCCGCTGATGGGGACACAGATGTAAGGAGGGGCTCCGCTGATGGGGACACAGATGTAAGGAGGG
Source organism: Lithobates clamitans (assembly GCA_037952925.1). Classification (NCBI taxonomy): domain Eukaryota; kingdom Metazoa; phylum Chordata; class Amphibia; order Anura; family Ranidae; genus Lithobates; species Lithobates clamitans. Next base: position 3,522,931 of record JBBGZY010000675.1, read on the forward strand.
GCTCCGCTGATGGGGACACAGATGTGAGGAGGGGCTCCACTGATGGGGGGCACCTGATGTAAGGACGGATTCTGCTGAGGGCATCTGGTGGCAAGCGAGGTGGCTGGTGACACGCTCAGGGCTCCCACTGATTCTGCATTATGGTGAGTTGAATTATTTCATTTTATATTACAATGTAATAATAGAAATAATGCGCTTCAATCATCCTGACACCATAACAATCTTGGCACCGGGATGATTGAAGCGCTAACACAAGGTGTTTGGAGTATCTTTATCTGCTGATTGTTAAACTCTGAAATAAACATATTTTTTTTGTGGTGTAGGATCTGGGGCTGCTGTCCCTTCGTTACTCCCCCCCTTTCCCTCTCCATCCCTTCCCCCCTCTTTCCCTCTGCATCCCTCATTCATCTCAGACTCTAACCACACCCCTTTGAGCCATGCTCATTTAAGCCACGCCCACTATTTTACGTAAACCATGCTAGTTATTTTGCTTTTTTCCTTTTTTACTAGGCCAAGCCTACAGACGCATGCCCCGCCCCCTAATTATAATGCAACTCCACCTACTGCCAAAAAAGTGTCCCTAAATTTTTTTTGTACAATGTTGGCAACTATGGTGATGTGAGGGAAATGGGCAGGTCAACTGTGGGCAGGCCAGGCTTTGCAATTGACAGTCTAGTAAGCTATCAATTACAGCCAATTGCATCAGGTGCCAGTACAATCAAGGTTGCTGTTACCTGTTCCACATGGTTTTTGAAACCAAGCCAAGTCAATGGGAATCAAGCAATTGAATTTGATAAGAACGTTTTAGTTTCTGTAAATGTAAACAGTTTGTACATACTTGTATTGAATTAAAAAGTAGAATGAGTGATATAAAGGAGGACAGGCAGTTTTGGTTCACACACGATTACTATAAACTTGGTCTATGTTGGGATTCAGCAGCTGCTTTCACTTTTGTAATGGGAGAGACTGTGGCAATGATATTCCACTGAAAATTCAGTTTGTGTTCTTCAAATGTTTTCTCTCATCAACCAAACATCAATGTGGTCTGCACAGCTTTATAAAAAAAACCATGTTTCATAATTCATACCAAGGTATAACATCAAGTAGGACATTAACCACTCACCCTCCGGAATATTTACGCCCCTTCATGACCAGGCCATTTTTTGCAATGCGGTGCTGTAACTGACAATTGCCCAATCATGCAACGCTGTACCCAAACAAAATATATGCTTTTTTTTCACACAAATAGAGCTTTTTTTGTGGTATTTGATCACCTTTCTGCTATAAAACATATCTAATTTAAAAACTAAATAAATGAATTTCTTAATACATTTGGCCAAAATATATTCTGCTACATGTCTTTGGTAAAAAAAAAAATCCAAAGCAGTGTATATTGATAGGTTATAAATAATGGTATATATACTGCAATTTGTGTTTATTTATTTGTTTTATACTAGTAAGCCAGTAATTTGCAGTGGGCAGTCTGACACTTTTGGCACTTTGTGGGGACCAGTGACACTAACACAGTGATCAGTGCTAAAAATATGCACTGTCACTGTACTAATGACACTGGCTGGGAAGGGGTTAAACATCTGGGGCAATCAGAGGGAGTACAGTGCCTTGTAAAAAGTATTCACACCCCTTGCAATTTTCCACATTTTGTCTTTTTACTACCAAAAACATAAATGTGTTTTATTGGGATCTTATGCGATAGACCAATACAAAGTGGCACATAATTGGAAGTGAAAATGATCAATGGTTTTCAATTTTTTTTACAAATAAATATCTGAAAAGTGTGGCGTGCATTTGTATTCAGCCCCCCCCCCCCCCTGAGTCAATACTTTGTAGAACCACCTTTCGCTGCAGTTACAGCTGCAAGTCTTTTTGGGTATGTCTCTACCAGCTTTGCACATGTAGAGAGGGACATTTTTGCCCATTCTTCTTTGCAAAATAGCTCAAGTTAGATTGGATGGAGAGTGTCTTTGAATAGCAATTTTCCAAGTCTTGCCACAGATTCTCAAATAGATTTAAGTTTGGACTTTGACTGGGCCATTCTAACACATGCATATGTTCAAAGCTTGGAATATTTTTTTTATAACATAACCCTGCTTTAAACTTCTCCACAACTTTATCCCTGACCTGTCTGATGTGTTCCTTGGCCTTCATGATGCTGTTTGTTCACTAAGGTTCTCTGAAATCTATTAATTAGGTGACTTCTAAAGGCAATTAGTTCCACTAGATTTTAGTTAGGGTATCAGAGTAAAGGGGGCTGAATACAAATGCATGCCACACTTTTCTGATATCTATTTGTAAAAAATTTAGAAAACCATTTATCATTTTCCTTCCGCTTCACAATTATGTGCCAATTTGTGTTGGTCTATCACATAAAATCCCAATAAAATACATTTATGTTTTTGGTTGTAACATGACAAAATGTGGAAAATTTCAAGGGATATGAATACCTTTTCAAGGCACTGTAAATGTGTGCCTAACTAGTGTTTTTGTGTTTACTGTGTCCTGCTTTCACTAAGGAATGTGCTGGTTTTTGTCCCATGCTTTGCAGGGAAACAAAATCCAGCACATTCCCAAAAAACAAGACAGAGATCTGCCTTGTACATAGACAGAACTCTATCCTGTCTTTCTCCTCACTGATTAGCGGGTGCCTTATCACAGCACAGGCAGGTCACCGGTGGCACAGGCTCACACTCTCTACCTGGAAGTACCAGATCACGTACTAGGTAAGTGATCCGGCACAGGAGAGCCACTCTACCTCTGTATAGCTAGGTTATGCGGTTTGCAAGTGGTTAATATAGTAAGGCAAACATTATAGGATTGAGATAGATAGATAGATAGATAGATAGATAGATAGATAGATAGATAGATAGATAGATAGATAGATAGATAGATAGATAGATAGATAGATAGATAGATAGATAGATAGATAGATAGATAGATAGATAGATAGATAGATAGATAGATAGAGTCCTTAATCGATCCAGCACTGTGCCCAGCTGCATCTCTTTACTCCCTCTCCCTTTACTCACAGGGACTCAAGCAGCATCAGGAACCATCGGCTCCTGCTGCTGTCAATCAAACGCTGCGAGGAGGGAGCAGGGGGTGGGTCCAAGCCACGCTGTATGTGTCTGTAGTTGATGATGATAATGATGATACAGCATCTGTCTTTATGTCGGAGACCTCAAGGCAAGATCTGCATTCATGGGGAGATCCTCCAACTGTTGTCCAACCATCTTGGAATGCACCTTCTCACGGGCAGTAACTGTCGTGTGGCACTGGAACTCAGAGTTAGCCTATCTACTCTGCACTTTATACCCTCCCTAATAGTTTCTAATCTGATATGCAACCAAAGGACAGGACCAGGATGCTCTGTCTGAAACAAGGATTTACCACTTGCTGCCCGCCATATAGCAAAATGACGGCGGCAAAGCGGTTTCAATATCCTGACCGGAAGTCAAATGACGTGATCAGGATATTAAGCCGCTGCGTGCCCCCGGGGGCGCGCATCGCGGCGTTTGTTGTTGCGGTGTGTCAGTCTGACACACCGCAACTCCAAACTAGGTAAAGAGTCTCTGACAGAGACTCTTTACCACGTGATCAGCCATGTCCAATCACGGCGATCACAATGTAAATAGGAAGAGCCGGTGATCGGCTTTTCCTCACTCGCGTCTAACAGACGCGAGTAGAGGAGAGCCGATCGGCTGCTCTCCTGACAGGGGGGTCTGTGCTGATTGTTTCTGAGCACACCCCCCCTCGGATCCCGCCAAGGACCACCAGGGAAGCCGCCCAGGACCACCAGGATGGCCACCACACTGGACCACCAGGTATGCCCCCTAGACCCCCAGGGAAATACCAATCTGTGCCCAGGCAGCTGCCAATCTGTGCCCAGGCAGCTGCCAATCAGTGCCCACTCCAATGCCTACCACTGCCAGTGCCACCAGGGATGGCTATCAGTGCCTCATATCAGTGCCGTGTATCAGTGCCCATCAGTGCCCATCAGTGCCCAGCAGTGCCGCCTATCAGTGCCCATCAGTGCCGCCTATCAGTGCCGCCTATCAGTGCCACCCTATCAGTGCCCATCAAAGCCCATCAGTGCCGCCTTTCAGTGCCCATCATTGTCGCCTATCAGTGCCCATCAGTGCCAACCAGTGCCACCCATGAGTGCCCATCAGTGCCGCCTATCAATGCCCATCAGTGCTGCATATCAGTGCCACCCATCAGCGCCACCTACCAGTGCCCATCAGTGCCGCCTACCAGTGCCCATCGTCAGTGCCCATCAGTGCCCGCTCATTGGTGCCACCGTATCAGTGCCTGTCAGTGCCGCCTTATCAGTGCCCATCAGTGAAAGAGATAACTTACTTATTTACAAATTTTTTTAACAGAAACAAAAGCAAAACTTTTTTTTTTCAAAATTTTCGATCTTTTTTTATTTGTTTAGCAAAAAATAAAAACTGCAGAGGTGATCAAATACCACCAAAAGAAAGCTCTATTTGTGGGAACCAAATGATAAAAATTTGGTTTGGGTACAGTGTAGCATGGCCGCGCAATTGTCATTCAAACTGCGACAGCGCTGAAAGCTGAAAATTGGTCTGGGCAGGAAGGTGTATAAGTGCCCTGTATTGAAGTGGTTAAATATACACTCAGCAGCTGCAGCTAAACTATTAGATAATAATAATATTTTTATAATAGTCCTTTCTGGCTTGGAGTTTAGCAGCATGAGCAGGGCATGTGGCTGAGATACTCTCTTTCCCTCCACTTCCTCCATCTGGTGTTTCAAAGCCAATAATCCAGGGACAGGAATAGCCAAACTATTTACCACTGACATGAGTGCTTTCAATGATCAGCTAATACAAGTGATAGCTGGAGTACATCTTAATTTGTTAGCCATTCTTTCTAAAATTGCTAGTACATATAAGGCAGGCATATATTATGAAATTTTATTTTCTTTCAACATAGGTGGAAGGAAGCAAGATTGGTTGATTCCCCCATCAGCACAGTCAGTGTTAATGTGGGAATCCCTCCCGCAGCGCTATTGTGTTCTGCCAGCGGGGAGCCTTCCCTGCTGGCAGTACAGAATGATTGGTGTTACTGGCTATAGCCAGCAGCACTAATCATTCAGGAAACAGGCGACAGGCTGGTTGTACACAAGTCGATGGATAGTTCAACATGTGTACAATCAAATTGCCCACACCTGGATTGAAATTCAACAGTCTAGCAATGCGCAACACATGAACTAAGAACTGGAAAGAGTCTAGAGCAGCCGTTTTCAACCAGGGTGCCCAGGCAAATTGATCTAAAATTGTATACAAGCTAGTGGGTGAATCAAGCCTGCACCATTACGACTAGACACTGCCATCTTAACAATCAATGACAACATCAGTTGATAAGGAGGATGTCTGTTGCCTCCACAACATCCTTGTTTGAACCTCTTCTGCTCCTCTCCTTCAGCACACACATCAGCTTCACATTAGCTGACTGATACAGAAAAATTAAGGGAGAAGAGAAACATTGGAATACTAGTCAGTACCAGTGTACAAACGTGTATTTGTTTTGGAAGAATAAATCACCTCTAATGTTGTGTGTCCTACGTGTATTGATGTTGCTGTATTATGTAAAACTATTAGAATTGTTTTTTACATTTTGGAATGGGGTGCTTTGAGATTGTCTATAATTTTAAAGGGTGCTTTGACTGAAAAAAGGTTGAGAAACACTGGTGTAGAGATCACACCAAATTTATTGCAAATCCAGCTTGCCCTGAATGTGAAAAACCTCCAGTTAAAATCCAAAAGAACTTTACCTAGAAGCCTAGTAAAAGTCAAAAAAAACAATATTGGGGAATACAAGTGAAAAACTGCTGGCATCACACGCACTTATGCATTCAAATTTCCATTGTAAAAGTGGCTTAATTTTACACACGTTCATTCCGGAGATGACCTTGCTTGATTTAATAATAACCATATTTTAAAATAAATGCAAAGCAAACATTATGAAGCCTTGCTCCTGCTATGAAAAGGGTGTGTATAAACATCCATTTTTTAAAAAAATCTATAAATATGTATTGTAGTCAAAAAACTATTGTCTTTGGCTTATGAAGTGAGATGGTGGTCAGCGTTAATTTATTAAATATCAAGATTTATTTACTTTTATGACTCTCAATGGACTCAATGAGGCCGTGTTCACACTAGCTGCGGCCGTGGCTGAAAGCAGGGGGTCCGGTGCGTCCCTGTTCTCTGTTTCAGGGATGGAAGCTGCATCCAATTTGCATAACTGTGAACCCAGCCCAGCCTGACACTTCCTGCAACTCAGTAACTGAAAGCCCATAAAGAGGTATGGGTAAAGAGCTGTAAAAAGTGTCTGCAGGAGCCTGACATTGCACCTGCCATCCACTGTTTGCACATGCAATACTTTACAGGCTTCTGTGCAAAAAATGTGCATTTATTATTTTTTTCTTAAAGGTGAACTTAGTCTTTAAAACCCATTAAACTCCGCAAAGTGTATCAGTGAGCTTTTGGCCAGTTTGGACATGCCATTGCGGGAGAGGCAGAAGAACCGCCTTCAGGAGTGAGCGCTGCAACTATAAATGAAAACCCTTGTCAGATTTTTATTTCTGTCTGTGCCCTGTTGCAGATCTTCCCTTGCTTGCTATCTGGTAAAACCGTTGTCATTGGGACACTAAAGTAAGGTAAAACAGAGACCTGGATTACAATACAAACCAGACAGGGGTTCTAATCTTTTTCTGCATTATATTTGAGGTGATTGTAGCCGTATTAGTGCAATTTTGACAGAGAAAATTGAGTACTGTCCGTGATACTTGTTTTATTTGCACTAACATAATTTTTCATGGATGAGCTTTTGGGGTTTGTCCCCTTCTTCAAGGTCCAAGCAGTACTGAATCACAAAAGTTTTAGTAGAAGGTAAAATGTTAAAACAAAACAAAAGAAAAAAAAATCTCTGAGGGAAAGGAAAGAAAAACAAACACATACAAATCAATGTGTATGTCAATGTCAATAAAGCTATCAGCAAGTGAGATAAGACAGAGGGAAAGCTATAGACTGGAAAGGGGGGGGGGATGATAGTCACAGAGGGGGGTCATAAAACTGTAGTATAATGGGTGAGGAAACCAATATCTAAATTTAGGCCATTGTTTTTTGTGTCAAAAAGAAGTATCATTCTTAGCTCAAACGTTTTCCTTTCCTGGATAGTTCTGAAATTCCCTTTTAAGAACTCAAACATTGAAGTCTTGTATAGTGTGGTCCGGTTGTGAGAAATGATGTCCCACAGGTGTGCAGAAACTGTCTTCCTTATGTTCCTGGATGGTATGTCTGTGCAAATTCATCCTCATTTGCAACTTCTGTCCTGTTTCACCAACATAAGATCCTTTGCTACACCTGTTGCATTGGATGAGGCACACCACATTACTGGAGGTACAGCTACACCTTCAGTCCATATCATGAAGATATCATCAATATAGCGGTAATATCTGTATGGCTTTTGTTGTATGCTGTTCAGGAAATTGTCCTCCAGGTCAGCCATAAATAAATTTGCATATCGGGGTTCTCATTGATCAACACTTTTCACCCATCTATCAAACTAAAAATGGATTATTCGAACACACATGTCATCTTCCTAGACACTAAACGTTTGAGCTAAGAATGCTACTTCTTTTTGACACAAAAACAATGGCCTAATTTTAGATATTGGTTTCCTCAACCATTATACTACAGTTTTATGACCCCCTTTGTGACTATCACCCCCCCCCCCCCCCCCTCCAGTCTATAGCTTTCCCTCTGTCTTATCGCACTTGCTGATACCATTGCCATACACATTGATTTGTATGTGTTTGTTTTTCTTTTTCCTTTCCCTCAGAGATTTTTTTTTTGTTTTGTTTTAACATTGTACCTTCTACTAAAACTTTTGTGAATCAGTACTGCTTGGACCTTGAACAAGGGGACACACCCCGAAAGCTCATCCATTAAAAATGATATGTTATTGCAAATAAAAAAAGTATCACAGATAGTACTCAATTTTCTCTGCATTATATAAAACTAAAGGAAAGCTTTTTGGCTTGACATACACTTTAGTAAGTGTAAAGTTTCCCATCTACCAAAGCTTCAGGGACCAGTGATAGTTGCTATTGGCCATTAAATTCAGTACTTGTTTTTCACCCATCAACTTCAACAACCATTGGATCTTGTGACACCTTGCACTTAGATGTAACACACTTAGTTTCAACAGCAACTACTCCACTGGTACATATGTCATCTTTTTGTAAAGAAAGTACTTTATTTTTGTTACATACATTTCTCCAATTTCTTTTTATGTGTTTGTGCAAGATATTGACAGTTAAGGCCTACCTAGCACCAGATATATTTTTCATAATAAGTGCATGCATTCTTAATAACGTGTAACTGTAGCACTTACAGATATTACAGTGCACAGAAAGCAGTGCTCTTCTTAGCAATGCCTTCATTGTCCTTTCTTCCCAGAAAGCCAGCATAATCTGTTTTTAAGTTTCTTTGAGGGTCAGTTTTTACTTCCTAGATTAAGATTCTGCTCACCAGATGATAATTATGTAAATCCTGCTGTCTGTCCCTGTAGTCTTTACGATCTGGACTGTGGGTATACATGTTGTTGCTACCTTTTACTCTGTACTTACTAGAAAGTGACAATATACAGTTGTTGGTTTACTAAAGGCCAAAAGACTGTTCACTTTGCAAGGGAATTTTCACTTTGCAAGAGAATGTCTCCTTAGCTTAGTAAATGAGGTGAAGCTCTGCTGACCTCCATCATCCAAACCAAAAAACAGTTTTTTTTTATTATTTTCCTTGTATTTGATTGGGTATCTTCACAACATTCACAAAGCTATTGGAAATTTCCATTGCAAAGTGAACAGCCTATTAGCCAGTGGCAGCCACTCATGCAGGGTGCACAAATTCAATGGTTTTATTTTTTTTGGAAGCACATGATTAGAGCCTGAGGCTCTAATTGGCTTAAAAAAAGAATAGGCTTGGGGTGTAGAGAACTGTGTCCGGAGCCCACCCAGTTGTGTGACATTAGCAAATTAATATTCTCTAATGTCTTCCTGTTTCTCTTCCCAGCCAATTGGGAAGCGGGTTCTGAGACCCGATTGGCCTGGGAGCCCTAAGACCCTATTGGCCAGATTTCAGGACTTCTGATTGGCTAGGAGGTGACCGCCGGGACTCAGGGCCAGGACTCATGGAGAGAGACATAGGGATAAAGGTAAGTATGGGGCTGGTGGGAGACGGGCATGCGAGCAAAGTGGCGATCAACGTGGGTGGGTAGTGTCGATCAATTAAGTGACTGGGGGGGTGGCTGGGGGGTTTGGTGGTGGTCAGATGGATGGATGGCTGGCTGGGGGAGAGAGGGTGGCAGGCTGGATAGGTGGGGGACACCCCCTCAAGAAATTTGAGCACCAGTCACTACTGCTATTGCCTTTAGAAAATCAGCCCCTAGACTAGGCACAGATACTTCATATGGAGCTCATGGACTGCTTTTTAATGAAGGAAGGTACTTTAAAATGTACACCTCTTGTATGTACATATTGTGACATGTCAAGAACTTATTCATATAGAGTAGACTGTTTAAGTTTTGGATATCCCCATGAAATTTAGCATATGTAATGTGGACTTTCTACACTTTAATATTTTTATCACAAAAATTACTTCACTGTTCGATTAATGGGTATTGAATTGTTTATATCACATTTGTTTATATCACATTTTCAACTAGCACCGCTTTTTTGGACATATTAAATAACATAGGCCAGCATAAAGGACAAAGTATCATATAGAACTTTCTGCTAAAGTACACATAGACTAGAGAAAGAGAACATCTGAACAACTAATACACAGCTGGTATTTTCCAAATAACAGAAACAGATTTAGGGAATTTAAATTCATTTCAATAAGAAGCTCATTGTGAAGAAACAGATGTATCCATAGACAGGCCGTACATGTGATGACAGAAATTAATAGTCTTGGAACATGTGTTTGATATCAGACCAGATGGATTTGTATAGTGCTTCTAAAGTTATAATTGTTCTAACTACAAGCTTCATATCAGTCTTACAATATACAGTAGATGATTTTTTTTTTCTTGCAGAAAAATATTTCCTCACAAATTTGCAGCTCTGTCTATATATATATCTATCTATATAGATAGATAGATATAGAGATATATATATCTCTATATCTACTGTATATCTATATCTATTTCTAGATAGATAGATAGATAGATAGATAGATAGATAGATAGATAGATAGATAGATAGATAGATAGATAGATAGATAGATAGATAGATAGATAGATAGATAGATACCTTTCTAAATGATGCATATGCTTAGAAAAGCCTCTAAGTGCCATATTATTTTTTGATATTTTCAGATTTAAAGGACCATTACCACATAGATTTATGTTCTGCTGGTAGAAAAGAACACCATAGCTTCATATATTTGAGCATTCTTTCTTGAACCTATGTTCTTTGCAAAATCTGACTGTGTTCAAATGCTTGACGTATAATAACACTATATATCTCACATATGCAGAAATGTCACCCACCGACTTAGAAATCCCCATCTTTTAAACAGTGGAGCAGGACAGTAAACAGAAGGTAGATTGAGAAGCAGCTTCAAAAATGAATATGGAGCTGAATACAGAAAATTCTTGTGTATGAAATAACGAAGATGTCAGCAGTGTTTTTCACATTAGAGTTTAGTCATAGTAAACATAGTGTTTATGGCTTATTTAGTAGCACAAATGTGCCCGTTTGTTGAACGTTAAGGATGAGCTTTGGATTTGGGTTGAACATGAGTTCATGCCGAACTCAGTCAGTTTGGCAAACTGCCCAACAAATTAGCCATGTTTTGCCAATCCCAAATTTCAACTGCTGAAATGTAAACAAAGCACCTGGGGACTAAGGATGAGGTCATTGACCAAATATGAAAGGTAAAACAGTGTAGTCCAACGTTTCGCAGCCAGGCATATGACAAAGGGGCCCTGCATGGCTCTGAAACGTTGCATTACACTGTTTTGGAATGTGATCTTTCTTTAATAAAAAAATGTTTGGACATAATTGAAGATCCTTGGTGTGCTGGCGAATATCTACATTATCATGATTGTTCCAGTATCCAGCTGGCGGTCACTGCAGCACCCGGTATCTTAAGAGCTCATTTCAAGGAATGTGTGCGATGGGAATATGGACTGTGTATGGACCAAATATGATCACAAACATATTAGGCTAATGATGTCACTTAGGATATCTGGTGCTGTTGTTTACATTCCAGTAATATCGGGGATAATTTCTTTGAGTACATTGATGCTAAAATTCAAATCAGACCCTTATCTAGGCATACAGTCTGGATGGCCAGAAAAGAGAGGGCATCATGTGCGCATCCCTTCCTTCTGTGTCATACTGGTCCATAGGCTTTTCAGCATTAAGTGGGCACCTTGTCCCTATTTCTTTATCGTACATCATGGGACACAGAGCCACAGTAATTACTGTATGGGTTATATAGGCACCTTTAGTTGATGGACACTGGCACACCCTAGACAGGAAGTTTAGCTCCCTATATAACCCCTCCCCTTACTGGGAGTACCTCAGTTTTTTCGCCAGTGTCTTAGGTGTTGGCCATGAGTAAAGATGTGCTAGGCTGAGCTCCACTGGAATATTCCTTTGCTGGGGCCAGCTATGCAACCGGATCCATACAAAGTGTCTTTTCAGGCCGAATTAAATGGTACCTGGGCCTTGTGTCGGAAGAAACAAGGTTTTGCCTGTAACGCTTATCTTTTTAGAGAGCTGGACCCTGGGATCCAGTGCTTGGTTTTTTCAGCCATATTTCCTGGTGGGATGCTGTAAATCCCCCAATAAAAAGGGGCCCCGTTTCCTGAAGGTTTTTTAAATGGAGCCCACCTTGAATTGTGAAGATTGGGTCTGTCTGGTTTACCACAGAACCCTGCAGCTGGATAAGGTGAGTGGAGATTCCTATTGAATTTTTCTAATTCTTATGGGTTTTCTCCTTTACGGTCCTTTCACACTGGGGCGGTTTGCAGGCGCTATTGAGCTAATAATAGCGCCTGCAAACCGACCCGAAACAGCCGCTGCTGTCTCTCCAGTGTGAAAGCCCCGAGGGCTTTCACACTGGAGCGGTGTGCTAGCAGGACGGGAAAAAAAGTCCTGCTAGCAGCATCTTCGGAGCGGTGAAGGAGCGGAGTATATACTGCTCCTTTACCGCTCCTGCCCATTGAAATCAATGGGACAGCGCGGCTATACCGCCGGCAAAGCTCCTCTGCAGAGGCACTTTGTGGTGGTTTTAACCCTTTCTCGGCCGCTAGCGGGGGGTAAAACCCCCCCGCTAGCGGCCGCATACCGACGGTAAAGCGCCGCTTACAATAGCGGCGCTTTACCGCCCCCGCCCCAGTGTGAAAGTGCCCGTAAGTTGTCATGCCTAAAGTCGCCACTGGGGGCTGTCAAGAGCACTTACCTGATTCCATGCTTGTCAGTCTTGCTCTGTGTCATTTCAAGCAGTTCAATTCCTCCAGCCCAAGCCCAAGCCCAGGTAAGATGTTGGAAAGGGGGGCTTTTTCTTGTGGAATCCCCCACCAGGTATTTCTTCTCTCCAGGAGACGAGGGAGCAGGGTTCAGTCGGCGGTATGCCGCGCTGCTACCGCCATCACCGCCTTGGTACGGCGGTTTTCTCCAGCAGCTCTCCTCCTCTCCTCCACCCCAGCCCACCCTGCAAGCCGATCTGGTCAGATCGGAGCCCCGCTCGCGCGGCAAAGCAGTTCTTTTTTGAAAAGTAAGGGGGGACATGGTGGGAGGTCGGAGAAGGGGCGGGGCTTAGCGCAGTGTTGACATGCCTCAGACATTCTCAAACGTGGGGCTGTGTAAAGCTGTGTAAAGTACACCTTTTGCAGGCTTTTCAGCATTGAGGGGGCACCTTGTCCCTATTTCTTTATCGTACATCATGCCACACAGAGCCACAGTAATTACTGTATGGGTTATATAGGCAACTTTAGGTGGTGGACACTGGCACACCCTAGACAGGAAGTTTCACAAACGCGGGGCTGTGTAAAGCTGTGTAAAGTACACCTTTTGCAGGTGCATTCAGCTAACGGAGGGACACAGAGCAGACAGGGGCATGTTAATGTTTGTGACACAGACATTCCCAGGGCACGTTTACTTAGCATCAAGCTGAGCTTTAATAGCAGCGGCAGTTGCTGGACTATTTGCTTAGCAATTGGTGCAATTTTGGTGAGGAGGTACAAGTACCCCAAAAAACAAGAACTCAAAGGGTTCGCCCTCAGGCTTTAAGGACCCTCCCTCTGCAACACCATCCCCCCTGAAGGGCTAAAAAGGCTGGTCAGAGTGAGCCGTTGGGGGGGTCGTCAGGGGTTGCAATTGCTTCCGACATTTCAGCCCCTGTCTATATTACTGAGGAGGTTTTCTCCTCAGCCATGATTGGATTAGAGGAAAGGTTAGCATTTTTAAACGCATCTCCACAGAGTAGAAGAAAATGCATTAGGTACCCTTCTACCACCAGGACTCTCAAACAGAGGAACAGTGGGAGGGGGAAGAAGAACCCCCCTCAGGGGAAGGACCTTCAGCTTCACAAGCTGAGAAATTGTTGGTGCAATCTCTCATTAAAATGGTCCGCAGAAGAGGGTGGTTTTTACCCCAGGCAAAGATCAGTTCCATAAAGGAGCATAATGGTTCAGGTGGTCAGGGCAAAGAAGGGTCCTTCTATTCTCCTTTGCATGAGGTTTTTGGGAAAGATGGTGGCTTCATTCGAAGCGGTTGCCTATGCTCAGTTTCATTCGAGACTGCTGTAAAGCAGTATCTTGTATACTTGGAGCAAGAGGGTCCAAGCGCTAGATTTTCCAATCCGCCTGTCGTCAAAGGTGCGCCAGAGCTTCTGTTGGTGGAGGATATCCAAGAATCTGCAGAAGGGAAAACCCTTCATACCAGTTACCTGCGGGTTGAGCAGCAGTCCTGGAAGAGGTGACTGTCCAAGGGAAATGGTCCAGAACTGAAAGGACCTTGCCCATCAACATTCTAGAGATTCGGCAGTGCGCCTAGCCCTAAGGGCCTGGACATGCAGGTTGCGGAATTGTCCTGTCAGGATTCAATCTGACTATGCCACAGCAGTGACTTATATTAATCACCAAGGGGGCACCAGAAGTCATGCAGCCCAGGGAGAGGTAAACCATATCCTAATCTGGGCAGAAAAACATGTGCCGTGCATACCGCAATCTTCATCCCAGGGGTAGAAAATTGGCAGGCGGACTACTTGAGTCGCCAGCAGTTGTTCCCGGAGGAATGGTCCCTTCACCCTGATATCTTCCTGGCTATATGCCAAAGATGGCGGACCCCAGACATAGATCTGTTTGCATCCAGGTTCAACAACAAAATCGACAACTTTGTGTCAAGAACAAGGGATCCACTCGCATACGGAACTGATGCGTTAGTGACCCGTGGAATCAGTTTTTTCACTGATTTATGCATTCCCTCCTATTCTGCTGCTACCACGACTTCTTCGCAGGATCAAGCAGGAAGGGAAGATGGTGGTTTTTGTGGCCCCAGCGTGGCCCAGAACATTTTGGAATGCCGAGTTTGTAAAGATGGTGGGAGGGGCCCCATGACCCCTACCACCACGTCCATACCTGCTATCGCAGGGACCAGTGTTCCATCTTACCTTACAAATGCTGAATTTAACGGTTTGGTTATTGAAACCCACATTCTGAAGAATTGTGGGCTTTCAGGCTCAGTGATATCTACCTTGATTAATGCAAGGAAACCAACTTCCAGAGTCATTTATTATAGAGTCTGGAAGGCATATATTTCCTGGTGTGGGTCCAGGGATTGGCATCCTAGAAAGTATGTTATAGGTAAAAGCCTTGCTTTTATGCAAAAAGGATTAGAAATAAAGCTGGTCTTGAGTGCCATCAAAGACCAGGTCTCGGCCTTATCAGTATTGTTCCAACGACCACTTGCTTTGCATTTCCTGGTCCATAGTTTTATACAGGGGGTGACACGGCTTGATCCGCCGTTTAGGTCACCCTTAAAACATTGGGACTTGGATTTGGTTTTGTCAGTTTTACAAAACAGCCTTTTGAGCCGATACAACATACTCCCTTGATCCTTTTCACAAGGAAGTTGGTTACTGGTTGCCATATCTTCTGCAAGAAGGGTATCAGAATTGGCTGCTCTTTCTTGTAATGAGCCATATTTAATTATTCATAAAGATAAGGTGGTAATGCGTCCTCATCCTAGCTTTCTGCCGAAGGTGGTTTCAGGTTTTCATTTAAACCAGGATATTTTTCTACCTTTATTTTTTCAAGAACCCTGTTCTACGGAAGAGGAGTCACTACATTCTTTGGATGTAGTGAGAGCAGTCAAAATCAATTTGAAAGCGACTGCTCAGTTTCGGAAAACAGATGTTTGTCAGCATTGCCTGAAGGTCCTAGGAAAGGGCAGGCAGCGTCAAAATCCACTATTGCCAAATTGATTCGGCAAGTAATTATTCAAGCTTATGGTTTGAAGAGGAAAGTTCCACCTTTTCAAATCAAAGCACACACCACCAGGGCTGTTAGTGCTTCGTGGGCAGTGCATCACCAAGCCTCCATGGCTCAAATCTGCAAGGCCGTAACTTGTTCTTCAGACCATACATTCACCAGATTCTATCAGGTGAATGTAAGAAGGCATGAGGATATCGACTTTGAGCGCAGTGTGCTGCAGGCAGTAGTGTAGGTCCTCAGGTCTGATTGCACCCTACTTTTGTTGGTGTCCCCTCCCCTCAGATAGCATTGCTCTCGGACATCCCATACAGTAATTACTGTGGCTCTGTGTCCCATGATGTACAATAAAGAAAATAGGATTTTTATAAAAGCTTAACTGTAAAATCCTTTTCTTGGAGCACATCACGGGACACAGAGGTCCCTCTCCTCTTTTAATACACGTATATTGCTTTACCACAAAACTAAGGTACTCCCAGTAAGGGGAGGGGTTATATAGGGCGCTAAACTTCCTCTCTAGGGTGTGCCAGTGTCCATCACCTAAAGGTACCTATATAACCCATACAGTAATTACTGTCAGTGGCGTCACTAGGGTTGGTGTCACCTGGTGTGATATAACATGGTGTCACCCCCCCACACACACACACACACCTCACCCTGGGCTCGGGCTGGTGGTCGACACCAGGAAACCCCCCCGGACCTGTCCCGAACCTGGGCGCCGGGCGGCAGCTGGAGTCTGGAGAGGAGGGCAGCTTCACAGCGTGCAGCCGCCGCGCCGCGGGGGCGGAGATACTAGTAGTGTGTGTAGTGACGTCATCATCATGTCTGCAGTGCAGTGTGAGATGTGACAGGCTGAGGCTCGCTGGCTCAGTAGGGTAGGGAGGAGGAAGAAGAAGAAGTAGGACACACTCACACAGTGACACACCAGGCGTGGCCGTGGTGCTGGAAGTGTGTTGTTAGAGCCCAGCGGGCTGCGGGGTGAATGGGTCAGCTAAAAAAAAAACAAAACAGGGCTTTCCTCACCATTGGGAGGGACAGTCGCCCCTCTAGCGGGTGTCACCCGGGTGCGGACCGCACCCCCCGCACCCCCCTAGCAACGCCTATGCACTAGTTTAAGAATCATATATCATCATATATAAAACAAAAAGTTACTCTACATTAATGTTTCATTTCCCCAGAGAAAGGCCAGCTTATTCATAGAACAAATATGTATGTGGGTGGTATGTATATATTCATTAAAGGACTTGTGACTGTTTACACAATAAATTATATGACTAGTGGATAAGTAAACAGGTAATTGCTTTTCACATGATTGGAATCTTCATTGTGTGAAGATTTTCAACATTTAAATCAGCCTCTTATAATGCGCATGTGCCAGTGTGTGTGTGTGTTTGTGTATATATATATATGTGTATATTATATATGCATACATTGTATACACACGTATAATATTTATATATATATATATGTTACCATATTATTTGTAAGTCAGCACAGTGTGTGTGTATGCAGTCATACATATTATACATAAAAAATTGATACATATTAATAGACACATATACCATGTATATATATATGAGCATATCTTTGCAAAATGTATTTTCCTCCAGTTCTATTGTACACTACACTGTGCGCAGAGTTTAGGGACTCACCGCCTGTCAGAGGTGAGTGTTTCCTCCTGTAATCCGCACTCCAGGTGCAGAGCACGCTTGGAAGGGATTCCTCGGACAGCATTGACACACTCACTGCTCCCCTGTCTGTCACAGCAGGCGCCCAATTGAGCGGAGCCTTTGTCTGGTGCCTGCCCCCGGGGGGCGTGGCTTGTTAGAATGACAGTCCAGGCCAGCCCTGCCCAGTAACCAGGGCTTTCCTCACTGTCGGGAGGGTGTCACCTCTCTAGCGGGTGTCACCCGGGTGCGGACCCCCCCCCCAGCAACGCCTCTGATTACTGTGGCCCTGTGTCCCGTGATGTACTCCAAGAAAAGGATTTTACGGGTAAGCTGTTATAAAAATCCTATTATTAAGACCCCAAGAGAATGGGGTATTTGTGAGATTGGAGCAAAAGAAATCTAGAAGCCCCCTTTCAAAAAAAGGAACCCCATATTCCCCTCCCTCTCCCCCCAGGGGTTGAGTACAGGGATACAGCTTTAAGGCTTCTCCCAAGTAAGTTATTTAAAGCTGCACTCCAGCAATTCAGCCACTTTCTAAAACATGCCTGGTTGCTATGGGTTAAGTCCAATGAGGTGCATGTCATCTCATGGAATTATCTCTTTTATTTATAACTCACAGTTTTACTGAGCACCGAGAGTACAGCTATTGCTATATGTTCAAGACTCTGATAGAAGCGATGCTGCTTTCTCACTTAGCAGCCACTCTGCCCTCCCCTTCCCTTTGCTGTCCATTCACAGAAGGTTTTGTATTTTGTGAATAAGTTCACATAATAAAAAATGCTACGTAATTAGGCAAGAGGAGAGGGGGGACTGGTAGAGTGGCTGCAGGAGCAGAAATCTGAATGTCCAGCCACAGAGTGCCGGAAGTATAGTGATAACGGTACTCCTGATACTCAGTAAAAAAAATTAAATGTTAAATTAAAGAGATAAGTCTATGAGGTGGATGTTGAACTTAACCCATAGTAAGCCGGCACATTTAAGAAGGTAGATGAACTTCTGCAGTTTATCTTTAAAGGATTTGTGTATTTTCAATGTTATATCTTAAGCCCAATCTGAGGCGTTGCTAGGGGGGTGTGGGGGGTGCGGTCCGCCCCCGAGTGACACCCGCTAGAGGGGTGACACCCTCCCAACAGTGAGGAAAGCCCTGGTTAATGGGCAGGGCTGGCTTGGACTGTCATTCTGACAAGCCACGCCCCCCCGGTGGATGGGCAGCGGACAAAGGCTCCACTCAATTGGGCGCCTGCTGTGACAGACAGGTGAGCAGAGAGTGTGTCAATGCTGTCTGAGGAATCCCTTCCAAGTATGCTCTGCACCTGGAGTGCGGATTACAGGAGGGAACACTCACCCCTGACAGGCGGTAAGTCCCTAAACTCTGCACACAGGATTAACTCCTTCAATGCCACAGGGCAAATACCCTGCCACCTCTATGGTCACATTACACTTATGTAAGTGCAAGTGATTTTAATACTGTATAACTTCCATCCCAGTGTAGTGTACAATAGAACTGAAGGAAAATACATTTTGCAAAGATATGCTCGTATATATACATGGTATATGTGTCTATTAATATGTATCAATTTTATATGTATAATATGTATGTCTGCATACACACACACTGTGCTGGTTTACAAATAAAATGGTGACTTTTATATTTATATATATATATATATATATATATATATATATATATATATATATATATATATATATATATATATATAATTTATGATAGATAGCTAGATATAGATATAAGTTAACATATACATATATATATATATATATATACAAACACACACACACACTGGCACATGCACATTATAAGAGGCTGATTTAAGTGTTGAAAATCTTCACACAATGAAGATTCCAATCATGTGAAAAGCAATTACCTGTTTACTTATCCGCTAGTCAAATAATTTAGTGTGTAAACAGTCACAAGTCCTTTAATGAATCAGCCCCAATATATATATATATATATATATATATATATATATATATATATATATATATATACACATACCACCCACATACATATTTGTTCTATGAATAAGCTGGCCTTTCTCTGGGGAAATGAAACATTAATGTAGAGTAACTTTTTGTTATATGTATATATGATATCACTGCAGCCCCATGGGAATAGATAGCAAGAAATAAATAAATACATAATTTAAATATCCTAGGAAAGTCTGAGTAAACAATGCTATAACTCACTCCACTGGAGACATAAAGCTTATGCTCCATGCACACTGGGCTTAAAAAAAGCTCAGTTCCCTTGGCACAAATAAAAAGAAATGCTCATAAAGAGCATTTTTGTACGCAGCAAGTTTAGGATAGCAGCGTTTTTTTTCTGCCAGTTTGTTCCAATCAAAAAACGCAGACCAGAAGGTTTTTTTTCCTGCCTGTAAACGCTGAGCGGCTCCATGCACACTGGATTAAAAACGTTGCTTCTACAGGAGCTGTGTTCTGCCTGTAGAAGAAACTCAATGTTCTCCAATGTTCTCTATCATGTGTCCTATGTGTTCATGTACATTAGGAGGTAGAGGCATATTTTGAGTTTAACGCTTTAGATGCAGGAAAAAAACCCTTCTGGTTCTTGTTTCTGATTGGAGCTTGGAGGCACAAAAAACATCAAACTCCTAAACTTGTCTAAACTTTGTACAAAAAATGCTCTATATGAGCGATTTTTATTCCTGAGAGAACAGACATTTTTTTTAAGCCCAGTGTGCATGGAGCCATTGGATAACATTGAGCTGCTTCTATAGGTAGAAGACAAAACTCCTGTAGAAGCAGTGATTCTTAAACCAGTGCAGAGGCGTTGCTAGGGGGGTGCAGGGGATGCGGTCCGCACCCGGGTGACACCCGCTAGAGGGGTGACTGTCCCTCCCAATGGTGAGGAAAGCCCTGGTATTTTTTTTTTTCAGCTGACCCATTCACCCCGCAGCCCGCTGGGCTGGAACAACACACCTCCAGTGCCACGGCCACGCCTGGTGTGTCACTGTGTGAGTGTGTCCTCCTTCTTCTTCTTCCTCCTCCCTACCCTACTGAGCCAGCGAGCCTCAGCCTGTCACATCTCACACTGCACTGCAGACATGATGATGACGTCACTACACACACTACTAGTATAACCGTTTAATTAATGCA
The DNA here is from genome assembly GCA_037952925.1 of Lithobates clamitans. Taxonomy (NCBI): domain Eukaryota; kingdom Metazoa; phylum Chordata; class Amphibia; order Anura; family Ranidae; genus Lithobates; species Lithobates clamitans. Next base: position 3,543,285 of record JBBGZY010000675.1, read on the forward strand.
CGCTGTGAAGCTGCCCTCCTCTCCTCTCCAGACTCCAGCTGCCGCCCAGCGCCCAGATTCGGAACAGGTCCGGGGGGGGTTTCCTGGTGTCCACCGCCGGCCTGAGCCCATGAAAAGACTTTCTCCCCACTGAGCAGTATATTCTGAAAGCAATATTTCTATCGATACATGTCCCCCAAGGCAGTGTCCAGCTGCCCATTCATTTTTTGCAAATTAATCTTGAAGAAGACTATAGTAATAGGGTTTGGGGTTCCCATTCTTCTTACTGGGTTTGCCGAACCTCCCCTGCATCAGACTTTGCCCAGTTTAGTCATCCCTATTGTACATGGTGAAATGTGGTAACTCTGTTGACATGAATAATTTCTGCCTATATATCTCAATATGGTGATAATTATTTGTATGAAGTATTTACGTACTGTACAGCAAAAAGAATGGCTTAGTCTGCAGTATATTATAAACAGCACAGTGTATGGAGCATGCACTATATAATATATTCAATATACTCACCATAAGTACCCATTATATCCTATATCCACCTTCCTGATCCCCTAATGTATCAACAGACTGGCACTAGCAAGAGTGTAGGAATATCTAAATATCCTTCCTAGCAGCCTTCATTTTTCTCAGGCTTTGTTGTGACATGAAGCCCCATTCATCATCTGCTTCTGCTTCCCTGCACCTTCCAGTGCTGGCCCTTTTCTCACTAAACTGTTACATGAACAGGTGTTGGTTGACTTATTTCTCACTCACTTCCTTGGTTTTGTTTTTAATAAACTATGGGAAGACAGTGTTAAGAGCAGTGAAAATATGTAACATGTAGTAACCCATTGCTTTTAAGGATAGGTCAAGCAATCCAGGGTTCAGTTTGAGGCAGGTACAGCAAACCTTACAGAAGTCTGAGTGCTGAGTCCAAACCCCACTGAAGTCAATTGGAGCCAAAAGTTAACAGGCAGTTCTACACATTTTCTAGTCTATTAGGCAAGGGTTAATCAAACACGTGGGGGGCTGGGCACTTTGGAAACATGTATTAAAGCTAAAGAAACTTTCTAAAAATTCCAGTTGGTGGGGAGCAGTGATTAATAAAATGAAACATAAACATGCAAAATTCCATTTAGCATGCCTGGGGGTTGCCCATTCTGTGGAGTGGCATATCTGTATGATGCCATGGGGTTGCCTTGCCTGTGAATTGACATATCTGTAAGATGTATACAAACTGCTACATCAATACTACTAACATCTACAAAAAAAATGCCGTTTGAATTGAGAGCTTCAGCCAATTAATTTGATTGTGAATTCCCTTCATCTGTACCAGACACTTAGGCTAGATGAGGGCTCAAAATAGATCAAACTAGAGGATTGGGACCCCAGGAAAAATCCATACAAGGCACTTATCCTTGTTGAGGGTCTGGTATAGATGTCACGGGGGAACCCCATTCAAAAAACAATACAAAAAAGCATTGCGTTCCCCTCAGAGTCTATACTAGACCCTTTGGGTTTGATTTACTAAAACTGGAGAGTGCAAAATCTGGTGCAGCTGTGCTTGGTAGCTAATCAGCTTCTAACTTTAGCTTGTTTAATTAAGTTTTCACAAAAAATAAAAACCCTGGAAGCTGATTATTTTTTATGCAGAGCTGCACTGGATTTTACGCTCTCCAGTTTTAGTAAATCAACCAGTTTGGGTCTGGTATGGATTTTAAGGAACCACACACAAATATCACTAGATCTTATTCACATGAAACCTTTCAAGTCTTTTATATGTAAGAGCTCCAGACAGACAAAAACAAAAAACATGTACAGGTATGTGATCATTAAACATAAGGCATAATTTTAAAAAGCAAAAGGTCGGCACCTGAAAATTAAATGCAAATACAAAATTCTTTATTACATACCCATCGGGATACAAAGAAAACCTATACACAGATGCTTCTGTTGTGTATAGGATTTTTTTATACCCTAATGGGTATATTTGCATTTAATTTCCGGGTGCTGACCTTTCACTATTTGGATACATATGTTGGCAGTCTGTCTAGCTGTGGTCTTGGTATAGTTGGAACTTTGCTATATCCTATGAGGAATATAGGAGCTGCTGCACCACACTTTGTTGTTATGGATTCCATATTTTTAAAAAGAACATAGTGTGAGCATCTGAATTTAACTTGGTATCAACCTGTTGCAATCCCATGTGCAACAGAGTTCAGAAAGGAGAGGGAGAAGCAGCACAAGGAGCCAGCAGATTTGCTGTTGAGCTCATGTGTTAACAAGGAATATGCTTGTGGGGAGGTGCAGCGTGGCGCGGTGGTAGTAAATACACAGTCCAGTTGCAAAGAAACATAACTTGTTTTAATGCAGAATCTAGTAGTTTACAACCATTCCAGCAGGAAGGCTCAAGGTATATAACAGCAGTGTGTAGCAGAGCAGGTTTCAGATGTGCCTTGAGGGGCAGAATGCGGCCTGACCGGTCCATGCCCAAAGGTTTCCGGGAAGGATGGAGTGTCCCTGTCCTTTCCCTACTCATCTGGAATGATTCCATGCCGCTAATCACTGTCCCTGTCAGGTGGGTGACCTGTCCCTACAGTACCCATACGTTAAATGTGTGCCAAGTCTTGGAGCCAGGGCCCTAAATAGGCTTTGACTGACCCAAGACGGCCACTAGAGTCACATGGGGTGGCAGCATCCATTTGGATAGCTTCCCCAGTGACCAAGGAAACCATAGAAGAACTATGTTCCTCTTGACTTCCTCTTCCCCTGGAAACTTGAGATTGTCCATGGCAACCAAAAAGTGTCCCTTTACGTCAAAAGTGGTTTTAGACCAGCTAGAAAACAGCAATAGTAAATTAGAACACTTGCAGAATTGAGTGATAGTGAATCATGAGGAAATGACTTTTATTATTATTATATTATTATTTTTTATAATTATTTATAGTTATTTATTATATTATAATTTATGATTTCGTGTTTCAAACTTTATCATACCCGGGATGTCTACTAGACTCTTGTTTGGACAGATTTAAGTGTGTTATTACTAATAATTAAAGGCCTACAATATAAAACGCCTAATTTCTATGCAAAACAATGCACCTCTTTGATATTCAAAAATCTGACATAATCATACTGCCAGGGAGGCTACAGGGGCAGCTGGTAAATACCATTGCCATATGTTTCCATACTGAGGCTATATTGTTAAAAGGGCAGAGCCATCTTTTTTTGGATAGTTTAGTTTAGAGTTCAGCTTTAAAAATATGCCTCGAATGTCAACACCGAAGGATGCATAGGATACAATATTAGTGTTTTCCTTCATTCAATACTGCAGCACATCTAGTTATAAAAGTAATGAAGTGCAGAGCAATTCAGCAGCTACACAATAACATCTTTGTAAGACAGAAAACAATTGTACTATTTTAAGTAATTTACTGGAATCATCTTCCAGCTACACCCTAGCCCTTGACCCTGTAATATTAGGTAACCTCTATAACAGTGTTTCTCAGTTTCTAGCCTTAGTTTACAATGAGTATGTATTTTTTCCAGAGTATGTATGTTCTCCAGGCCTCCTTCTCACAGGTGACATACTTGTATATTTTATTTAAGCTTTTTATTAATTCACAAAGATGTACTTTTATATTGAAATATGGACACATGCCCTTTTGGCGATCACTATGATGTGGCATTGAAAAATTACTCTGTAGCCAGCTCACCATAAAGCCTCGTACACACGGTACGATTGTTGGCAGGGAGTTGTCTGTTGACAGACTGTTGTCCTAAAATCTTACCGTTAGTACGCTCCTTTTGACAATTGTTGTCCATCTTTCGGACAACAAATGTTGTATGACAGGCTAGCAAATTTTCGGTGGACAACGGTTTGACGTCTGATTTTCGTATGGTCAGTACACAAATCCGTCACACAAAAGTCAAAAGTACAAACACGCATGATTGTAAGCAAGGAACGAGCCAGAAGCGGTCGGTCTTGTAAACTAGCATTCGTAATAGAGAATTACCATTCGTGACGTGGCAAATTATGATATGTTGAAATGCAGCGCACATTCTCTTCTTCTTTAATGGGATAATAATGAAGCTGCTTTGCTGGTAATACTGATGGAGTTATGGCAAACGTATTTTAAATAGCATTTTTTTTCTAGTGATATCAAGAATATTATTATAATGCTTGTTGTTTGTTTTTTTGGGCAAGTTACCAGAACACCATCATCCCATAGTTTTTAAGATCAAAGATATAACTATGTTGGTGTCCCTTGTATATTTTACATTGTATTTTTTTTAATGTAACTTCCTACTCCCAAAAAATTTGAAGTAAAACACATAGCCAAGTACTATTCTACGCTATTTTTTTATTGTGCAGAAAAACCGAAAAAAACCAAATTAAATTAGACATGCTATCTGCCATCCAAATACAAAGAAGTTAACCAAAAAGTGCATTCTATGCATACAAAAATCTAGAAAATAAAACAAATAAAATCATTATAAAAAAAATAAATAATAGAAATTAGTAAGTGGTGAAGGGGTTAAAATCCCCAGTACAGCGGGGTTCTTGTGGCTGGTATTGCCACTGACCGCCATGCTGCTGTGGTGGGTGGGATGGCTGTGGTGTGTGAGTTGGCTGCGGTGTGTGGGTTGGCTCTGGAGCTGGTGTAGGTAGCGCCACAAAATCAGAAATATGGGTGCTTTCTGACATTTGGCCCCTCCCCCCTTGTTGAGGAGCTGCAGGATGAGTTCCTCACACCTGCTCCTTTGCTCACCGGCCATTGGCCGTCACACACCCAAATGCCTCAGCCTCATCTGGGTCAGTACGGAGCATAGTAGTGGCCTGGCTGAGAAAGGAAGCTGTGGCCTCCTCCAGATTCTTGCTCTTCCTGGCCCTTTTAGCAGGAGGGCATAGGGGAGGGATCTGGGACTCTGTCTGGCTGCTGGCCGCTGGCTCCTTCAGACTGAAACTTTCCTGTGTATGAAAATGGGACAAAATTAGAATCTTTTTTTAGGGTTTGGTCATCAATCACACACAATTTTGATCTCCTCACTGTTGCAAATTGAATGTGGAGAAATAGAAAAGACTATTATTCTGACCCCAGCATTTTTCATTCTTGTTCAAATCATTTTTGGTCACTACTGTCTATTGATATGGAAACCACTTTGTTAAGGCAGAAATATTTTCCAAATAACGTCTAGTTATCATCATTGTATTTTTTTATACAAATATGTTCAATAATGCTATACCTGGGTCAATCTGGGCTCCTCCACATCTTCATCCTGTGCATCAGGACCTGTGCGGACCTCAGGAGATGTGGCCCCAGCAGACGTCAAAGGAAGCGTAGACAGCGATGGCCTGGGTTCTGTTTGGTCTGTCAAAAACCGCAGGCTATGGTAATACCACAGCCTGGGGACATATAAGTCATGCGCTGCTGCTCCAGATCTCTCAGATTACAGGACCTTGTTCAGCTCCCTTTTAAATGTCCTCCTCAGGTTAGCAATCTTTTGCTTGACGTAGTTGGTGTCTGCCCTGGAGTACACAGGTTTGACCAACTCGACCAGTTTCTCCAAAGCTGCCTTCCTCAATATTTTATTCGAGTAGTCTCTACTCTTCAACTTCCAGAGACAGGGCAGCTCCTGGTATAGGTCAATGAATTAGGGGAGAAATTCAGGTGACGTAAACTTATCCGTCATGATCAATGATATGATCCCTGCAAAACAGAACACAAGACAAACCATAATGTCAATCTAAGCAGTATAGGCCACTACCCACCTATGCCCCAATTTCCAATTGTACCTTCGATTTATGCCTCCTTTCAAGCGTTGGCGATCCTTCGTCCTCCACTCCAAAATTGTTCCTATGGCAGTTCTATTGACCGTGCATTCTGGCTTTATACACACAGTGCATTCGTCAAACTCTGCTCTCAGTGTGTCATGACTCTGGAGCGTGACCATTTCTCTTCTGCATGCGACACACGTGGTGGAACATTCTGGAGGGACAACATGGCGGATTTGGAGGATTACAGCCAGCCCCGAGGTGGTGGAGCACATTGGAGGCACAAAGCAACCCCCATGAGCAAGGGAGAGATGGTGCGCATCCTGGAGAAGCACAATTACGACTACAAGCTGCGCAATTACGAAAGGCCCAACAGCCGAAAGGACATCACTTTGGAAAAGGTCATTGCCATTTTGCAGTGAGAATTTTTGGTGGAAGGATCAAAAGACCAAATCCAAAAACGATGGTCTGATCTCAAACCCCATGAACAAGACCAGATGGAATACATACATCAGATCGTAAAAAAAAGTAAGCAATATTTGGATCTAAACTATATGTATATGTGTAAAATGAGCTGTCTGTATATGTTCTTTTTCCAAGTAGCTCTAGAGAATTCTATATAAGCTTTTCTAAAATCTTTGTATGACTTGGGATTCCAAAGATGAAGTAAATATAAAGCATATATGAACATTCTTATTTGGTCATGTTTTTGGACATTCCTTTTTTTTTTTTTTTATTATTGTTTTTTCCTCTTTCAACAGGGAAGCACAAAAAAAGGAGACTCCAGCCAAGCCACCACAAGGGAGGCTACCCTCGCTCGGGCACCAACAGGAGAGGCAGCAAGGCCATCTTCCCCCCAAAAATGTAAGTGCCAACTTCAAACGAACTAATTTAGCCACCCACAGGGGTGTTTCTAGGTGGGCCAAATGGGAAAACCTTAAGGGGTAAAGAACACTTTCTGGTTGCTGCCTGGCTCATCAGTGCCCATTAATGCAACCTTGCCAGTGTAGACATGGATAGAGGTGAGGCCCCAGGGCTCCCAGTCACACAGAGTCACGCCTGCTAGGATGGTCATCATATATCCCGTATCCCATAGGAGACAAGAGAGGTGGGGGCAACTGCAAGACTTTTTCTATGTTGGCACTTGTCAAGTGTTTGCCCTCTGAAAAATGCCATCACCTTGCCTTTTCTATGCATTTTTACCATAGAAAACCCCAGAGTGCAACATGGTGGAGTCCACTAGTCAGGCGCAAACACTGACATCAGACCAAGTGCAAGGTTGGTCAAGTAATGTAGCAAAATGGATGCTAGAAACAGATGTGACTTGGGATGGCTTAATGAATGGTGTGTTGTTTCTTTTTAGAGGAAAATGAGTGTGGTCAGCTCACCCAGGGTGTTTCTTTGGAGCCATGGGATTTGACTCCTGGACCCAGCACAGACATTGCCATTGTGGACGTCAAATCCCCTGACGCAAGTCACAGTGAGGGCCAAAGCGAACCAGAAGAGGAAGAAAGTATTTAGGAGCCTCTTGTTTGTGCAAGTATTCTTGGAATCTTGCTTCAAATGTGTATACATGTCGAGTGTTTAGATGTCCAAACCAAACACCCACTCCACACATTAGCAAAGTATGTAGTGCCTTAACATTAGCATGGAGAAGGAAGAGGTGGGAGGAGCTGGCAGTGTTGCTAGGTACCCGAGTTTGGGAGACCCAGGCATCAGGGCCAAGATTACAGAGTAGTTGCAGTGTGTACATTCCTAGTAGTGTAGGTGTCTGAAGGACAAGCAGGTTGCAAGCAACAATAGACTGTGTAGGTAAGTATTTCCTGAATTTGACTATTAACTTGACTATAAGTCACTATGTAGGTCCTCATCCACTTGACCATCGTTCCCTTAATACTTTTTACTCTTCTTACTAGGTCATGATCTTCCACGATGTACTATTGGCAGAACGAGTGCAGATATGTTGCATTGTTTGAAGGAACTGGAGCAAATCAAGGAGGCTGCCACTGCTTTACAGCGAAGAATAAGACATTTTGTGGACATGCTTGCCAAATTTAAATTTCCTCTTGCCTGGTCTGAAGTTTATTGTTCCACTTGTTGGCTCCTGTTTGCCCTTTTACTAATTAACATGTTTTATGACTTTTAAATGTTAAAGGTGCACCACCAGGTCCTGTTTTCTAGATTTTCCTCTAAAAACAATTTACTAACAGTGAAAATGACAACATCACCTGTGCCAAATTCAAGAGATCTCGAAAACATGACTTGGATTTGCATCTTAAGGAGGAGAGTTGGGAAACACTGCCCTAACTAATGTGAATTGTAATGTTTATGTGTTTTTTACAATCTAAAACCCAAAATTTGAAGGTGCCCCCAAATTGGGCCTTAACATTCTTATTTCCCCCATGATCCCATGCCTAAAATGTGTGTAGTTCTATACATCTATTTTTCAAAAAAAACAAAACACACAATGTGTCAATATGTGCTATCTCCCATCACAGGGTATCAACGGACGCGTTTTGGGGGTGCAACCCCTTTCTCATAACTGAAGTAGCTCAGAGGAAGGGGTTGCACCCCCAAAACGCATCCATTGGTACCCCGTGATGGGAGATAGCACATGTTGACACACTGTGTGTTTTGTGGGTTTCTAAAAATAAATGTTTGTCACTACACACATTTTAGGCATGGGATCATGAGGGACATTTAATTGTTATGCCTCTACGTGTACGTGGCTTCCAATTTTGGCTTTTAGAGGGGTGAGATCAGCCCATCTGAGGAAGGCAACATCCACACAGTCTTGGGATACTAATGTCTCGTTTGGCCTGCACTTTTCCAAACTCGAACTCTGTAAGTTACTGAGTTTGGGATGTGTATCCAATGTTTTAGAACATGCCTGTTTAACCACAAAAAAGGAGAAATAATGCAAAACATACATGTTATACACCAAGATGTTGGTTTGTTTTAAAACCTTAAAACGCACATGTGAATGTGCTTTGAGTAAAAAAAAAAAAAAAAAATTAATAAACAATGTGTGGCTTATTATTTTGTTGCTCAATACCAGTGTATTTCGTAAGTTGTTGTAGTTACAGTGACAATGTGCTCTTAAATGTGGATAACTCCTGCAATATTTAGGCCTCCAAAAAATTAAAGGAGTTGTAAAGGCATAATGTTTTTGAACTTCATGCATTAGATCCATTAAGATGAAAAACATTGTGTGTGTGTGTGTAGCAGACCCACAGCACACCATAATAGCTAAAGAAGATATTGTCACCTCATTTAGCAATTGAGGTACATTTGCACTATTGAAGCAAGTGGCCAATATGGGAACATATGGGAACATATTAGACATATAAGAAACACAGACAACAGTTTTATGTTCAGTTTATGATCTACAAAAAAATTATAAATGATCAGCTACAATTTGCTGCCAAGCCACTGCCCCTCTACCCACAAAATATTTCAGGTATTTAGCCATAAATCTCAGGCAATTTGTGAGGGCAATCCAGCACGAGCATTTTCAATAACCGTCAGCACGCCCACAGACATACGAGCTGTGAGGAGGTATGCCAGGTTGATTGGAGTCAAAAACAGCCTGAAATGACTCGATAGGATGCCAAAGGCATTTTCAACCACCCTTCTGGCATGAGAGAGCCTGTAATTGAAGATTCTCTGCTTTGGGGTGAGGTTCCTCAAAGGAAACAGCTTTATCAGATGTTTCCCCCAGATCAAAGGCCTCATCTGCCACAAAAACAAAATTGAGGCCCTCAAAATTCTCCTCAGCAGATGGCAAGTTTAAGGTGCCCTTCTGGAGCCACTTGTAGAACTCTGTCTGCATAATCACTCCTCTGTCAAAGTTGCGGCCATTCTTCCCAACATCCAAATACAAGAACTCATAGTTGGCAGACACTACAGCTAGCATGACTATGCTGCAAAAGCCCTTATAGTTAAAATAAAAGAAGCCAGAGTTGGGTGGTAGTACAATCCGGACATGCTTGCCATCAATAGCACCACCACAGTTGGGAAAATCCCACTGCTGATGGAACTGGGCTGCAACATCATGCCATTGCTCTGGGTTGGAAGGAAACTGTGGATTAAAAAAAGAAAAAAGAAATGACTACTTCTGCACATAACATTGCAAGCAGATTTGACACAAACATGCTTAGCCAACATAAGGATACACTTAAATGAGTATTTAAAGACAAAAGTGGAAGGTCAACTTACCTGATTCCCCCCCTCCCTCTGGTGGCCCATTAGACACATTTTAGGGGGGATGTAATGGGTAGATGTTTTGGACAGGTAACCCTCTGCACTTCCATGAGAGCTGTTTGCATAAATAATCAGTGATACTTTGGTCAGCCCCTCCTTACTTACACTATTGGCAGCCCAGTGGATAGGTAAGAAGTGTGACAATCTAAAAAGCTGGATACACACTGTGCAAATTGCAGCACATTTTGACATTATGATTTAACCAATCGATATAATAGGAGACAAAAACTTAATAAGTTTCAATTTGTGGATAATCAGGCAGAGACCTTGCACTACATGGTTTGGTGAATTTATACAGAAATTTGAACACAAAAGAGGGATAGTGTGCATAGGTTTTGCAAAGTCAGTAGATAGAGTATTTGGATCTGTTGACTTAGCTTTTTTGGGAGGGCGGGTTAAAAATGAGTTTTGTCCCAAAAAAATGGCCTCTTCCACTCTGCCTGAATTTGAGGACAACAAAAACAATTGTACACATTTTAGGGGTTGTTTAGGGTAAGCCCCAAAATGTAGCTGACAAAAAACATTATTAAGTTACTAGGCTAGGTGTTTGGGCTCAAGATAGCATGCTGGGGAGGTTAGTGAAGGAAAATATGCATGTAGGCCAAAAAAAGAGCAGGAAAACCTTACAGCATGAATGAGGATAAAGAGGACATTCACAGCATATTACAATATTGATAATTATGTAATCAACAAATTAATAAAATACATTAGCAAACATAAATACATAGAATGTGATCTTAAATGTAAAAACTTACCCTAATATAGTCCTTCTGCAGGACTTGAATGATGGCTGAGCAGGTTTCTGGAATAATGACTCCCAGAGCCTGGGGGAGATCCCAGTTGTAAACTTGAGGTCCTGGAGACTTCTCCCCATCGCCAAGTACCGCAAGGTAACAGCCTCTTACATGTGTCCTGCTTCTTAATATAGGGGGTCACCAATGCCAAGAGTTGGTAAAGCAGGGGTCTGTCATCCTGGGATAAGTCTGAAAATCATTGGGATTATTCTCCTGGAGCTCCCGCAGCAATGGCATATGACATAATTGGTCACGATTAAGAAACCAATTTTTGTCCAAGAACTCCTCCTCCTGTTCCTGGACTGGACTTGGGTCAAAGCAATAACTCCTAGCCCAATAATCACACATTCTCTCCTCCGATTACACAACATGGCTGGTTGATGAATGGCTGTTCAGAAACTAACTGAAAAGCGTGAATCAACACTCACCAAACTTCTACTAACACAAAATTAGCAGAAGGAGCCCAAAGGGTGGCGCTTGAGAAATGAACTTGCTCTTTATAGTCTTGTAGTACGTCTAGTACATCGCTACATTTGTGTTGTCGACCGACAATTTGTGGACCGTTAATATGCAAGACAAGATCCTAGCACACACCCTTTTGACAAAAATCAGACACTCGGTTGACAATCGTATCGCGTGTATGAGGCTTAAGAGTGCTGAAAGAAATTGTCTAAAAGCCTTGGGGTCTGATTCTAATGAAACTGACAGCTGGATCCTGTCTCTACAGGTTGTTCTGCTTAAGCATAAACTATGTATATAGTAACAAACTGACAGTTTCTTGCCCTAAAACGCCCCCCTCCATGACCTTCCACCTTTTTTATACCATAACCTAATCCTAACCCCTGGCACTCGTCGAAAATTTCAATACAGTTGTCACCCTGCCTACGTTTTACATATACTGTATATAGTGATTATAAAGTAATTGTAATAATGTAATTATAACTAGTTTTTATTTATCCTTGCAAACAAAATAAAGAATGCCAGTATTGTCACTGTGACAATGTCATAAGAATATGAAACCTGGGTTTTACAGGTCGTTAATCTGAGGCCTATTAAAAGAAATGTGTTCTTTTGTGAAAGTGCCTGAGACATGGTATTTTAGTATAAAGGGCTCCTGCACTGTTCAGCTAGTAGTTTAGTGTGTATATACGGTATATGTGGTGCCATAAAACTCATATTATGAGACCTTGATCCTTTGGGTGATGCAATGAGTGAAAAGTCTACCTGCAATGAAATAAATAGGTACTTGTGAATGTACACTACTTCTTCTATAGAAATGCCAGTTCAAATATGCGACTCCTCCCTTGACACTCTAGAGCAGTGCCCCAATATTATATATCTTTAGATCAATGTCACAATCTAATGCATCTCTAAAGCAGTATCTCAATATTAAAGCTGAATTTTTTTAGCATGTATAGTGGTGTCCCATCTTCTGCAGGCTGCAGCCTATTGTAAAAACTGTCCCTTCAGGCCTCCGTTATAACTGCTGGATATTCCCCTGAGTGGCTATCTTCCAGTGTTGAGAGTTAACAGCCTCTGTTGTTAGTCTGAAAGTTGCACAATTCACCCGCTCCTTCTGCTCTCTCCATCTGTCAAAGAGCGCATACTACTACACAATGCATTGTGTTCTGTAAATGGAGGAGAACCAGTTTATTAACAGGATCTCCACTGCCCAATCACAGTACACAATGCATTATGCAATAGTAATAGCAGCAATATGAATGGCAGAGAGGACATAAGGGGGCAGATAAGCAGTGCAACTTTTCATACTTTTCAGTCCAATGTAGACATTCAAGCTTATAGTAACAGTAGACTTTTAGTGCTCAAACCAAGACTCATAATCCACTCATAAGCATGGCATTTAAGCACAAAGCAGCATATGTTCACACATACAAAATAGATGCATGCAGCAAATATTGATGCTCTCAAATAGTGTCAACAGCCAAAGATAGCAGTGCAAGCCTTAGATACACAGCTTGGTATGCCACATATAGCAATAATAAAGCTGTGTAGTCTCCTAACTGGTCTGGCAACATGAAACATAGGTTGCACTCCAGGCAATTTGTAAGTGCTTATCTAGTAGATGCATCAAGCTGTAGTATAATAATATGAATTCTTCAGATGTCCTATATGGCTATAATTACTTCCCAACCAGAATGTATGGCTGATAAATATGTGTGTGTCCAAGTCAGTCAACAAGTCCTATGTTGATAAACATGGGTATCCTTGATAAATCCATAAAGGTGTTCCTTTGAAGAGTGTGCCATTCTTATGTATAGCTTAAGACCCCTTTCACACTGAGGGTGTTTTGCAGGCGCTATAGCAATATAGCTATAGCAATCCACCCTCAAACAGCTGCAGCATTGTCTCCAGTGTGAAAGCCCGAGGGCTTTCACACCGGAGCACTGCTCTGGCAGGACGTCAGGAAAAGTCCTGTCAGCAGCTTCTTTGGAGCAGTGAAGGAGCAGTGTGTTTACCGCTCCTCCACCGCTGCTCCCCATTGAAATCAATAGGGCAGCGCTGGGATACCGCCGGCAAAACGCCGCTATTGCGGCGCATTGCGGGCGGTTTTAACCCTTTCTCGGCCGCTAGCGGGGGGGGGGGGTAAAAGCTAAAGGAAAACTAAAGACAAAGATTTTTTGGCTATACTTCTCCTATCACAGGAGTGCAGTTTGCTCTGACTCCTGTGACCCGTTTTCAGCAGGGGTTCGATCACTTAGTTCTCACTGCAGAGCCGGATCGATGCTGCATCCACCAAGGTGAGTATAATTTTTTTTTTCACAATGTCTATACTTCTCTTTTAAAGAATATGTAAACCCAACATTTCATATTCCTGATATGTGCCTACTGTACCATGTACGTGTACAAAAAAGTATCCTGTTCTCTTCCTATAGCTTCCTCTGTGTGAAATTCCTGGTGTTTCTGTCAGTGCCTTTGTTTTCCTAATAAAAACTGATCACACTAAGCAGGAGAGCACACTGTGGTCCATTCTCTAGCTATGCTGGGAACTCAGCCTGCTCTCCTCCAATGATCAGACTTATCCTGACACCTCCCCTGCACCATATAGCCTTTCACTGTGAAAATAAGTTTGCTGCTGTTTCTCGTCTCCCAGCTCTTATGTAGCTGAGAACAAAGGGAATGTTATTACTTATAAAAAAGGGGGAAAGGTATTTATATATATTTTTATATCTATAGGCAAATGTTTTGCCTTTCAGTTTTATTTTAAACTGAATGGTTTGTTTTACAAGGTGAGGGTTTACAATCACTTTAAGCAGTGCCCCAATTGTATATATTTTCAGAGCATAGCCCCAATCTCAAAAGTATTATAGTACAGCTCCAGTCTTGTGTACCTCTATAGTAGGGGTCAAATCGTTTGTGACTCTAGAGCAGCCCACCAATCTTGCATGTCTTTAAAGCAGTGCCAAATCTTGCATATCTTTAGAGCAGCAGTGCTCCAACCTTGCTTATATATAGATTAGTGCATCTTACATATCTACATATCTATAGATAAGTGCCCCAATCTTACACATCCATAGAGCAGTACAATTCTGTTGTGTAACCATTTATTTACCCTTAGCTTGATTCCATAAATAGCTACATCTACCTTAAAGCGGAGTTCCACACAAAAATTGAAATTCCGCTTTTCGGAACCCTCCCCCCCTCCGGTGTCACATTTGGCACCTTTCAGGGGGGAGGGGGGTGCAGATACCTGTCTAAGACAGGTATTTGCACCCACTTCTGGCATAGACTCCCATGGGAGTCTACGCCACTTCCCGTCCCCACCTCGCTGTCTGCTGGGAACACACAGCTCCCAGGAGAGAGCGGGGACCACTTGGGACGCGCAGCGCGACTCGCGCCTGCGCAGTAGGGAACCGGTAAGTGAAGCCGCAACGCTTCACTTCCTGATTCCCTCACCTAGGATGGCGGCGGCAGCTGCTGAGAACCGAGTGGGTTCGCTGGACCCTGGAACAGGTAAGTGGCCATGTATTAAAAGTCAGCAGCTGCAGTATTTGTAGCTGCTGGCTTTTAATATTTTTTTTTTTGGGCGGTGTGGGTGAACCCCCGCTTTAAATTAACAATATATCTGAAAAAAGAACAGCTGTCCAATACCTATTCCCTGTCCTCCATAAAGCAGTGACAGTGACAGTGAGAGATAGGTAAATGATAGATAGATAGATAGATAGATAGATAGATAGATAGATAGATAGATAGATAGATAGATAGATAGATAGATAGATAGATAGATAGATAGATAGATAGATAGATAGATAGATAGATAGATAGATAGATAGATAGATAGATAGATAGATAGATAGATAGATAGATAGATAGATAGATAGATAGATAGATAGATAGATAGATAGATAGATAGAATTTAAGGTTTTGGCAAAAGTCCTACCTTTAAAGCAAGTCAAAACAAGTCTTGTAGTGGTTAGATTTTCGCGCTGCAGTTCAAAGAACTTGAATATCTTTACCAGGATTCCAGACAATAGTTGGACATTCCCTGTTATTTATTATTTACTTACTACTTTTATATGACAGAAACATTTCATCAGTTCCTGCACCAAAGGATCTTATGCACGCCCTACTACATTCATAAAAACACACATTTAAACAATCTCTGGCCAATTTTCTCATACGCCTGTTGACCAACCAGTAGAGTTTGGGTTGTTGGCGCAGACTACAGCACCCGGTACTTCATAAATCAACATTACTAATAAAATAGTTCAGGCCAACCCACCCTGGAATTTTTGATGTTATATTTTGTTTTCTCTTAGTTACAGAATATATGCTATTTTTCTGTGACTAGTGTGCTCTGTAATTTTTTTTATATTAATGATCAAATTGGCCTACTTTGGAATGATGTATGATATATTTCTTTGGTCTTGTAAATGTCAGCACACAGCTTATGCCTCTTTTTTTTTTTATAATTAACTTATTTACGTATCTGCATAATATGTACACCTAATGTAAAGATGTCTGACACAAATAAATGAAAAAGTATCACCGTTTAAAAAATTGCCGCAATGAAACTATACTATTGATACTGCAGACAGAATAAAATGTGTACTGTGAAATATTAGCTGTAAAACAATATTTTAGTTTTCCTTGTCCTCAGGGCTGGAGAAAATTACATGTCAATCTATATTTCTAAACATCATCTTATCCTTCCAGGTAAGCCTTTCACCTAAATTCTAAAAACTTTAGCTATGACCTTAAACCGAGTAAGCGTCCCAAACTGACATTTATAAATCCGTGGCGGGTTTTTTTAACTAAAAAAATTATCGAAGTTTATGGACAGGATTAGGATGAATGTAAAGTAATTAATTTAAATTAAGATCTCACTCTTATCAGATGCTTGTATTTGTGCCTGAATAAAAACATTGTGGACTGAAATCAGTAAAAAAAACCTGTCACTCAACAAAAAATAGAATATCAGTAACAGAATGTTCCTGATCCAAGCGCTTATAGATAAAGACTAAAATTGGTCATGCACATTCAGCTGCTGTTTTAAATTCAGTCAAAATAAAAAAATATGCAAAAAAGATAAGGTAATCGTTCAAGCATTAACAGTGCTCTCTCAGTGGTGAACGCACCATGTGCTAAAATAGTTCAATATGCATTAAACAAAAAGTTCATAGGGATAGATGTCCCGAGTCTCACCGCGTGCAGGTTTCCAGGAAGCAGTGAGAGAACACAGGCTGTCTGCACAGCAACACAGCATTATATTGATTCAATGCGAGTTTTAAATTTTAATCTTGTAAGCATATTTTATCTTGGGGGAAGTTGCAAATAAAATGAAACAGGATTGAGCTATGTAGTGTGTTCTTTTGTTTTGCATGGTATACCACTGTGCTATCTTATGAGGAGTCTTCACTTGAAATGAGCGGTTGCCAATTAAGGAGATTGGAGTTATAAGGCTTGTTTTATTCGTGCTTGTGGTGAGTTTATTACCATAGGCAAGAGAAGAGCACGTGGTGTAACGGTGACGGAATACAAAGATTTCATCTATTCTACTATCACCTCTGTGTAGATGAATGTTACTCCATTTACCTTATGAACTTTATGATTTATGCATATTGAAACAAGTTTGGATTGTGCTCATTTCACTCCTTAGTTGGGGTGTGATACATCTTTTTGTTTAATGCATTTTAAACTATTTTAGCACATAGTGCGTTCAGCACTGAGAGAGCGCTGTTAATGCTTGAACAATTACCTAATCTTTTTTGCATATTTTTATATTTTGACTAAAATTATAATAGCAGCTGAATGTGCATGACCATTTTTAGTCTTTATCTATGAGCTTTGGGATCAGGAACATTCTGTGACTGATATTCTAGTTTTTTTTTAAGTGTTGAGTGGCAGTTTTTTACTGTTTTCAGTCCACAATGTTTATTTTCAGGCACAAATACAAGCATCTGATAAGAGCGAGATCTTAATTTACATTAATTACTTTGCATTTATCCTAATCCTGTCCATAAACTTTTTTTTTTTTTTTATTACTTTCAGTCAGCTTTCAATCATAAATATTTGTTGTTTTCAAATGACCAATCAAGTCATCAGTCAAGAGAATTGGGATAGAAATCTACTGGACAGTGCATTTTAAAGTTGGGTTGAGGTGTTTTCAATGAATTTTCACCCCATTATTGATCTTTGATCATTCTTTGACTGCAAACTTGAAAACAAGGCGGAAAGATGATTTCATACCAACTAATTACCTAGAGCAGTGATGGTGAACCTTGGCGCCCCAGATGTTTTGGAACTACATTTTCCATGATGCTCTTGCGCATCATGGGAAATGTAGTTTCAAAACATCTGGGGTGCCAAGGTTCGCCATCACTGACCTAGAGTAGGACCAATATGAGTAAATAGGAATTGATTAAATACCTGTAGATATGGTAGCTAATCAAACTGAGCCTCACATAAAGTATATGTTTAGCTACAACTCCTTTACTCTTTTTAAGTAAGTTTTCCACGTGGTTATCAATATTAACCAGGTGTATACAACGCTAATCTGGCGGTATTAGTAAGTGGGTGAGGCTCAGTGCCATTTGTGGGGAAATTAAATCTCTTGCTTTGGATGTAATAAAAGAAGACTTTTGGATTTTGGAGATATTTTTGGGTGTGTGATGGAGAACATGGTGAAGGAGCAAAGCCAACAAATTAGGCTCCATACAAAACATTTATTTAAATAAAAGCCTGAAGGTCAGCAATCCAAATAAAGAAAAAGTATATAAATTCAAAAAAGTAAGGCCAACGGTCTATTATTGCAGTGTATGGGCTCAGCAGTCAT
The DNA here is from genome assembly GCA_037952925.1 of Lithobates clamitans. Lineage (NCBI taxonomy): Eukaryota > Metazoa > Chordata > Amphibia > Anura > Ranidae > Lithobates > Lithobates clamitans. Next base: position 3,561,388 of record JBBGZY010000675.1, read on the forward strand.
TGCTAGCCACATACAGTTGTCAATCCCAGCAGCAAGAATCAGTATATTCCTGCCACAGGGACTCAGTGTGGTAAAATACACATGTGAATTGTGTCTAAATGACAGAGAATTGCACAGCAGGTGGAAGGGTTCATTGGATAAGGTTCTGTTGAGTTTCTTTGCCCACGCCGGACTCAAAATGCATCTGTGACAGTAGGCAATACACAAAAAGCCCCCTTATTCATTATAATTTTATGTGTGTAATGGCTATTCCAGAAACCAGCACAAAAGTAGGGTGGAGCTTCTGCCCCACGATCGCTTTGTTTTTGCTATATGCCTAAAAAGCAATACCCATAGGAGATACTGTACATGTGAAACACATCTGATGGTTATCATATGTAAACAAATAAGCAATGTGTTACATTTATCTGGTTAGTAGAAGTAAATTACCCTTAAGCTGGCCATACATGGATCAAAATTTGTCAGTTTCAGCAGGGATGGGCTAAATTTCCGTCCGTGTATGGGCAGGCTGGTTGTACATAAGTTGATCTGTTGATTGACTTGTGTACAACCAGACTGTCTGTTTTTTCCCAAAAATTTATAGCTGGCAACACTGATCATTGTATTCTGACGGCAGGGAAGGCTGCCCACTGTCACAATACAACAGTGGGAGGATTCACCCATCCCCATGGAAAGTGTGGATGGCAGACTTGGATCATTTTTTTTTTGTTCAACTTACTTGTTGAAAGAAAAAATGATCAATGTATGGGCTGCCTTACCTGGACTAATTCTGTAAATTTGAAGACGTTTCACTACTCATGTATACAGTTTCTTCATTGCTAAAGAGTGTTTGGAACATACCCTAACATCTATATCCAGATGATTAACTCAGTCACCTTAATCCCAAACGCTATGGAATGTGTCAAGGCAGATGTTGATGGACAATAAACATCTGCTGTGACAGATTCCATGGTGATTGGGTTAAGGTGACTGAGTTACCCATGTGACTATAAATGCTGGGTATGTTTCTGACACTCAAATTGAACTGAAGAAGCTACTTGGATGAGCAGCAAAACATCCTCAATCCTATATAATTCAGTTCAATGTGACTCATTACTACTGGCTTTACCATGACCTGGATGTCTGAGAACCTTCATAGACCTACTATAACTTAAAATCGTTTGCTTACAAGAAAGTCCGGGGTGGCACAGTGGTGTAGTGGGTAGCACTTTCACCTAGCAGTAAGAAGGGTCGCTGGTTCGAATCCCAACCACGACACTACCTGCCTGGAGTTTGCATGTTCTTCCTGTGCCTGCGTGGGTTTCCTCCGGTTTCCTCCCACACTCCAAAGACATGCTGGTAGGTTAATTGGATCCTGTCTAAATTGTCTCTAGTATGTATGAATGTGAGTTAGGGACCTTAGATTGTAAGCTCCTTGAGGGTAGGGACTGATGTGAATGTACAATGTATATGTAAAGCGCTGCGTAAATTGATGGTGCTAAATAAGTACCTGAAATAAATACCCCAAATAACCCTTAAATAATGGAGGAAGAATAAATAGTTATAATGTTAGGCTGAAACTGGTATAGAATATTTCTGCCAAATAGCATAGCCAAAATAAAAAGCATGGTCAGATAATTAGGGTTTCTGATATGTTGTGTTGAAATAGTTTTTTAAGATTTATTATAAATGAATGTAAACAATTAACCACAATTTTGTAGCATTGAGGTTGATTTACTAAAGGCAAATCCACTTTGCACTACAAGTGCACTGCAACTGCACTTGGAAGTGCACTTGGAAGTGCAGTCGCTTTAGATCTGAGGGGAAGATCTGAAATAAAGGGAAGCTCTGCTGATTTTATCATCCAATCATGTACAAGCAAAAATGCTGTTTTTTATTTTCCTTGTATGTCCCCCTCAGATCTACAGCGACTGCACTTCCAAGTGCACTTCCAAGTGCACATGCAGTGCACTTGTAGTGCAAAGTGGATTTGCCTTTAGTAAATAAACCCCATTGTGTTGATATCGAAGATTTTCATGCATCACAATTTTGTATCTACTGCTGCTGAAAATATTTTTTGACCAAATACACCAGTTATATAGTATAAAGCTGCAAAACCAGAGGGCTGCAAGTTGTCACTTGCTGCTTTGAAAAAGACAAAGGAGGGGTTAGCAACATCAAGTACCTTGTCAAGCAAATCTATAGTACTTTTAGTAAGTAAGTTGGAGCAGAAATTTAGACAGGATGCTATTGGTGAATGTTGTATACATGTTTAAAAAGCATGACACAGTGAGGCTGATTTTAAAGGAGTAGAGGAAGGTAACGCTAACCGTTTAAATGTAAAATAAAAAAATGCTACTGCCACAAAATAACAGATCTTGAGTAGTATTTGTAAACAAACAGACCAGAAATCCTGGGTTATGTCATTGAACAAATATGGTCATCATCATATCTGGTCAATGATGTCACCCAGGATCCTTGACTGGTTTGTTTAGAAACATGTGTAACTCAAGAATAAAAAAAAATGAATTTAGCTCAACTGCCTCCTCGCTTGACCAAACAAAGAACTCTCACAGCCCACCATACATCTCAATAAGGCAAAAAGTTTAATGGTATGGGGGGACGCTTCTTCCCTGAGCTCCAGCGCTGACACAATACAAACAGCCTTTTATTGCGCAAACACCACCTCTTTCTTGCCGCTGATGATGAGCAAATGATCTGGCAAGTTACTGCCTAAGAAGGGAACCTCGACGGGCTCGATCAAAAGGTTTTTGTCCGCAGAACCGGAGGACATGGAGGATACTGACGGCCTAGGCCGCTCGCCCCGCAGTGTGACCTCGAGAACGGGCTCCGCCTCCCGCACTAGGCCTGAACCTAGACTCCGCTCTCCTGTCTCGACAGCTGGCTCGGAGGAAGAGGGGAGCATGCATACACGCTCAGGAGTCGCTACCTCGGTGAGTGACTTACCCACTAAGACTGACTTGGCGTCCATGCTGTTGGGCCTTGAACCTGTTATCAGGAAGGAGGTCTCTGCGGTGTGGTCGGATCTCTCGCAGGTCCTGGATAGGGTAGAGGAGACCGAGCAATGCCTAGACCGCCACGCCTACGCTATTAGAGCTCTACAGTCCTCTAATCGCCAACTCGCTATAGTACACAGAATGGCCCTATACAAATTAGAGGATCAGGAAACTCGCAACAGGCGTAATAACATCAGGATTCGGGGTCTCCCTGAGGCGACAGGAGACGATGACCTACTGCCCCCTACCCGGGGTATCTTTAATGGCCTCCTCGGCCGGCCTGCAGACCATCCCCTGCAAATTGACCATGCTCACCGAGCCCTTCGCCCGCGTAATCTTTCCTCTGATGTCCCGAGAGACATTATATGCAGAGTGCATCACTACCCTGAAAAAGAACTAATTATGAAAAAGGCCAGAGAGTCCCTTTCACTTGACTTTGATGGTGCAAGTCTTTCTTTCTTTCCGGACCTGGCTCGGGAAACATTGGAGAGACGCAGGGCTCTGCATCCTCTCATGGAAAAACTAAAGGATGCATCCATCAACTATAGATGGGGCTTCCCAGCCGCCCTCATAGCTAACAGAGATGGCAAAACTGCCGTACTTCGATTCCCAGAGGGCCTGGAAAAGTTCTGCCTGGACATGAACATATCCCCCCCAGAGCTCCCTGGCTGGCAAGATTGCATCCCGCCTCTGCCTCCTAATTCTGAATCAAAATGGCACAAGGTCGGTCGCAAACATCGCTCCTCTTTAACCGGATCTCCTCCACAGCTCACCTAAGTATCTTGTCTGCAGTACTACTTTACAGCTTTCCATCTCCTGATGGACTTTGAAAACATTACATAGCAAGCTCATTCGGCCCAGTTTAACCTCACAGTGGTTTTGTTAATAGGGAGCATGTGTTTATTAGTTACTAACATTATTTTATTTTCTTAGGCTTGACACTGCCCCAAGTTCAGGATAAGGCCTTTAGCTATGTAATCTGACTACGCAAGTTACGGTACTACATAGATGCTTATTTAACATGGTGTAACCTTTTTCTTCTCTTTAAATGACTAAATATTGGTGTTTTTATTTTTTTTGACAACATAAAATGTTGGCCCAGGGGCATTGAGATGCTGCTCACTTTCTTCTAGGTGTCTGTCTGAATGCCCGGGTGCCTCCACCCCTCCTTCAATAGGAGCCGTGTGGCTTCGTGCCCTCATGTCCATGTCCCTATGTGGGATGTGGATGTGGGGATGCTGGGCCTCATGTGCATCCTGTATTTGCACTGCATTAATCTGCGTGCACTTGTACTCACCCCCCCCCCCCATGGTGAATGGTGTTTATTGTTCTTTATATGTTACTGACTTTCTCCTTTCTCCCCTCACTACTTTCCTTACCCTCTTCCTCTTCTTCCCCATCTTCTCCCTTCTTCATACCCCGTCCCTTCTCCCCCTGCCTCAGGTCCATCTCCTCAGGATATCTATACTCACGTATGCCCTCTCACGGCACCCATGGCTAAGGTAAATTTACTTTCTATCAATGTGCGGGGGTTACATGCTCCCAGAAAAAGGCATAATCTGTACAGAGAGCTGGGTCGCCTGCAGGGGGATGTGATTTTCTTGCAGGAGACCCACCTTACGCATACCACAACTGTAAAACTTAACTCACATCAGTACCCCACGTGGTATTATGGCCTCTCTGATGTTCACAAAGCAAAAGGCGTGGCCATTGGGTTCCACAGAGGATTTGCGTTTACATTAGATTCCATGTTAAGTGATCCGTTAGGACTTTATCTGTTTCTTAGGGGCACCCTGGGCAGTATGCCTTGTCCCTTGGCAACTCTATATTCTCCTAATCGTAACCAGGCAGGCTTTATTTCGTCCACACTGAAGAAATTAAGGGACTTTTCTCATGGATGCATTCTCCCTGCCGGTGACTTTAACACGCCTCTGGAATCTGTCGTTGATACTTCCAGAGGGAGCTCTAGCATTTCCCATACTCAATTAATAGATGTCTGGAGGATTATGCATCCTAGGAAAAGAGACTTTACTCATTATTCTCAGGTCCATCAGACCAATTCCAGAATTGACCTGTTCCTCATTGACCATCACCATTTACCTTTACTAGTGGGGTCTTCAATTGAAACCTCACCCCTCTCGGATCATGCTCTGATCAAGATCACTATTAAAGTCCCATCCCTCCCCTTTAAATCTACTAACTGGAAATTTAATGAGTAACTCCTTGCCGAGGAGATTGATAAACAATCGATAGGTAAGGTACTCGCTCTATACTTTCAAGAAAATTCCCAACCTGACATATCCACAGGGATACTTTGGGAGGCTCACAAAGCCCACATACGGGGCAAACTAATAGAATTAGGAGCCAGGAAAAAGGGAACGCATATTTCAACAGTCCAAACTACTCAGTGAAATCAGAATACTCGAACAACAACACAAAGATAGTCAATCGATATCTGTTTTTCACACCTTGACCACAAAGAGAGAGGAACTGAAATCACTCTTTCATCTAGAACACAAGCAAAAGGCACGTATAGTGGCGCAATGTTTCCACGAGTGGGGAGACAGACCGGGCCGCTTGCTGGCTCGATCACTGCAACAAAAGAAAGCCACCTCTTTCATAGCTAAAATTAAAAATTCTTCATCCACTTTGTCCCATGACACCCCTAGTATAGCCAAGGAATTCAGAGAGTTCTATCAGAATCTATACCATGTTCAACCCTCGATTAAAGATAAGGAGGATAGGAAGCGACTCATAGCAGAATACCTACAGTGGGCAAACTTAACTAGACTATCACCTGACATACTCAACTCGTTGGAAGGGAAGATCACCAGCTCGGAACTACGTATCACTTTAAAAGCGATGGCTACAGGTAAGGCCCAGGGTCCGGATGGATTTACGGTTGCCTACTAACATTGTTTTGCAGACACATTGTTACCTCACTTGTCAGCCTACGTTAACACGATTTCCTCAGGTGGTGACCTCCGCCCAGAGACCATTCATGAGCACATTACAGACATCCCCAAACCAGGTAAAGATCCCACTGAGTTACAGTCCCATCTCACTACTTAATATTGATGCCAAATTATATGCTAAAGCCATCGCAAATAGACTTCTTCCCCTTATACCACATTGGATTTCTAAAGATCAGACAGGGTTTATCCCAGGTAGGGAAGCTAGAGACAATGCTCTTCGCTGCCCACATATGGTGGTTCTGCCCACTGATCCGTCTGTTTTGGCTGGCCATCTTACATTGGATCAAGGAAATCCAAGGGTGGGAGGTCCCTAACGACGCGTGGTATGTCTTGTTCCACTGCACAGGTAAGCCAACTGGACCTTATAAAAAATCAATCACTCCACATTTACTTAATGCTGCAAAGGCACCCATCCCTTTATATTGGAAAAAAACATCCATGCCAACACTACGTAAATGGTTACTGAAAATGGACCATGTCTACTATATGGAAGAAATGACCCTCACCTTAAAAAACAAATCAGACCTTGCAAAGAAAATATGGTCCTGTTGGTTTGCCTTCAAATATACTACCGCATATGCGGATATTATGTCTCAACCCATGTAAAGTGTTAAATAGACCTTATTAATGAATATAGGATCGTGGACCTAGGCAGACTCACACCCTCCCCCCCCCCCACCCCCCACCCCTCCTCCTTGTCTACCTACCGCCTTTTCTTTCTTCTCCTCACTTCTTCTTACTTTTCCCACTTTCTATTTCAACATAACGGTAAATGAAGAGGTATGCTATTTTATTCTACTATATGTGTCAAGTGTTCTCCAAACCATTTATGTCTGTACATTGGTAGTTATTTGACTCAACATGCATTGTATGCTTATTCTTTCTTCTTTTTCCTAATAAAAACGAATTAAACAAAAAAAAAGTTTAATGGTATGAAAAAGTTATGTTTTGAAACATAAGACAGTTGGGGGGTCTGTCATTTAGCAGTGGTGGTGATCATCTGGTGACACGTTGACTTGTGGCTGGACATCATGATACTGAATCAACATCACTTGACACTGTGATTGACTATGAATTTACAACACGAGGACAAGGTGCCTTGCAGGAGGGGACTTATTGGAGTCTGACAACCTTCCTCCTGATGATCTTTCTCTTCTGCACTACCACTGCAAAATGACAGATCCCCAACAAAATTGGTCAGGGAACCTGGGTGATGTTATTGAACAATTATGCTGATGTCCCTTAACATCCTTAACAAATTCCCTGCAAAAGAATAAACAACGTAAGTACATTGTCAATCAAGTCATCCAGTGGTGTGAATCCAGTGTCAACCATAATGACCCGCTACCAGACAATGTTGTCCTGCCTCCACGGTCTCCCTATTATCTTTCCCTCTATAAACACTCACATCTCTTTTGGAAGACATAATGTGCAAATGAGGCCCTTGTCCCTCCTACATAGGGACAAGGTGACTAGAGGGCGGAGGCTTGGTCACCATCCCTTTCAAAGTAACCTTCTAGTGTGGAGAGGCATGTGGCCTGGTATGGTTCACAAAGGGGAGTGCGTGTTCACTTCCCTCCCTTTCCTGGCCACTCATGCTGCAGGCCTGAATAAGGACTTGATATGAATTTAAAGGGAAACCATCTGATTCTTTTTAAAGGGGAAAAAACATCATGAGGTCCCTCTTAAAATTCATACCAGGCCCTTAACCTGGTATGCAGGCTGGATGGCCAGAAAAGGGAGGGCAGAGAGCATGTGCCCCCCCTTCCTGAAACCAACCAGGACACATGCTGTAACGAGCCCCTTTGCTCGCTCGGTTCCACTCTCCAGACACTCCTCTGCAGCTATAGAATCAGATTGCAGATCGCGACATCTGATTGCTTGGTCATCCAATGCTCCGGGATTAGAACTACAGCTATGTGCCGTTCTAACCTAGTTGTGATAGCTCAGAACAAACACCAGGCAGACTGTATGTAAGTTCAACCAGGAATCTCATTTATTCAAAAATACAGGCTCTTTTATACACTAACAGTGGAGGTGCATACCTCCGGGTTATATTACTCTAACAATACACCTGTAACCTAATTAACGTAATTAACATGGGCTAATTAACTAATCCCTTTAGACAGCCTAGATGACTCAGACATGACCTTTAGGCCAGACTGGCCCTCTTGTAGCTTAGAACCCCCAATCAACATTATCATAATAGCAGAGTTAATTAAACACAAACAACAATGGGGATCTAATGACTCTTAGATCCCATACTAGAGACTTATTTACAATACACATTTTAGCAGACAACAGACAGGTAGCTGGAATTGATGACATTAGCATTTAACAGTAGGAGTCCCAGTGGTATGAATCAGTCACTATTCCAATATGGCAAATCCAGGGTCCCCAGAGTCTGTGTGTCCTGGGGGACCAGGACCCGAATCCATAGTAATACCACCTCAAGGGTCCCCAAGCATACAGCTCACAAAGAGCATCATTCCCCCAAATGCCAGGGCCCATGATCGATCGAGCAAGAGGCTAGCATACAGTCCCCTCCAAAAGTCTCTCTCCCGGCTAGGTCTGTCACACATGCCTTTCAACCCCCATTGCAAGGCTTGTTCTACCTGTGTTGAGGGGACAAGGGCCTTATCCCCACATCTGATCCCACAGGAATATGGGAGTTTGTGAGGGGAAATGATCTGAATCTAGAAGACCACTTTATAATAAGGGGGTTCCCTGATATCCTCCCCCCAGGGGAATGAGTACAGGGTACATGAGCTGTATCTGATATTGTTGCAGTTTGTAATGTGTACTGTCAGAAGCTCAATGTGTGCAGTAAAATCAAAGTAATCATTTTCAGTACAGGGGTTTTTTTTTAGAAAAAAAGCCCAAAATATTAGGCTTTGTTTACATGTGCGGTAAGGTTTGCCACCCTCTCAAAATGTGATCCATGGTGGATAGCTTCCTGATGACGTGTGTAACATGAAATGCATAGAGGCTGCGTGTCCGCTTCCTATTGACGTTACATCAGGTTCTTTGGTTCTCATCCCCTGTGTTTTGGAATGCATGCCATGACTTGGCGGTATGGCAAGCTATTTAGCCAAAGCTGTACATGTTGGTGCTGACTTTTAGCACTTTCATATGATCACTGATGTTTTGGGAATGTGTGAGCTACAAAGGCACAGGGAATTTGGTCACAATTGATGGCAAGATGAATGCAGTATGTTATCAAAAAATACTGGAGGAACATTTGCATTCATCAGCCAGGAAGCTGCGCATGGGACGTACTTGGACATTCCAAAATGACAATGATCCAAAACACAAGGCCAAGTCCTCAATATCATTGAACCACTATGGGGAGATCTCAAACGTGCAGTTCATGCAAGACAGCCCAAGAATTTATAGGAACTGGAGGCTTTTTGCCAGGAGGAATGGTCAGCTTTACAATCTGAGAAAATAAAGAGCCTCATCCACAAATACCACAAAAGACTTCAAGCTGTCATTGATGTTAAAGGGGGCAATACATGGTATTAAGAACTGGGGTATGTAAACTTTTGATCAGGGTCATTTGGGTAGTTTCTGTTGTGATTATGATTTAAAAAGAGTAAACACAGTTGACTGATAATAAATGGCTTCAGCCAAACACTAACCATGAGTGAAAGAAAAGTTTTTTGTGTTATCATTCATATGCTCTGAAAAATGGCCAAGAAATCATAAATTCTGCCGGGGTATGTAAACTTATATGCACAACTGTATGTTGCTGGTTGAAAGAAACGCAATACTGCTACAAGGCTTATTTACTTTAAAGTTCTGGTGAGTTTGCATTTCTTATGCACGATTTGTGGTGGAGCACAATTTAAAGGATCTGTTCCTGTATTTTTCTTTGGATCACGGTGATTGGACTTTCTTTGTGAAGATATATTGAGGAATTTTGTTTAGACTTTTTTTACACACATTTTATATGGATTGATAATGAATTGTTAATACTTTATGTTTTTTATGAATTTGTGACTTATGTTGATTGATTAAGGTTTAAATAATACATGCGTTAGCGCCACACCTTTTCACTTAATTTAAAAAAAAAATGGTAGTGCAGTGCAGCCCCTGTTGTACCCCTAAAGGAAGCCGAGTTAATAACACTTTTTCCTTAAAAATAACCATCCAAAAGGTTTTAAGTTCACATTTTTTTAGGACATAACACATTTAAAGTCCATTACCTTAATGGGCCCAAATGTGAGCTCAAAATCTAGCCCAGTTTACACAGCATAGGTAACCACTTCTTGACTCATCGACTTTCTGTCTGATGTTTATCCTGTTCCCTGGAAGAAAGCAGAAATATACAGCCTAACTACTCTAACAACTATCAACAAGTTTGCAAGTCCTGTTTGACAGTAACATCTGCCAAGCCAGAGGAGATATTAATCCATATGCAAATGTCTTTTCAAGAATAACTTGTTGGCTCTGGAGCCCAGAGTCCCTAGGTGAACAGTATAGCCATGAGCAACCACTGCCAGCTGCCCTTGGAAACAACAGCCTCACAGAAGATTTTCTCTTTGGGGAACTGTACAGCAAAAGGCCTCCTCTGATACTGTATATCAGGAATAAAGGGCCTTCAGCCCATAATCTTTGAAGAAACACATCTTTCTTTCTTTTTTTTTTTTTTTCAAAACAAGCAGCACTCTAGGTCCATTCTATCGGGAGTCCTGTGCGTCTGGTCTGTTTCAGGTCTGAATTCAGCCAAAACTTTGGACTGAAATCGGACCTGAAACGGTGACCAGGGACTCACTTTACTCCTGCTGTAAGCGGCTCTGCACAGAGAAGTGAACCCAGCCTAAAAGTCTGGATCTAGGACCTGAGACATCTTGCCAGTAAGTCCCCAGAAGTTAATAGACTAGGTGTGATCTTTTCTTCCAGCCCGTCTGATCATCCCCCACTCCCAATGTTTTGGGAACTGTTGACTCCTACAGGGTTTAGGCACACTCAAGTACTCATAGATGTAGTTGCCACACCATTTGTAATGGTGTGTCCTCATGGTTTTCATAACATCTGCTAGAACATAGGGGGAAATTGTATCCACAATTTAGAGCAACTTTCCTCTGGACTACCTCTTGTAAACCAGCAAACCTTTCTGGGGACCCTCTCTGGGCATTATCAACCGTCTGCATTAGCTTGGTTGTTTCCTTGACCTGTGCAGTAGCTAAAGCCCAGGAATGAGGAGAGGATCACAAAACAGGGGGAAGCAATCAAACTTTAAGCCTGCAGAGCTCAGAGCAGCCCAAAGTACCGGTACTCACAAGCTGCTCTACTAATTTCAGGAGAGCCACAACAGAAGTAAATTTGCCTATCTTTCCTAGCTGCCTATCCTGGGGTGTGCTACACTAGGATTATGGTGACCTGTATTAAAGAACTTGACCTGCAGTCTGTTAACACTATATAGGCAAAAAACTGCTCATTGACTAATATTCTTATATATAAGTACTGTATGGGGTGAATTAAATGATCTTGTTCAGTCTGTTGGTCACTCTCCATTATATTTTGTTCACTTGAATGTCAGTAGCTACTGTATATTACCTGCATGTATCAGCTCATAAGGTATGTATTTAAAAATAATCACTGAAGTTTTCTTTGAGGCCATGCCATTTTGTTTTTACTCCTGGGTCATTTCAGGCTTTTAGGTGTGATTTCCACATGACAGCCTGATCACTACTGGTAAGTGTTCCCATTGCTGCACCTTTATAGCTGAATTTACTAATGCTACACATATATTGGGCATTTCCTGGTAGAGGATCCAGTTACACAGCTTCAGAAGCTCCTCCAGATGTGCACATTCCACAATTGCAGATTTTCACGTGTAGTTTCTTTATGATTCAAACCATCTTACAAAAATCATGATATGATTGGAACTTTTCAGAACTGTATGCCCCATTCTCTCTTTGTCATACCAATTTTTATTCATACCAAGCATGCTTTAAAACATTACAACATCTGCCATTTATATACCAATGTTTTCCGTATTATTTAAAAAGATACTACAATGTATTCCTTCTACCACTCATCTATATGTATGACACATCTACATAGTCTGCAGGAAAAGAAAAAAGTCTTTACATGTCACTGTTTTACTGCATATTTCATTTTATGTTGTGTAACTGCCGATGGCTATAACTGTATTTTCCACAATATGTTCAAGATGTATATTTTTAGTCACTGGCCACTTTATTAGGTACACCTGTTCAATTGCTTGGTAACACAGATTGCTAATCAGCCAATCACATGGAAGCAACTCAATGCATTTAGTCATCTAGACATGGTGAAGATGACTTGTTGAAGTTCAAACCAAGCATCAGAATAAGGAAGAAAGGGGGATTTAAGTGACTTTGAACGTGGCATAGTTGGTGCCAGAAGGGTTTGTTTGAGTATTTCAAAAACTGCTGATCTACTGGGATTTTCACATACTCAAATCTCCAGGGTTTACAGAGAATGGTCCGATAAAGAGAAAATATCCAGTAAGTGGCAGTTGTGTGGATGAAAATGCCTTATTGATGTCAGAGGAGAATGGGGAGACTGGTTTGAAATCATAGAAAGGCAACAGTAACTCAAATAACCTCTCATTACAACCAAAGTATGCAGAATACCATCTCTGAAGAAGAGCACACTGGGTGCCATCAGCTAAGAACAGGAAACTGAGGCTACAATTTGCACAGGCTTACCAAAATTGGACAATAGAAGATATATATATACACACAGTATATATCATATACAGTATATATTATATACAGTATATCGTTAGTAAATAACAACATACAAATCCATCAAGTGAAATATGTTGGAAGGGATGCCTTGGGGTTTTGGGGTTGGGAGTGTGTGCTGAAGCCTGTTGGCTGATTTAAATAGTGCCTGTGAAGACATCATCAGTGTGCAGCTTTTCCTTTCGACTACTGAGCTATGTTTGGAGGAATGACGGACTCTGATACAACACCTGATTCCAGCATATGCAGGCCATGCTTGGAGGGTTGGAGCTGTACATTTTTCTTTGACTCTACATTATGTAAAAGAAAAAATAAAAGTAAAAAAAGTTTGCGCTAGGTGCGTGTGGTATGAAACTCGATAAATATTATAAGTTAATACTACCGTGATGGAGGTCCTGCCGCTGAACACTATAACCCAGATATAAGGGCAAGAGACAGTAAATACATATAAAAACAGTGCAGCGCTGGACAAAAATAAAATAAATTATAAACAAAGTAAATAAATACAGTATAAGTGAAATATTAATGAAAAATCAACAATACATACAATGAAATGTGTTTAAATTCTCAAACCAAAAAATGGTGAAAAAAATAGTGAAAAAATAGTGAAAAATAATTCAAAAACAATAAAGGAGTCCAAAAAGAGTCCAAACTTGATTGCATATACAAAGAGCCTGTTTAAAGAATCCCTGTATAGTATTCCAAGTGAAAAGTGCTTCCCGTCACCAGGTGTAAGGAAATGGAGGCTTACCAGAAAGCCTGCGACCGCCCTTACTCAGGGGGGTCAATACAGGCTTAGTAGATCACCGAAGGAATCACAATAAGGTGTGTACTGATGGTCCTCGACCCTCCTTCCTCATTCCCAGGAATGCCCTTAGTGGCGGCTAATAACACTCCAGATAATCAAGTGACAGGGTAACTTGAAAATTCAGGCACTCCAGCAGGTGAACTGTCTCCATGTCTACAAAAATATGGACAAAAATGATTGAACCTTTAACCTATTATTTTGATACACAACCTTTAGTGGCAATCAGTGTAAACAAGGGATTTCTGCAGCTCTCAATGAGATTTCTGTTCCTGCCAACAGTAGTTTGTGTCATGATCTGAGGACTGGAACACCTGGGACTTAAGAACCCTGGGTCTAGCGGAGCAGTAGGAGCGACTAAGTGGGTGAGCCAGGGTAAGGATCCTGGAAGGTGCAGGGGCAGTGTGACCGCATGCTAACGGGGGTTGTCAGAGTCGCAGGATCTAAGAAGCCACCTGGTCTTCACCAGAGCCACTGGAGGTGTGTATGTTGCGCTGCAAGTCAGTCCCCAGGTTGTAGTTTCCTAACACACCTGTGCAGGCACAGTATCAGCAGATAGCACACAGGATGGACTCAAAGTACACACAGGATACAAGGACCAAAGGAAAGACTACAGCAGCTATCATGGAGAGATACTAGGGGGGAGCTAGGGAATAACGCAGAGAGAGATGAATGAACACACCAAGCAGGAATGAGGGGCAAACAGTGCTGTGAAGAGCTCCCACAGCAGCAGAAAACAAAGGAATACATGGACAGAAACCAAAGGAAAAACAAGAGCGCAGCAAGAGGGAAAACTCTGAAAAACAGCGACAAAACCAAACAAACACACAGAATATAAGTGTACTGAAGGAACAGAAAACGCCAGAGGAACAGGGAGGTCTGGCTGCAGCGTGGAGGCATGTTACTCAAACACTTACCCACAGGTGCAAATGCTTACTAATACCTAGGTTCTGGGTGGATTGGCATGACCCCGAGCAGCTCGGACAGGGGGTAAAACCCAGTGCTGCGTCAATATACACGGAACCCTGACAGTTTGGCACACTTTTCTTGATCAAACTTCTCTGTGCTTTCTTCTGACTGCATATTTCAGCTCTGTCTGTTTAATAGGATTCAGATCAGGGCTTATAGGACGCTTCAGAATAGTTTAATGTTTTGTTTTTAGCCTTTCTTGGGTGCCTTTAGTTTTAGGGAAATTATTCTGTTGGAGGATCCATGACCTGTGACCGAGAGAGAGACAAAAACTTGTTAGACCTAGTCTTAATATTTCATTGTGCCTTGCACAGATTCAAGGTGCCTTGTTTCAGTTACAGAAAAGCAGTAGTAAAACATGACTGAGTCTCTTCCATGTTTTACAGTAGGTATGGTGTTCTTGGTGCTTAATGTTTCCATCTGTGAACATGGAGCTGTGAATTGCCAGTAGCTGTAGTTTGGTCTCAGCTCTTTAATAGGCATTTTTACAAAAGCATCATGGCTTGTCAATTTAACATTTTATGCAAATTCCAATCTGGCTTTTTAATGTTTTTATTTTACCGGTGGAGTCCTCCTGGGTCTTCTTCCTTTGAGCCTGCTGTCACTCAAAAAGTGATGGATAATATACCTTGACCTTGGAGTTCAGCTTGTATCTCTTTAGAAGTTTTCCTTGGATTTTTCTCTACCATTTGCACTAACCTTTTGTTCAATCTGGGGTCAATTTTCCTCTTGCAATCCACATCCAGGGAGTTTGGCTACACTCCTATTGATGTTAAAATTCAGAAATAAAATATTCTTATTTGCTTTCTTTTAATCTATTAAATATACCATTGAAAGTGTTTTAATGTATCTGTTCAACAAGTGCAAAAACGTAGCTGGCAATCCAGCCAGAAACCTTGTGTTAATGTAGTCATAACACACTCCCTGTCTTAAGGTGACAACACTGCTCAATACAGTTGTCACCCAAGGACAGGAAGTAAGTTAAATCGTATTACCAGGTTAAAATAATGGAAAACAAGTGCGAAAAAAGAAAACAAATGCAGCCATCACATCTATGGACGGGTAAGTTGCAACACTATCCATTTATTGTTCTTGAGTTTAGATACGCTTTAAACTTCTTAATATTATTTGCAGCTGTATTCACAGAAACATTAAGCTGCTTGGAGATAGTCTTAAAGACTTTACCTTTGCTTTGTCTGGTCTATTAGACCAGTGGTCATCAACACTGTCCTCAGGACCCACTAACAGGCCAGGTTTGCAAGATAACTGAAATACATCACAGGTGATATAATTTGCTGCTCAGTGATTGCAGTATTCTAGTCTGCATCTCCCCAAGGTAATACATAAAACCTTGCCTGTTAGTGGGCCCTGAGGACAGGGTTGATGACCACTGAGTTAGACAACTGACAGACCAATTCCCTTACAGTTCCACCTTAGTTTTGATTGACATCAGATGGCAGTGGGTAGATTTGAAAGCTACTATTAGACTGAAGAGCAGCTATGGATCTGCCAACTGCTGTCAATCAACATCATGATGGACCTGATTGGAAACTATTCTCTCAGGTCCCATCAGGCTCTGTTCACCCCAGTACAAAAACAAAACTCCTCAGCCATTTGCCTGTCAGAGAAAAGATTTTTTTTTCTTGAATAATTTTTTTTTTTTTTTTTACTGGTCAGTTTGTTTAAACTGTTTAAATCCGTATTTCACATGTGTTACATGTTCCTATTCATATAGCATAACTAAAATATAGAAAAAAATGCTGCTTTCATTTTTACTTGCTCTTTCTGAAAACTTTGAATGTTACCCCTGCTATGTAATGGTAAGGAGGGGGAGTTATCTTTAATATAATTAACCCAGTTTGTACTGTGCTGGCAGATCTTCATTATCAGTTGTAAACTAGATTGCAACCTTGCCTATCCTAACAAAGTATTAAAGCTGATTTCCAGTTATGGATTTGTTTGCATATTTACATTTACATTTACATTACAACTGAGTCAAACTGGAACAATGTAACTATTCAAAATAAGGCAAACCTGGAATTCAGCTTTAAGATCTCAAGCCTTGGATTCTGATTTGTTTGCGGAAAGGAAACTCAGTCTGTCCCCATTTTGCCTCCCCATTTTCACTTAGATTTTTCTAACAGTAGCTTTTAGTCTACCCAAAGGCTGGTTCCAAAAAGTGACTAGAAAGGCAAGACATATTTTTTGAAAAAATATTTAAGGTATGTAGTATGAATGGGAACACAACAAACATACAGGTGTTTTTCTCAAATTTGAATGGAAAAGAGGAACACAATAAACATATTTTAAAAAGCTAAATAATGCAGTTATGTATTCATTAACCATTTGCCCTCCAGAAGGTTTACCCCCCTTCATGACCAGCCATTTTTTGCGATGGCTCTGCATTACTTTAACTTACAATTGCACGGTCGTGCAACTGTGTCCTTTTTTCCCCACAAATAGAGCTTTCTTTTGGGGGTATTTGATCACCTCTGTGGTTTTTATTTTTTGCGCTGTAAACAAAAAAAGACTAACAATTTTGAAAAAAAAAAAAGTGTTACTTTCTGCTATAAACACATCCATTAAATGGAGAAAAAACAAATTTCTTCATTAATTTAGGCCAATATGTATTCTGCTACATATTTTTGATAAAAACAAATCTCAATAAATGTATACTGATTGATTTACGCAAAAGTTATAGCGTCTACAAATTATGGGATAGGTTTATGTAATTTTTATTTATTTAATTTTTTTTACTAGTAATGGCGGTGATCAGTGACTTATAGTGGGACTGCAACATTGTGGTGGACAAATCGTGACACTAAGTGACACTTTTTAGGGACCAGTGGCATTAATACAGTGATCAGTGCTAAAAAATATGCACTGTAACTGTACTAATGACAGTGACAGGGAAGGGGTTAACATTGGGGGTGATCAAAGGGTTAAATGTGTTCCTAGGAAGTGCTTACTAACTGTGTGGGGGTGCTTGTACTGTAGGGAGGCAGAGACCTGTGTTCCTGCTTAGCAGAAACACAGGATCACAGCCTTCCCTTGTCATAGAACGGCAATCTGCCTTGCTTACATAAGCAGATTGCCGTTCTGCCTGTCTCCCGAATGATCGGCAGGTCCTGACAGACATTGCGACCGCTGGACATGCTTATTGGCTTCTGTTGTATCCAATCACAGCGGGGGTCACCAGAAGCGTGTGTTTGCAACTCAGACCCACAAGTGCAGAATCACGTACAGGTACGTGATTCTGCACAAGGGAGCCACTTTGCCACCATATATGTACAGTATACGGTTGGCAAGTGATTAAAAGTATTAAATGCCTACACGTGACTGGATATCAGCCATGCAAAGGAGAGAGCCCTTGGGGTCACTCAGTTATGCTACCTTCACACGTGTTGATACTGATCCTAATAACAGGTGGAGAGAAAGATGACCTCATCAGTCTGCAGCTGTTCCTCCTCTGTCCAATTACAGTCACAAGTTCAACACATAGTACCTGTAATAGATAAATGCATATATACATACAACCCATTGAAAGAACCAAACACATATGCAAGAGTCCAAGGTAATTTCATGATAAAATTGATTCATAGGAGAATATTCATTGGATTGTATGTGTGTGAATTCTCAACTTTGGGTCCTTTCTCTTTTTTCCTGAGAGCGATCCCCATTTTGTGTTGTGGAACCGGGGCCAGTATGCCATGTGACAATTTCAGTGACCCTTACAAAATCTGAATCCAGAATTCTGTCACAGGCTGGAGGCAGAAATGTTGACCTAGATGTGCTGTCAGGCAAAATAGCTCTCCTATGTGTATTTGACCTGTATATACCTGCTAATTGCCTACAGTTTTGAACAGTGTTAAACTTTCTTGTGTCAACTCTGGTAGGTCTAGGAAAAGGTGCATCTTGGTAATATGTACTCTTTCATATTAAATATTTAACATAGAATCTCCAAATAGGAAATTAAGTTTTCAACTCAGATTTCATAAGTACATTTTAAGAAAAGACACAAAAAATTACTATTGGGTATTAAAGTTGCCCATTGAATAACCCATGAACTACCGTATTTGGTATTTCACTTAAGTGCAGAGATGGAAAAGAACTTATAATCTCAGTAAAATCATAATAAATATACCTGCTTATTTTAATACAGCATGCTCATCATCTTTTAATTAATTTTGTCTAATTATACCTATATTTTTTTTCCTAGATGGGCTTTATACAAATGAATGAAGACTTCATATACATTGAACCTATAAATCAGACACGCACTGCAGACGGCCATGCACATCGAGTTTACAGGAGAAAAAGAACTGCAGAAGAAAAAACAACAGAAAATAAAACTTCACATTATCCATATTGTGGCGTAGCAGGTATTGTTGATAGTATGTCTGTTTTTTCCCCACTTTAATTGTTTTTATCTATTAACCTAATTTACTTGAGCATGTTTCATTTGTCAGATAGAATATAAAATATATTACGATGCCTAAAATCTACCCACAAACACCTGAATGCTGAATGCGTTGTAAATTTTCACTTAAAAAATTGTACTAATATTAACTTCAATTATCTATTTACTTGAAAAGCAAATTCCCATTGACTTTGAATACCATATGCAGATGCTTTTCACATGATTACATATTTGATTTGAATAGTTATATGATTTGGTCCCTAAAGTCTCACCTGTTTTGCTGAATGCAGTGGAAAGCATGCAAACAGGACATGTTCCTATTCATAAGCTTTCAACTGCATTTGAAAAGAAAGGCAGAAAAGCCAATGTATTCTTCAGGAGCATTGCTTGTGTGGTTCAATAAATTTTACAAGCAGTAGATTTGCTTCAATTCCTATTAAGGCTGTGTTGAGTGCAGAAAGAGCTAGATGTAGGAGGATTGAGACTCCTGGTGTAACAAGTGGAGGAAGAGTCCGTGGCAGAGGGTAGCCAAGTTAAATATTTTCAAATCTTGCCCTGGAGACCCCAATAGATAAACCATAACCCTCTAGCATCTATCCATAGCTACATTTCCATAATTAGTTTGAATGAGAAGACCATTCAATCAGCGTTCTTGCTTGACCTGACATTACACTGAGCAGTTTCACTTTTATTGCATTGAGATTCCTTTCGCATAACTCCTAAATAATTATTTAGATACACTATTTACAACCTTGTGCTTAGGTACCTAAAAAGAGAAGTTTGGCACTCTAAAAAAAAAGTAACTAGTTGCATTTTTTATAGTAGAGCAATACAGGCTTTAGGAGTTCTGGGGCCTTCTGAAAAAGCAAAATTTACTTGAAATGGAGTTTAAAACAAGCCCCTAACTTGGTTAAAGAATAGGGATTGGCCATAAGTTCGGTTTGTACCAGAGCTTTCGAACACCGCGAAAGTTCAGACCCGAATAACGAACCCCATTAAAGTCAGTGGGACCCGAACGTCAAAAATAAAAAGTGCCCATGTTGGAGGCTTATATGCAATTAATTGGGCATACAATTGTTATAGGGGTCCAGGTCCTACCCTAGGGGACATGTATCAATAAAAAAAAGTTTGTAAAAAATCTCATTTTTAAATGAGCAGTGATCTCTTGATTTTTAAAGTGAAAGCATAAAAATGAAAAATTCCTTCCAATATAGTGCATGTGGGGTCCCCTTAGGCTACCTGTAAAGTGGCAGATCTGTACCATGCCTAGAATCTTCTGCAGCAATAATTACATTTATTAAGCCAAAAAACTGACATTTTCCCTGCAAGCTGCCTTTATTTTGCTCAGCAACAGCTGGGGAGCCAGTGTGTGTGATGAGGCCACAATGTAGTGCACTGGTAATAAGATTACAGATTTTTTGGATACATTCTGGTGTCACTTTGACTTTGGATAGAATAACGGGGGAGTAAAAAATTTTCTTTGGGTGTCGGTGGCGCCTTCCCACCGTAACCCTATAAAGGCACTCTTGATGAAAGCAAGGATTGGCCTTGCTGTAAAAAAATTGCAATGATATGCACCTGTCAAACGGGTTCAGAAAAATTGGTCTTTGGGTGTCCATGGTGCCTTCTCACCGTAACCCTATAGAGGTTCTCTTGATGAAAGCAAGAATTGGCCTTGCTGTAAAAAATTGCAATGATATGCACCTGTCAAACAGGTGCTGAAAAATTGGTCTTTGGGTGGGTGGCGCCTTCCCACCATAACCCTATAGAGGTACTCTTGATGAAATCAAGAATTGACCTTGCTGTAAAAAATTGCGATGATATGCACCTGTAAAACAGGTGCAGAAAAGTTATTCTTTGGGTGCTGGGGGCGCCTTCCCACCGTAACCCTATAGAGGTACTCTTGATGAAAGCAAGAATTGGGCTTGCTATAAAAAATTGCAATGATATGCACCCATCAAACAGGTGCAGAAAAACTACTCTTTGGGTGTCGGGGACAACTTCCCACCATAACCCTATAGAGGTACTCTTAAGAAAAGCAAGAATTGGCCTTGCTGTAAAAAATTGAAATGATATGCACCTGTCAAAGAACAAGATTAGAGATTTTTTGGATACATTCTGGTGTCACTTTGACTTTGGATAGAAGTAACGAGTGCGTAAAATTTGGTCTTTGGGTGTCAGTGGAGCCTTCTCACCATAACCCTATAGAGGTACTCTTGATGAAAGCAAGAATTGGCCTATAAAAAATTGCAATGATATGCACCTGTCAAACAGGTGCTTAAAAATTGTCTTTGGGTGTTAATTGTGCCCATGAAACCTATACCAAAAACATTCTACCAGATGAAATGATTATACACCCTGAAAGTTAGGCAGCCTCGAAGTCCTGCAGAGATTCCACATCCCAAAAAGCCCTAATCAGTGACATCGGCATCAGTGGCTTCATAGCTGGTAATCCATGACTGATTCATTTTTATAAAAGTCAAATGGTCCACAGAGTCTGTGGACAAATGTGTTCTATGATCAGTAACGAAACCTCCTGCAGCACCGAATGCCTGTTCTGAAAGCACGCTAGATCCTGGGCGGAGAGGACTAAAAAAAATCTGAAATGCCTCACTTCTCCAACGCTCCTCTCTTGACCAACAGAAGACTCAAAACTATGTTTTCCACGACACTGTAACCTACTGGAGTCAGAAAAAACGTTCAATAAAATCCTCTTTAAGGTGTCCTCAAGAGATTTTATCTTCTGCACTTTCTGTGGGGATGGGATGAGTTCTGAGACCTTCCCCTTATAACAGTGGTCAAGGAGTGTTGCCAACCAGTAATCATCCTTCTTTATGCCACGTATTCTTGGGTCCTTTTGAAGGCTTTGAAGCATGAGGTTGCCCATGTGCCTCAAATTTGTCGTGGCTTGAGAAGCAGACTCCTCAGGGTCACTCAGGATGACAGCATCTGGAACTTCCCCCTCCCAGCCACGTACTACTGGAGTTAGGAAAAACGTTCAATAAAATCCTCTTTAACGTGTCCTCAAGAGTTTTTATCTTCTGCACTTTCTGTGGGGATGGGATGAGTTCTGAGACCTTCCCCTTATAACAGTGGTCAAGGAGTGTTGCCAACCAGTAATCATCCTTCTTTATGCCACGTATTCTTGGGTCCTTTTGAAGGCTTTGAAGCATGAGGTTGCCCATGCGCCTCAAACTTGCTGAGGCTTGAGAAGCAGACTCCTCGGGATCACTCAGGATCTGGAACTTCCCCCTCCCAGCCACGTACTACGTTCAAAGCCTATGAAAGTGTCAGAATCCTCCTCCTCATCCTCCACCCCTCTCTCCTCCTGTGTGTTCTGTGACATAGGAATGATGGTGTCTGGATAAAGTGGGCCTTGAGAGGAAAGGAAGCCCTCCTCTTCCTCCTGCTGCTCTGCCTCAAGTGCCCTGTCCATAATGCCACGCAGAGTCTGCTCCAGCAGGCACACAACAGGGATTGTGTCACTGATGCATGCACTGTCACTGCTCACCATCCTCGTGGCTTCTTAAAATGGTGACAATAGAGTGCATGCATCCTTAATGATCAACCATTGGAGTGGGGAAAAAAAGCCGAGGTGGCCTGAGCCTGTCATCGTGCCATACTGGCACAGGTACTCGTTGCCGGCCCCCCTGCTACATATATAGCCGCTGCAGCATTCCCAAAGTTGAGTTCCACCTGGTGGGCATGTCACAAATTAGGCGGTTTACGGGCAGGTGGAATTCCCACTGAATTTCAGCCAACCGAGCACTGGCTGTGTATGATCGCCTGAAATGGCTACGGACTCTTCTGGCCTGCTTTAGTACATCTTGAAACCCTGGGTACGTACTTAGGAAACGCTGCACCACCAAAGGCATGGCACATGTGTCAACTTTCCCTTTCTAAGGGTGAACAGAAAGTTTGAGTCATTATCGGACACCACCATTCCTTGCTCCAGCTGGGTGGTGTGAACTACCTCTGGGCCTGTCCATGCAGAGCTGCAAGAATCTTTGCTCCGGTGTGGTTCCTGTCCCCTAAACACACCAGCTGAAGCACTGCATGGCACCTTTTAGCCTGACTCTGGGAATAGCCCTTTGAATGCTTAGGGGGTACCTGATGTTCATAGGACAATTCTGCAAAGGAGGGCATGGAGGTGGCAGAGGAGGAGGAGGAGGGGGTAGAGCTCACGGCTCTGGCATTATCACCACCAGCTGTATGGAGACATGGGGGCACAACAAGCTGCAGCACCGAGCCCTGTCTTGCAACCTTTCGAGTTGCAAGAAGCGTTACCCAGTGTGCTGTGAATTAAATATATCTTCCCTGCCCATGCTTGCTGGACCACATGTCAGCAGTAAGGTGGATTTTATGGCTAACTGCCTTGCCCAAAGATGCCAGAACATTCCCTTCCATGTGATGGTAGAGAGATGGAACGGCCTTACGTGAAAAGTAATAGCAACTGGGAACCTGCCATTGTGGTACAGCACATTGTGCGAATTCACAGAAGGGGACAGAATCCACCAGGCTGAAAGGCAGAAATTGGAGAGCCAACAGCTTTGACAAGCTTGCATTCAGACGCTGGGCATGTGGGTGGCAGGGATTGTATTTTTTTTTCCGCTGCAGCAGATGGGCAGAGAAATGTTGCTAGGACCTGGGACACCCTGTGCTATACCATCATCCCTGTTAGTGGGGCTGTTGAAAGGTAATGAAATGGTATCACAGGGGCAGACTGAAGTGGATAAGGAGGAGATTTGTGCCCCTTCTGTGTGGCTTTTAAGTGCTCTTGCCAAAGGGCTGAGTGGTTGGACGTAAAATGCCTTGTTAAGCATGTGGTACCCAAATGGTTGGTGTTTTTGCCATGTTTGATGTGCCCGAGACACAGTTTGCAGTTAGCAACAGTGCGATATGCTGCAGATGTGCTGAAAAAGGCTCAGACAGCTGAGCTTTGGGGAGTGGGCTGGGAGATACCAGCTGCAGAATGTGACGGAATAGGGGGGCTGCTCTCTACTCTTTCTTGAGGTTGGCCTCCTTGGGGCTGTGCCGCCTCACCTTTAGTTTCCTCCTCTGCTCTATCTGGCACCCAAGTCGCATCAGTGTACTCATCATCATCTTCAGCATCTCCATCTCCTTCATCTTCATCATTACCACTGGAGACAACTCGGCAATATGCTGCGGCTTGGGGAACATGAATGCCAATTTGTCTACCAGTGTTCTTCCCTCTCTCTAGACTCATGTTCCTGTCATCCTCAACTCCAGAACCAACATCTGAATCCAGTAATGGCTGGGCATCATCAAGGAGCAAGCGGCTGACGCTGTGGTCAAATAACTCAGCTGACTCCTCAATGGCTGATGTTGGGGCCATGGCAGGAATAGATGTGGACAAGGACGCTATCTGAACTGCCCCTACTCTAGCTATACACTAATGTCAAGATTACTGACACGGTCTCATTACACTACAGTGGAACTATCTGAGCTGTCTACTCTAGCTGCACACTATGCAAATCTGAATGATGGTCCTCCTCACTACACTCACACTATCCCTAGACTGACACAAAACTAATATTCTACACTGACAATTGAAGCAAAATAGCACAGTATAGCACACTAACTAACTAATAGCACTGAATAGAGCCATGGTCTATCTCTCTCCATGCCAAAATCACACTGAAAATTGCTACCATTGAAAGAATACTTTTACACTGTAGGGCGGTAATGAGCCATGATTGGATAAAGTCATGATGACAGTGTCCAATCATGACTCTGACAGTGCTCTGTGCCCTGATTGGTTGAAGCTTTCGCTGCTTCAGCCAATCAGGGCCTGCAATGCACTGTTCAGCGCCGCAATGCATTGTCGTCGGTTTTGGGGGCGAACAAACAGTCGAACGA
The DNA here is from genome assembly GCA_037952925.1 of Lithobates clamitans. Taxonomy (NCBI): domain Eukaryota; kingdom Metazoa; phylum Chordata; class Amphibia; order Anura; family Ranidae; genus Lithobates; species Lithobates clamitans. Next base: position 3,586,173 of record JBBGZY010000675.1, read on the forward strand.
CCCATTTGTTCGCTGTTCACCGAACAGGGAAAGTTCGTCCCGAACTTATGCTCGGGCCCAACCATTCGCCCTTCCCTATTAAAAAACATGAATTGACATATAAACTTAAATAGGACCTTAATATCCACAGTAACTAGGTTGGCATCACCCAGCACTATCGCAGGATTCTGGGAATGCTAAGGGTTCCAAGTCTCATAAAAATTTGCTGCTGCACTGTTCAATATAGATAATAGCTGCTGCACACTGCAAAATCCACTTTAAGAAATATATCTGAGTTTTTCTGAATCTATAATATATAATTTATTTATTAGGTAATCACCACTTTATGCTCCAAAGTCCAAGCTTTTGCCACACTCCCTACAACCTTAAAGGAATGCCCCATTCTTCTTTTGCCCACACAGATACATTGTAAAGTAGATGTGGCAAACTTCAGATTTTTTTTAAAGTAGATAATTGTATACCTTAGATTGTAAGCTCCTTGAGGGTAGGACCTTATGTGAATGTACAATGTATATGTAAAGCGCTGCGTAAATTGATGAGGTTATATAAGTACCTGAAATAAATAAATAAAAATAAAAATTTACACTTGCAAATGGGACTGTTAGCGACTTGATGTGTGAAAACCCCGTGGGGGTTCCCAGTGGTTAGCTGAAGGCGTAAGTCCCATTGACAGCAATTGGAAGCTTACAGCTCCCATAGCTATTCACAGCCTCTCACCTGTAATCGCTCAAGCAGAAATTACCTGCCAATGATCAACGCTGGATGCAACCTTCTCAAGAGGATCAATGGAGGTGACTACTTGGTGCTTTTTCCTTATTTTTGTATCAGTTTAGACACTTTAGCAAAGTAACAAGTTTACTTTAGGGAGTTTAGTGATGCAATTTCATGCACAATAATTCTGAACATCACAAGTAAACTTTATTGTTCAGTTTTTAAGTGAGAAAAACATTAAAATCATTGAAGCAAACCTTTAATAAACCTAAGCTGTTCTAATACAAATGTGACATAATTCTGAATGAAGCCATATAGTAAAGTTTGGTATAGTTCATCCCACTGCTGCTGTGTTTCTGTTAAATGCAGAATAATATGTCAGTGTTTTTAGAAAACCGTTAATTTGCTTTAAACATAATGTAAGGTATTTTCCTCACATTTATGACCTATAGATGTAGCCAGCCTTGTTGTGTTGAAAGACACACTCGCATGTGAAAGTCCAACTTCAGACTTGAATTAATGTGAAGTTAAGTCATTTCCTGTTATTTGCACATCTACATACAGTAGACATTAATCAAGGGCTGACTCAAGGTCAATCTTATACTGAAGGTTCTAAACTACACAGCACCTTGACGGTAACATTACAACACTGTAAACATGTATTACATTTTTGCCAGAATATTACTTTGTGTTAATTAGATTATATAAATTGTAACACAATTACATATATCAGACAGTTCATGAAGATAATATAAAGCTTGACAGACAAACAGACAGTGTTTCTCAAAGAATAGGATGATGTTTTTAGCCATCATTGTATGTGATATACTGCAGAGTTCAGGAAGGCAGAACCACCTTGTAGTAAGACTAACCTTAGCAGACATGTTACATTAAAATACTGTATATATAATCGTAATTTGTTTTGTAAACATCCATGGTAATGAATTCTATGTATATTTGCTATGGTCTATGCATGCGTATTTTTGCATGCAATGGAGACAAGTGATTCATTTTGTGAGCATATCTGATAGCAAATCAGGCCCAATATGTTATGTCAGAAAATACATTAAATATACTTTCCCATTAAAGCTGCTAAGCAACAAAATGGCAGTCATGTCCCCCAAGCAGCAGTGTATTGCCAAGTTGTCTCCAGGGAATGATTTTCACATAAATAAATGTCAGTAATGGTAGGGTAGTGGTGTAGTGTCCTTAACAGATGTTCTGCACACACTAATACCACTACTGCTATTTTTTGAAAGAAGATGCTATGGGTTACTACTATTTGCACTTCTGGCTTTAATTTTTGGCTTTTTGTGGATTATAGTTGGCTATGCACTGCAGGCTAAATGAAAAAAAAAACTGATTCTTCCACCCACACAAACAAGGTTAATAGAGGAATCCCCCTGGACAGGACACTGTATTCTGGTTGCGGCCCCTTCAGCTGTCAGAATACAATGATCAGCAGCTCCAGCTGATTGGCTGTGCTGCTATCACTGATCAAATAGACTTTTCCAACATGTACCTACTACAGATGTCGATCAAACTATTGACTTCTATTGAGTGGGCAGACCACACACTGATCACACTGTGGCCTGTCCTTGCTAAACTGGCCATATTTTGATCAGTGAATGGGCAGATTAAGTCCTGCCTAATCTTTCTTGTTTTGTATTAAGCTCCACTTGTCTGACTATCCAACATTCTCTCACTCATCTCTTTGGTGAATAGCCTAAAACTAGATAGTCTTGTGGCTATGTTTCTGGAGGTGCCTAGGTAGTAGGCCACGTGCATTCGGGTGTATTTAAACCCAGAATCTATATTTTTGTGTGTTTATATTGTGTGGTATATTGCCTCACTGTATACAGTTTTCTAAAGAAAATACGGCAATTCCTTGTGAATCTGTGAAAAGTAGCTTAGCTGGAGATCCTGCAAATAACAGCACATTCTGTTGCAGGCTAACAAAATTGTTGCCTCTCAGTTAGTAGCAGTGTTGTCAGTCTGTCATTCTCTTCTTCGGTTGGTCATTGGGCTGCCTATTAAGTCTGAAGCCCAATAGACAACTAAAAGAGCGTGCATGACATGTTAACAATGTTGCTGCTAATTGAGAGGTAATAGCTTAGCATTGTCAAATTGCAACAGGAAGTGCTGTTACTGGCTGGATCACCAGATAAGAAACTTTGCAACACATGTCTTAGAAAACTGTATACATTGAGAAATTTAGCCAAACATAAGAAAAAAAATTGAGGCTTTACATACAATATCGACATTTCACAGTGGTGGTTATTATTGTTGAAGTTTGCAACAGCAGTGGTTATCGGGTCCTAACAGTTTTCCAATGCTTAAACAGGGATTTACTGTTTTATGTTTTTGTTTTATTTTTCTTATGATGTTAGTGACGATTAAAGTATGCTTTATTGGAATGTTTGTTTAAAACAAAATTTTGATTTATTTAATGCTGTGATTGGTATGATGGTACTTTAGCTCGCTAGTACGTACACTTTCATGATGTAACAAACAGTGAGTAGTTATAATCTATACCCAGGGGCGTAACTACCACCATATCGACCCATGCGGGCGAGTGGGGCCCAGTGAGGGTAAGAGCACCGCCGGCACAGTCTCCCAGCCAGGGGAAGAGAGAGGAAAGGAAGAGGCGAGCTGTCCGTATCAGCAGAGAGCTGAATTGCCCGATGTAATATCTTTCATTAGAAATTCCAGTGTTCCTGGGGCTCACGTCACATAGCTCCACCTTTTGGCCCAGTGCCTTTGATAGACAGAACGCCGATCCAATGCGGGACATGTGACGTCATCAAAGGCGTCAGGCCAAGAGGTGGAGCTATGTGATGATGAGCCCCGGGAAGACGGGAAATTTAAATGAAAGCTATTACAGCGGGCAATCCCACTCTCTGCTGATCCGGGTGGCTTGCCTCTTCCTCTGCATAGGTGGGGCTGTATGGGGCACAGGTCACGCTGTATTGGGCACAGGTCACGCTGTATTGGGCACAGGTCACGCTGTATTGGGCACAGGTCATGCTGTATGTGGCACAGGTCACGCTGCATTGACACTAGGGCAGCTGTGGGGGGGGGGGCTGTTTGCAGGGGGGCCCCATACAACATTTTGCTATGGGGCCCTGCTATTTCTAGTTACGCCCCTGTCTATACCCCTCAGTGGCATTTTTTAAAGGAGGAAATTATGAAATATTATACCTTGGAAGGAAATGTAAGCATTGTATGTGTATTTTGTACATATTACTTTTCACCTAAATATTACTTTAATGTGTGTTTCTACATGTTGTGTTCCACAACAATATGAATCAGACGTTTTAAATTAGCTCTATCCATCTTCTTAAACAGGTTTCACAATCTAGAAAAAAATATTTTAGAAATCTCTCTCCAGAGCAAAGAATATTGACTAACACATACATCATTAATGCTTGTGAACTTTTACCTTTAGGCAACTTTTGCAGGCCTCCTAAACTCATTAAAAATGCATTCAAGCTGCATATAAAAGTAGTTGCGTATGAAGCTACACATTTAATATCTATGAAAATTGCCTAAATTAAATTATAGACCATGTAGAAAACATAGAAGCAGATTGTGACGGAACAAAATATTTGGAAAAAAGTTAATTTTGGTTAAATACAGAGGTTTATATATCTATACAAGTTAAAGTGCCTTAAACACCACTTTCCATTAGTTAAAGTTTATAACATTTTGTCAATATTGTAAAAAATTATTTAAAAAAAATGTAAAAAATAAAATTGTAAAAATTAAATAAATACATTAATAAAAAACTACTGACACAGTCCAATGCGCCATCAGTGCTGCATTTTAGTGCCACTGTCACATGACATTGAAAAAAAAAGATCGGTAAAAAAAAGATCGGTAATTGGTATCGGCGAGCACTTGAAAAAAAACGGATTTTTAAAACAGCTTACCTGTAAAATCCTTTTCTTTGAGTACATCACGGGACACAGAGCACCATAATAATGACTATGTGGGTTATACGCTTACCTTCAGGTGATTGGACACTGGCAACCAATAGCAAGACGGTTCCTCCCATATAACCCCTTCTATACAGGAAGTGCCTCAGTTTTGTAGCAAGGAATGACGATCCCAGAAAAAGAGAGGAGGGACCTCTGTGTCCCGTGATGTACTCAAAGAAAAGGATTTTACAGGTAAGCTGTTTCAAAAATCAGTTTTTCTTTATCATACATCACGGGACACAGAGCACCATAATAATGACTATGTGGGATGTCCTAAAGCAATGCAACTGAGGGGGAACACATTATTCTTAAGCCCGACGGGCCTGAGATTATAAAGCAGCCTGTAACACACTGTGGCCAAACACAGTCTCACCTTGAGATCTCACATCCACCTGGTAAAACCTGGTAAACATATGAACTGAAGAACAAACGACTGCCTTGCAAACCTGAGCCATAGACACCTGCTGGCGTACTGCCCATGATGCACTAACTCCTCTAGTGGAGTGTGCTCTTAAATCGCGGGGTTGAACCCTACGCTTTTATCCAAACGCCTGGACAATAGTCTGGCAAATCCACCTGGATATAGAAGAACTTGTTGCTGGCTGTCCTTTTCTAGGACCTTCAGGCAAAACGAAAAAGCAGTCAGTTTTCCGAAAAGGAGCTGACATTTCCAAGTAAACCTTTATCGCTCTCACCACATCCAGTGAGTGAAGCGACTTTTCCTCCCTAGTCTTAGGGTTTGGAAAAAAAGGAAGGCAAAACGATATCCTGATTCAGATGAAATTTGGACACTACCTTCGGTAAAAAATCCGTACGAGGGCGCATGACCACCCTGTCCTGATGAAGAACCATAAAAGGTTCCTTGCAAGAAAGGGCGGCCAATTCTGACACCCTTCTAGCCGATGTTATAGCCAATAGGAAAACTAATTTCCTGGTCAATAGGACCACCGGAATATGCCTAATAGGTTCAAAGGGCTGACTCTGTAAGGCTGAAAGTACCAAATTTAGGTCCCATGGACATAAAAGTGGTTTAAGCGGTGGCCTCAGGTGCATAACTCCTTTTACAAAGGTCCGCACCACAGAATGGGATGCAATTGGTCTCTGGAAGAGAACCGATAAGACCGAAATCTGTCCCTTAATTGTCATTAAAGCGAGCTGTAAGTCTACTCCTGTTTGGAGAAAGGCGGGGACTCTTCCAATTGTATACTTACGAGGGTTCCATTTCCTTTTCTCACACCAAGAAATGTACATACTCTGTAATAGATAGCTCTACAAACTGATTTTCTAGCATTTATCAAAGTAGACAAGACCGAACCCATAATACCATGGTCTTTCAATATTCTCTGCCAATTTCACAATTTCCGAGTACCATGATCTCCTGGGCCCCGCTGGGGCCACTAAGATCACTGGCTTCTCTTCCTCCCATATTCTGCGTAGTAAGTGTGGCAGAATCTGGATTGGAGGAAAGGCATATATCAGAGAATACTAATCCCAAGGAACCACTAATGCGTCCAACCCGACCGCCAGCGGATCCTTGGTCCTGGATACAAACCTATCCAGTTTGGCATTGAATCTGGATGCCAACAGATCCACATATGGGGTCCCCCAGTATTGGCAGATCTGTAGAAACACCTCGGGATGCAGGGACCATTCCCCTGGCAACAATTTCTGGTGACTCAGGAAGTCCGCCTGCCAATTGTCCACCCCCGGGATAAACACTGCCGACAGAAAAGGCACATGCTTTTCTGCCCAGGTTAGAATATGAACTACCTCTCTTTGGGCTGCCCGACTCCTGGTACCTCCCTCGTGGTTGATATATGCCACTACTGTGGAGTTGTCGGACTGGACTCTGACAGGAAGCCCCCGCAACCTGGACGTCCAGAATCGCAGGGCCAGACGTGCTGCCCGAATCTCTAATAGGTTGATGGGCAGAGTCCTCTCTATCTGGGACCATACTCCCTGAACAGATGCTTCCTCTAGGACTGCTCCCAAGCCGAGAAGACTGGCATCCGTGGTTACCACCTTCCAGGCTACAGGTGGGAAAGACTTTCCCCTCTTCAAGTTGCTGGTTCTTAACCACCAAGAGAAGCTCCGTAGAACCTGTGGAGATAGAACCATAGGCTGATCCAGGGTTCGAACCGACTTGTCCCAGGCTTTAAGAATACTGTTCTGGAACACTCTGGAGTGGAACTGTGCATATGGCACTGCGCTGAAAGATGACACCATTTTGCCCAGTAATCTCATGCACAGCCGAACAGAAGGGGATAGTTCTTTTATCACCTTCTGTACTAGTTCCACTATAGAGGCGACCCTTAGGGGTGGAAGGAACACCTTTTCTTGGACAGTGTCCAAGACTAGACCCAAATACATCAAGGCTTGGGTCGGACAAAGAGCTGATTTGTCCAAATTTAGTACCCAACCTAGGCGTTGTAAGACGCTCACTGTAGTTGACACATTTTGAATTAGTGCAGGACAAGAGCATTCCCTTAGCAGTAGATCATCCAGATATCCTATTATGGAAACTCCTTGAGATCTTAGGGAAGCCAACACTGGGGCTAGGACCTTTGTGAAGACCCTGGGGGCCGTGGCTAGACCGAAAGGTAACACCACAAACTGGAAATGACTGCCCTCTACCACAAAGCATAAAAACCTTTGGTGTGGCCCGAAGATCGGCTGTCAGGAAAAGCCTTCTTACAAGCGTTCCAGCAATTTGAAGTTTAAAAGAGTGCCTGTGCACAGAAGCGCCATCTGGCGAATGCGCATGCGCAATAGCGCCAATAGCGGCGCACGGGCGCGCGCGTGCTCCCTGTGACAGCACTTGCCGCCAAAATATGCTATTTAAAGGGGACTGTTCCATTGCTGCCTTGCTGTCTGGTCTACAGCGTTCCTGAAGACCCCATACTGCCTTGTTACCTGTACTCTGCATTTGCCACCTGATATCTGTTGGACTGTTCCTGACTACCCTGTTTGCTGCCTGCCCTGATCTCGGCTTTGGACTTTTACTATTCTCCTGGATTTGCCTTCTGTACCTGATCTGCCCGCCTGTGTTTGACCCGGCCTGCCTGTACCTTGCTGTCTGCATCTTGCTGCTGTACTACAAGACACCTTCTTGCTGTTACATTCGGTTGCTGGACTACAAGACACCTCCCTGCTGTCTTCATCCTGCTGCTGTACTACAAGACACCTTTTTGCTGTTACATCCAGTTGCTGGACTACAAGACACCTCCCTGCTGTCTTCATCCTGCTGCTGTACTACAAGACACCTTCTTGCTGTTACATCCGGTTGCTGGACTACAAGTCACCTCCCTGCTGTCTGCATCCTGCTATCGGACTACAGGACACCTTCCTGCTGACTTCCAGTTCCAGCCCTCTGCTCCAGCTTTCCAGTCAGGCACTTGTGCCCCTTCATACTCTCGAGCCCCTGTCATCACTACCAGGGGTTCCCGAGTCGGAGGTATACGAGAGACCGTTCCCTGCATTCCGGGCTCTACCCACCAGATACGTGACATCGGCACATGAAGGTATGCATCCTTGATATCTATGGATGCTAAAAAGTCTCCCTTTCTCAGGGACCTTATGACCGAGCGAACCGACTCCATGCGGAAGGAGCGGACGTTTACAAAGGAGTTCAGAGCCTTGAGGTCCAGAATGGGCCTTACTTCCCCATTTGGTTTTGGCACGGTAAATAGGTTTGAGTAAAACCCCTTGAACCTTTCTTCGTGCGGGACCTTTATGATTACACCTTGCATCAGCAGATGGTGTAAAGCTAGAAATAGGCATCTTCTTTTTCTTGGATCCACGGGGACCCTTGAATGTAGAAAACGGTTCGGGGGAACCTCCCGGAACTCTATTCTGTAACCGTTCTTTACAGTGGAAATGACCCATCTGTCTTGAACCAGTTCCTCCCAGGCCTCCGCAAACAGCCGAAGCTTTCCCCCCCCACCTGTGAGGGCGGGGGTGCCCCTTCACAAGGTAGACTTGGAACTGGGCTTGGGTGGCTTTTGGGCCCAGGGTTTTTTCTGACCCTGTGGTCTTTTAAACCCAGACGGCTGAGGCCGTCGATAACGCGAGAAGAGGCACCAGGCCCTGGGGGATTAGGAATTTTATAAGAGGGTTGCTTCCCCTTCTTTTTAATAGGAAGCAGAGCGCTCTTACCTCCTGAGATCTTTTGAATGTATTTATCCAGATCATCACCAAACAGGCGCTCTCCATGAAAAGGAAAAGCATCCAGTAGCCTTTTACATGGCATCTCAGCAGACCAGTTCTTTAGCCACAATACTCGGCGCATATGAACTGATAACAACGCAAAACTAATCATCTGTTGAATTGAGTCTTTTAAAGCGTCAACTGCAAAACATAAGGCATGAGGGATCTCTGAAATCCTCAGCAGATTCCCCCTGGGAAGGTATGTTCTTTACTACCTTCTTAAAGCGATCTTTTAGGGATTGACATATCCCAATAGCCACAATAGCCGGTTGAACTGCAGCAGTGGCAACTGAAAAGGAAGCTTTTTATCAGCCGGATCCTTGAAAACCTGGGCGTTATCCACTGGACAGGTTAAATTTTTATTCACAGAAGATATGGCAGCGTCTACCAAGGGTGTGCTCCATTTCTTCCTAAACTTTTCCTCCATAGGGTATAACACTGAAAACCTTTTGAGAGGTAAGTATATCCTGTCAGGATGTTCCCCGTCCGCATAAATTACCTGCTCCAATAATGGATGCAAGGGAAATGCTTGGGAAATTTGCTTATGTCGCAAAGATCCCAGAGTAGAAAAAGAGAGCGCAGACTCCTGAACCGGAGGTAACCTAAACCCAATTCGTACCATCTCCATTAGAGATTGGATAAACATTTTTTGGGAATGGGAGGCTGACATAGGCTCTTCAGGGCCAGAATCCTCATCTGAGGAATCCTCAGCCCCCCCCAGGTCCTTTAAGGCCAATTCCTCTGGATCCTCTGCCCACTCTGGTTCCAAGTCACCTGGACCCATCTGGCTATAAGAATCCTGGGGCTCTAGTGACTCACCACTTGGCCCAGGCTCAGGGGAGGGAGATCTATTACGCTTCCTTCCCCCCTGTGTTACAGAAGCAATCATGCCAGCTATCTTGCCTTCCAGGCCTGCTAGGACAGATGCCAAATCATCCTTAGTAACATAAGCTGAGGCAGGTGCGTCAGTATTGGCTACTATGCCTGAAAAGTGCAGTGGCTCAGCCAGGTCAGAAGCTGCAGGTCCTTCAGTAGAGACTGAGGCCGCATCAGTATGGGGTTGGTCTCCTGCTATTTGTGGAGGGACCTTTACCCCTGGGCTTGCCTTGGTCCCTGTTGCTCGTTTTCTGGAAGACATGGCTTACCCCAGACCTTAACCTGTCGCCGATGTCCAAGACCGCCCGACTCACGTGCTGACATTTGTTCCGCGCACGCCAGGAGCTCCATGCTATATACACTAGCATGGAATCGAGCGCGCACCTCGGCGGCCCCCGCTGCCGTACGGCGCATGCGCCGACCTGACGCACGCAGCGCCATGATGTGGACTGTGGCGCATGCGCACCAGCAGCGCCGCCGGCGGCATGCACATGATGGACGCGCGGCGTGGTACGCGCATGCGCGTACACCTGTAACTCTTTCTTTTTTAAAGCGCGTCAATCGGCCTCCTTGGACAACGGATCAAGGCCTACTGTGGCAGATTAATAAACAGGGGAATACATATATATAAATATATAATGAAGCCCCAACGGGGAGTACTCACCATCCCAAGCAGCAGGGCCTGTCTTGCCAGGCCCAATCTTCCCCCATCACGGCGGGTAGCGCCTCTAAGGACCTTCAGGGACCGGGTCCCCCATACATTGGGGTCCACACCCCTGGACCTGTAAAGCACCTTTTGTGGTTTCCTTGGGCAAGGTTGACCAGGAATACCAATTTTAACAAGGGTTCAGCGCCTAAAAAGGACACATTACAAGCAACACCTCTTTCTTGAACCGAGGTTTGGGTACCATCCACTTTAGCTTTAGTAAGCCATCTGAATGGTTCCGATTATAACGTCCTCAGTGGAACATTTCTTTGAAGAAACTGAAGAGCTTCAACAGCCATGACCATCACCTTCAAGACACTGGCGGAAAAACTGAGGCACTTCCTGTATAGGAGGGGTTATATGGGAGGAACCGTCTTACTATTGGTTGCCAGTGTTCAATCACCTGAAGGTAAGCGTATAACCCACATAGTCATTATTATGGTGCTCTGTGTCCCGTGATGTATGATAAAGAAAAGTATTGGTACGTGTGCTCTGTCTTAAAAAAGTGGTATTGGTGCAACCCTAGCATCAGCCAGTTGCTCCTTGATGGTGCACAGCCTTTACTTGATTCAGATCTTGGTTCTGAGGTTGAGGAAGGAAGGAACATTAGCCTACAGAGAGGGGAGAACACTACTAAACAACAAACTGGCAGTCATGTTCCCCCAGCAGCAGTGTATTGCCAAGTTGTCTCCAGTGATAATGAGGATGGAGGGGATGATCATGAGATCACTGATGTGACTTGGATAGACCAGAGGAGGAAAGTGAGGGTGAGGCACAACCCTAAAGAGGCAGCTATCATGGAAGAGTAGAGAACAGCCTCTTACATATGGTTAGTAAGGTTGAACTGAACCAGTCCATTCAGTTCATCCTGAGTGAGTTTGCATGTCTACAATTGTATCTTGCCTGTACATTGTGTCTCATTAAGATGCTCATCTATTATGTTAATTATTTATTTAAGGTACCCATAAGTCGCCATCAATTTTATGCAGCGCTCCACACATACATCGCACATTCATATTGGTCCCTACCCTCAAGAAGCCCACAATCCAAGGTCCCCAACTCAATTCATATACTAGGGCCAATTTTGGACAGAAGCCAATTAACCTTCCAGCATGTCTTTGGAGTGTGGGAGGGAACCAGAGTACGCGGAAGAAACCCACACAAGCACAGGGAGAATATGCAAACTCCAGGCAGGTAGTGACGTGGTTGGGATTTGAACCAGCGACCCTTTTTACTGCTAGGTGAGAGTGCTACCCACTACACCACTGTTCCGCCCACTCTATTCAAACAGATTGTGGAGCTGTTATCTCCAAGCCCACTTCCCACAGCTCAGCTATTTAGGCCTTTTTTAGCCCATGTGCAGCTGATCTCACTGTTGCAATTTGGAAATTTTACCTCAAGCATGGCAAAAACACCAAACATTTGGGTACCACATGCTTGACAAGACATTTAACCTCCTACCATTAGGCCCATTAGCAAGAGCACCTGAAAGCCACACAAAAGGGACTTTAATTTTGCTCCTCCTCACTCCTCACCTTTCCAGTCTTACCCCATCTATACCTCATGACCTTTCAGCAGCGTCCACTAACAAGGATGATGGTATAGCTCAAGGTGTCCCAGGCTCTTGCAGCACATCTGCCAGTAGCACACCACCAACTGTAGACTACAGCAGGCAAATTTATCTGCTCCATCTGCTGCAGCAAAAAAAAAAAAATATAGTTACTGTCACCCACATGCCCAGTGTCTAAATTCAAGCTTACAACTCCTGTCTTTCCATCTAGAATCCATCTGGTGGGCACAGGAGCCACACTGGAGCAGAAATTCTAGCTGTTCTGCAGGGGCAGGCCCAGAGGTGGTTCGCGCCACACCAGCTGCAGCCAGGAATGGTGGTGTGCGGTAATGGCACAAACCTCCTGTCCGCCCTTAGACAGGGAAAGTTGATACATGTGCCATGCCTGGCACATGTTCTCAATTTGATGGTGCAGCATTTTTTAAAAAGGTACCCAGGGTTGGAAGATCTGCTGAAGCAGGCCAGAAGAGTCTGTAGCCATTTCAGGCAGTCATACACAGCCAGTGCTTGGTTGGCTGAAATTCAGCGGAAATTCCACTTGCCCATAAACCGCCTATTTTGTGATATGCCCACCATGTGGAACTCGACTTTGGCAATGCTACAGCAGTTGCACATGCAGCAGAAGGCTGTCAAAGAGTACCTGTGTGAGTATGGCACAGCGACAGGCTCAGGCCAGCTCGGCATTTTTTCCCCTGCTGATAAAGGATGCATGCACTGTACTGTCACCATTAGAGGAGGCCACAAGGATGGTGAGCCATGACACTGCATGCATCAGTGACACAATCCCTGTCGTGTTCCAGCTGGAGCAGACTCTGTGTGGCATTATGTACAGGTAAACTCGAGGCAGAGCAGTGGGAGGAAGAGAAGGACTTCCTTTCCTCTCAAGGCCCACTTTATGCAGACATCATTCCTAATACGCCACCGAACACACAACAGGAGAGGGAGGGGGAGGAGGAAGATTCTGGAAGCTTTGGAGGAATTGAGGCAGAGCAAGACATATGTCAACCCTTAACAAATGGTTTTCCATCCCCAGAACCCCCTTGGGAGTAGTACATGGCTGGGAGGAGGCAGTTACAGATACTGTAATCCTCAGTAATTCCGAGGAGTTTGCTTCTCATGCCTCTGCAAACTTGCGGTGCATGGGCTTCCTCATTCTTCAAAGCCTGCAAAAGGATCCGTGGCATCAAGGAGAAGAATCACTATTGGTTGGCAGCCCTCCTCTGTTACAAGGGGAAAGTTGCTGAACTCATCCAGTCCCCACAGAGGGAGCAGAAGATGAAATCTCTTGAGGACACCTTAAAGAGGAGTGGATGTAACGCCTTTCCTGACTCTGGTAGGTTACAGTCTGGTGGAAAGTGTCATTTTGAGGCTTCTGTTGGTCAAGAGAGGAGCAGTGGAGAATGGGCCACCTCAGTGATGCCTTACAAAATTATTTTAGTCCTCGGCGCCCAGGGCTGTCAGCTTCCACATCCCATCGGCAGCCTTTTCATCATATGGTGGCAGATTATCTAGGGGAGAAAACAGATATGGAGAGCTTTCCAGTTGATAATCCACTGGGTTACTTGGTCATGAGAATAGCCCACTGGCCAGAACTTGCCCAGTATGCAAAAGAGCTGCTTGGAGGAAAAAAAGAGAGAGAGAAGAGGCTCCTCTGGTTGCAGATTTTTAACAGGTTTAATATACAATAAGGATTTCTTATAATGCACTCACATTTCTGTAGTTAAAAGAGGGCATGGAATGATATCCCAAAAACTTGGGGCTGTCCTTGGTGTGGTCAATCCCTTTAGCCTGCCTGTGTGCGTCCCATGGTGTAGAATAGGAGTTAATTCAGCTGGCTGTGAAAAGGCCTCTCAGCTGGGTAAGCATTTCCTGCTCCAGGCACCGCTGGATAGTGCTCGGCCGACCACTGTGGAGTCTATGCTTGACACGAGGCTTGGAACGCAGGGAAGTGTTCAGGCGAGGGGGATGACGTCACTGTATTGCAAAGCATTTCACGAGCGTGCAGGCTGTTGATGACGTAAATACCCACGCTCCTTTCTCAAGCTATTAGGACAGCAGCCATGGCAAATCAGGATATATAAGGGCGGGGAGTGGTTATGATCATTGGGGTTCAGTATTCGGATTCAAACTTTGTCTGTGATGACTACGCAAACACTTTTATTAATATAATATGTGTTTCCTTCTGTCCAGCTATTAGCAGAACTTTTGAATACTTGTGGACCTCGATTCTTTTTTGATATAAGGGTTGTTATGAACATCTGGGTCTCTCACCTGATTTACGAATGTTGCTTTTCTTTAACCTCTTCCGGTCCGCCTAAAGCACATTTACTACGGCAAGGCGGCAAGGCAGCCCGGCTGCGTGAAACAACATCCCAGTAGCCTCTGGGGGGAGCGCGCCAGAGGGGGAGCCTATCCAGGGAACGCGATATCCGCCGGCCACCCGCTATCGTTCCCCAGAGGGACAGAAAGGCGATCTGTAAACAAGGCAGATCACCATTCTGACAGGGGAGAACATATAATTCTTGTGTTCCTGTTAAGCAGGAACATGGATCTCTGTGTTCTCCCAGCCAAAGCAATCCCCACACAGTTAGTAAGCAACCCCTGCCAGTGTCATTAGTACAGTAACAATGTATTAGTGTCACTGGTCCCCCAAAAAGTGTCAAAAATGTCAGTTAGGTGTCCACCACAAGGTCTCAGTCCCAGTCACTGACCGCGGGCGTGTCCAAGATGGCGACGGTGCAGGACGTATAGTCAGGAAGCTCTGCAGCCATCGCGGGGAATTAATCCTTTTAACACATCCTGACTATCTCCAGACCTACCTGAGGTGCTTCCCGCTCCCCCCCTGCTGATGTGGACACGGAACCGGTGCTGCTTGGATCAATACAGCCAGAGTAATAGCTGAAAGAATCCAGGCAGAGCGGCTGCGTGCGTGGAGGCAGTGTCCAATATGGTGACTCAGACGGAGGACCCGGACCCTGCTCTTACTGACCAGAGCAACTTTGCCGCCCTGTTGCAGGCCATAACGGGATGCCAATCCCCCCTATCCACACTCACAACAAAGATTGGTACTGTGCAGTTGGACATCGGTCTCATTAGGCAAGACTTTGAAAAGGCGAGGCAGCGGGTGACCGAGGTGGAATGTCGGGTGGGGGAAGCAGAAGATACGATTAGGGATCACTCGGCTTCTCTGCATACACTGCAAGTAAGGGTTAAACACCTGGAAACGAGAGCCGAGGATTCCGAAAATCGTAACCGTCGCAACAATTTGAGGATCATAGGACTCCCTGAGGGGGCAGAGGGCTCTGATACCACCACCTATACAGAGAAACTCCTTCGCACTTTGTTTCCCCTGGCAAACTTTTCACCCCAATTTGTTATTGAGCGGGCCCACCGGATGCCACCGAACCGCAGCTCACCTGGAACCCCGCCTCGCACATTTATATTCCGTTTGCTTAATTACAAAGACCGGGATCTGATACTGCGTGAGGCACGCAAAATGGCCGATATCCGACACGAGGCGGCCCGCCTGATGTTTTTCCCAGACTTCACCGTTACCACCCAGAAGCAGAGGAAATGACCAGGTGAAGCAGGCTCTGAGAGCTCTGAGAGCGCATGAATACAGCATGCTGTTCCCTGCCCGACTATGTGTGCAAGACGGTGAGAGCGTTCAGTTTTTTACATCCCCGGATAAGGCATCACGCTGGCTGAACACCTTGCCAAAACATTAGGTATGTGGATCTCCCCTCCGCATGTGGGTGGCCTCATGACTCTAATTTACAGCCCGAGCTGGCGGAGCAGTGCAGTGGAGCTCTTTGATAATCCGGAGTGACTATATCCCCTGAGTTGCCCTTACATTCTGTTGGCACTGCAAAGGGGGGGTAAATATGCTGTTGGATGCGGTAAACACGAAGGGACTATACCCCTCAAGTTGGGGGGGGTTTACCTGCCCGGTATGAAGGGTGCTGGACTTTTCCTGTCCGGATTCTGAATTCCCTATGTTTGCTATGGAATATGAGGACTGTCTGTGCCCCTGAATATCTCACTTATCCTGTCTGGATATACCTGGGTGGGACTGGACCGCTGAGACCACTCACAAGTGTGCTGCTATCCGCTGTGCCTATTGATCGTTTGGCTGACCGCCCTTTGCCCCATGGATCGTTGGCAAAGAATATTAGGTTGCTCTGGTTGGGGGAGGGAAGTTTTTTTGGGGGGGGAACAAATTTCAACCACTATGTATGGACCAAGTTTGTGCCCCTGGTACCGACCAGGAGAAGCTATGTTTATTCCCGCTGATGGCGGCATCTTCCTCAGACTGGAAACTCTGTGCAACAAGTAGACATTATCTACTTCTAGTCATCTAGTACATGACCCCGTGAGGTCAATGACCTTTTCAGGTTTTGGGAAACAGGCATGCCCAGGTTTGGGGGGTGTGCGGGGTGGGGGGGTGTTTGTTTGGGGGGGGGGAGTTATACAAGTAACACACAGAAATGTTTTATTGTGCACCACACGGATATAAGACCCTTAATGTTAACATATGCAATGTCTCATGATGTACTGCGGGAGGCTGGCTTGGTCCTTTTCCTGAGGGGTTCGGGTGGGCTCCTCCAATCGAAAGCTAATACATTGTGTTCTGACTCCCCATGGCCCCCATAAAATTGATTTCTTGGAATGTCCGGGGTATGAACTCCCGAATAAAGCGTTCATTAACTTTCAACTTCCTTAAATCATACTCCCCAGATATTTGTATATTACAGGAGACTCATCTCACTGGAGGTCGTGTTTTGAGCCTCAAAAAACCGTGAGTGGGTCACTACTACCATGCCACATTCTCATCCTATGCCAGGGGAGTCAGCATACTGGTACGCAAAGCCCTGCCTTTTGTGTTGTTGGACCTACACCTGGACCCTGAGGGTAGATTCGTAATTTTGCATGCGGTTATTGCTAATGTATCCATGATAATCGTGGGACTGTACATACCTCCACCGGCAACATTGGTGGTTCTTCACAAGATTACCACCCTTATTGCAAGATATCCCACTGACAATGTGGTCTTGGCCGGGGATTTTAACATGACACCCTGCCCGAGTCTGGATAGACTGACGCCAGATGCGGCCATGGACTCCCCTTTGTCCAGGTGGGCTGCTAAGTTCGGGCTTATAGACGTTTGGCACTGGAAGAATCCCCTGCTGAGATCTTACACCTGCCAGTCGGCCTCCCATAGGGCTATGTCCCCTATTGACCTCGTGTATGCCACCACCAGTGTTCTCAACATGGTTCAGGAAATTTCCCACCTGCCCAGGGGTATATCGGACCATTCTCCTCTTTTACTTAGTCTAAATGTGTGTCCTGTCCCCACTGACTGTCTCTGGCGCCTATCACGCTTCTGGATTTCAGATAACCATAAAGAACAGGATGCTGAGGTTGCAATGCAGAACTTTTGGGCTGACAACCCCCCTGCTACGACACCTGCTCATAGCTGGGAGGCGTTTAAATTTCATGCTCAGGACCATTATCGGATGGCGATTGCTCGCACCCGAAGTCAAACTGGAGCTGCTGTGCTCCAGGCTGAACGAAGGGCAGCTGACTTAGAAACTCAGTACACCAATACTAAAGATGAGGTACTCAGAACAGACTTACAGTGCGCAGTGCGCGAGGTGACGCTCCTTAGGGTAGTGGCCACGAAAACACAGCTATTACATCAGTCTCAACGTATCTTTGAGCAGGGTGAGCAGACAGGGAGACTCCTAGCATGGCTCTCTAGGGAGCAATCGGTGACAACTTCAGTGGCTAACATCAAGGATGTGTCAGGGCGGTTGCACTCCAACCCCAGGGACATAAATGCATGTTTTGCCTCGTATTAGGAGGATTTATATACATCTAAAGCGCAATATTCTACTGCAGAACTCCAAGCATATGTGGAGACTCTTGACTTGCCCACCCTCTCAGAAGAAGCCCGCGGGAGGCTTGATGCTCCGCTCACCCTTAAGGAACTCCAAAATGCCATTAACTCCCTACAATCCGTAAAAACCCCTGGAGATGATGGACTCCCAGTGGAGTTCTACAAGACACACATGGAGACCATAGCTGTTAGGTTGCAGGAGATCTTAGCTGCCTCATTTGAACTAAATTCTTTGCCCCCCTCTATGTCCAGAGCTGTGATAATGGTGATACACAAGGCTGGTAAGGCTGGAAAAAATCACTGACCGCTGCCATTACTAGTACAAAAATAAATAAATACAAATTCCATAAAAATATCCCATCATTTGTAGACGCTATAACTTTGTGCAAACCAATCAATATACACTTACTGGGATTTTTTTTACCAAAAATATGTAGCAGAATACATATTGGCCTAAATTGAAGAAGAAACTCAATTTTTTTCATTTTTTTATTGGATATGTATTGTAGCAGAAAGTAAAAAATATTGTTTTTTTTTTCAAAATTGTCACTCTTTTTTGTTTATAGTGCAAAAAAAAATGCAGAGGTGATCAAATACCACCAAAAGAAAACTCTATTTGTGGGGAAAAAAAGGACATCAATTTTATTTGGGTACAGCATCGCATGACCGCGCAATTGCCAGAATAACACAGTGACATATCGGAAAAAATGGCCTGGTCATGAAGGGGGTAAAACCTTCTGGGGCTTAAGTGGTTAAATAATATTCTTTATCATGCTTAAAAACTACCCACGCTGTGTATCCTATACCATTGTGACTTATTGCATTATTTTGTGTAATTTTTGGACAAGCGCCCCAGAATATGAAATCTCGTTTATAACATTTGGTTTGGAATTTGCAGGGCCCTGCCTATGTTTTAATTTAGGAGGTATGTGATTTTAGCAGGTGTAGGCTAATAGAGGAATATGTGGAGCTATTATATAGTTATTGTTGTGGTTTTTGTGGTCAAAAAGACCCTTTGTAAAGGTTTATATGCCATTGTTGAGTCACTCTGGATTTTTTCTTGGTAAAAGTACTTGTAATCTGCAGACCCAAATGTTTACATTTTAGTGATTTCAACATTCCTTCGTAGTATTTTCATCCTGTTAGCATTTTGAACAGACCTTTCCCCTGCCTGATTAAGCTTTTTCTGATTTTTATTATGTACAATTTATAGTATATAGTGTTAATATGTGAGATTTTGCCACCATTTGATGATGCAAGTGAAGTATTGAACTGCAGCCTATAGCATCAGAAAAATGTGGAAGCTGTTGTGGAGATGTGCTGGGAACCATATCCACATAGATGGGTGAGAAGAATACGAGCGACTTGCAATTTTTATGGAAATTCCCTTTAAATGTAAACAAAAGTTTAACAAAAACTGCTTCTAAAAGTTTCCAGGCATTATCAGTACAGAAGAAATGAAAAAGCCAAGGTGGTTGAGCTGGCAGTTTTCCAACAGATTGCTGACTTCCTGTCCAGTAATTCTGTAGAAAACGACTCACTATCATGTTGCCTTTTTTTCGCCTGTAATGGTATCTTACACAGACTTAAAGACTGCACAGCAAAGTTCAATAAATGTAAAATACCATATTTATTGGCCTATAACACGCACCCCAGTTTAAGGGGGCAGTTTCAGGATTTTTTTTTTTTTTTTTTAAATAAACCACTTTGAAGCAAAATAATGGTCAGTGAGCATCAATGCAGCCTGATTAGTGCCCATCTGCAGCCTCAATGAAGCCTAAATCTGTACCCATCTGCAGCCTGATCTGTGCCCATCTGCATCCTGACCTGTGCCCATCTGCACCCTGATCTGTGCCCATCTGCAGCCTGATCTGCGCCCATCTGCAGCCTGATCTGCGCCCATCTGCAGCCTGATTTGCGCCCATCTGCAGCCTGATCTGTGCCCATCTCCCCCATCAATGCAGCTCACCATCTCTCATCTCTCACAGGTAATCACCGAGCCATCATCTCCTATTTACTCGGCTCTCAGTCGGTAGTCACATAAACAGTCCCGCCACTGCTATTGACATTGGACCAGCTCCTGTGATAGACAGAACACTGGTCCAATGCCGGTGGTGGAGGCGGGACTGTGTGTGTGACGTGAGAGCCAAGTTAGAGCTGATTTAGAGCCGAGTGAGAGCCGATTGGAGAGCCGAGTGGAGAAGAGATGGCGGCTTGGTGAATTCCGGCGGCACTCGCCCCCCTCCGAGGTACGCTGTCGCCGGATAACATTATTAGAACATAACACTATTTTCAGGGGAAAAAAGTGTGTGTTATACGCTGATAAATACGGTACTTCAATTTTGGTACAAATGTGATACTATATATATCATAATTGTAAATGTTCATATCTTTTTTATGCCACGTGTACTTTTTTGGGGGCCCTGTAATTACTTCAATGAAGCAATAAATGCATTATATATAATACATATATATATAATATATATTTATTTATTTTTTACAGAAAAGAGAAAAGCTAAGAACTACAAAGTTTCAGAGACTGGAAGGGGAAAGAGATACTCATTCAAGCAAAACCAGGAATATAACATAGAGACAGTTGTAGTTGCTGATCCCGCTATGGTTTCCTATCATGGAGCAGAGGCAACTAGAAAATTTATTCTCACTATCCTAAACATGGTAACTGTGTTTGAACTTTTTATCTATACTGAGCTATACTTTATAACTAAAAACAACAAAATGAAAATAGTAAAATCATTTAGTGAATAGCAACATTTCCAGGAAATGTTGCAAGTTAGAAAGTTTACGTGCCTTGCGAATCCACTGCGGGTTCCCACATCGCACCTGACTCGCACTGCAGTTCACACTGCCCTATGCGAACTGCGGGGAGTATCAATACATAGTTAATGACACCCCCATTTCAGCTTGCATATTGCACTGCGAACTGACAGTTCGGACATGAATTGGATTGCATAGGTGTGAACACCTATGCAATCCGATTCTGGTGCAGACCAAAAAAAAAAGATCCTGTGCGAGTTTAGTCCGATTGTGATGCGATATTAGCCATACTATCTGTATGGATTAAATCGAATCGCACGGACATTGCATGTGATTTGCACTGCAGTGCAGTGCAACTCACATGTGATCTCGCAGAGCGCAGTAGTGTGAACCGGCACTAAAGCCTAGTACATGCGGGCCAAATATTACGAGTCCTGCTGTCTGTGTCAATAGACGCAGCAGCAGGACTCGGTAGCACGCCCGCTGTGGTGACCCATTAGAATGCGGATCTCCAAGGGGGCACTTGATGCAGGCAGGAGCCAGGACTGCTGCTGGGGGACCTTTACAACCCCTTTAAAGGAAAGTTCCACCTGTTCACATATTGTTTTTGTATCTAAGCCTACAAAGCATTGCAACTGTGATCAGTAGACTCACTCAGGCTCCTGCAAATTCTTCATCCAGCTCAGGTCCATAATGAGGTATAGACCTTGAGTTACGGAGCTGCAGCAAGTATCAATACTACAAGTGCGGTGAAGTAAGTGCACTTATGCTTTATTAAAAACTACAGTCCCTCTGCCCCAAAGTGGCAGATGGGACCTGTAGTTAATTTAATTCACAACTATCTGTGAACTAATGAGGTGACTGTGAGGGCAGAGCCATGCAGAGCCACTTTCAAATCTGGAAGAAGAACCCCTGGACTCTATAAGTGAGGGTTGGGGCAGTTTGAGGGTGGTGAGCTGTGGACTGATATTGTTTCATGTTGCATCCTAAATATAGGTATAATATGAAACATGGTCCAAAAGGTGAGTTACCTTTAAAGTGTATCTAACCCCAAACACAAAAGGGCTGATGTATAAAAAATTTGCTGTATGAATGTGACAAATATTTGCACAGTCCCAATGAAACTTCACATATTTTCTGTAATATAATTACCTCATATGATCAGAAGTCTAGTGGCCCTAATTGCTTTGTCAGAAAAAAAAGACAATGGGAAATCTGGAACAGACAGCCTTCTGCATTCAGGATGCTCTCTGTGCTTTGATGCTGTGATATTTGTGGTTCAAAACCCCAGCCTGCCGTCTCTTGGTAAAACATCTTTATTTCTTCAAAAGGGAAAACATAACAGCTTATCTTCAGTATAAATAAACAACAAAGTCCATAACTCTTGTATAAAATAAAGTTTTTTGCTCACAAAGCTCATAAGCATAAGGTCCTAAAAAGGTCACAGTAGCACAAACAGGATAAAACGTATATATAGTTTATAAAGGTTAATTTACATCACATTAAAAACATATATATTCACAGTTAAAATAAATTAAGAGTTAGGGAACTCTCTTGGTGGTATTGGACACCACTATGGGTTACCCATATTACATATGCTATAGCTTTACATAATGTACATAGGGGTCCTCATACACCTTTGCTGTTTGCTGTGCGTTTCACGGGATAACCTGCTTCTTCAGAAGGACTTTGAGGGATATGTGATCTACAAAATCACAGAGGTAAAAACAGAAACATTATATCATATTCAACATAATACACTGACGTATACAGCGGGTAAAATAAGTATTGAACACGTCACCATTTTCTAGGTAAATATATTTCCTAAGGTGCTTTTGACATAAAATTTTCACCACATGTCGGTAACAACCCATGCAGTTCACACATACAAAGAAAACAAATAAGTTCAGGAATTAAGTTATGTGTAATAACATGGAATGACACAGGGAAAAAATATTGAACACATGAAGAAAGGGAGGTGCAAAAAGACATGGAAAGACAAGACACCAAGACACTGACATCTATCAGTAATTAGAAAGCAATCATGCTCCTTGTCAGTGCAAATTAATATCAGCTGGTTCAGTCTCAACTGATGGCCTATAAAAAGGTGTCTCATTACAAAGGTGTCACACAAGAAACATCTAATGATGGGTAAAAGCAAAATGCTCTTTCAGGACCTTTGCAACCTTATAGTTACAATGTTTTGTAACTGATGGCATTGGTTACAGAAGGATTTTTTTAACTTCTGAATGTTCAAGTGAGCGCTCTTGGGGCTATAATCCAGAAGTGGAAAGAACATAATTTCACCATAAACCAGCCACGACCAGGTGCTCCTTGCAAGTTTTCTCAAAAGGAAAGAAAATAATTATTAGAAGAGCCATGAGCCAAGAGCCAAGGTCCACTTGTGAAGAGCTTCAGAAAGACCTGGACTTAGTAGGTACAATTGTTTCAAAGAAAACTATAAGTAATGCACTCAACCGCCATACCATGTATGCACGCTCACTCTCTATTGCTGAAGAAAAAGCATGTTGAAGCTTGTTTAAAGTTTGCTGCACAACATTTAGACAAGCCTGTGAAATACTGGGAAAATATAGCCTGGTCATATGAGATTAAAATTGAACTCTTTGCATGCCATAAACGATGTTTGGAGGTCAAATGGCACTGCACATCACCCCAAAAAAAAAATACCAACAGTGAAGTTTAGAGGTGGGAACACCATGGTGTGGGGCTGTTTTTCAGCATACAGCACTGGCAAACTTCTTATGATTGAAGGAAGGGTGAATGCAAAAATGTACCAAGGCATTCTTGATAAAAGTCTGTGTTCACCAGAAGCCCCTAGTGGTGGGGATGGATTTAGCTGCAGCCTGGCTGTCTGACTCTAGGTCGCGACCCCTAGGACCTCCCAGCTCATGCTCACGGTAGACTACAGGGAGGTAGAGTGGAAGCAGCAGACAGCAACATCAAGGATAGTCAGGAGATAGCCAAAAGTTCAGGGCAACAAGCAGGTAAGGTTAGTCATGAGAAAGCCAAAGATCAGGGTAACAAGCAGGTAAGGATAGTCAAGAACAAGCCAAGATCGGTAACTGGAATCAGACATAGAAGACACAGCAAGTCGCAGACGAGAGCTAAGAGAAGGTGGTTTATGCCTGCTGCGGTTGGCAAAGCCTTTGAATTTGTCAGCAGCTGCCTGGAGAGAATCACGAACGTCACCCCAAATAGAATTGAAATACTCCTGAGCCGTAGCCAAAACTGGAATATCCGGAGAACAGGTCATGGGAAGAGGGAGTTGAGGGTGTTTTCCATAAACTGTGAAAAATGGTGTCTTCTGCGAACTGGTGAATTAATAAAAAATTTCCTTCGCGCTGGTGGATAAATAATGAATAATAATTGTGACTAAGACATATATAATTACGTGATTCTTATCAAACGGTGAAAAATATTGCAGCAAAATGAAGGTGTTCACATAAACACTAAATGAATAGATATTAAAATAATTTTGCGCAATATTAGCAATAGATATGGTTCTGCGAACTGGTATTTACATGATTGTTGTGAGAGAATTCTGCCCACGGGAGTAGAGAGGACCAATCATCATGATGAGCAGAGACTAAGGTGTGTAGAAAGACCTCTAACTCCTGATTAATCCTCTCAGTCTGTCCATTGGATTGAGGGTGGTAAGAAGAGGAAAAATCCAAGACAATATTGAAGGATTTGCAAAAAGCTCTCCAAAAACGGGATGTAAATTGAATGCCCCTGTCGGAAACGATATTAAACGGAACCCCATGGAGACGAAAAATTTCTCAAACAAAAATGGGAACCAAGGCAGGAGAAGAAGGAAGACCAGGAAGAGGAACAAAACGATCCATCTTGGAGAACCGATCGATTACCACCCAAATGACTGTATCATTCTCTGACAGTGGGAGATCGGTGAAAAAATCCACGGCAATGTGAGACCAGGGATCCTTAGGTATGGGCAAGGGCATGAGAAGACCAGCAGACTGAGCACAGACATGACAAGCCTTAATGTAGTCTTTGACATCCAAGGGGAGATTAGGCCACCAGTAGTGATGACTGATGAGCAGGAAGTATTGGAGGAACCCAGCATGACCTGCCACCTTGGAATCATATCCCCAATGAAGGATCTTAGCTCTTAGTCCAGTGGGGACAAAGGTCTTGCCAGGAGGAATTTTTGACTCCAGGGTGGTAGAATGGGCAACAATGCATGAGGTCGGGATGATCGGCTCAGGTTCAGGGGTGAACTCCTTGTCCAAAGTGTCAAATGACCTTGAGAGTGCATCAGCCCGACCGTTGCAGGAACCAGGTTTGTACCTAATAGTGAAGTGAAAACGGGAAAAGAAAAGACTCCACCTGGCTTGTCTGGGATTCAGATGTTTAGCATTCTGTAGGTACTGTAGATTCTTGTGATCAGTAAAAATCATTATGGAGTGAGGGGAACCCTCCAAGACATGACACCACTCCTCTAACGCTAATTTAATTGCGAGAAGTTCCCGATCACCGATGGCATAATTTCTCTCTGCCTGAGAACATTTTTTGGAGAAGAAAGCACATGGTTGGCATCTCTTCTCAAAGGATTGAAGAAGCACAGCTCCCACCCCCCTGGAAGAAGCGTCCACTTCAATAAAAAATGGGTCCCCAGGATTTGGTCTCCTCAAGAGAGGTCCAGAAACAAAGGCCTGTTTCAGGTCGTGAAATGCTTCAGGAGGCCAGTCCTTGGCATGCGCACCCTTCTTGGTCAAAGCGATAATAGGCGCAGCAATAGAAGAGTAATTCCTTATGAACTGCCTATAACAATTTGTGAAGCCAAGAAATCGCTGTGTGGCCTTGAGGCTAGCAGGAAGAGGCCAGTTGGTAATGGCCAAGACATTTCCAGGATCCATACGAAGACCCAGACTTGAGACAAAGCATTCCAGAAACAGGACCTCAGAACATTCAAAGGAACATTTCTCCAGCTTGGCATACAGATTATTCTCTCTAAAGCACTGAAGTACAGTGCGGACATGGTTTCTGTGGACAAGCAGATTTTGGGAAAAGATGAGAATGTCATCCAGATAGATGACAACAAACTGGTCAGCAGATCCCTGAAGATTTTATTGACAAAGTTTTGAAACACAGCTGGGGCATTACACAAACCAAAAGGCATAACCAGATATTTGTAATGCCCGTCTCTAGTGTTAAACGCGGTTTTCCATTTGTCACCTTCCCGTATTCGATTGTATGCACCTCTGAGATCCAACTTGGTGAAAATGGAGGCACCCTTCAACCTGTCAAATAGCTCAAATATTAAGAGTAAGGGGTATCGATTCTTCATAGTCACCACGTTTAAACCTCGATAGTCGATGCAGGGTCTCAAGGTACCATCCTTTTTGGCAACGAAAAAGAACCCTGTGCCTGCAGGCGATGAGGGTTTCCAGATGAAACCTCTCTCTAGATTCTCTGCGACATACTCTGACATGGCCTGGGTCTCTGGGATGGACAGAGGGTAGGTACGACCCCTGGGCAGAGTTGCTCCAGGGACAAGGTCAATAGCACAGTCAAAAGACCTGTGGGGAGGAAGCACCTCAGCTGATTTCTTACAGAACACATCCCGGTAATTGCTGTAAGCAGCGGGAAGATCAGAAAATACAGATGTGGTAGCAACTAGAAGTCTCTCCTTGGGGGCCACCTTGAGAAGGCAGGACAAAAAACATGAGGGTCCCCAAGCCAGGATCTGCCCAGAGACCCAGTCTACTTGTGGAGAGTGGAGCTGTAGCCAAGGAAGGCCCAATACAATGGGGGTAGAATGAGAAAGATATCCACTCCTGGTGGAGTATCCCTACAGACATCCTAATAGGTAGAATCTGGAAGCGGATAGGACCCCCTGGGAAAACAGTGCCATCAATTGCCGAGACTACCAGTGGCGTAGCGAGGGGTGAAAGGGTAAGCTTCATGGAAGAAGCAGTTCTCCAATCCATAAAATTGCCTGCAGCCCTGGAATCCAGATATGCAAAGATCGATTGTGGAGAAGTGCCTACATGAAGGAACACCAGAAGAAGAAGACGATAAGGTGATGTTTCTGGGTCCAATACTCCACCTTCCAGATGTAATAGACCTGATTGTTACCCGGGCGAAGCAAGCAGGAGTCACAAAAATGACCCTTGCCCCCACAATATAGACACCAGCCCAGAGTTCTGCGCCTAGCTCATTCTTTGGGGGTGAGTCTGGTCCGGCCCAGCTGCATAGGTTCCTCAGCAGGCAGAAGATGCTCCACAGGATTAAGGGGGGAGAGCTCTGACTGGCTAGGGCCCAAGGAGTGCTGGTGTATTTTTTCTAGGGACCTCTCCTGAAAACGAATGTCGATCTGATTGCACAAGGAAATTACATCGTCCAGCCAGATGGCTCTTCCCGCTAATTCATCTTTCACTCGATCAGAGAGGCCATGTAAAGAGGTTGCAGCCAGGGCCTCATTGTTCCAGCTCAATTCAGCTGTGAGGATATGAAAGTGAAGAGCATATTGACCCACTGAACGAGATTCTTGGCGAAGACGTAACAGGGCACTAGCCCTTGTAGAAACCCGAGCCGGCTCCTCAAAGATGTTACGAAAGAGCTTCAAGAAGTTGGACAGGCTGGAAACCACAGGATCTATCTTCTCCCACAGGGGGGCTGCCTAGGCCAAAGCTTCACCGGAGAGAAGTGAAATGATATAGGCTACCTTTGCCTGATCCAGCAGGAAGTTTTGAGGCTGGAGCTCAAAATGAATAGTGCATTGGCTTAAGAACCCCCTGCAGACCTTGGAGTCCCCAGAGAAACAGGACAGAGCTGGCAGTTGTAGAAAATGTGTGACTGTGACTGCGACCCGAATAGGTGCAGACGCTGGTTGTACTTGAGGTTGCTGACTCGGGGTTCCCAGGGAGGCCTGAAGCTGCTCAAAGCGGGAAGCCAGATCCTGGAGGAATAGCATCACCTGAGTCTGATTCGATTCCTGGGTCTCAAGTCTGTAGACTATGCCCTGCAATGGATCATCTGCGGGAAGCGGCACATCAGCCGGGTCCATGGCTGATCAAACTGTCAGGTCACCTCAGCCCAGGTGACAGATGCACCCCGTTGAGGTCTGGAGTGCACCGCAAGGTAGTGGACCCTACGGCTGACTGCTGTGGATGGAGCTCTAGGATACACAGGAGAGCAGGTACCCTGTAGTACCTACACGGATAACACTGGGAGCTAGAGCATGAGATTTCCCAGGGCGCGGAATCTAAGAGCCAGCGGGTGTTCCCCAGAAGCCCCTAGTGGTGTGGATGGATTTAGCTGCAGTCTGGCTCCAGGTCGCGACCCCTAGGGCCTCCCAGCTCACGCTCATGGTAGACTACAGGGAGGTAGAGTGGAAGAAGCAGACAGCAACAACAAGGATAGTCAGGGGATAGCCAAAAGGTTGGGGCAACAAGCAGGTAAGGTTAGTCAGGAGAAAGCCAAAGATCGGGGTAACAAGCAGGTAAGGATAGTCAAGAACAAGCCAAGAACAAGAACAAGCCAAGATCGGTAACTGGAATCAGATGTAGAAGACACAGCAAGTCGCACACAAAAGCTAAACACACAACATTGATCAGCAGAGCTGGCTTGCAGTGCACAGGTTAATATAGTGTTCCCTAATAGGGGCTGGGGTGGAGCCATGCTTTGAGGAGAGATTACTTAAGCAGCCAGGTGAGAGTGGCTGACCTCTAAGCAGAACACATGAAGAGGTAAGCTGACAGACAAACATTACTGCATAACCATGACAGGATGGGGATAGGAATTAGGCTAAAGGCCCCTAAATATGCAAGACAACCCTTCTAGCCTCTGCTCACTAATTTCTAGAACATTCTCCAACATTCTAGAACCAGGGGGAGACACCAGAGAGCTGCCTGGATGAGTCTTCCAGCTCTGAACTTTAATGAACTCTGACCCAGAGTCCATGGCTCAGGCTTAGCCCTGAGCCAAATTATAGTACCTACACTGCCACTAGTAGCACGCTAGAGGGTGCTACACATACATTTGCAAATATATGTGAAACTACACTGCTGCCACGAGGTGCATCTGCAAAGTGTGCACCATAACTCTAGTCCAACAGAGTTTATTAAATAAATAGTAAATTAATTAATTTAAAGCGGGTATGCTTTGGAGGTAGTCCAATCCTATTTAATCCTATTCCTAATCCTATTTAAAATTACAGGAACCAGACAAAATCCTACAGTTTATTAATTGCAGCTGAAGACCTTCAGTGTGTATCTACAGCAAACACGACAAGGAAAAAAGTCACCTACTTTGATCAATTTACAGCTGGCAGGATAAAGTTGCACGTGGGCAGAGCAGTCCACAAAACAATGCTATAAAAAAAATGTCATTGTGTAGCACAAAATTATGAATGCTAGTGTCAAAGAATGTGTATTAGACATATTTTTTACCAAAAGAATAAGATAACGGAAAAATATTGTTATCTCTACAGGTGTACAACCTATTTCAGCACAAAAGTTTAGGAGTACAAATTAATCTTCGGGTTACAAAACTGGTTCTACTCCATGAAACACCGGTGAGTGAACGCTTTCTTGTTTGTTAGTTTATTGAAGTGTATCTGTCTTCCTCTCTGCTGCGTATTTGTTTGTGGAGAAATCAAAAACATATTAGGAAATCAATATTGACAAAGCCAGTTGAGAAAATGTATTTAAGCTAAAACTTTGAAACCAAAGCTTGAATGTTTGGGGTCACGGAGGCAAGTTTAATTTTCACTTGCCCTCCCCTCCTTTTTACCATGTAAAAAAAACAAACATTGTTTGGCTCAACTATCAAACAGATATAAAAAGTGCTTCCAAAAGAAAGCAAATGTGAGAAATTCATTGTTGGTTTAGTTTTTTTCTTAATTTCAAATTACAAAAAAGACTGGGCTATGCCCTGTCAGAAGAAACTATTGGTCCAGGAGATAATAAAATAAAATCTTTATGTTTTTCTGTTAAAGAATTACTAACAGATACAGCCAGTGTTAGTGGATCCCTTCAACAATGTATTTGCAAGAGAGTTTTATGGAAGTGGGATGCCATTAAACAGCATTTATTGAGCTAAATGAACTAAGGAGGTGACTAGCTTGTGCAATGACTCTGAATTAGTTTGATTCAGCTGTATCAACCCAAATTATTGCTGATGCATGTGAGTTTAGGTGCCATCCTAGTTCAGAAACAACATGCGGGGGATTACAGTCCTATTCAATATGCAAGTAGAGCACTGAGGTGGAAAGATGATACTCCCAGACTGAAAAAAGAGACTTTAGCTGCTGTTTGGGGATGTGAATGATTTCATGTATATCCTTATGGACTTGATTTTGAGACTGTAACAGATCACAAGCCATTGAAAGTGATATGCACTTCTTGCTCTAAACCTTCTGCCAGAATTAAAAGGTGGGTCCTTCATCTTTCTGATTAAAAAAAATAAAAAATAAACAGATACATCTGTATTTGTTTCTCTGCATTATCAGGGAGCTGATTGGATGATGCATGCGATAGCATGCGCTTCTAACAAGTTAGATCTTAGTTGTTAAATCCTGCATGGCCTTCTTTATACAAGCAAATGTTCAGCTCAGTTACATTGCCTACACGTATTAGTAATTGCATGACTGGCCTTGGCATGTCATGGTAATAGATTTTCACTTTCTTTTGTCATGCTTCCGTAGACATAAATATCACATTTATTTGAATTTATTTAAACCTTTAATAATAAATGTAATCTTTTTTGGTCAAATTATATTTGAGGTACAGTGCATTTTAAAGCTGTACCATGATTATTTACATGATAAATAATATTACAAATGCAAACTACAGAACAGAAAATATGACACATTTTAGTCTTGAACACAAAATCAAAATGTCACCCCACAGTCCAATTTTAAAGCTAACATGTAATACATTTATAATTGTATTCTCCTACAGTAACAGTTAGGCATCATTTGAAACTGAAAAATTCCTAGCACGTGTATGATAAGCTAGAATCCTTCTTTTTTCTTTAAGAAAGAGGAATATGAAGTGTTCAACAATGCTTAACAACCAATCTGGTTTTATATTTTGCTATCCCGAATGTTTCAAAGTGGCAAAAAAAAATCTAATTGGACTCTAAAGTTGACACTGCTTTGCACTACTGCTCTTTGACTGAATTTGTATTTGTGCTGTAATCCATAATAACACATAGGCTTCTTTATAGGCAGATATGTACATAGGACACCATGGAGAAAAGATGCTGGAGAGCTTTTGTAAATGGCAGCTTGATGAATTTGGAAAAAAAAATGATGTCCACATGGAAATGTCTACAAGCTGGACAGAAGAATATTCGGCTGTAGATGCTGCAGTTCTTATAACAAGGTATATTGAATGCACATATTTTGCATCTTCATGTGTTTTATCTATTCTTATGGCATTTCCACATTACACATATTATGATAATTAAACCAATGTTGGATTTACAATGTGTTGGCCTACTTTTCTAAAAAAGTCACACAGGCTTTTATCTAGAGCACCACTGTTTCGGGGAGAGACACGTTAAACAGTTTTTCAGAAAATAAAGAAATGTTTGGCACATGTAGAATGATTTAAATGATTTAATCTGTCGTCAGTGATAGAGGTGGACCATTCCATCCCTCAAGCTTGGGTAAATCTATAAGGGAAGGGAATGAGGCAAATGTTCTGGAATCCTGCGCCAGCCTTAGCAGAAAAGTAGAAGTGGTCTCCAGGATATGCAAAAAAAAATCAAATGCAGTCGCCTCTGAGTTAAACTGTAAAGTATGTATTAATAAAAACAATTAGGAACTTACATCAAGGTAAACAGGGAAGAGTATATCTGTGGGTAAACGCTCAGTTGGGGCATCCATCACACTGGTCATCACACTGTCTCAGCCGCTCTGTGGGCTCTCCCGGCTGGCAGGAAGATGGCATGCTGGCGAGGAGGAATCATTCTCAGATAGAAAAAATGTGTGTGTTTTTTTTTCTATCCAAGAATGTATTTTGCCTCTATCCATTTATTGTTTAATGTGTACTAAAAATGCTGCCTGTAGCAATACAAACTTTCCACTAGATGGCAGCACTACGTATATATAAATACCAGTACATCCAGCTCATCTGAACTACATTTGAAAAAGGACCGTGCACTCCTCCCACCACCAGGGTGTGCCAGCCCAGAAACATGTTGTGATCACGCCTGTGACATCATCCCCTCCAGTGCTGCAGTCCAGGAAGTGTTCCAAGCCTCCTCTCCATCTCTCCACCACCAGACCATCTTCCTGCCGGCCGGGAGAGCCCACAGAGCGGCTGAGACAGCGTACCTTCTACTGACCAGTGCGATGGATTCTCCACAGAGCATTTACCCACAGATGTACCCTTCCTTGTTTACCTTGATGTAAGTTACTATGTGTTTTTATTAATACACACTTTACAGTCTAACTCAGAGGTGCCTGCATTTGTTTTTCCTTATCTACCTGAACAACATGGGAGAAGTCAAAGATCACCAGGCACAGTGTCGACTCCTCACACCAGTTTTAAACCTGTAATTGCCTTACTATTGTGTCTCAATCGCATGCATTGCACAGCAATCATGGGTTTAAATCAAGTAGTGAGAAGGAAATATATCTCCTCCTTACCATCTGTCAAACACACTCAGATCGATTTTTAGAGGAGCAGCAGTGCTTGCTGCACTTGTAAATGAGCCCTTAGTTGCATTGGGCAGGGGCACTGTTAGGGCTCATTCACACGTAAAACCCTGTGGTTGAGTTGCAGTTTTACTGCTCCTTTTTCTTACCCCCTTTAGCTGCTGAGGCAGCAGCCAAAGGTGAAATAAGCTCCTGTTGCTGTTGGTGCATGCTACCGCTTGCCAATCACGACCTATTCAAGTAAATGGGGCCACTCCGCATGAGACAGGAGCCAGCACTACACAAAAGGCATCAGCTTATGCGGCTCTTGCTCCCTACTACAGCTCCATTTTACATGTAGTCCTTCTGCAGTGCTCTCTGTTAGATGCCTTGGGATGGCGGATCAGCAAGCCCAGACCACGGTCTACCAGTCACCTGTACATGATCTACTGCTAAATCGCGGTCCACAGGTTGCTGCCCCACTATGGAGGTACTCTTGATGAAAGAAAGAACTGGCCTTGCTGTCCAAAATTGAAATGATATGCCTTGGTCAAACAGGTTCAGGAAAATTAAGCTTTGGGTGTTGGTGGTGCCTTCACACCATATCCCTATAGAGGTACTCTTGATGAAAGAAAGAATTGGCCTTGCTGTCAAAAATTTTAATGATATGCATCTGTCAAACAGGTGCGGAAAAATTGGTCCTTGGGTGTAAATTGTACCCATGAAAATACTGGAACTATACTGAAAAGTTTATTCATGATAAAATAACACCCACATATCTAGGCAGCCTAGATAGTCTTGCACATATTCCACATCCCAAAAACACTTATTTGGCAACATGGGCATCAGGGGCTTGATAGCTGCTGCTAATCCAGGAATGATTTATTTTGATAAATGTTAGCTGGTCAATGGAGTCTGTCACCAGATGTGCTCTTTTATCTGTCACAATACCTCCAGCAGCACTGAATGTCCATTTGGGAAAGCATGCTGGATGCAGGGCAGCCCAGCAGCTCAACTGCATACTGGGCAAGTTCTGGCCAGTGGTCTATTCTCCTGACCTAGTAACCCAGCGGATCGTCAACTGGAAACCTCTCCATGTCTGTTTTTCCCCCTAGATGATCTCTCACCAAATGATGAAGATGCTGCCAATGGGATGTAAAAGCTGACAGCCCTGGGTGCTGAGGACTAAAAAAAATTTGAAAGGCATCACTGAGGCAGCCCCCTTCTCCACTGCTCCTCTCTTGACCAACAGAAGCCTCAAAACTAGCCTTTCCATGAGACTGTAACCTAGCAGTGTCTGGAAAGGCATTACATAAACTCCTCTTTAAGGTGTCCTCAAGATATTTCATCCTCTGTTCCCTTTGTGAGGACAGGATGAGTTATGAGACTTTCCCCTTGAAACGATGGTCAAGGAGGGTTGCCAACCAATAATGACCCTTCTTCTTGATGCCACAAATTCTTGGGTCCTTTTGCAGGCTTTGAAGAATGAGGGAGCCCATGCACCGCAAGTTTGTGGAGGCATGAGAAGCAGAGTCCTCGGGGTCACTGAGGATTACAGTATCTGGAACTGCCTCCTCCCAGCGGTTCTGGGGGCAGAACACCATCTCTTAAGGTTTGACGTATGTCTTCCTCTGCTTCAGTGCCTCCAAAACTTCGATAATCCTCCTTCTCCTCCTCCTGTTGTGTGTTCTGTGGCATCACAAGAAAATTGTGTGCATAAAGCAGGCCCTGAGAGGAAAGATAGTGCTCCTCTACCTCCCGCTGCTCTGCCACGAGTGCCCTGTCCATAATGCCATGCAGAGTCTGCTCCAGCAGGAACACAACAGGGATTGTGTCACTGATGTATGCATTGTCATGGCTCACCATTCTTGTCGCCTCCTAAAATGGTGACAGTACAGTGCATGCATACTTTATCAGCAGCCATTGGCATGGGGGAAAAAAAGAGCCTGTTGTTGTGCCATACTCTGAGGGCCCTCTGCTGCAAGTAGAGCTGCAGCAGCATTGCCAAAGTTGAGTCCCACCTGGTAAGCATGTCACAAATCAGGCGGTGGAGTTCCCGCTGACTTTCAGTCAACCGAGCACTGGCTGTGTATGACCACCTGAAATGGCTACAGACTCTCCTGGCCTGCTTTAGCAGATCTTCAAACCCGGGGACCTGCTTAAGAAACACTGCACCACAAAATTGAGGACATGTGCCAGGCATGACGCATGCGTCAACTTTTCTTGTCTGAGGGCGGACAGGAGGTTAGTGCCATTATCGCACACCACAATTCCTGCCTCCAGCTGGCATGGTGTGAACCACCTCTGGGCCTGCCCCTGCAGAGCTGAAAGAATCTCTGCTCTGGTATGGCTCCTGTCCCCAAGACAGACCAGTTAAAGCACTGCATGCCATCTTTTAGCCTGACTCATTGAATAGCCCCTTGAACGCTTAGGGTGTACTGATGGTTCATAGGACAATTTAGCAGAGGAAGACATGGAGCAGGAGGGGCTGAAAAATCTCACAACATCACCACCAGCTGTATAGAGACGTGCCGGAAAAACAAGCTGCAGCACTGAGCTCTGTCCTACATCCTTCCGAGTTCCGAGTTGCAAGCAGAGTCACCCAGTGTGCTGTGAACAAAATATAGCATCCCTGACCATGCTTGCTGGATGTCAGCAGTAAGCTAGACCTTGTGGCTGACTGCCTTGCTCAACAATGCCCCAACATTGCTTTCTATGTGATGGTACAGAGCTGGAATGGTCTTACTCGCAAAGAAATTGTATTTGTGGTACAGCACATTCTGCAAAATCACACCAAGGGGCCAAATCCACCAGACGGAAAGGCAGGAGTTGTAAAGCCAGCACCTGGGCATGTGGGTGGCAGTGACTGTATTTGTTTTTCTTTTTTACAATTATCGTGGTGTTTTTATTTGAAGAGTAAATTACATACAGGTCATATACATCCATGGTACAGTGGCATATTGTTCGGATTACAGCAGTGAATAAAATTGGAAAACGAAAATAAAATAATAAAAAAAAAAAAAAATTTAGAGAAGGAAGATACAAGGCAAACATCAGGCAAAAGCACACTACATAGCGTCTGCACGGCTAGGATAGTGAGCCGAATATTCCCATACCCTCCTGTATAGGACCAACATATAAGCTTTATTTCAATAAGGGGACCACATCCATCTGAGTTTTGTGTTTTAGTGGGATTCTTACACTCTAACATATGTTATTCTGAAGGTGTATTACAGGTGGAGGCATTTTCCAGCCAAGTATCCCATACTCTGCCGTACTTAGTCGGGCATCCCCTGTGGGCATAGATTTCCTTTTTATATAGAAGAACGTTATTAATATTAGATATCCATTAATGAAGCGTGGGAGGAGTAATTTGCATCCATTTTCTGGCTATTAGTAATATAGCCATGAACAACGATTCTTGAAGAAATATCTTGTGATATTTATCTGAGTTTGGGTCTGGAAACACCCCTAGTAAGCATTGTTTGGGGCATAATGAAAGTGGAGATCCCATTTCGTCGTGGATAAACTTGACTATCTGGGACCAATAGTCTTGTATTGCTGGACACAACCACAGGAGATGAAAGAAGGTACAGGAGGGATTATTGCAACGGGGGCAATTTGAGTTTTGATTGGGTTTGTATTTGGCTATGCGATGAGGGGTCAGATAGGACCTATGCAAAATGTACAAATGTGTGAGAAGATCCGACAGTTTGGTAGAGGCTTTTTTGCAGTTTTCCAGGGCATCTTCCCATTCATCATCCTCCAACTCCCCCACGTCCCCAGACCAAATGTCTTTTAATTTGTATGCAATTGAAACTGCTGTGGGTCTTAGCAAAGAGTTGTAGAATCCTGAGAACCCAACATAATGTACAGGACATCCATTTGTTCTACATCGGGAGGGATCCCACCAAATTGGGCGCTGAGGGCATGACGGAGCTGGAGGTAACGAAAAAGCATAGTGTTTGGGAGGTCAAAGTCTGTTTTGAGTTGTTGGAATGATTTGAGCGTATTGTCACTGTAGACGTCTGATAGAAATCCTACCCCATAGTGAAGCCATAATTCGGGATTTGGCACCTTTAGGAGTTCTCCCAGATCAGAATTATCCCATAGGGGTGTATGAGAATGCATAGATGGCATTTTGAGTTTATGTTTTACTACTTCCCAAACCCTACAGTAATAGTATAGTATTCCTTTCCTATTATCTATTTTATTAGTGCCTTTAAAGAGGGTCTGGAAAGGGTGTGAAACTCTACGGCCATGTGGAACACAAAGCAGGGATAAACAACGGTTTTTGTCATGTTTGTCCAGGTGGAAAAAGTGAGACAATTGCTAAACATTGCTAAAACTAAACATTAAACCAAACAGAACATTTTGATCTTAACTGCATTAACACTCTAGCATACCTGGGTAAGCAATGCATCCATTTAAGCACATATGCAGTTTGCTGAGACTGGGCATGCCAGGGGAACCTCACTTGCACCCTAAGGCAACCGTTGCTAAGAAAAAAAAAGAAAAAACAAATGGGTTCCACGGGGAAACCCGCGACTAGGGGAGCGATAAATCGCTGTAAGGCAAGCAAAAGCATCAGGGGCAAATGCACCGAACTGGGGGGACGTGTCCACATTCCCCATTTCGAGTGTCCTACCAGATAGCAGCTTGCCAATAGCATTGGAGAATGTGAGTCATACTGAATGTGTTTCTGATGGGCTCCTGTCCAGGCCCAGCCACAGGGGAACACACACAAAGCCCAAGGGTAGGCACAATGACAAAAGCACATGTACTGCACAGAGGGTTCATCCAGAGTGCGCAAAAGGATCCATATGTTCCAGGAGGCAGATAATCCTCATGTTGAGGGAATGTGCGTGCGGCTGGGATAAAAGAGGGAAGGTGTTGTGATTGTCATGTACGCTTATAACAGTACCTGTAGGATGGTAAGGCCGCGAAGCTCCAGGAGATACATATCCATGTCACGTCACATTCCATCTCAAAAGTAGGTCATGCAGCTTTCTCAGGCAGGGTCATGATGTGGAGCCGCCTTGTTCTCAAGCCAGTAATGGCGGATCCGCAGTTGACGTTTTGCTTCTGTAAACATGGCCCTCTTCTTTTGGACTTCCGCCGAAAAGTCCAGGAATACCTTAATTTCTGTGTTTTTGAAGGGTATGTTACCCTTTAGTCTGGTCAACCGGAGTACAGCATCCCGGTCACGAAAATTAAGCAGCTTAGCAATAAATGTCCTCGGCGGAGCTCCTTGAGGTGGGGTTTAGCCGCGAGCCTGTGTGCCCGTTCCACCACGAAAGTGGTAGAAAACTCCGCTCTCCCGAACGTGTTGATCAGCAGATTCTCTAGAAAGGAGGGGGGATCGGAGCCCTCCGAGCCCTCAGGCAGGCCTATAAATCACAAGTTGCACCTCCTCAGACAATTTTCCATGTCGTCTTGTTTAGCTAGCACCATGTTGAGTTGATGCTGCAAGCGTTCAGTGTGAACTTGTAATGGCGGCACCTCATCCTCCACGCGGCTAATGCGGGCTTCAGTCTCCGTAACTCGTTCTCTCAGTTTTTGTAAATCCTGGCGGATTAATGACACATCCACCTTGACCTCCTCAATCTTGCTGGTCAAACTGCTCTTACAGTCTGAGATTGCCTCAAGTACCCTTGCTGTGTCCTCTGCCGCCGAGTCTGTATGAGGAGAGGAGCCGATTTTCTCCCCCAGCTTCCTTGTCAGTGTTCCTGTACTTTGCCAGCTTTGCGGCCGGATCTGTTTTCTGTTTCGGCGGCGACATGATCCCCAGGGGCCAGGGAAGACAGGGAGTCCAATCGTAGGTAGTAGGTAAGTAGTATTAACTCCAGGATCTGATAGTTCAGGTGTTAAGCAAGCGGAGCTCTCGTTTCTTGCTCCCCACGCCATGCCGGTCAAGGCCACGCCCGACTGTATTTGTTTTTCATGCAAAAGCTGAGGCAGAGAAATTTTCCTACTATAGTCTACAGCTGGTGGTGCCGTGCTGCAAAGACCTGTGACACCCTTTGTTATATCATCATTCCTGTCAGTGGAGGCTGCTGAGAGGTCATAAGATATAGTGGGGGGTAGACCTGAAAGGTGAGGAGTGAGGAGGAGCAGAATTGCATCCCTTTTACAGTATGTGGCTTTTAGGTGCTCTTGCCAACGGGCTGGAGTGGTGGGAGGTTAAATGCTTTGTCAAGCATGTGGTACCCAAATGGCTGCTATTTTTGCCACGCTTCATCTGCATGAGGCAAAGTTTGCAAATCGCAACAGTGTGTTCAACTGCACATGTGCTAAAAAGGGCCCAGACAGCTGAGCTGTGGGAAGCGGGCTGGGAGATAACAACTCCACAATGTGATGGGATAGGGTGGCTGCTCTCTACTTCTTCCATGATGGCTGCCTTATTGGGGATGTGGCAGGAGTAGCTGTGGACAACGA
This sequence comes from Lithobates clamitans, assembly GCA_037952925.1. Classification (NCBI taxonomy): domain Eukaryota; kingdom Metazoa; phylum Chordata; class Amphibia; order Anura; family Ranidae; genus Lithobates; species Lithobates clamitans. The sequence continues at coordinate 3,624,966 of JBBGZY010000675.1, forward strand.
GGCAGAATAAGCCGCTCTGGCAGCTGCGGTGGACTGTGCACTAGTCTCTGCCTGGGTTGGGATGAGGAGGATGAGAATGGTTTAGTAAGCCAGTCCACCACCTCCTCTGCATGCTGTGGCTGAATAGCACGGGCAACCTCACTAAACAGAGGAAATGATGCCCTGCCTGAGGACAGACCACGTCCACCTTTGCCTGTGGACAGAGATGCTGCTGACCCCCTCACAGTACCATGGGAATATCTGCCTCTCCTTGTTGGCCTCTCTGCCATGATGGGGGGGGGGGCTTATTACCAAAATGGAATAGAAAAGGGGAAATGTATAATTGGATGCACTTTGATCAATTGAAAGAAGTGTTTGGTGCACTTTAACTTGAGTACTCACTACACAGACACACTTCACTGACACACTTCAATATACCGCAGTAAACGTGCACTAACACACATCAATGTACTGCAGTAAATGTACAGCAACGCATGTCAATATACTGCAGTAAACATGCATTAACGCACATCAATATACTACAGTACATGCAGTAAATGTACATGCACTAATGCATGTCAATATACTGCAGTACGCTTGCAATAATGCACCTTAATATACTGCAGTAAACGTGCACCAATGCAGTTCAATATACTGCAGTAAATGTGCACTAACCAACATAAATATACTGCAGTAAATGTGCAGTAACGCAAGTCAATATACTGCAGTAAATATGCACTAATGCACCTCAACATACTGCAGTACACGTGCATTAACACACCTCAATATACTGCAGTACAGGTGCACTAACACAGTTCAATATATTTCAATAAACATGCACTAATGCATATCAATATACTGCAGTATACGTGCAGAAATGCAGTTAAATATACTGGAGTAAACGTGCATTAACGCATCTCAATATACTGCCGTAAAAGTGCTCTAAGGCACTTCAATATACCGTAGTAAACGTGCACTAACACACATCAATGTACTGCAGTAAATGTGCAGCAACGTACATCAATATACTGCAGTAAACATGCATTAACACAAATCAATATACTGCAGTACATGTGCACTAACACAGGTCAATATACTGCAATACACTTGCAATAACGCACCTCAATATACTGCAGTAAATGTGCACTTACGCAGTTCAATATACTGCAGTAAATGTGCAATAACGCTCCTCAATATACTGCAGTAAATATGCAGCAACGCACGTTTATATACTGCAGTAAACATGCATTAACGCACATTAATATACTGAGGTACATGTGCACTAACGCATGTCAATATACTGCAGTACACTTGCAATAACGCACCTCAATATACTGCAGTAAATGTGCACTTACGCAGTTCAATATACTGCAGTAAATGTGCATTAACCCACATCAATATACTGCAGTAAATGTGCAGTAACGCAAGTCAATATACTGCAGTAAACATGCACTAATGTACCTCAATATATTTCAATACACGTGCACTAACACACCTCAATATACTGCAGTACACGTGCACTAACGCAGTTCAATATACTGCAGTAATTTTGCACTAATGCACGTCAATATATTGCAGTAAATGTGCACTAATGCACCTCAATATACTTCAGTATACGTGCAGAAATGCAGTTCAATATACTGGAGTAAACGTGCATTAATGCGGTTCAATATACTGCAGTAAACGTGCACTAACACACCTCAATATACTGCAGTAAACCTGTCCTGAAACACTAAACTGACACTAAAGTAAAAATGAACGGTCGCACTACACTCACACTGTCCTATCACTATATTGACACTAAACTGACACGAAAGTAAAAATTAATGATCACACTACACTCACACTGCACTATCACTATATTCACACTAAGCTGACACTTTAAACTCACAATAGCACACTAACTTGCTAGTAGCATGAACAGATCCCTGTTCTATCTATCTCCACTCCAAAATCACACTGCAAATGGCTGCTGTGGGAAGGATCCTTTTATAGAGGGGGTTGGGTCTATGAGTAATGAGCCATGATTGGGCACAGTCATCATTACTTTCTCCAATCATGGCTCTGACAGTGATCTATGCCCTGATTGGGCAAATCCTTTATTGTTTCAGCCAATCAGGGCTTCCAATGCACTGTGCAGCGCATTTTGGAGCGCTCGGCAGGCCGAACAAATGGTCAAACACCCGACAATTCGGGTGTTCGACGAAAGGGCGAACAGTCAATATTTGGCCTGAATTCATTCATTCATTCATGGCTGAACTGTTAGCCCAACACTACTCTCCACCCCTAATCTCCTCTACCTCTCCTCCCACTAGAGCTTTCTACTGGCTAAACAAAAACACCTGAAGCTGTAAGTTACTTGTAATACATTTCTAAAAATGCTCAAAAACATTTCTAAAAATGCTCAAAAACTCCCAAATAAAAATGCCTGAAAGTTACTCCATTCAGGTGTGAATGCAGCCTTAGAGCTCATTCACATTATGGTTGTGTTAACTGATGTGTATTAATGCAATGTGTTACTGTGCATTAAGGTGCATTATGGTGAGTTGCTCTAGGGCAGCCTATTGTTGTGAGTTGCTCGGCGCTGTGCAGTTGCCTCTACGATCAATAAAACTATGTGTTGTGTTGAACAAAACAGTGACACAGGAGTGCACCGTGGTATATGTGTTGCCATACTTTTGAAAAATGCACATTTTACTGCACAGTATCATAATACACCAAAGTAAAGGGGGCCTTACAGTGCTTTCCAGAAAAGTTTACTGGCCATAGTGCCTTCTTCAAATTGGTAAAGATTTGTATGTACTGTCAGAGCATGCCTGAAACATATAGTGGCAGAGACTCACTTTATACATACTGGTCTAGACTCATGAGGATAAAGAAGATTATCGGGTAGTAATCCCGCACCAGGCCACCAAAGCCCATTGACTCCATTGTACCACTAGGGAAATAACCAAATAAAAAAATAATAGTTTCTCATTATTACAGATAAAATACCAAATTTATCTCCATGCATTTTTTCAGTCATTCTTTTCTTTAAGCTGCTTACACAAAAGTAGGCTACCTCACCTTCCACTGCTTATCATTCTCATATATTTCTCCAGGAAGTAACAGAAAGATCCTTATCTAACATAGGGTTCCAGGAATATCTATTGCAATTAACACAATCTTTTTGACATATCTGTAATAATAAAGCATCCTAACATCTCTTAACAACTCCATCCTGTCACATGCAATTTTATACTTTGGTCATATAAGTAGGGCATTGTGGTATGCAGATCATTTCACATCCTTTTTCTGTAGTTTGAGCTAAAGTTAATCTGTGAAACCTAGTGCTTATATTGACATTTACTGGTTGTTTGGTATGTAAGTGACTTGCTTCCATGTCAGTTGGAATGACACATGGAATGCAGAGTAAATTAAAGTAGTATTTTGCTGTAGGTTGTATACTGCTATGAGCATTATCAGTGCAATGACCTTTATCTACTTGCTGTGCTACAAGTCATCTATGATTAGCACATATATACTTGCTTTTTTGTTTTGACATGTTCAAATCACAGTGCTATGGTATACATATATATATAGCATAATATACAGTACCCCTTGTATGTGAATAGAAAGGTGGGAAATGAGATGACTTCATATATGCCTATACTACAAAGCCAATAATATACTTTATGTAATAATATACTGTGAATGAATAATATATTATAAACCCCAACACACACACATGCTCACAAACACACACAAGTTAGAGGTTCTGATCAATTGTATGAAATTATATGAAGCCCCTAGTTCTGCTTTTCAGCCCCAAACATACTTCTGCCATACAGATAGCAAGACCTTGTTATAAATCCAAATCTTTACTATTTCTGTAGTCTAGGTTGCAGTAAAAGGTTCTTGTTTTTACTCACTGAGGCATAATAAATCTGTGCAAATTGGTCACATAATTATTACTTGTAAGACAGTGTTAATTATGATTAATGTGTGCTTGTTCCCCCTCCATCTAGGACGGATTTCTGTGTCCATAAAGATGAACCATGTGATACAGTTGGTGAGTCAAAATGTAATATTATATTTAAATAAAGTCTGATATATATAAACAGTATACAAATACAACTTTTGTTACTATCATCAGTTGTGAGAATGAAAATCCAACTCTGCCTGTAGGTGGCAGCAGCTCCTGTCCATTGAAGCCACTCAGACATTTCTGGCCCAGTCTTTATCTCGTTGTCATGTTGCTTATCCTATGGCAGGGTTTCCAACCAGTGGTATGTATTAGTAAAAAATAAAGCTAGTTATTAAAGTGTACTGAAGGATTAAAAAGCCTGTTAGAGTTTTATTGCTGTGCCCCCATTTGTGGAAATACACACTCTCTATTTGTCTTAGTAAGCATTTTTAGTTATCAGTAGAACGGGAAGACCAAGAACAGAGAGGAAATCTTCCGATAGGGGCATTTTCTCTTGTGACAACTGTCAAAGAGGGACTTTGAGAGATTTCCTCTCATATCCCATTTGGTCTGTGCCTGTGTTGAGCCATGAAATTAAACAGAATCTTGCTAGTGGACACATATAGCAAAAATAAAAAAAGGAACTAACTAAGATAAGCATGTACTGCAGGGTAATGAAAATGACATATACTACAGTTAGCATTAAAGTGGTTATAGAGGCAGAAGGTTTTTATTTTTATCCTAATGCATTCTATGCAAGATAAAAAGCCTTCCGTGTTTAGAAGCCCCACTCAACCCCCCTAATACTTACCTGAGCCCATCTCAATCCAGCGATGTTGCACGAGAGACTCGGCTGTCTGGGACTCTCCCTCCTCATTGGCTGAGATAGTAGCAAAGCGCCATTGGCTCCCGCTGCTGTCAATCAAAGTCGATGCGCCAATAAGGAGAGAGAGCTGGAGGATCTGGGCCACGGCTCTGTGTCTGGATGGACACATGGAGCTGCGGCTTGGCTTGGGTGCCCCCATAGCAAGCTGCTTGCTGTGGGGGCACTTAACAGGAGGATGGGGCCAGGAGTGCCAAAGAGGGACCCGAGAAGAGGAGGACTTGGTT